>CM032354.1:153905366-154505366 GCA_019023105.1 Diglossa brunneiventris | reverse complement strand
CTGACAGCTCCTGACCCGGCGGGATTGATCCATCAAACTCCATCCATGCCAAGCAACCCTGGTGGGTGACAAGGAGGGAGCAAGTCACCCGTGTTTTTCCATCCAGCATCCAAGGGGGGCTGAGGATGTGACTGGAGGTCACGGCTGATCCTGGTGCTGATGCCACAGAGCTCTGAATTCCCGTCCTGGTGCCGCCGTTCCTCCCCGTGAGGCTCATTCCCTTCCGGAAGCGGGACCGGCCGGCGCAGCCAAGCGCCAGAGCTGTCGAGAGATGAAATCAGAGCTGGCCCAGCTTGGGTTGCAGGGATGGCTTTCTGTTCCCATTAATAATTCAGGGATCCCTGAGGGCGGGGAGATGACATCATATCCCACCCTTTTCCCATCGCCACCCTGCCTTTCCCTTCCCTCTTTCCCATCGTTCCTCTGCATCCAAAGAGTTGGGGACACCTTGGCACCATGTTGTGTTACCACCAAAGACTATGTCTCCTAGAAATAAAATTCCCAATTTGCCAGAGGTTTGGTCTGTTTCAGCCACCCAGGGGAGGAGAATAAACCCTGGGAATAATTTTCTGCCTCCAGCCTTTCCCTGGGGAGTTTGGTCATTCCAGGATGGTTTTACTGAGTTGGTGGGAGCAGTTTGGTGTCATCTCTTTTTAGGAAGGATTGTAGGGAAAAAATAGAGAAAAGTCCTAGAAAAATTCTGAGTAGAAAAAAGGCCTGAGTTTCACACAGAATTGGCAAAGAATAATCCTGCAGTGTGGAATAATGCTGGAATTTTTTCCTGCTGGTTCACGGTGGCAATACAGGTTGTGGCTGTGGTTGTGGAAGTGGAGATTGTCACTGTGAGGGTGACACCTGTCACCACTGAAGGAATCCTTTCCTTCAGGTCCTCCTTTTCTTCAGTCCTGGAGCTCAGCCACTGTGCAACCAAACCTGAGGCTTTTTTGTGAGCATCCCCACATGGCCCCTCTTCCACAGTGAAATTCATCCCCTTTGGTGTCCAAGGCCACCCTTGTGGTGGTATTGGCAGTATTGGAGGGAGGCAGGGGTTGGAAAATATCTTGGAAGGATCCAGAGAAACCAATAGATTATGGAATCATAGAATGGGTTAAGTTGGAAGGGACTTTAAGAGTTGCCTAATTCCAACTCTCTCCATGAACAGGGGACCTTCTACTAGACCAGGAGTCCCCTTTAGCCCGGTCTTGGACACCTCTTTAGATGTCTAAATATTTTCTGGATACTTTTCCAGAAACACAACAAGGAGGGAACAACAGCTTTTCTGGGAGGAGGCCAAAAGTCCTCCTGTGTGTGACTTGTGGAACCCTTCCCACACTTTTTGGGACACACAGATAAGTTTTATGCTCCTTATTTTCATTTTTTCCTTTTTCTTTTCCTCTCTGCAAAGTGCATTTTTCATCTGGAATCATTCCTGGGGAGCTTTGGGATCAACCAGGGTCAGTTCAGTCCCACCATAACCACCCCGCAGAAATTTCAACCTAAGGCATTGTGTCACTTACTTAGAAATTCCCAGCAACTGGATTTGCCCCAGGAGATGGACCTGAAGGATGGATTTGAGCCAACCCCACCATGAGCATGGGGTGTGCTCATCCCTATGTGTCCAAATCATCCGTGGTTGAAAGGTGATGGGGACTTCAGTTGCTGCAATGTCTCTATTTGTATCTTAAAAACATGGATGGGGAATTTCTCTGGATTTGCAAAAGAGTTTGGAACTTCCAATTAACATCTTCATCCTTTTCTTCCCCAAATTCCTTTCTTTGAAGTTTTATTAAGGGAAAAAGGACTTTTCTGGACCTCTGCCATGAAGCGTGTCTACCCATCTTTCAGCACAGCCCAGAGGAATTCCCTGCAGACTCCAAACCAGCTGAACATCCCTAATCTCCTCTTATCCCATGTTATTCCCCTCCTGAGTGTCTCCTGGTTTGGAATCAGGCCCTGCATAGTTCATTTTTCCCAGTTTAATTTCTCAACCTCCTCTTTTTCCTCAAGGATTCCGAGTGTTAAGACAAAGAGACTCCGGCTGAGCTGTCTGATTTATCCATCTCCTCACCTTGACTTTATTTCCTGGTCGCAATTCCAAGTGCTAATGTTACATTCCTGGTTTAAGTATCTGATTTATCCACCCTCACCTCCCCCATTACTTCATGGTACAGGTTTGAAATGTTAATTTTAATAATAAAAGTTTTACACCCTCTGTGCTTTCCGTGCTAACATGGGGACATTATTTCCTAGGACGAGGGTTTTAAAAGCTAATGTCCTAATGCTGCTTTAATTGTGGGATTTATTCCTGCTAAGGCAGCTCCTGGAAGCGTGTGGGGGTAGGAGGAAATCCGTGGCTGGTGGCAATGTCTCTCCTGGTGTTTGGTGGGAAGAGCAGATTCTTGAAACCAAGCTGAAGAAGGAAAAGGGATGATTTTCCCAAGAAGGTATCCAAGGCTTGGAAAAGGGTGATGATGCATTTAATGCAAGAGTGGTCTAACGGGGGAAAACAGAATCATGGGATTATAGGATCATTTAGGTTGGAAAAGCCCTCTAAAATCACTGAGTCCAACTGTTAAGCCAGCACTGCCAAGGCCACCGCTAAACCATGTCCACAAGTGCCACATTTATGTCTTTTAAATCCCTTCAGGGATGGTGACTCCAATACTGCTCTGGGCAGCTGTTTCAAGGCTGGACAACTCTTTCCATGAAGAAATTTTCCCAGTAACCAATGTAAACCTCCCCTGGTGAAACTTGAGGCTGTCTCCTCTTGTCCCATTCCTTGTTCCACAGGAGCAGAGCCCCAACCCTTCCTGTCAGGGACTTGCAAAGAGTCAAAAGGTCCCTCCTGATCTCCCTTTCCTCCAGCTGAACCCCCCCAGCTCCCTCAGCCCCTCCTGGCTCTCCGGATCCTTCCCAGACTCCGTTCCCTTCCCTGAACACATTCCAACCCCTCAATGTCATTGTTGTGAGGAGCCAAAACTGATCCCAGAATTTGAGGTGTCGGTGAAGCCCTGATTGTGCAGATCCAACTTCTCCTGGGTCTCTCTTGATCTCTTCCAACGTCTTCCAGGGGAATGCAGCTCCAAGAACCTGGCAAAGCTCCAAACTGGATTGGGGATGTGGTTTAGGATGTGGCAAGGCAGCCCATCCCAGATGGAGATACGGAAAACATTTGGGAACTGGAAGGTCTTTCCCAAATCTGCCACTGTTAGGTTTATGGGATGGAGGGAGGGTCTGGTCTCCATGGGCAGCACACAGCCAAGGTGGGACCAGCACAGTCAGGCAGTGCTGGAAAGTTCTGATCTCCCTGTGGCATAGGTGGGATGAGTGGAACCAAAATTCCTGGATGTTCTGTATCCCCTGAACATCAAGAAAGGAAATCTGAGCCCAAGGAGAAATTCCACATCCTGTTGAGCTGTTGAGTTGTGCATCAATATCCATCTTTCTGTACTGACAGCCCTGCTGCAGAATGGGATAAAGGTTAGGGTTAGGTTAGATGGGATTTTAGGGAACGGTTTTTCATCCAGAGGGATGGGCACTGGAACAGGCTCTCCAAGGAAGTGGTCACAGATCCAAGCCTGGGAGAACTCAGAAAGCCTTTGGCTCCAGGCATATGTTGGGATTTCCTGGGCGTCCTGTGCAGGGTCAGGAGTTGGACTCAGATCCTTGCAGCTCAGGACATTCCATGAAATATGTGGCTCAAGGCACAGCTGGGGCATGGAGTTGCTGGGCTGGGGATTGGGATCAGCACTGGAGGTGTTGGTTGGTGACAGCAAGACTCGTTCACCTTTAGTGGCTTGACCCAACGATCTTCTCCGGAACTGCTGCCGAGGATGATTGGATTGCTCTGACAGGAACTGGGAAGTTGCTGATGCAGGGAACAAAGGTCCTAAAGCTGCAGTGGCAGCAAAACGCCATCCTGATGTGTCACAGGGACAGCCCCGGCGGCAAGGAGAGCTCCTGACTCCCCATTGTCGCCCAATGGTCAGGCTGAGGACGACCTTCCTGTGCCTCCAAACCAAGCCTGGATTTTAATTCCATCAAGGAGAACGCAGACTTTTAGTCTGGCCTGGGAGGAGGGATGAACTTGTACACCTGTGGTGTTTTTGGGAATTCAACTTGACCTGACACCTTCAGCCATGAGAGAAGGTGTGGTGTCCACTGTTCCACTCTTTTCCTGTTCATAGGATGCTGGGGACAGCACTGAGCCACCTGGATGTGAGCTGAGTGTGTCACCTGCTTCCAAGACCTTACCTGGCCTCATTTATTTGCTGCTGTGGGGACAGAAAGTGCATGAGGCCACAGAGGGGGGGTGACAGGAGCACAGGTGTCTGAGCACCTGCAGATGTGACACCATAAAAAAGGGGTTGTGCCAATTTTTCAGGTGGCACAGCTGGACCCTGTGCCCAAGCCCCCACTAGGGCACCAATAAATTAATTAATGAAAATTAAGCCTGAGGTCTTTGCCTTCTGGCGACCTCTGTGTGTTTGCTGTCAGCTTTCTTATGGATCCGATTTCCCTTTTTCTTTGTTTTCCCTTGGATTAAGAAATTCTCCCATTACAGAAGTCACTTAACGTGGAAGGAAAGAAAGTGAAAATTCAATTGAATAAACAGCGAGGGCACTTTTTTTTTTTGCTATCTGTAAAAAAAGGAAGAGCCCAAGCAGCAGAAATTAATGTTCAATTGAATAAACACCAATAACACTCCTTCTTTTTGGCTTCTCCAGCTTATGGTGCAAAGATAGTGAAAATTCAATTGGATTTTAATAACAACGTGCCCCATTCCCAAAAATACAACCAAAAGGTGAGAAAGGGACCCTGACTTAAAATCAATGATAGAAAAGATAGGCGACATCATCAAAATTATATTAGCCTTAATAGTCAATCAATTAATGAAATCTCCCAGTTATTTAAAAAAATAAAAAGCCTGCGGAGGGTTGTTTTTTTTTTTTTTTTTGCTTTCCTGATGAAGTTTTCTGGCGGGATCTGAAAGCTTTTTGTCCCACCTTCCCTGCCCACCATTAGGGGCCGTTTATCGAAGTGACAGTTCCTTTATCTGGGAAGGAGGGGGGAAAAGGGAGAGTGCTGAGGCCACTGGGAATGAAATGTTGCCGAGATATGAATTTTGATAGGTCGTCAATACCCTCTGTCCCTTCCAATTAAAAAAGAGCAGCAGCCACCGAGGGCAGATGGGCAACATTTCAGAGCCCATAAAATCAAACGGGGGGATAGAGGAGAGTCCAGCTGGACTCCAATCTCCTCGCCTCTTTCCCTTCTGGAATGGGGTGGCTTTTCTTAACACTTTGCCTGCTGGATTACTCTTCTTCTGGCTTGATGTTCTTCACCACTGAAAACTCACTGGATGAGGTTTTGGGTGTAGATGGACCAGTCCCTGAGGTCTCCATGAGGCACCAATGTGTCCATGGGGGGACAATCAACGTGGTTGGCACCTGTCCTTGTCTGAATCCAAAGCTCTTTGCCAGGAGATGCTTTGGAATGGTGGGATTGTTTAGGTTGGAAAATCCCTCCAAGGTCACAGGGTACAGCCCTCCCTCAGCACTGCCAAGGCCACCACCAAACATTGTCCCCAAGTGTCACATCCACATGGCTTTTAAATATCTGCAGGGATGGTGACTCCAATGCTGTTCTGTGCTCAACCACCTTTCCTGTTAAGGAATTTTTCCAATATCCAACCTAAACTTCCTGTAATGAAAACTGAGGCTGTCCCCTCTCATCCTGTCCCTTGTTCCCTGGGAGCAGAGCCTGTCAGGGAGTTGTGGAGGGCCAGGAGGTCCCCCCTGAGCCTCCTTTTCTCCAAGCTGAGCCCCCCCAGTTCCTTCAGCTGCTCCTGATGCTCCAGTCCCTTTCCTGGACACACTCCAGCTCCTCACTGTCTCATTGTGAGGGACCCACAAGTGACCCCAGGGCTGGAGCTGCCCCAGCAGTGCCAGCACAGAGGGACAATCACTGCTCTGGTCCTGCTTGGTCACTTTTCAGGCTGGTGGGGTCATCCAGCAATGGGTCAAACAAACGGCCAGAGGTTGTGTGACCGCGCTGATGCCGCCTTGTCCCTTCCAGCCCTCTGGATCCATCCTCTCCTTGGGCTGCTCCTCACCTCCTCCTCTCCCAGGAGAAACCCAATCTGGCCTCCTCAGTGTCACCTGAAAGCGGGGATCTGCTTTCAGCCCCATCCCCGTTCCCGACAGCGGCGCGGACTAAGTGGCTCTGTCGCCCCGCGGAAAACCTCAGCAGGATTCCTGGCTCCAAGGGAGCTGCACCCGGAGAAGCACCTGGATAACCACAGAGGAGGGTTAACTCTTTGGGATCCTCCCTGCCAGGTTCCCAGAGGAAAAGTCTGTCAAGGAGATGTGGTAAATTCAGTTGGAGGAATGGTGAAAAGTGGTCGGGAAATCCCCATGGATCAGAACATTCCAGATGTCAGGGGGCAAAGGAGAGGGAAGGACACCTCAGAACCAAAGATGGAGGCCCAAGAGGCTTTCATGGACTGTGAACAACAAGGAAATTCAATTTAATTTTGGCAGAAGACACTCAGGGTGAGGAGGTGAAGGGATTGTCTCTCATTTGGAGCCAGAGCACAATGACTGACTCCAGCTGTTCTGAGGAAGATCCTGTGAAGTTTTGAAATTCCTCTTTCATGGATTCCTGAGGATTACTTCTTTTCTTGGAGCAGAACAAGCATTGCATGCCTTCATTTAAGGACTCCAGTTAACCCAGTGTTGCAAGTGTGGCTTGAGCAGGGAATCCAAAGCAGGATTTGAACCCATTTTGCAGGTGAGACAGAAGCCTCAACCAGGATCCACTTCAAAATGGGATGCAAATGGAATGGAGGAATCTTTGTGAGGTCACAAACCAGCCCACCTGGACGTCTGCAAGGGACTAAAGTGTCTCTGCCCCCCCCTCCGTGCCGTGCTCAGGGTCCCTGACACACAGGTCCACCAGCCTTTGGAATCCGAATTCCTGATCCCAAGGAGAAAAACAAGAGGTCTCTGTACAGCTCTGGATTCCAGGAGATCATTGAATACAATAATGGAGTGGAATCATTCAGGTTGGGAAAGACCTCCAAGATCTACAAGTCCAGCCTGTGACCTATCCCCACCTTGTCACCAGCCCAGAGCACTGAGGGCCACATTCAGTCTTTCCTTGGACACCTCCATGGATGGGGACTCCAACACCTCCCTGGGCCCATTCCAATCCTTGCCCACACTTTCTGTGACGAAATTCATCCTGATGTCCAACCTGAACCTCTCCTGGCACAACTTGAGGCTGTTTCCTCTCATCCTGGGAGCAGAGCCTGACCCACCCCTGGCTGTCTCCTCCTGTCAGGGGACAGAGCCAGAAGGTCCCCTCTGAGCCTCCTTTTCTCCAGGCTGAGCTCCCCCAGGTCCCTCAGCCACTCCTGGTGCTCCAGACCCTTTCCCAGTTCTGTTCCCTTCTCTGGACATGCTCCAGCCCCTGGATATGAGGAGTCCAAAACTGATCCCAGAATTTGTGGTCCCTCAGCACTGCCAGCACTGGGGGATGATCCCTTCCCTGGCCCCCCTGCCCATGCTGTTTTTGGTACAAAAGTGACAGAAAAAGGACATGATTATCCCAAGGAGTTTAATCCAGATATATGGAATTCAATCTCCATATCCGCCCAGTCCTGGGAAAGAGCAAAAAGCTGTCACTCACATCTTGTCAGTGACAATCTGGGCAAGCTGCCAAGATCCACTGAAGACCCCTCACTGTCGCTTCACTTGCTCTGAGGATTTGAGGTGGCTTCTAATCTTGGTGGTCCAAACTCCTCCAAGACCCCCTTCAGTATCCAAATTAATGTTTTTGGTGTTCCCAAAATACGGTGGATGTGGCTGGAAATTCCAGGGAGGGCACATTTGGGGTGAGTGGATCTGGAGCAACTGGGTTTGATGGAAAGTCTCATTATGGTTGCAGGTTGAGTGAGATGGTGGCCTCTAGGATGGTGACAGCAGGAATGGACATCTAGGAGTGCTCATCTTACATGTCCGAGTGATCTGAAGCATCCCAAAAATTCCCATCCCATTTGTCTGCTAAACTGGCCCCTCTGATGGATGTGCTGGTTTCCAACAACTGGATTTCCAGCTGGATAACAATGAATCCAGGGTGCAGAGCACAGCTGGAACCCATGCCAGGATTCACCCTAAAACAGGGAATGGGGTGTGATGAGGTTTGGGAGCTTCAAGGATTCCCATATCCCACAGATTAGGAATAACTGAGGGTCCCAGGTGGAATCTGGAAGGGGAAGAACAAATCAAAAGCAGCAAGAAGGTGTTGGCTCAGCACAGCAAGTGGATTTTTTTTTCCATGGAGGATTTGTTTTGGTCACCGAATTGTATTGTGGATATTCCTGGATATTTTTAGCCGGAGTGTGATGCAGGTGTGGGGTTAAGAAAGCTCAGGATGCTGCAGTGCTCATCCTGCAGCCTTTCCCAACCCAAATACTCCAAGGATAAGAGGGAAAACAAAGATGTGCCTTGGCTTTGGGCCTGGAAATGAGGAAGGGAATTAACTTGGATGTGTTGGAGGTGGGGGCTGGCGCAGGGAATTTTGTTAAGTAGTTAATGGACACAGAATTTGGTCAGCTCCATGGCACCAGCTCCTGCTAACTCAGGGATTTTAGGAACCCTGTGGGATGCAGGCTTGGATAGGAGTGCTCTGAAAGGAGACACCCTCTGGATGAGCACCGGGATGGGTGTGGGGAAAACCTGGATGCTGGAGGGAGCAGAATCCCCTCGCTGGGAATTCTGTCTTGCTCATGGCAGCATCCTTGCTCCACAAACTCCTCCATCCTGCAGCATCCTTGGCTGGCATCCCTTTTCCCTTAGTCTGGGAATGCTAATGAGGTCACAGCCCTTGGTGGGGAGCTGATAATGAGCATGAAATTCCTTGGATCCCGACTCAGCAGAGCTTGGTGTCACTGGGAGAGCCACACAGTTCAAGGAAAACCCCGTTTGTGGCCAAGATTTTTAAGGATTCCCCCGTCCTGCTTTGCCCTCCCTCCTCATCTCTCTGTGCCCTGAAATTCCCAACATGGAGCAGCCTGGGAATAACTTCCCCGGTTTGGTCTCCCAGGCTCTGCTGGAGGCTAAGTGAGGTTAACAACCGAACATGTTGGGAATTACTGAGGGAAGAGACCTGGGAAAAAGCTCCGTCCCTGATCTGATGGTGATAAACGATTGGAGCTGGGATATCTGATTCCTTCTCTCCGGTGGTCCCTGCAGGAACAGCTTCCAGGCAAGCGTGTCAGCCGTTCATTAAAGGAAAAACGGCAAAGATTATCCCTAATATCTTGAAGATTAGTTGGATAAATACAGGCTGGAATGTGCAGGTCCTGGGGCTGCTGGGAAACCCTCCGGCTTCATTGACTGAGTTTATCCAATTTGCATCCACCGGCATTCCCGAGGCTGCTCGGTGGTGCTCGGATGAGTTTGTAAACACAGCAGGGATGCACTTAAAGCACATTCTCAGGACTCCTTTTGGGATTAGAAAATGTTATTTGTGAGCAGAAATGTAAAGTCGTTTTCTAAATGATTCCCAGAAAATTCTGAGGGAGATTGGGAATGACACAGATGAGTGTGTGAATCCTGGAATCGTAAAACATCCTGGATGCAAGGGACCCACAAGGATCAGCGAGTCCCGCCCCAAGCCCTGCACAGGGCATCCCAAAAAATGCCAATTGTGTGCCTGAGAGTGTTTTCCAAACATTCCTGGAGCTCTGGCAGCCTTGGGGTTGTGATGATTCCCTGGGGATCCTGTTCCCCTCTGCAAGAAGAATCTTTTCCTGATATCCAACATAAACCTCCTCTGACAGAGCTCTAGCTGCTTCCTCAAAGTTAGCCAGGATGGTTGTTCATGGAAATCCCCACCAGGATGACTTTCAGATGCTTGAAGATACTGGGATGCTAAAAAAAAAAAGCGCCAAACACCACCCCCCCCCCAAAAACAAAAAACCAAAGTAAAACAAAACAAAAAATCAAAACAACAAACAAACAAACAAACAAAAACCCCCAAAAAACAAACCCCAAACACCCCCAAAACCCAAAAAACTAAAGCAGGACCAGAAGAGTCTTTCCTGTGAAAATTACAATTAAAAATCCTCAGGATTTCTTTCTTAAACTGAACATTCTTTTTTTTTTTTTTTTTTTTTTTTTTTTTTGCTTCCCAAGTACTAAAAAAATTCCTCAAAGCTGCTCATTTCTGAGGAGAGGAGGCAGTGGGGCAGAGATTTCCAGAGGTCCCACCAATCTAAATCCTTGCAGGGAATGTGAGCAGGAAGTTTTGCTGCAGAGCAGCTTTGGGAAAGATGGGAATTCCCATCCCTGAGTGTCAAAGTTGTTTTGTTCCCGTTTAGAAAGCAGCAGCAGAAACAATGGCAAATCCTGATGTTTTATTGGATTGACTCAAATGTCACCTCTGGATTCTCTTCCCTTAAACTTGAAAGCCAAAGTCACATTTTAAGTCCAAAACAGAGGAAAAAATCTGAAGGATGCTGGAAAAGAACCAGAGCTTGGAGCCACCATTTTGCTGTGCAAGGAGAAACCTGGAAAAGCTCCAACCCTCGCTCCATCCTTTAGCTTGGATTGCTGGGGGAAAGGGGGAGGACCACATCCACCTCGGTCTGGGCTCACCTGGATTTGGGATGTGATGTCCAGCACCCACCAAACCAAGACATTTTGTCCCCTCTCCATCCCCTTCATCCTAAAAGAATGTCCTTGGGAGAAGGGGACATTGCTGTCATCATTATGAGCTACTAAATGATGGAGAATCCATGAAATGAAAAAAAAAAATCCTCAAGCAGTGGGATTGGCTTTTTAAATTATCATTTTAAAGGCCTCTTCTCCCTGTTTTTGGTTTTTTTTTTAATTTTTTGGCTCTTCCTGCCTGATGTCCTTGGTAGTGGGGCTGGAATGGTGGGAAAACCCCATTCCAGGAGAACAGCAGGAATCTGGGATGACCCCACATCCTTGTGGAGCTCAAGGCAGTAACTCTGTTGTCATTTGACCCTTCTGGGTGAGGATGAAGTATCCTAAAAATCCAGGAGAAACCATGGAAAGAGGAATTTTATCCCAACTCACCCTGTCTTTAAACCTATCTTCCCCAGGACATTTAAATATCCCAAAATTACTGCAACACATTGATGAATTTCTACCAAGTCCAGGAAAAGGGGTGGGAATTGCAGGGAAGGAAATTATTTTTCTGCCAAGTTGGAAAAAAAAAAAAAAAAGAGGGATTTGGGACAGAAGAAGGAGAATCCAAGGGCACTCAGAGGGCACTTGGAGACATCCCAGGTGCAGGGAGGATCCGGTGGCCTCCAGGGAATCAAAATTGTTCCTGTGCAGGCACAAACAAAATCCAGGAAAACAAAACAAATCCACCTTTCCACAGCAGGAATTTCCACTGGAGCAGGCAAGGCTGGAGTTAATAGGAAGGAAAAAACCCAGAAATAAGGAAAAAACCCAAAAGAAGGGAAAAAACGGGAATGTTCACACGAAATAAGGCAGCTTTTAACCTTTTTTTGCCCCTATTCCTCCTTTTTTTTTTTTTAAATTTTTAATTTTTCTCTCCTCAGTTTCCCTCCTGCGCAATAAACAGGAATGGCTGGAAAACAAAGGGTTTGGAATTTATTTATTTATTTATCCATTAATTTATTTATTTTCCCCACCTCTGCATTCAGCTGGAGGTGGGAATGCTTCGTGTCTGTGCCTGTGTGGGATGAAATCCAGGCCAGGCATGCGGAATTCAGCCGCCCTCAGCAGGAAAGAGGAGCAGGAGCAGCAGAAGAGGGATCGAAAGGAGATGGGAAAAGAAAGGAATTCCACACTCCACCTCCAATTCCTGCTGCGGAATTACAGCCCTGGGCCCTACTGCAGCCCCAGGGAGCTCTGCCAAATTCCACAGATCCATCCTGCCTCGGGATGAGATTTAAAAAAAATGCGGAAAAAAAAAATCGGGCTGAAGTCAGGGTGTTTTATATTTTATGTTGTTTTTTTTTTTCCTAGAGGAATCATAAAATCATGGAATGATTTGGGTTGGAAGGGGGTTAAAGATCATCTCATTCCTGTCGGGAGGAGGGACAGTGCTCACTATCCCAGGTTGATCCAACTTGGCCTTGGACACTTCCAGGAATGGGGAAGGCACAGCTTCTCCTGGAATTCCATTCCAGGGCTTCACTATCCTGACAGGGAAGAACTTTCCCCAATATCCCATCAAAATCTACCTTCCATCAGTTTTTTGGCTTCAAACTCAGCTTCTGAAATCTTGGGATTTTCCTTGTGTTTTCCTAATCTCCTTCCTCTGTTTTTTGTTTGTTTCCCAGCCAGCAGCAAAAACTGTCAGCAAGATGGGATGGGAAATTTTGGGATTGCAGGGCTTTCCTGCAATTTTTACCCTAATATCCCTTTTTTTTCCTGGTAGATTGGGTGATCCCATGCCAGAACTGCCAGACCCAATTCCCTTTTTCTTATTTATTTTTGTCTTTTGACCTCTCTTCACTGAGCCAAAAATTCCCTTTTCCAAGCATAATTTCCTTCCCTGCTCTTGCTTTTCCAACCCCGAATTCAGACGCATCTCTGGCATTTGCATCCAGAAAATAAAGAGAACAACAGGGAAACTGAGGCTGGGTTGGGAACATCCCAGCAATATCTGCAGCTGGGAACCCACAGCATGGGCAGGGATCCTTGGTTTTGGCTCATCCATGGTTTTGGCTCATCTGGAACATCCCTGGAGATCTGTCCCAGCTCAATCTCTCACCTTCCCCTTCCCATGGATTCATTTCCCTCCTTAATTTTATATCTGGGAGCTGTTCCTTTATTTTAAGCAGCTTTTTCTGCTGCTGCTCCTCAGTTGGATGCCAAGATTTTGCCTGGCTCTCATCTCTCCATGCCCTAAATCCCTCTCAGGTACCTTTTCCTCTCCTGGAGCAAAGCCTGGGAATATCTTGCAGTCAGGGAGATGCATTTTAGCCCCAGCCCTGTGTTATTTGAAGCTGTGCCTTTGGGATAATCCCACAAAATGCTGGTCAACACTTTCTGAAGAGTGAAAATTTTCATAGGAAAACATCTTCTCCCAAAAAAAAAAAAAAAAAAAAAAAAAAAAAAAATTGGGATCAAGCTGATTGTGGGATTTTTTTAGGGGGTTTTGTTTTTGGGGATTAAAAATATTGAAAATATTGGAATGAGTTGTTTCAAGTGTGCCACAGTAAAATATTTTGTAATTCCAGGGGAAAACTTCCTGCTACTCCTCTGCCTGGTTTTTCCCAGTGTTCAGAGTTAAACCTTGGATTTGGCAATTTTTTGGATTAGGAAGTTGAAATTCCTACTGTGTTTTGTTGCTTGGGAGATGGAATATTTTGATTTGACTGAATTAAAGCAGTGTAACATCAGATGAGAATTTTCCAGGTGGATTTTGTTCGGAGGACAAATCCCAAATTCTTCCCTGTATTTTTTGGTGCTGGGATTCCAACCCCATTTCCAGGCATCAGGATTTTCAGGCAGAGGAAAACGTCATTTGCCAGCAAAATGATGGGCTGCACACTTAAACAACAGCTCCAAAAATTATTTCAGGTTTCTGTGAGGGTTTTCCCGCCTTTCTTTTAACAGATATTTTTTTTTAGGATTTTTTCCCCCTTGTCTCTTTAGGGATAGGAAAATAATGCCATAAAATAATCACATGGAAATGTGATTTATGATCATTGAATGGGTTAATTGGGTAGAAACACATCCCTGCTTCTTGAGGATCTTATTTGGATCCTATAGTTGCTGTCCTGGGGATCTTGGACAGCAAAATTCCTGGGTAAAAGTAAAAGGACTTCACATTCCAGGGGGTTTGGAGTCATCCTGCATTGCAAAAAGAAATTAATAATTTCATATTCCTTCAAAGGGGATGTCAGATTTTTTTTTTGTTTTTTCCCCTAATATTATCTAAATTCCAGCAGTTTTCCAGAGGTTTGCTGGTTATCCCTGCTTGTGCTAAAGGAGAATTTGGGAGGCACAGTCAGAAACCAGCCCAGAACTCCATAAGAAAATAAAATCTCCTGGGATTCTGCACCTAAAAGAGCTGGAGCTGAGGGAAGAGAGCACCTTCAGGATATGTCCCTCTCTCCATGCTCTTATCCCAATGTCCTCTGGAGCCAAACCAGCTGAGAGAATGGAAAATAAGAGCCAGACCCTGCCTCAATTCCCAAGAATCGATTGGCACTGGCATTACTTCCCTCCTTGGCAGAACAAATCCGATGGCTCTTCCTGGGATTGTCACAGAAAGTCCCCAAATGCAGATGGGAGAAGGATGCTATGGATTCAATGAAATGAGCCCCAAAATCAAGATATTCTTCGAATGTTGATCATAAAATCCTTTGGAAAATCTGGTTCCAGTGAAATATCAAACCCGAGAACTTTGCTTTTTTGGAGAAGGGAAAACCTGGATTTATTTTTAAGGCAGGGATAATTTTATTATTTCAATGCAGGGTGTGGAGCAGGATTTTTACCACCTTCCTTCCTTAAAAATGAGGAAGAGTCAAAGATTTAGGACAGATTTTCCTTTTACCTGTGATGCTCGAGATTTATGCCAGGTTTTCATGCGCATGTCTGTTATCCAGGTTGTGGGGATGTGTGGAAAAAGAAAATCAGGATTTCTCTGCAGGAATTGTGTATTTTTATTAAAGCCTTATTTTGTCTCCCAAATTCCCTTCCTGTGACAGCAGAATTTAAAGGGAAGAGTTTTCCTGGCAGTGAATCCCTATTTCTATGAGTGTGGCTTTGATGGAATTGGGGAGTGATTCCCAATTTCCAACCACTTCTCCTTCCTTTTTCCCCAGCCACGAAATATTCCATGATCTAAAAGGCAGAGGGAAAGGCTGGATATCAGCATCCCATTCCCAAATATCCCTCCTGGACCGGTGAGAGGCACCCAGCTACGCTGGGGGAAAATCGGGAACGAATCCATCAATGTCAGCACTTTCCCATCCTTATAAATAAAGGGATCCGGCTCAGCCCCAGCCCAGCCCCCTCTCTCCCACTCCCTCTCCCTCTGGATATGCCCCTGGAATGCCGATGGAGCCGGAATTTCAAATCACCGCTCCTATTAAATCAAGTTTATTGCACTCAGCGGCTCCGGAGCGCTCCCGTCTCCTCCAAACCCCACATTATCCCTTTAAGATCCAAACTCCATCGTAAGTTTTATTTAAGGATGGAGCCCGCAAGGCTTTTTCCAGGTGTTTTCCAGCCTCTTTTCCAGCCCTGCTTCCCTGTTGATGTGCTGATCAATTACTCATCAAATCTTAATGAGCGCTTTAACTCAACTGTGGCATCTTAATCAGAGCCTTTGACTGCCAAGTGTCAGCTCCATCGACTCGGGAGAGCTGGGACAAATGATCCCAATCGACTGGAATGGGCTCTTCCCGGCTTGGGAAGAGCCTTTCCGCGAGCCTCATCTGCCGTCTAGCGGCTGCACGGGAAGAGGACGAGCGGAGAGGGAATTTTGAGGGTGGAATTTCGAGGGATGTGGGGCGGGATGTGGGGTGGGATCCTCTCCCGCTTGGTTCCCGCTAGGAGCGGATTTAGGGTGAGCTTTCCTTATGGGAAACGCCGCGTGCTTGCGTGGGTGGGAGTGGAGGGTCCTGCCAGGATCCATGGGATGGCAAATCTGTCCCTGTGGGGCTGGGGGATCCCAGGAAAGGAGGGATCTCGGGACAGGAGCTGCCTGGCACTGGGAGCACAAGGCAGGGCTGGATATATGGAAACAGGGAATTCTCTGTGGATGCTCTGGGACCTCATCCCACGGCAGAGTCCAGCCTGCTTTGGGACAGTCCCCACAGGCCGTGCAAACCTTTCCTGGGACTTTTTTTAGCCTGTTCTTTTTTTTTTTTTTTTTCTCCCTCAGTAGCATCTGTTGGGAAAGCTGCTTAAAGGAACAACAAAGAAAAAGCTGACACAGACCTGAGCCGGAGAGAGGGAGCAGGTCAGGATCGCTGGAATCCTCAGGGATGTTTGTATCCGAGCTTTTATCGTGTTCTAACGAGCCCTGTGCCCTTCAGACACCTCTCTACAAACCTGGGGACCCTTTTTTGGGGGACAGGGACAACCAGGCAGCAGATCCAGGTCACCCAAAGCTGCTGGGAGCATCCCCTACAACCGGGAAGCTGCAGGATTTGCTGGCTCCCTGCCTGACCCTCTTCCTTGGATCTGAAATCAGCTGAGGGCAAAAAGAGTTTGGAGCAGGTATTCCAGTTCAGGGCCGACGAGCAGGAGGGATGTCTGGGATTCTGGGGGATGTAATGCCTGGAAGAAGGATTTATTATTATTTTTTAAGGCTGAGATGATCCCTGTGGGATGTTCTGGGGAGATCACAGGGCGAGGCAGCTGCTGCTTCAATCCAGAGGGGTTTAAGGGATTGGGACAGCAGCGTATGGACACCCCTGTGCCCCATCTGAAGCCAGGACAGACCTGCAGGAGGCTTATTTCTGTTTGTAGAGGTGTTCCTGACCCAATTCGCAAATATTCCCCACTCCCTTTGCCTTCCCAAGCACCCAGGAGAGGCTCAAGGATTGATGTAGTCCGTAGGAATTTTCCTTTTCCACCCACCAGGGTCACCAAGCATCCCTAGGAAGGTGGAACAATTTTTTCCTCACTGGTTTCAACCATCCCATGAGATTTTTTCCTTGACTGAGGCTGGCAAGGATGTGGGATGGTGATATGGAAGGAGGGAAAAGAAGGAAAACCAGGATCCATTTTGGATGCAGGCAGGGAGTTGTAGGTGATGGGAATGGTGTGAACTTGGGGCAGATCACCAGCACCAGGGTCTGAGCATTCCAGACTCTGGGAATTTTCCCCGTGGAGCATCTCTAGAGCTCAAAGATCCGTTTGAACAAAGAAGGGGAGACAGAAAGAGTTAAAACAATTCAAATTACCAAAAACCAAATACTTTCTATAGCCTTGTTGGTCTAGTCACCTGCCAAAAAACTTTGGGAAAGGGGAATCAGGCAGAGGAGATCCTGCCTGGAGCTGACACAGAAGGGAAACAAATCCCTTTGGATGCCTTGGGCTGGGGCTTTCTTGATTTAACAAGATTAAAGCAGTTCTGCTTTGCTGACTCAGATTCCCAACTCCCAAATCCAAAGGTCTCGAACTCCCGTTAAAACCAGTTTTAAGTGGATGAGGAAATGATGTCAAAGGGCCAAAGGCAACGTGGCCAATCCTGAGACTAATCCATGGCCTTACAACATCACTGCTTTATGAGAGAGACTCCCAAAGTCATGGAATGATTCAGGTTGGAAGGGGCTTTCAGGATCATCTCATTCCAACCCCCTGCCACGAGCAGGGACAGCTTCCACCATCCCAGGTTGCTCCAAGCCTCATCCAACCTGGCCTGGAACACTTCCAGGGATGGGGCAGCCACAGCTTATCTGGGAAACCTGTGCCAGGGCCTCACTGACCTCAGAGGGAAGGATTTATTCCCAATTTCCCATCTAACCCTTCCCTCTGGAAGTCTGAAGCCATTTTCCCTTGTCCTGTCACTCCATTCCCTGTCCAAAGTCTCTGTCCATCTTTCTTGCAGGATCCCTTCAGGGAAGGCCACAATTAGGTCACCCCAAACCTTCTCTTTTCCGGGCTGAACATTCCAAATTTTCTCAGCCTTTCCTCACAGCAGAGCCGCTCCATCCCTCTGATCCTCTTGGTGCCTCCTCTGGATTAGTTCCAGCAGCTCCACATCCTTCCTGTGCTGGGAATCCCAGAGCTGGATGCAAAATTCCAGGTAGAATCTCACCAGAGTGGAGAGGGTTCCAATGGTGTCCTGAATCTCTTTCAATGGAAAAGTTGAGGAGAGCCCAAACCCCAACTAAGAATCTCCCAAGTTCCAGCTGCTCTTATCACAGGGAATTTCCCGAGCCTGATCTCATTTCTCTGTAAAATAACATCCAGCAAATCTCTTTTCCAAGAATGTGATCAGCCTCCTCTTAAAACTGAATCCACAAGATCCCCTGGGAATCAATCCTACGGCTTCATGATTTGGGATGTCAGGAGAATTTTCTTTATGTTTATTGGTACATTTTTAAAATTCTGCTGATTTTTAAAAGTTTAGTGTTCCAGACCCAGTTGTCTAATTGACCTAATTTGGAATAAACACATTAAAATATGGAATGTCCAGACTCAAAGTCAGGGAATAAAATAAAAATGAGCTCAATATTAGTTTTTTTTTCTTTTTTATGTCCTGTTTTTCTTTAGGTAGATTCATGATTTGGACAACTTATTCATTGATTTGAGGGCCATTGCTTGGATTGTCAGGACTCTTCGTTGGATTGATTGGCAGTTCGGGATGGTGTTATCCCCAAAAATATCCCAGGATGTCAGATCCTGGTAATCAGGGCAGGGGAGAGACCGGGAAGGCTGCTGGCAAGGACAGGTTGTATCAGGAATTCTAAGTGTAAAAGCGTCCCCCTTCCCTGGTTTTATGGTGGAAAACTCAGGGAATGGCCATGATGGCATTTGAGATCTCCACAGCTGACAGTTGCAGGAAGGGATATTCCAATTATATAAAGGAAAAAGGAAAACAGGCAAAAGCCCCATGAGTGGTCAGGCAAAGGGAAAAGGACTCAGAAAGGGAACTGGCCCTGGTTCCACAGATTTTTTTTTAACGCATTTTGTTTGGAATTAGAGGATCTTTAAGGCCCCTTCCAACTCCGACCCTTCTAGGATACGTTTGGATTCATATCAGAAGATGTGGATTCAGGAGGGAAGTATCCAGATTTTTTCCAGGGAAGCTCTGGATAAAGAAGGGTGGAGCCAGGAGGGGGTTGGGATCTGCTCACAGGGAACAAGGGACAGGATGAGGGGACTTTGGCTTAAGCAACTCCAGGGGAGATTCAGATTGGACATCAGCAAGAATTCCTTTGTGGAAAGGGTGGTCAGGCATTGGAAGGAGTTGCCTGGAGAGGCGGTGGAGTCCCCAACCCTGGAAGTGTCCAAGGAATGCCTGGAGGTGGCACTCAGTGGTCTGGTCTGGGTGAAAAATCTGGGATCAGTCACAAGCTGGACTCGATGACCTTGGAGGTCTTTTCCAACTGAAATTACTCTGGGATTTTGGGAAGCTCTTCCTAGCTCAGCTTGATGTCTGGAGATTGAGGTGACCAGAAGAAAGTTGGAGAAGAATATTGAGGCAAGAAGAATTCTACCTTGTGGAAGGACTTCAGTCCTCCTTGGTGGCTTGATATGGATACCCTTCTCTTGGGATGGGGTGAGAAAAGCAGGATAAAACTAGGCAAGTGGCAGAAGGATCCGCTCCTTGGAAGAACATTCCAAGCAGAGCAGAGATGCAGCAATTCCACTGCTGGGGAGCCTGTTCAAAATGGGATGAGAAGACACAAACCATGAGCAAAGGAAGACAAATCCCACAGCGGTGACCTGTCCCCTGACAGAATTCCATGTCTCCAGCTCCCCTGATAAATGGGGATGTTCCCCTGATAAATGGGCCCCTCGGACCCAGCTTGTCCGGAGCCATTCCGGCAGATGGATGTCTCCCAGTCCCAGCCAAAGAGCTCATTTCCTTCTGCTATAGATCCTGGAGGCTCCTGGCAGCAGAGAAGGATAAGTGCACTCAGCAGGGTCCTGGGCTGGCTGGGGTGGAGGGGAGGCACTCAGGAGGCTCCCATGGGAAAGCAGCGATGGTTCTGGAAGGAATCCAAGTGGTCAACGTGAAAAGCCTTTCCCCTCGGGAATGGACCTGCACTCTTCATCCAACTTCATCCAAGGAGACCTCGTTGCTTACAGCCTAGGGAAGGAGGAAAGCAGGGAAGGCAAAATGGTGGGAGCGGATTCCATAAGGATCTGTGTGTCCGAGCCACCCATACCTCCATAAATCACGGAGTCATGGAACTGCTGAGGTTGGAAAAGACCTCCAAGATCTTCGAGTCAAACCTGTGACTGATCCCCACCAATGCACGGAGGGCCCCATCCAGGCGTTCCTTGGACACTTCCAGGGATGGGGACTCCACCACTTCTCTGGGCAGATCGTTCCAATGCCTGACCACCCTTTCCATGGAGAATTTCCCACTGATGTCCAACCTGAACCTCCCCCGGCACAACTTGAGGCCGTTCTCATCCTGTCCCTTGTTCCTTGGGAGTAGAGCCTGACCCCTACCTTGCTCTATCCTCTTTTCAGGGAATTATGGAGAGAGAAAAGGTCCCCCTGAGCCTCCTTTTTTCCAGGCTAAACATTCCCAGCTCCCTCAGCTGCTCCTCACAGGACTCACTCTCCAGACCCTTCACCATGGAATATTTTGGATTTGAAGAAAGGGTTTGGTTTTACCCAGGGAACAGTGGGAGAGGGGAAATTCCCTGTGGAACTGGACAGCCAAACACCTTCTTGGCACAGGGAGAAATACAAAGGGCAACAGGAAATTGGGATTCCAAGGGAAGTGTGGGGATTGGCTGGAATTCTGCCGAGTTCGAAACCACTTTGTTCCTGAAACAAACAAAAGAAAAGGATGGTTTCCGCTCTCCTTTCCAAGGAAATAAATTCCATTTTCTTCTCTCTGTTCAGGTGTCTTCTTTTCCCTGAAGCTGAAAAGTCCTTTGGATTGACAGGACAAATCTGGACAAATAAATTATCAAACCTTGCTGGGCAATCCGTTATTTGCATTAGTAAATCTGCAGGGCTTTTCCCAAGTATCCATCAAGATCCCCCTCTGGACTGATGGAATATTGGATGGCTCCTCCTGTTTGTTCCCCCAAGTTCTCCCCTTTCCATCCTCCTCTTCTGTTTTTACTTGGCTCCTTACCTTGTACAGTCCATAGGGGAATTCTGTGTGGGATTTAATCAGCAGCAAATATCACAAGACACCTGGAATTCCCAAATCCACCTCCTTGGGATGAGCTCATCCATTCCATCAGGAGAGACGTGAGGAACTCTCACCTACCCCCACTCAAACCTTCAAGCTGCTGCAATTAACAGGACAGATTTTAATTGGCAATTACAATTCCATTAACTGGGGCTGGTGGATCATTGGATCTGTCAGGAAGGCCCTGGAGCAGGGAAGATTGGTGGATGGATCTGAGATCCTGCTCCAGAGCTGTGGAGGAAGAGACAACACGAAAGAGCTGGGCTTTCTCAGCCAGAGAATTGGAAGAGGACTTGCTTGAAATCCACTTGTATCCCTTATCCCGGGATGGCTGCATCCCAAAAAAGTCCTTGGCATGAAAGCTCAGCAGCACCAGGGATGAGGGAGACAGGGATTGGATCAGGAACAGGCTCCAGCCCAGAAGGGCCCTGGGAAACAGAGCCTGGATGTCCTGGTTGGAGGGAAAAATGTGTGGCTCTGAGGGAATTCCATTTCTTGAAGATTTGTGAGGTCTGGATAAAACATCCAGGCACCTTCAGGACACAGGGAATTTATCAAAGAGGATTGTTCAGGAATTTTCCCAAGTTCTGTTCCTGGCTTTTCAGTGGATGTGGGGTTTATCCTCTCTACCTACACTGGTGGGAGTTCCATACTCAGCTTTGCACAGCTGATCCCAGCATGGCACAATTCCCAAGCCAGGATTTGCAGCACCCTGACACTGATCCTGCCGTGCTCCATGGATCCCTCTGATCCCTCTGCCAATGGATCCACGCTCTCCTGGCTCTCCCTTATCCTCATTCCAGGAATATTTTCCATGAGTCACCAGCATCAGCCAACACATCAGGTGTAACGTCTCTGGATAATTTGAAGGGATGACTTCTTGTTGTGAATAAGATTCACAATCCTTCAGGATTTCTCTTTAATGACAAATATTCCTATTCTTTTATCTATGTACTGCCAGTATTTCCTTGGGTAAGAGCTTTTTTCTACAAATTTCTTGGAAAAACCCAGTTGTGATTACTTTTAGCAGGCCAGGTGAATATTGCCCATCGTGAGGGCTTGGGGAATGCCTTAGGGAAATCCCATTCCAGATACATTTTTCCAGACAAAACACTGACTTAAAGGAAAGGTTGGGAAGAAAAACAATCCTTAAAGTTGGGTTCAGGTCTTTTGGGACAAAATCCATCTCCATGTGGAGACTCAGGAGGGTTCTTGGCATATCCAGAAGGAGGGAAGAGTTTCATTCCCAGCAGAATTTGTAGGAGACAGACAGGAACTGGTTATTTGTTTGGATTTATTTCCCTGTTGGCCATTCCTGGCACCTGTCAGCTCTGAATTTCATCAGGTCTGACAGGAAAAGTGGGCTGTAAATAATTAAATTCCTGAAAAATTTGTGAAGACACAAAGCAGGGTAAAATAATCTGGAGTTCTGCATGGAGCAAAGGCTGGACAGGAAGGGATGGGGAAGAGGAGGTTGGAAAGCAGAGGGATACCCACGGCCACATGGATATTCCAGGCTCCCAAAAACCCCAGCAGAAGGAAAGACACCACAGAAGAAAACAGAAACTGTGGAACTGTCTGTCAGTAAGTGACTCTTTCCACAAAGGCATCCTGGTCCCGGATCCTCTGGACAGAGTTTTCCTGCTTTGTTTGGGATCCATTTGCTGCATCAGCTCCTGGTTTTGTCTGTCTGAGCTCTGTCTGTCTCCATCTCTCAATCACAGCCAGAAGTTCCCATCTCCGATGGACCCAGGAGTGGGATGTTATTGCTCACGGAGCAGTTTTCCATGCAGACGGATTGATGCTTTCCCAGACTCGGATTAAACCTCCCATGAGCTCCTCCAAAGTGGCTTCTTCATATCCTTTTCATCCCAGCATCAATTTTTCCTTTGATGGGATATTTTGAGACTTCTCTGATTATTTGTGGTCTTTATACTCCATGTTTTTTGCTGTTGCTTTGACCTTTCCCACCTGGAATTTTTTTAGGGCTAGAACCTACAGTCCCTCATTTCCTCTTTACACCCAGGATGTCTCTCCATGCTGGAATATTCCCATGTTTAGATCCAAATAAATAACATCACCAACGATTTTCTCTGCTGTTGGCAGCTCGGACTCCGGAGATGGATGTAAGGAGAAATATTGAGCAAGAATTCCATTTTAATCCCTCATCCAATAATTCTGGGTGTCTCTGGTGCTTCCTCACCTCCCCGACACAAAATTGTGCATTCCCAACCTTCGGATAATATCCGAATATGCAGATTTTATTGACTTCTGCTCCAGTCAGTTTGGAGATTTATTGACACGGGAAGGGAATATTGACCTGGGATGAAACCGAGGTCAATGTGAGCATCCCACGGGAGCATAAATTTCCAAACTGACCCAGCAAACAGAAGTCAATAAAGGAATGGTTCATCCAAACATTGTCTTACCAAAATTAATTCCCAGGGACGTGGCTTCACCTGCAGTTTTGATGGAGAAATATGGGAGGCGAGATCGGGATGAATGGGAGTTGGTGTCTGATTATGGAGAGTAATGAAACTGCTGGGAATGGGGGGAAAGGAATTGGATTTGTTGACAATTTAATTTCTAGTCAGTGATGGAGCAGCCTCCTGTTAGCTGGGGGTGACTCTGGAACGTGCAGGGCAGGATCAGGTGTAATCCTGAGGGATAAAATTCAGGGAAGGTGGCAGCTCATGATGTCACTTCTGTATTGGGGCTCTTCACCTCCACAAAGCTTTTGGGGGATCCTTGATAACTTTCAGTCAACTGGGATGGAGATCCTAATTTGCAACTTGGCTCCAAATTGATCCATTTTCCAGTCTTAATCCAGGTGGGAATGGGTGAAAAAGAAAAAAAAAAGAAAATAAAAAATGTTTTATCATGGGGTATATGGGGTGGGGATGCTGGGATCTGCAGGGTTTCATGGTCTCAAAAACACTCTTGAAATCCTTTGTTCCCAACCCAAATTCCCTACACACACAAATGCATCCTGTGTTTTAATTGACTCCAACATGGATTTTCAATGTGAGCATTTCCAAGCATTTTTTGTTCTACAGAAATGACTTGCACATTTTTATTTATTTTTTTAAAGCATCTGTAGTGGGAGAACCACAGACTTGATTTCTTCATCTTCACCACTTCATGATCCCAAACCTCTGCCTGAGTGCTGGAAAATCTGCTCCTGCCATAGAGAAATCTGCTCTTTCCCTTTGGAATTTCATCACAGGTGTAACCACATTTTTGAGTGTTGATAAAAATATTTGGCGACAAAGGACAAATTCAAGAGTTTGTTTGTCTTAGAGTTAATG
The DNA here is from genome assembly GCA_019023105.1 of Diglossa brunneiventris. Taxonomy (NCBI): domain Eukaryota; kingdom Metazoa; phylum Chordata; class Aves; order Passeriformes; family Thraupidae; genus Diglossa; species Diglossa brunneiventris. The sequence continues at coordinate 154,481,192 of CM032354.1, read as the reverse complement.
GAGAGAAAACTGTAATTTTGATGGAATATCTTGTCCCAGCTGAGGGATCTGGAGCACCAGGCTGGGCTGAGTTGGGAAAGGGGCTCATCCTGCAGAAAATGAGGCTCAGAGGGGACCTCCTCACTCTCCTCAACTCCGTGACAGGAGCCAGAAGAGGGCTGGACTCTGCTTCCAGGGAACAAGGGACAGGATGAGGAAACTGCCTCAAGTTGCACTAGGGGAGGTTTAGTTGGGTGTCAGGAAAAATTCCTTCACTGAAAGAATTTTCCGGCCCAGGGCAGGGGTGGAGTCCCCATCCCTGAAGGGATTTAACACCCCTGTGGATGTGGCACTTGGGGACATGGTTTAGTGGTGGCCTTGGCAGTGCTAGGGTGACAATTGTACTCAATGATCTAAATGGTTTTTCATAACCTAAATTATTCCCTGATCTTAACAAATTATCCCTGAGATGTTTCTGAACCACTGAAGCCACTCGGGTTTAGAAAACCACAAAGTCATTTTTCCCAGCAGAGGAAGCTGAAATTTGTCAGATTTTAGGTGAAGCAGCAACCAAAACTGATCCTAACACCTCTTAGTCTCTGCTTACCCAGTCTGGACTTATCCCTGTCAATATCCTTGCATCCCACTCCACTTAATCCCTGCTTCATCCGGACATCCCTGGAGATTCTCAGTGCAAAGTGATGTCAGGTCCTCGGCCTTCCAGGTCTGCAGTGCGCAGCCAAATTGAGCTCATCCATCTTCCCTTTAAATCGCTGTCCACGTTGAACTCCTTCCCAATGTTTAAACCACTCTGAGGATTTGTATTTAAGAGGAACTTAAATTATTCAAGCCCTTAATGTTCGGGGCTTTTTTTGAAGATGCATTTTGGAGCTGTCAAGCGAACAATCTTAAATGACAGATTGATGAATTCATTGTCCCTTCCCACGTCTCTGGGAGGAGAGAGGGATAGCGCTCCCAGGGAAAGCAGCTTTGCTAACAGAAATAGGAGTTTTGCCCTTAATTCCCAGATTTTTGGGGTCTTAACACCTTTCTGCTGCATGTGGAGTCAGCAGAGCAGGGTCAACATCAGCCACAGATTCAGATTCAACCTGGGGATGGAAGAAATATTGGGAAGTTGTCTGGTTTTGTAGGGATAGGTTCAGAAATGCTGAGGTGCAGCTGGAACATGGCAAGGGAGGCAGGGAATAATTTGAAGGATTTCTACAAGCCAGGAAAAGGTAAAAGGAACCCTTTCCCCCTGAAAAACAAGACTGGAAAACTGATAACAATGGATGAAGGATTAAATAATCAACTTTTTTTTGCCACAGTTTTTATGGAAACCTCTCTTCCCACACCTCTCCTGGGGATGGACAATAAGGTGGGGACAAGAGGAGTAAAATCCTTCACACCATAAAAGAACAGCAGGTTCCAAAACCCCTGAGGAACCTGGATGTTCATAAGTTTGTGGCACCTGATGGGATGCATCCCAAAATCCTGAGGGAAATGGCTGATGTTACTGTCAGGATATGCTCCACGATATTGGAAGTCACAGGAGGGAGGTGAAATTCCTTGTGACTGGAAAAAGGGAAAAGCTGATTAACCAACCCAGCAGATTTTTATAGTAGAGTGACCACAAGGAACAAGGGAATGGCCCACATTTATTCCTTTATCTGGAATTCTGTAAGGTCTTTGATAAAATCAAATTCAGATCCACACAAACCCATCATAGCCTACACATCATCCTAAAAACCCAGGATAACCAGCCCTTTCTCAAATGCTTCCCAGGAATGAGGAATTGTGACCAGGCACCAGCCATTACCACCACAGAGTATGTAGAATTTTTTTGGAATGGTTTGGTTTGGAAGGAGCCTTTAAGATCATGGAATTCCAAACTCGTGCCATGGACGTTTTGGGAAGGGATTTCAAAAGTGCAGCTGGGGTTGCCTGTACAATCCAGGCAATTTATTGTGTAAGAACAGGCTGAAAATCTGGGAAAAGCCCCTGTTTGCCTTTTTTATTTTTTTTTTGCCAATCTCAGCTCCCACTTCAAGGCAGAGCCACCTCCCACAGCCTCCTGGAAATAATGAACAGCAAAAAGATCCAAAATCCCGGAGGGGGCAACACAGCCCCAACGTTAATGCACATGGAAAGTTGTGCTCGTTCCTGGCCTTTTCCTTCCCAGACAGATTTTGTCAGACGGCAGCGAGTTCATCTCAGAACAAATGACTGAAGGCTGCAGGGATTGATTTCCAAGGGCAGGAGGGAAAGAGCTGAATCAGGACAGCCGAGATCCAGACGTGATGTGACAGCTCCCGAAGTATCCGAAGGGTGGAAACGCTGCAGAAACAGCGGCTTTGTGGGAAATGTCTTCATGGAGATGTCTCAGGCTGCTCGCTGTCTATTGAGGAAGGGCCACTGGACCATTCCCAGGGTATTTATGGGGGGGTTTGGTGGATTTGATAAAGTGGGAATTGTGAAGGTAAAGAGTGGAGAAATGCAATTCCCAGATGAGGGATTCCCAGCAGCTTTTTATTCCTCATGGAGCTCTGGGTGCAAGCAGGCCAAGAAACAGACTTGGGAAAAGATGCCTAATACATGGATCATCCTAAAGGAGAATTCTTCACTCTCCTAGCTATCCATAAATGCCAGGCTTTGTATTCCAAATTCTTGGTAAAGCAGGACCTTGCCGGATCTTATCCGAGACCACCTTCCCTTCTTTCAGAGGTGTGGAGTTAAACTTTCCTAATTTTAGGTGCTCAGCAATCCACTAACATGGATTAATGGGTTAATCCATGAGTTAAACTCCTTGGTTTGAGTTCTCAGTGGACATCAGGCTGTGATGGGCTCATCCCAAGGTGCCTCCTTGGATCAGAGGGGCCCTGACCATATTCCACTGACTATCCTGGAATCCAGACCACTCAGTTGTACATGGGTGCTTGTATTCTTGAAAATTAAGAAAGGCAAACCCAAACAACATCCAAGGAGAAGAGATTTCCTCCAGCAAAGGAAATCCCTCTTTTACCTGGATCACCTGGCTCAAACCTCTCTTTAGTGCATCCTCCGTGCTTCCCTGCAGGATTAGGAGTTGGTAAGAACAGGAATGGAAGCTAATTCCCAATCCCTGGGAGAGGACTCAGAGCTGAGGTTGTTCCTGACATGCCCATGGATTGTGGATCCTTTAACAGCACTCACAGGGTGCTAATTCCCTCTGGGAGGTAAAACTCCCCTACTTATTTTTCCTCCTCTATCCTTAGCTCATCTCCGGGCTTTAAAGAGAAGCCACCTGGCCGTGCTTCTCTCCAGCACCTGCTTTTCCTTGGATTACACATCCAGAGCCGAGACAGGGGTAACTTAAGAATGCTCCCTAATGGAGCCTGTGCTTTCCTTATCTCCCCGTGATAAAGGAGGGAGAGGGATGAAATGCAATTCCCAGTTTGCCGCCAGTGTGACCAGACCCTGTGTGGGACCGGGCTGGTGGCGGCAGGAAACTGCTGACACACACAAGAACCAAGGGCATCCTGATTTGGAGCTGTCTCCAGCTTTTAAAGGACCAGGAAGCGACAGCAGCTCCCTCAGGCTCAGGTCGCAGGGAAATGAAGCCAGATGGGGTTTCTGAGCTGTTTTCCAAGCCTGGAGCTCTCCTAAAGGACACCCAGCTCCTTGGTGGGATGACATGGGTGGAAATACAGAGGAATGGTTGGCTTGGAAACTCTGGAAAAGAGAGGAAAAGGGGAAACATTGAGAGAATTGGGATTGTTCAGTCCAAAGAAGGGAAGTCTTTGAGGTCACCTAATGGTGGCCTTCCAGCGATTGAAGGTGCCAACAAGAAACATGGAAAGGACTTTGGATGAGGGCATGGAGTGACAGAACAAGGGGGAATAATTTGAAACTGACAGAGGGCAAGTTTAGATGCGATGTTGGGAGGAAATTACTCCCTGGGAGGGTGGTGAGGCCCTGGAATGGAATTCCCAGAGAAGCTGTGGCTGCCCCATCCCTGCAGGTGTCCAAGAGCTTGGAGCAACCTGGGATAGTGGAAGGTATCCCTGCCTGTGGAAAGGGGTTGGAACTGAATGATCTTTAAGGTCCCTTCCAACCCAAACCATTCCATAATTCCCTGATTTTGCGATTCGCTGATGTGTCCTCAAGTGTATGATTTATCTTGTGCACACCCCATTTTTTGGGGGTAAGGGGGGCAATTATCCCATGAACTTTGGATTCCACCTGCTCCCACAAGGATTGTGGGGATCAGTTCATTGTCCAACCATGAATTGCTTTCAAAAAACCTGGAGCCCGTCTAAAAGCTCATCTCCAACTCACTAAGATCCATTAAAAACATTTAAAGTTTGATTGGTGCTGAAATCCAGCATTAGGAAAGGCAACTTGGCCTTTCCCAAGCCTGGAACTGAAGAGGAACAGTACTTGGTAAGTTCCCTGCTCCCTGTTCCAAGCACACCATGGGACTGATCTCATTTACATCCCCAAGGTAAATCCCAGGGATTCTGGAGTCTCCAGATGCCCAGAAAGGCTCTGAAAATCCATGTGGAAGAGCCTCAGGTCTGTTTTCAGCACTTTAGACTTGACCTTCCTGACTCTTTTCTCAGCCACTGTGCTGAAAAGATGAATTAAAGACGGAATTAAAGTGGGAGCTGCTTTTCCCTCAAAATTCCATTGTCCAGATCTCCTTCAGATCCATTCATTCTTACCTCAGCTTTGCTCAGAGCTGCCAGATGGAAGTTTAGGGAATGGAGGTGAACCTCTGACTTGATGATTCTCATGGTTTTTTTTCTAACCTTGATGATTCTGTGGTCCCTCAGCAACAGTTTCCTCAGGGATTTTGAAAGGATAAATGAGTAGGAGGCTTGTGTGGCTGGTGGGAAGATTCAGGAGTGGGGGGTCAAATGTTTAAGGGAAAGGTCAGGCTTAATTCTTACCACAGAATTGTTTGAGCTGGATGGGACATTAAAGTCCATCCTAAAGTTTCGATGGGATATTGGGAAAAAATTCTTCCTTGTGAAGGTGGTGAGGCCCTGGCATAAGCTTCCCAGAGAAGTTTTGGATGCCCCATCCCTGGAAGTGTTCCAGGCCAGGTTGGAACAGGGCTTGGAGCGATCTGGGATAGTGGAAGATGTTCCTGCCCATGGGAGCAGGGAATGGGAATTCCATGATCTTAAAGGGCCATTTCAACACAAATTTTATGATTCCTGGACCCACCCCATTCCTCTCCTGCCTGATGCAGTGCTGATCCATTCATTTCTCCATCTGATCTATCCTGTCTATCCCATTTTTCCACTTCTCAAGCTCTGTCCGTGGGACTGCAGGAGGAGACCCTGGTACAGTGCTGAGGCCTGCATCATCTTCTCCCAGTGCTGCTCCATTTTCCACTCACCCTAAAATCCTACACACCCCTCTTTTCCCTCCCTTTCTTCCTCCTTGGCACTCTCATCCTCTCTTTCACACACCATAGGGCAGGAGGAGTGTGAGGAATGCTGAGGAAGAGCTGGGAAAAGCAGAAACATTCTCTCCACCCCAAATCTCTTCGGAATCTCATTTCCAACCTCCAGGCCGGATTTCTCCCACGCCTTTTGCTCCAAGTAGGGTGGCTGAGGGGAATTTGCACTGCTAGCACCTGTGGAACACCAGGTGTGGAATTTAATGGTCACTATGGGGAGAGAGGTACAGGCTCCCCCCTCACTCCCTTTTCCCTTTAAGGGAACATTATCCAAACAAACGCGCTCGGAAAGTGCTGAAGCGCAGGCAAATAATGACACGGGAGCAGGAGCCAGGCATTAAAAATTCATGGAGCTGGAATATTAAAACTTTTTACTTCATCATGTCAAGGCACCAGGCAAATGCAAACAAATGAGCCCCACTGAGCTCTGCCTGCGTGGGCCAAGACAGGGACGAGCTGGGGACAGAGCTGCAGTGCGGTCCCTGTCGCTGCCGAGATGTCAGGCTCTGAGGGGGACAGGGAATCAGCGGTCCCTGTCTCTCCTGAGATGTCAGACTCCGAGGGGGACAGGAATTCCGTGGGATCTTTAATTGCTCGGTGCCTCTAAATGAGCTCTGCGAAGTGACAACTCCTCTGCATGAACTGGGAGTGGGGATGTGGAGCCTGGGAGAGGCCCCGGCCCTTCCCACCTGCTGTGCTGTCAAAATGTGGGAAGAGGGGGAATGTCTGGGGGGGGGGGGAATTCCAGCCCCTCTCGTTAATTCGGGGCTGTCTTTGCTAATTAAGCCACCAGGCCCTGTCTGCTTCTTGCTGTGCTGCTGACAACAGGGGCTGGGATGTGATGACATCCAGCCAGCTCCAATCACGAGCTCTCCTTGGGATCCTGGAGGTGATGACTCCACAGGCTATGGGAACAGTTGGAATCCCCTCCTGGACACGATTATGTGGAAGAGGGATCTGTTTTCTGGCAAGGTGAGCACAACCACCCACTCCTCCCCTAAAACGAGGTTGTGTGAGCTCTTGTGCTCCTAGAGCGGATCTCAGAGCCCTGTTCTATCTCCATCCTCTGCTGTTCATGGTCCAAACCACTTCTGCAGAGCCACAGATCATCCTGGAATCATGGAATAGCCTGGATTGGAAGGATTAAAGATCATCTTTTTCCACCCCCTTCCAGGCTGCTCCAAGCCCCATCCAATCCGGCCTTGATTTTCCAAGCAAGAAATAGATCAGGCTGAAGAAAGTTGGTGGAAAGTGCTCCTCAATTAATATGTTCCAGCCCCGTCTATCATTAATTAAGTAATTTTTCTCATTAAGCTGCGCACACTTTTAACACACCCTGTTTATTTAATGACTCCTGTGATCCTCTGAACACAATTACTGGGAATAAGGAGGAAAGGATTAGCTCAGGAATCTCTGGCTGGATGAGGCTTTATTGAAAGTGCAGCGAGCGTCACATTTGGGTTTTTAATAGATAACTCCTCTAAGTAATTGATTAAGTAATTGATTAATCATAAACTCCTAGACTGCCAGAGACAGACTTAATTTTATGGCACTTAAAAAAAAAAAAAAAAGGAAAGGATGGAGATGATGTAATACCCAGCAATCGAGAGGCAAATAAAGGAAGGGAATGTTTGATTAAACATTCCACAGATTTTTATCACTTTGGGCGTCATGGAAGTGCCTTCCTTAGGAAGAAACATCTTAATAACAGCCAAGGTTTCCCTGGAGCTTTCCATAAGCAAGGTGGTGATGGTGAGGGGGTGATTATGAGGAATATTTTAAATCCTTCTCTAGCCCAGATAAGCTGTGAAAAATGAAGCTTGGAGCAGGATGTGATTCCATGTCACAGGTAACATTCCAAAGCCTGGCTCCCAACAGTGGTGGCTGCAGCCCAGAATTTGGCAGCTGGATGCCCTGTGGAGTGTCCTGAACAAGGTTTCCTGAATACTGGACAAAAAAAAAAGTGGGATATTGGCCAAGGAATTTTTAAATATTTGGGGTAAAGTGGCCCTGCTTTGATGAGAAACCATAAATCGTGGAATCATGGAATGGTTTTGTTGGGAGGGACCTTGAGGATCATCTCATTCCACCAGGAACACCTTCCACTATGCTTCCAGGATGCTCCAAGCCCCATCCAACCTGACCTTGGACACTTCCAGGGATGGTGACAGACGTGACAGCAAAGCTTGGACTTCATCAGTGCAGACTAATTAAGGCTGAAGGGTTCCTGCGCATGTCCAGAAGAATTACGTGAATCTGGAGAACACCAAGACTGGAAATGTGGATAAATCCAGAAATATAATTTTTCCTAGGCCAGGCAGGGGCAGGGATAGAGTTTGGAGAGCACAGGTGGGATTTCTCCATGGCCTAACGCAAAACTTTCAATCTTGAGAATCTCCAGTTGGCTTCAACAGGCCACGGGTGAATCCTGTGGTGAATTTCCACGACTATATGGATTTCCTAAAAAAAAAAAAAAAGAATAAATTTTAAAAGGAATTATTTTGGGGGGAATAATTCCCCTCCACTCTGGTGCTGATGCCTCAGACCTCAGGTCCTCGGTGTCCACATCTGGAGAAAGAAGGATCCAGCCTTGGCCCAGTTGGTGATGATGGAAAAGAGGAGCCCTAGAGGTGTCATTCCAGTCCCACATTCCAGTGCTTCTAAACACATTCAGAGGTCAGAGCAATTCCAGTCTGAGCCAGCTTCCAATCTGCCCATGGGGCTGGAATATCCATCGGATTTTCCTGGATGGATTCTGATCCCTGCTGTGGTGGCAGAGGAGCTGAAGTCTCACCTGTAACTGCCTGGCACAGGTAACAAAATAATTCATGACTCCTGGCATTCCTCTTTTCCCAGGAAAAGAGTGGTGGGTCAAGGAGAAACGGTCTCAAGTTGCACCAGGGGAGGTTCAGGTTGGATATTGGGAAAGATTTCCTCACTGGAAAAGTGGTCAAACATTGGAAATGGTGGAATCACCATCCCTGGGAGTGTTTGAAAACCCCATTTCCGGAGGGCAGGGTTAGATGGGATTTTGGGAAGGAATTATTCAGTGTGAGGGTGGTGATGCCCTGGCATGGAATTCCCAGAGAAGCTGTGGCTGCCCCACCCTTGGAAGTGTCCAAGTCCTGGTTGGATGGAGCTTGAAGCAACCTGGGATAGTGGAGGCAACTGGTCAAAGGTCCCTTCCAATTCCAACCTTCTTATGATTCCATGACCCTATAAAGAGGGAATAAAGAAGTGGCAGGGGAAATTTCCATGGAATCTTCTCACGCCATCAAGGGTGAGAGGTCCAAGGTGGCAGAATTCATTAGTCCAGGTGTGAATCAGGGAAACCATCCCCTGGATGTGGACCCAGGCAGGGACTGATCCGCCTGGCACAGTGCAATTTCTGTGTGGCACGTGGATTTTTTTGCTCTTTCTGTACCAAAATTCCCCAAAAACTTTCTTGGAGGCTGCTCTGCACTTGGAAAGACACTTTGGGGCCAGGAGGGCTGGACAAAAGACTGGTCCTAGGTCCTGCAATGTCCCCTCTTTAACCTTGCACCAGGGCTTTGTGGACACATCTGATTTTCTTCAGGAGCCTAATCCAGCCAGGATTTAAAAAAAAAAAGGCCTGGAAATATCCACATGCTGATTCTGGAAGCTACAGGTAGGAAAACAGCCTGAGGCAGAGGGGGAAGAGTTAAGGATGGGGGTGCAGGGGGAGAGAAGAAGGGGCTGAGATTGCAACACAAATAAAAGATAAATCAAGCAGCAGGAGAGAATCCCTCCAGTGCCAGTTTATTTATCATCATTTTCCCCGGACACTGACGGGCCCGAGAATGTGGGGTGGGCAACCAGCAAATCCGGCTTGATGGATGAGGCGTGGAGAGGGAAGGAGCCTCTGCCAGGGCTGGGAGAGGAGGGAGGCAGGAGGCAGCAGGGCAGGGATGCAGGGATGCAGTGGGGAGTGCTCCATGCTTGGCACTGGGGGGCCTTTCTCCTTCCTGGCCTCCATCAGCTCCATGGAAAAGGGAGCAGCTGGCGCAGCAGCAGAGCCCGGGAATCAAGTCCTTGTCATTCCCAAAGATTCCTTGCAGAGTCAGGTCTGAGCTGGAAGGATCCTCGGAGCCAGGAGCAGCATCCATGCTGCTATATCTTTGCAGCATCCCAGAACTCTTTATCCACTTAAATTCCTTTCTTTCCCATACATTTTGTGACATTCCCATGACAAAATAAAGTGCTATATCGGATCTTCTGTCTGCTGGGAAAACACAAGAGCCCAGATCCCTGAAAGTCCTTAAATCCCCTGTGCTTTTTTTGTGGATATTTCTCTTATCCAGGCTTTTCCAGAGCTCAGCTCAGCTGCCATTTGATTCCTAAAATTCTTAAATCCCCAATCTCCCAACATTCTGTTTGAGCTGCTTGGAGCCCTTGCTCTCCAAAAATTCTTGGAGGTCCAAAATCTGCTTGACCGAGGGATGGGCCACTGGCCTTTGGTGGAGGGTTTAAAACTGGAAAATGAGGAGAAATCCAGGCATGGAGCAGGGACTGGAGGAAGGCAGGAAGGAGAAGAAAAGGAATGTGGATACAGCTCTGAGGGTCCTGACTACTTGACCTCCTTTGTGGCAGGAGTCTTGGAATGAAATTATCCTTAAGGTCCCTTCCAGCCTGAAGCATTCCATGATTCTGCAAAAGGCTTGGGATGCATAAAAAAGGTCTGTCTGGAAAAATCCACGAGGATTTCACCCATCACCTTAAAGGCAGCTAAGAAGAGACTCTTTTATCTGTGTCCATGTTCGTAAACTCCTGCAATAGTTTGGGTTGGAATGGATCTTAAAGATTGTCTGGTTTCAACCATGGGCAGGGACACCTCCCACAAGACCAGGATGCTCCAATTCCCATCCAGCCTGGCCTTGAACACTTCCAGGGATCTACACAAACCTTCCTGTTTTTTGTCAACCAGCCAAAATCCTCAGCTTTTCCCACCCAATTTTTGCTTAATTCAGTTGATGATGAGCTGGATCTGACCCTCCAAACTTCTCTGGTGAGATCCCACCAGGAATGCTGCATCCAGCTCTGGGATTCCCTGCATAAGAAGGACATGGAGCTGTTTGAGAGAGTCCAAAGGAGGCACCATGGTGATCAGAGGGATGGAGCAGCTCTGCAGTGAGGAAAGGCTGAGAGAATTGGGAATGTTCATCCTGGAAAAGAGAAGCTTTGGGGTCACCTAATTGTGGCCTTCCAGGACCTGAAGGGATCCTGCAAGAAAGATGGAGAGGGACTTTGGATAAGAGATGGAATGACAGGTAAAGGGGGAATGGCTTCAAACTTACAGAGGGCAGAGTTAGATGGGAAATTGGGAAGAAATTTCTCCCTGTGAGGATGGTGAGGCCCTGGCACGGGATTCCCAGAGAAACTGCGGCTGCTCCATCCCTGGAAATGTCCAAGGCCAGGTTGGACAGGGCTTGGAGCAACCTGGTCTTGTGTGGGGCATCCCTGCCCAGGGCAGGGGGACGGGTTGGACCAAGATGATCCTTAGGGTCCATTCCAACCCAAACCATCCCATGATTCTATAAAATTCGGTTACAATGAGACTTTGGCCACAAATCTCAGTTTTACAGATGATTTCAAGGGTTTCACAGATCCTTGTGCTGCCTCAGGCAGACGAGGTCTCTGTGCCCTGATGAACAAAGACAATTTTCCTTCAGATTTTGGGATTTTGTCAGTTCTCTCTGTCTGTATTCCCAGACCCCACAAAACAAAACTAATCCCTGTAAGGGACAGCAGGAAGGGATGGGACAGGATGATGGGATGGGATGGGATGGGATGGGATGGGATGGGATGGGATGGGATGGGATTGCAGGAGTTTTGTGGAGAACCCTTCAGTCTCTTCCACAGCTGGGAGGGAAGTGGGTTTTATTTACTTAGAGCAATTCCTTTCCCTCAGTGCAGCCCTGGGATGCATCCCTTGGCCATGTTTGCCTTTCCCATCTTTGGGAAGGAAGCAAATCAATGCAATCCTTGGGTGGAATTAAAAATAACAGAGAGCTTTCTTTTAATGTCCCATTAAAGACCGAGGCAACACTGCCTGATTTGCTCATATTTTTTTTTCCCCTGATTTTTTTTTTTTTTTTTTTTAGCTTTTCGGTCTGCTCTGAGGAAGCTTTGGAGTGAGGAGGGATTTCAATAATTACCTCCTGATTCCACCCCGGATACGGTGCCCTATCCCTAAAGCGCAGGCCCTCCACGCCTGCCCTTCATCTGCAACTCCAAGGGAAGCAGTTTTACATGGAGCCACATTGATATTCAAATAGATTCTCGTGGAAGCAGCATTCCAGCCAGGAGCGTGTGAAAGAGCAACTAATGGATTAGTATTTATGGTCGGGTTTAATCCACATTTTAGGATATTGCAGCTGGAAGGGACAGATGATGAACTCGGGTTTTTTTTTTGCAGCCCCCCTCCTCCTCCTCCATCCCTGTTTTACCCACTCCATCTTTCCTTCTTTTCTGCATCCCCCTCCTCCTCTCCGGCCGGGATGCAGCAGCCTCCTGGCACCGCTGAGCTTGGCAAAATTGATGACAGGACTTTAGGATCCATTAGAAAAACAAATTCTTAAACAGTGTCTTCTAAAATCAATCACTTTTACCTTTAGTGGGATTTATGGCTGCCCTGCCGGCCCTTATTGCAAAGATCCATGGCTGCCAAGAAGGAAAAAAAAAAATTCCAAGTGGCTCAGCTCAGGGCTGGAGGCTCTGAACTCGCCTCTTCTCCCCATGGAGGTGATCCCGGGTGAATCCAAAGGGAATGTCTTGGTTTGAGAGGGAGTAGATCTGGTTTATGGGGACAGAAATCCTAAGGGAGATGTGGAACATCCCTAAGCCGGGCTCTCCAGGAAGAGGTGAGAACCAGGAATGCTCAGGAATGGGGAAAAGGTGCTCCAAAGGTTATAAAAATATTAGGGTGGGGACAGAACAAGTGAATATTAATGAGGGAGGATTAGGAGCATTTCTTCCAGGATTAATCCCTGCTCGAATCCAAGGATTTCTTTTATATCCTGGTGTGAAATGTGCAAGAGATGCACAAAGTTGTGGAATCACATCCTTGGAAGTGTCCAGGCTCAGGCTGGACAGGTCTTGGAGCAACCTGGGATAGTGGAAGTGTCCCTGCCCATGGCAGGGAGTGGGAATGGGATGATCCTTATATCCCAACCCAAGCCACTCTGGATCCAATGATTCCATACACAAGGTGATAATTCCATGGGGAAGGAGGAGAAGCATCCAGTTAATCTGAGCAGGATGGATCAGAGCAGCAGGAAGGAGTCTCCTGGCACTGGGTGTCATTCCAGGAGTAAGGGCACAGAGTGGCAAACATGGAGACATGCACAGGAGAGGGGAATAATCTCCCCGGGGATGGACTGATGGGTATCAGCAGCACAGGGATCAGACCTGAGAGAAGAGAGGATTTTGGAGGGTCTGCTACAGCTTTTTCCTTGAACTGTTTTTGCTTAGGGTTCAGAAAAGTATGGGGGAAAAAAAATCTCTTCCAGGGACCTATTTAAAAAAAACATTCAAAGTTTACCAAAAGTGTGACATATTCTTGGAAATTTTAAGGGGTTTGGTTGGTTTCAGGGATCCCAGATTTCATTTAAATTGGATTCACTAGTGAGAGAAAAAAAAAAGGGAAAACTTTTTCCAAAGATATGTTGTGCCTCCAGGTATTTAATCCAAGCTGGGCGTGGATGAAAGGGAATTTCTTGGGTTTGAGGCTTCACAGACCCTTTTCTCCTCACTTTGAGGAGACTGGGAAGACTGGGCTGGAAAATCAAGGAGGTAAAATTGGGATAAACAGGGAGGAAAAGGGGAGCTATACAAGAAGCAAATCCAGGTCTCTGAGCTCCTTCCCTGCCTTGGCTCCAGGGCCAGGAGGGGCCGATGCCAGGACATGAGTAAATCCAGGGAGAAGCTCGTAATTCCTATCGATTCTCCAGGAGGCAGCACGAGGTGGATAAAAATGCTTGTTCTATCATTTAGAAAAATGGCAATGTTATGATAGAAGGGATTGATTTTCCTCTTTAGGAATATTCATAAACACCGGTTCCAAGAACTGATAAATCCTTCCCCTGCGCCGAGTAAATCATTCCCAGGGCTTCCCAGAGCGCTGGGGGCAAGGGAGGATGTGATTTTTAATTCCTTCTGGAGGAGCTGGGAATGGGGGGAGTCTGGGGCTGCAGGTCACCCACAGCCAGACTTTCCTTCTGAGGGACTTCAAAATCCCATATTCCTTGTTATTTTCCTGTTTTGGAAAGCTGGGAAAAGATGGTGAAGGCTTCCCTCCCCAGCCCTAATTTTGATCCCACTAAATCAGCTGAATCTGTTTTTTTTTTTTTTTTTCTGACTGTAAATTCCAGTTTTCTCCCCTTTTTTGTGATGATATGGAAACGTGAACTCTAGCTGGGATGTAAATCCTGATCCCTTCAGGAATTTTCCCAGGGATAATGACATATCATCATGGCTTTTGTTCCTTCCCTTTACCCATTCCCAGGGACAGAACCACATCCCACATGCTGGTGAGAGCCAATCCCTGTTTTCTTCCCAGAAAGGGCAGGTAGAATTCTCCAGGATCAAGGAGATCCTCTCTGAGTCCATCCAGAAAACCCTTGGCACACTTGGCCTCCCCTTCCCACTTCTGGTTTAAGGTGGGATTCTTTCCCACTCCGTAAATTTACAAGCCACCTCCAGGCTGCTGGCATCAACTAAACCCCACAGTTCGGCCTCTGGGGTGGTTAAGGAAAGCTGGAGCCACATTCCAGCTGCATTCCCACCTCCTAGGGTTGTCCAGGAGCTCACCAAGGAGTGTTCACATCCCTGGAAGTGCTCAAGGCCAGGGTGGATGGGTTTTGGAGCAACCTGAGATCATGGGAGGTTGCCCATGGTAGAGTTTGGAACTGGATGAGCTTTGAGATCCCTTCTAACCCCACAAGTCTGCAAGAAGGATTTATCCCAAGAAAACCTGGAAGACCCTGATCCTGCTGGACAAAATTCGGTGGGCATGGGCATTCCAAGTTTAAATTAGCTTGGAATGGTTGAGGTGGAGCTTGTCCATCTTCTTCCCTGTGGGAACACTGATCCCCTTCCCGCTGGTGTTTCCAGGATTCTCCTGGCTCAAGTGCCTCTGGATGTGGCCTAAAATCCCACATTTCCTCGTCCCTTTTCTGCTCCATCACCTGTGGTTATGATCCAAGAAGCAAAACTCCTTGGAGATATCCCTGGAAATTACCCCACAGGACCCATTTCTGATGGAAAGAAAGAAAAAAAAAAAAAACAATGAGGCAAATTAAAAATTCCTGTCAGTCTTTCATCTGGGTATTTTGAGAATTAGAAATTTTTATAGCGTCTTGATATGATTGGTAAAACCAGGAACATTTTCATGGAGCGTCCATAGGAATTCCACCTTTTCATAAGCTTTAGCTCATCTCACATCACTCCATTGCCTGTGGAATTTCCTGGAACAGCAAAAGAAAGAAAAGGCAAAGCATCCTCACTTCTCCAGCTCACTCCTAACATCTTGCCTGGAGGGAAATACCGAAAATGTGGGTATCTGCAGGATATTTGGGTACCTGAGGAGGAGCTTTATCCACTGAAGGAAAAAAAAAAAAAAAAAAAGGAAAATCCATGTGTGTCCTGATAAAAAATATTAGCAATTTTTATTACCTTTTAGATTTTACTCCTGCACTAATCCATTTTAATGAGGTCAGCCCGCCTGGCTCCAGGTACCTGGACTAAGTGGAGCAGTTTAATGTCGGGATCAGGGATGAGGAGCACAAGGAAGGGGGGTCTGGATGTTGGACTTTATATCACCCAAAATTACGGCGTAAAAATTGACTCCGTTTGCACATTTTTAACTGGATTTGAAATCGACACCATGTGTAATTATAAAAAGGGATATATCTGCTGGGAATGGGATGAAGCACAGGATTTTCTGTAGGAAAAATTTGCTTATTAGTGCACAGGGAAGATTTACGGGATGATATAATTATTTATTGGGATGTATTTTGTGGAGAAGGGATCATATTATCCATATATTTCCTGCATTATGGCTCTGGACAGTCAATATTAATATTGCTGGAATTTACGATTGGATTTTAGAAAACCACTTTTCCCTCTGTTGTTTCACTCCTTTAGGGAGTAGTTACATGGATTGGAATATGGGAATATCAGGAAGATCTTCCTGAAAAACTGGAAATATACTGCAAAAAAATGTTGGAGACAGCCTGGAGACGGGGATTGGGGTGAGCCCAAATCGTTCCCTGTGACAGGAACCCACCTCTCATCCTGTCCTGGATGTGAAAAATGATCCATGGAATCATGGAATGGTTTGGGATGGATCATCTTGACATGGGCAGGGACACCTTCCACTATCCCAGGTTGCTCCAATCCCCCTCCAGCCTGGCCCTGGACACTTCCATGGATATTGAATCCCCAACCAGGACATGCCCACAGTTCTTCCATGGTCAGAGGAAAACCAGAGCTCCTCTCAGGGATTCCTGCTTTTCCTTCCTCCTCTTTTGCTCCCAGTTTTTGGAATTACAACTCCTGGGGTCAGGCTTGGCTTTGGGGGCCACCTTGGGATTTGGGGAGCACCTGAGGCTTTCCAAGCAGCTTCTTCCAGAACTTGTGGGACAAGAAGAGGGTTTATTGTCATTTTCATGTGGTGTTTGTTGATACATTGGGCTGTCCCTCACCGTTGTCTGGTTGATGTTTTGCGGGAGGGACGGAGCCTGACAGACATCAAATTTGATAGGGAAATTGATAAGCATCGATAGGGAAATTTGATAGGGAAATTGATAAGCATCGGAGATGGGAAAAGGCCTAGAGGGAGATCTGAGGATGGATAAATATGCCGGGGAGATGGATTTGGACAGAGCCCATCCGTCTCAGATAAGGATCAATACATCTATACCTCTTTTACACCCATCAGTTGTTATCAATGGCCACCCAACTTATTTGATCTTTTCTGTTTTGCAGGATGTAGGAAACGTTTTCCCTGGATCCACACACAGGAGGAGGGAAGGGATATCCAAGAGATTGATGCTACAGAAGCCCTAAATTGCATCTTTACCCACTCTCCTCTTTGCTGAACTCCCCATCACTCCAAAAATCCCTGAAATTCCACTGTCAGAGAGGTCCCCAAATCCTGGGACTGGGAGATGGGATCCATCTGTGCAGTTTTATCTGGGATTCTCAACCCTGGCAGCACCAAGTCTTGTTTTTCCTGTAAATCCCACGTAATAAACCCCTGGGAACTGTGCAACAAATTGCTTAAGTTGCTGTTTTCTCTCCAGCCTCTCCCCCGCTCCCTATCCATGATCCTCCCCCCGGCTTTGGCTGTTTATTGCCAGCGGAATCGATTCGCGATGGTTTCCCTCCCTCCTTCTCTTCCCTCTGCCCCCATCTCCCACCCTCTCTCCTCGCTCCCATCACCTTTTCCCCCTCCCTCCCCACCTTCCCGGAGCTCCAGGGAGCCCGGTCAATCCATCACCGTGTCCCAGGCATGTGACAGCCCCTCATAAATGCACCACAATGAGCCCAAATCAGCACCAGCCCAACCAATTTCGCAGAGCAGGAAACATCTGAGGAGCTGAATCCTGGCGTGCCGGAGATTGGAATTGGGAAATTGGTTCTACTCCTCTTCCGTGGTGCTTTTTAATATTTTTTTTTTTTTTTAAAGCTTACCTATAGATTCTCTCCCTCTTTAGATACATATTTAAGGTAATTCTCTCCCACTTAAATCTCCAGTGCTTATTCCACACGGACAGCGTGGCCCAGTTGCTCTCTCCCTCTCTCTCTCTCTCTCTCTCTTCCCTCGATTAGGAGAGGGTTTTATTGGGAAACTTGCTTAGGCTGCAGGAATGTGCTGCCTTCAGCAGATTGAGGCTGTGAGCGGGGCTGGGCTCCAGCTCCCCCCCTCAGCCATCCTGGGAGTCCCTGCTCTCTCCTTTCAGGGGCTCAAAATCATGGAAAGCCACTTTTCCCACGGGATTGGCCTGTGTGGGGTGTGAGTGCTCATTCCCACCCAGAGAGGGTAAAGAATGGGGTTAATGCACATCCTCATGCAGTTCTGGATGCGTGACCTCACTCTGGGAGCACTCAGTAGTCAAAGGGCAGCGATTCCGTGGGGATTTTGTCATCCCAAAGAACGTTTGTCCCACTCGGGTGAATGATGACCTGAGCCCCAAGGACCTGGCAGTGGCGTGGATGGATGTTCCCTTTATTTGGAGGCACTTAGGGGACGTGAATCCCACATGGAATTTGAAGGGAGAGCTTTGCAGAGCTGGGATAACCTTCTGAGAGTGCCTGGCAGGAAGGGACTCCTGGTGTCACCTTCTGGTCACTGCTGGTGGGTGGTGCTGAGGTTTTTGTGGTGCCAAACTGGGAGCTGTTCCCAGTTCGTGGCATGGATGGGGTGCAGCTGTTTGGGTTGAGACAGCAGAAAGGTGGAAATGTAAAATCACAGGAAAATTCTGTCTGCAGTCTGGAAAGCTCAGGATTAACCCCCCACCCCTTAGAGGGAGAACTGTCTGTGGGCTCTTCCAGTGAAGGGACTGAAAAATGGGAGAGAAAAGGGTTGGAAAAAACAGAAAAATGAGGTGGAGCTTCAGGAAACACTCGGTTAATGTTGGGATGTTGTGGGTGTTTCACAAGGGTTAAAAAACAGGGAAAATAAAAACTGGATGGATGAAGCTGGGAAAAATCTGTGAAGGGCTGTGAAATACGAGACTGCCTCTGGCTCTGGAGTTGCAAACTGGACAGTTTGGAAAACAGGGATGGTATTTTGGGGAGTTCTCATTAAGATCATCTTGTGTTTTAGAGATCGTGGTGGGAGATGAGCTCCCAGGCCAAGCTGGTCCAGCATTTCTTAGAGAATGATGTGAATGCCATGAAATGTTTCTGAAGGGATCCAATAGGAAAGGTTATATATATATATATATATATATATATATATATATATATATATATATATATATATGTATGTATCTATGTATGTATAAACTATTTACTAGGGTCTGTAGTGACTGGAAAATGGGTGAATGGCTTCCCACTGCCAGAGGGCAGGGATAAATGGGATATCGGGAAGAAATTACTCCCTGCGAGGGTGGTGAGGAATTCCCAGAGAAGCTGTGGCTGCCTGATCCCTAGAAGTATCCAAGGCCAGGCAGGACAGGGCTTGGAGCAACCTGGAATAGTGGAAGATGTCCCTGCCTGTGGAACTGGATGATCTTTAAGATCCCTTCCATCCAAACCCTTACAGGATTCCATGAGTTGCATCCAAAACAGGATGGAAAAGCCTCCATCCAGCTTTTCCCTCAGGTTCCTGGCACCAACTAAAAATAAACCAGTAATTTTGCAAATCATCCTGGGAAGCTGCTCCCAAACCAGTGGGGAGAAGATCTCGGATCTCCTTAGATTCTGGCTGACACCTCCAAGAAGATTCCTGACTGTGCACCTGCTTAGGTATGACATGGGGGGTTTTCCAAGCACATTCATGTGTGACCTGGGTGGTTTTCCCAGGATATTTAGGTGTGACCTGGGTGGTTTTCCAAGGATATTTCGGGGTGACGTGGGTGGATTTAGGTGTGACCTGGGTGGTTTTCCAAGGATATTTAGGTGTGACCTTGGTGGTTTTCCAAGCACATTCACGTGTGACCAGGGTGGTTTTCCAAGGACATTTAGGGGTGACCTGGTAGTTTTCCAAGCACATCCATGTGTGACCTGGGTGGATTTCCAAGCACATTCATGTGTGACCTGAGTGGTTTTCCAAGGATATTTAGGTGTGACCTGGGTGGTTTTCCAAGGACATTTAGGGGTGACCTGGGTGATTTTCCAAGCACATCACAACCCCAAATTCCAGAGCAACCTCTCACCCGAACTGCCGAATATTCTCCCTTCACCTCTTGCCACTTGAGCCGTTACACTCAGAGCTTCCCTGAGTGCCCAAGGGCCTCTCCCTGGTGATCACTCATCCCGGGAAATTGTTACGAGGCAGATAATTAATTGTTGCGAGTCACTAAAAAAATGATCATTCTTTGCAGAAAATTACCCCGATGTTCTGCAGAAATGTTAATGCTCGCAGCCATAAAATGAATGGGGAGCTACAGCTCCAGCTGCCAGGAGAGCTGTGAGTTATAATCCCACCACTGGATGCGGAAAGCCCGAGCTTCCAGACGTTTCTGGAGAGAGGGAATGCATTTTCACTGGATAACAGTTTAATTTTATGATTATTTTTTCCTGCCCCAGAGTCCTCAGTTGAGTATTAATGACTGCAGCGGGGATAGGAACGGTTTTGCTGATCCCAGCTTGGCGTGGAGTGAGGCTTCATATTTATTTCCATCTGGCTACTGGGATTTTACTCCAAACAGTTGGATAAAAGGACTTGGAAAGTCATGGCAAGGCTGGTCAGGCTTTTAGGGCTGAATTCCATTGCCTCCTGGGAATAAAGACCTGGGATTTAGGAACAGCAGGGAGACAAAATGAAAATTAACAGGTTAATTGCTGGGAGTTAAAAAGTCTTAATTTACTCTGCAACCAAAATCCAGTTAGAGCAGCTGGAAAGGTGGTCTGGACATAGTCCTTGTCCCCATATCCCAATAAATCCAGCCTAGCTAGGCTTACGATCTGTAGAAGTTCGGCTTGGGAGTCAGGATAACTCCTGACAGTGCATCCAGCAGAGCTCCTGCGGCTCACAATGCAAACGCTGCTGATTCCAGAGCCCAGCTGAGGTGGGCAGGTGTAAAGAAGGACGCGGAGTGGTTTTGGAAGGAATTTCTCCCATCCCTCTCCGAGATAAGACCTGACATTTTTATTGATTTCCATTTGTTCTGGAGCAGCATTTGCATCACTCACTCCACAAATGGAATGAGGAGATGACTCAGATCACAGCTGCTTTCCCAAATGTGGTTTGGGCTGGTTTTTTTTTTTGTTGTTGTTGTTGCTCAAGAAATGTTCATTTCCCAAAGGATCAGCTCTTGGCTTTCTTCTTCCATGCTTGAATTCCAGTGACTTCACCTCCAAGAAATGGGGTGGGTTTCCCAGCTGCAGGGGAGTCAGCAAGTGAGACAAACACCTCCTCCCTCTCTTCCAAGCTTTTGTTTTCCCTGTTTTTCATGCAGCTGGGTTGGAATCCATCTGTGGACAGCAGGGTAGAAGAAAATTCTCTTTCTCTTCCAGCAGGAGTCCAAGATCCAACAGATCCATGTCATATTCCAAGGAAAGCCACTAATCAGGGCATGTTGTTGGATAGATGGAATTTTCTGGATGGAGCACCAGGGGTGAGAAAAGTACAGGGAGCAGAAGTGTTGGAGAATCCAGTCTGGGGCAAAGGGGATGGATACCAAGACAAGCAGTTGGAATCAGGGAGTGACAGGGCAGGAAGTGCAGGGAAATCCTGCAGGAATTCGGGTTGTTTCTGGCTGAGAGAGGAAATCCAGCCTTGGAATCCAATAAACAAATCAGCCAGAGGGAGGGAAGGATTTGGTGGGAAGGTTTGGAAGCTGACACAGCAGGAAAGATTTGGGTTGGACATTAGGTAAACGTTCCCAAGTGGAATGAGTGAAGGAATGTCTGGGAAGGAGAAGGATCTCCAAATACTGGGAGAGTTCGGGGCCAGGTCAGGCAAAACCTTGGAGGGGGGAAAAGGATCCTGCTACTCCTACCCCGAGGAGAGGGAGCGACTCCATGGACTCATGGAATGGTTTGGGCTGGGAGGGACCTTCAGGACCATCCAATTCCAAGGACAGGGACACTGTCTACTGCCCCAGGTTGCTCTGAGTCCTGTCTAGCCTCTCCTGGAACACTTCCAGGGATGGGACAGCCACAGCTTCTCTGGGAATTCCATTCCAGCCCCTCACCACCCTCACAGGAAAGAACTTCTTCCCGAAATCCCATCTATCCCTGCCTTCTGGCAGTGGGAAGCCATTCCCTGTGTCCTGTCCCTCCATCCCTTGTCCCAAGTCCCTCTCTAGCTCTCCTGGAGCCCCTTCAGGCACTGGAAGGGGCTCTAAGTTCTCCCTGGAGCCTTCCCTTCTCCAGGTGAACATTCCCAGCTCTCCCAGCCTGGCTCCAGAGCAGAGATATTCCAGCCCTCTCCATGACCCCTTAGTGACTATTCCATCCTCTTTTCCAGGTTTTTTTCCAGGCTGTTTTTCCCACATAACCAAAACCCCAGCTAGAGAACAGCCACAGCTTTGGTTTCTGCTGATCAAAGCCAGGCTCAGAGGGCTGATGGAGCTTCCTGACTCCAGGACTGATCCCTCCTCAGCGCTTCCAACTCTAATGAGCTGTCTGGGAAGAGGAAAGGGAGACAGGAAGGTGCTTTGCCATCCTCAGGTGACACAAACTTGTCACTGATGCCTCCTTTGATGGCCTCTCACCGGGGAATGTTCCACAGGGATGCTCAGCTTGTTTGGGGATTTGTGTTTTTTATCCCTCATCATTATCAGGCTTTGATGAGTGACAGCAACCAGTGCCACCCTTTGGAAAGAGAAATCATGGAAAGCTGCACTGGCAGAGGATTCATGCAGCAAGAAGCCCCCAAAATATGGTCCTGTGATCCATCAAGCTTTGTTCAGAGCAGGCGAGAATGCCCAAAAACCAGGGATATCATCCATGACATCCAATTAAAACAGACCTACTAAAAAGGAGCTTCTCTGCTTTTTCCCTGTCCAGATCTCTTCCCCCAGATGTGGCAACATTCCATGCAAGTGCTGTATCCTTCTCTACCTGCACAGATCCATGGATATTTTCCAGCTCTGGATGCAGAGTCCCTGCTCCATCCCTATACAAGAAGGATAAAGATATATTTGGCAGTGGAGGTCGTGTCTTCCATGAAATCCAGGAGAGACACCACTCCCAAAAACCAGGATATGCCACACAGAATTTCCCCTGGAATACACCAGAAGCATTTGCTCATAGAGGGGATCAGATGTTAGACCAGGGACTTGGAGAAGGTGTGGGATCTTCATCCCTGGAGGCATCCATATCTCAGCTGGAAAATCACGGGATCATTGAAGTTGGAAAAGACTTCCAAGATCATTGAGTCTGACCTGTGACCCAAACTTGTCACCCAGACCAGAAATGCCACATCCAGTCATTCCTCAGATACCTCCAGGGATGGGAACTCCATCACCTTCCTGGGCAGCCCCTTCCAGTGCCTGATCACCCTTTCCATGAAGAAATTCCCCCCATGTCCAGCCGGAACCTTGCCTGGTTCAGTTTGAGTATTTTTTGTGTTGTCCTGTCCCTTATTCCCTGAGAGAAGAGGCCAACTCTGAGCATCCTGTTCAAAGTCTAAAACTGAGTTTATCTTCAACGTTGAGGGGCTTTAAGCAGAGCTTTGGACAGGAGATTGCCAGAGGTTCCTTACAAATGTTTTTGAATCCTACAGTTTAGACAAAAAAACTGTGGAAAATTCAAAATTGGCTTTTTTTAGCTGTGAGATTAATGAGGATTTTGAGTGCTGGTCCTTCTCTCTGACCTCTGGGGTTAAAACCCATTCCCAAAACTCCTGCCTAATGCCATGTGTGATTCCGTTCATCAGTTTCCATTTCCATGGGATGCAATCCCATTTTATTAATTTTAAATTGCCCAAATAATCATTACCCTCTTAATTGCCTGCTTAATGAAGACCCTGATCCCCAAGGGCTTATTGAGGCTTATCTATTCCTGGGTGACCTGGTGGGTATTGATTATTTGCTCGTTAGTCTTCATTAAGGATGGGTTTTAATCAACCATCGGAAGATAATCCAGAAGCCAGAAGAAACTTTTCTTGGGAGACATTTCTCAGCTCTCAGATAGGACATCCCAAAAAAATTATATTCATTTGCAGATCTTCCAGAGAGAAAGCTGGATCTTGGATTTGATTTCCTGAGATTTTTATGATCCCAAGTTGTTTCTGCTTTGCGGTGTCCTCCAAAATGTGCCAAAATCAGGAAAACGTCCTTAAAATGGGACCTAAATTGCAGAGTTTGCAGCCTCTCAGAGAATCTTGCTCACTTTCAGTGGGATCCCTGGGTTTTCCAGGCTGGATGTGACCTGAAATCACTGATTCCTGTGTCCGTGAGCTCTGCTCCAGCACTGAGGGAATACCAGTGCCCTTGGTCCCAGGAATGTTGTGGATGTAGAAAAATCTTTGCCCTGGGGGAAAAAAGGAGCTGCTTTTCTGTGCCTTCTTGGTCCCCAGATGGTGGGGCAGGACCAGCATCCCTGAATCCATGGGATGTGGAGGCAGGGAAGATTCTGGATAGGATTTGGTATGGTGAACACAGTTCCTGCCTCTGTTTTTCTCCCCAAGGCACATTTTCTCCTTTTCCCCCAGGATTCCAGTGTGGGCTCGGTACAGAAATATCAGTGTGACATCTTTGTGGAATCTGGGACACCCTCCTGAGGCTGCCAGATGTTTTGTAGGATCTGGAGGGAATTCTTTTTGGATCAGAAGCAGGAGATCAGGCTGGGAAATGAGACTTTGCCCAGGTGAGGCTGCCAGGGAGGACCAGGGCATGTGTGGAGGTGTCTGAGGCCTCTCATCAGAACCTTGCCAAGCTTGGTTTCCCACCTGGAAGACCCAAAGATTTCTGGAATGTGGGTTTCCCACCCTTTCCTTCCCAATGGGAAGCACTGCCTTGCCTTGCTGCACTGGGGGGTGATTTTAAAGGCAGAATGATGAAGGGGTGGGGGGGAAAAGAAAGATTCCTCTTTTTCTTGGGGGCCAAATTAATGGAAAATCAATCCGGCCTCAAAAATCCATTAACGGTGATAATGCACCGGTGACGTGGCAGGAAATCCAATAGTGGGAATTAAAGTGGGGCTCTCCCACTTCCCTGCAGCCACGGGAATTTGTGGGGATCGTGCTGGGGGCAGCAGATTCCGAAGAGTGCAGAAACCACTTCACCTCTTCCCGAGATGTCCTGGATTCCCACTCTGGCTTCCTGTGGCAGCTCCCTCCGTGCCCAGAGCATCTGCTTGGAGGGTTGAAAATCCCTCAGGAATTTATTCCATGGGTCACTCAAAGGAGGATGTGATTAATTTTTAGGGAAAATCTCCTTCTGGATGCACCAGGATAGAGACAAAGCCATCCTGACCTGAGTTTGAGGCTCTTTGGAATTTTGATCCAAGATCTCAGAGTCGCAGAGTATCCCAGACACCCTCAGGAGAACAGGTCCTATTCTGCCTCTTCTCCTCTGCTTGGCTGCCTTCCACAGGGACTAGATACAGCTTTGGGAAGGAAAAAACCCTTGGATTAGGGCTGCATCTCTGCAAAGAGGTGAAACCACGCAGGGAAAAGTCAAAATCCATGTCAGGAATCTCTGGGATAAATACCACACAGTGCCAGGAATTCCCACCCCTCTGCCAGTTTTGGGATCACATGGATCAGTCACACCAGGGGTCACCTAGCAGATCCAAGTGTGTCCCAGCACTGTCCTACAAACCCAAGGGTTAGGAAGATGAGGTGCCTTCTGGAATCCACTCTTGGATGAGCATCAGCCCTCACAAACATCGCATCCACATCCCCGCTCACTCCGTTGCTGATGGATCTTTCCTGTTCCACGTGTAATGGAAGCTGCCTGGCAGGTCCATCCAGCCCCACGGAGGTTCCCCCTTTCCCCCTCCTTCCCCCAGCTCCGTCTGCTCCCCCACAGCCCTCAGATCCCGGGATTTATGAGCCAGCCTTGCATTATGAGGTGAGTGACTTATCGCTCTGTCAGGGCCGGCGTTTTAAGACAGAATTATATGGGAGAGGGAAAAGATTTTTACCAAATTAATGAAAAATCAATCCAGCCTCAAAAATCCATTAATGGTCATAATGCACTGGTTCCAGATAGAGAGATAGCGGAGAATCCAATAGTTCCTGTTAAATACCTCTCCTGGAATGGAGCGCCTGGGATATAACTCATTCATTAGGCTGCCGATGTTTACTTTTTAAAGTGACACCAATCCCTGTCCCTGCAGGATTCCATGAAGAATTTATAAGCCCACATTCCCCCAGTGCCCATCTCCGGGGCCAGCCTGGAGGAATTGATCCTCTGATCCCTTTTCTCCCCCTCCCTGGGCCAATCCCTGCTGAGGCAGGGCTGGGATGGCTCCGTTCCTACAGCTGATGGTTTCCAGCCTCCCCTAAACCCCAGCTTTCACCCCAAACTGCTCTCCCAGGATCTAACCTGAGCTGGGGGGGTGTCTGCTCTCCACTTTCCAGGTCTTAGAGTAGAGCTTGGCTTAATCTCCTCCCTGCTCAGCCTGGGACTGATCCTGCTCCCTGCCCAGCCTCATCCAGCTGTGGAGGGTGGGGATGGCTCCAGGGAACTGGGAATCAGTGCTGGTGCTTCCCCATTTCCCTGCTTTCTCAGGCTGAATTGGGATTGTTCAGCCTGAAAAAGAGAAGCTTTGGGGTGATCAAGTTGTGGCCTTCCAGTTCCTAAGGGGAATTTACAGGGAAGATGGGGCCTAACTATTCCCAAGAGAAAGGAGTGATAGGAAAAGGGGGGATGGGTTCGAGCTGAGAGTAGGTTTAGTTTAAATGGGAAAAGGCTTTTTCCTGGGATTGCAGAGAGGAACTGGAACAACATTAAAAACCTTAAAATCACCAGTTCATGCCATTCTTTCTCCATTGCTGATTCTCCATGCAGTATTCCAGTCTTCTGGAGGGGCTTGATTGTGGGAATTACATCCCACTGTGTTGTGCCCTGGTATCTTTAGGATGCTGGCCCCAGAGACGGAAGAGAACACGTTTTCATTCTGTAAAGTGCCTGATATTCCAAGGAGAAAACGTCTAAGTCATTGCTCAGCATGAGGGGGGTTGGATGGACCATTCCCACTGCCCAGCATATCCTGATTGTGCGCTGGAGAGGATGGGAATTCTGCTTTTCCCAGGAAACTGAACCAAAGTCCAAGTGTTTGACAAAGTGAAGCCAAACAACAGAGACTGAATTTACAGCTTAAAAACAAAAATATTACCCCTGAAGGGAGTCTCAGTTGTTGCTCACCTGTTGGAGATCATTGGATCAAACTAATTCAGCTCCAGCATCCTGCACTGGATGCTCCTGTTCTTTATCAGGTCTGGGAAAATCTCCTCCTCATGGAAAAGTGCAGAACATTCAGCCTTGTCCAGAAGCCAGAGCTAAGTTGTGCTCTTGGAGCTGCTCTGATCTCACCTCCCTTTTGCTTCTCAGCTTTCCCAATCCCTGGGATTCCTGCACTGCCACAGATTCCTTCCTGATTTACGTTGGGCTCAGGAAAGGTGGGATCAGGACCTGGCACATTGGGATGCAGTGCCTGGATATAGAGTCAGGTCCACACATCGACCCTGCTAAATGTCATAATGCACCAGGCTTTTGTTTCCTTGGAATATTTTAAAAAGCAATAAAAGGCCCCAGAATCCCGGGAGCACCAAACATCCAACAAAGTGACAGCCTGTCAAAGCTGCCTTCCCGAGAAAACCCTGGGCCCAGCAAATTTTAAGCAGGAAAATTTATTCCCGTGTCGCTCATCTCTCCGAGTGAAAAATGGCCAGGGCTCCTCTTTTGCATGAGGGCTGGAAAACTCCACGGTGCTCAAACAAGCGGAGCGGCCTCCAACAGGACCATTCATCATCCGGAAAAGGCAGCGGCGACAACCCCAGTGCCAAAAAAAAAAAAAAAAATGGGGAAAAAAATTAAGTTGTGGGTTTTATCCAAGCTTAAATGATCTCAGCCATTAATATGACACGACAGGCAGAGCACCACGCTTCCCTGGCTTCCCTGGTTTCCTTGGGATCTAACAGAGGTCTCCAGGACAGCGGCTCTATTACCTGGTCACCTTTCCTGCTGTGGTTTCCCAGTTCCAGGGAGGTTTTTCCAGGGGATTTTGGTCCCAATGTTTGTGTTGAGCTTGTGTGGATTTCTAGGATGGGCACAGAGCAGGAGGAGTTGGGAAGGAGATGAGGGAGCAGTTTCTGAGCAGAGCTTCCCACCCAATTGGGAATGGATTTTTTCTGGAGATGGTTTGGAGTAGGAAGATTCCAGATTTGCTAATTTTTTATTTTTTTCCACAAGCCACACTTCCAGCTTGACTTCTGTTGA
The DNA here is from genome assembly GCA_019023105.1 of Diglossa brunneiventris. Lineage (NCBI taxonomy): Eukaryota > Metazoa > Chordata > Aves > Passeriformes > Thraupidae > Diglossa > Diglossa brunneiventris. The sequence goes on along the minus strand of CM032354.1, from coordinate 154,453,676 downwards.
ACTGCCTGAGCTTTGGGATGTTCCCTCATCGCCAGAAGTGCTCAAGACCAGGTTGGATTGGGCTTGGAGAAGCCTGGGATAGTGGAAGGTGTCCCTGCTCATGGCAAGGGTTTGGAATGAGATGATCTCGAAGGTTCCTTCCAACCCAAACCTTTCCAGGGTTCTGTGACCACTCTTCAGCTTGGAGGGCATGCTCCTTGTAAAGCAATCAGCTGTCACAGACCCCTCTGCTTTCCGTGTTTGTATCCCATGGGATTAGTCCAAACAATCCTAGATCTTCTATCCAAATATCCAGGGCTATTATCCTTCTGTTTGTCTTGTTATTTTCCCTCGAGATGCAGAATCCTGGAATTATTTGGTTGGAAAACACCTCCAAGATCATCAGGTCCAACCTGGGACCAATCCCCACCTTGTCACCAGCCCTGAGCACTGAGTACCTTGTCCAGTCATTCCTTGGACACCTTCAGGAAGGGGGACTCCACCACCTCCCAGGCAGCCTCTGACCACCTTTTCCATCACAAAATTCCTCCTGATGTCCAACCTGAACCTGCCCTAAATGATCCTGTGATCCTGCATTTGGGAAGGTGAATACATAGACTTTTCCAGGAGGTGACAATGACACCTCCAGATAGTCCCAGCTGCAGCCTGAAGGTCTGACCTTCCTGCTGGGCACAGGTGGGATTCTCCCTCCTCCCACCCTGCTGGGACTTTTCCAGGTCCTGACATGGGACCCATCACGTGGAGCACATCCGTGACCACCTGTGGGACCATTCCATGTGTGGCAGGAGGATGTGGATCAGGATTTTATTTAGAAACGCTGACTGATAAGGAGCTTAGATCCAGATCCTGTGGATCTTAATCCTCTGGGAGTTTTGAACGCAGAGACGAAATCAAAACCAGAAGAGGAAACTTTCACTTTCTTTCCTCTCCAAGAGGTCTTGGGATGGGTGGGATTGGTCCCTTGCCAGCACAAGGGAGCTGAGTTGATGGGAATTTCTGGTCACTCTGTGTCACGCTCACCCAGCTGGTGTCATCACCAGGACAGGGAGACTGTAATGGACCTTCCTGGCCTCAAAATCTCTTCCCAATCTTTCCTCATGGGCTAAAATCAGCCCTGAGCTGTGCCTGAGGTTGCCCAAACGCCGGGTCCTGCCCTTGTGACCCATCCTGTGCCTGGTGACAGTGACCTGAGGGGCTGGCAGGAGATTTGTCACCCGCAGGGCTATGTGCAGTGGATCTGTGGTGACGTTTTGTCCCCAAGCCGGCTGAGCTGTCCCACATTTGCAGCTCCACGTGGTGACATCACGCCTTCCACAACCCCACGTGAGTGTAAGACGCTTTCAGGGGCTTGCAGGATGATGAAAATCCCAACAGGAGCCTGAGGATCAGTTTTCCCCACTGGGAAAGTTTCCTCTCCCTGGGTGCAGATACTTTCCCACCATTCCAAACATTCAACTTTCCCACTTCCTCAAGCCCAGGGAGATCCTGGAGAGCTCAAATGTCGCAGCCCAAACCTTGATGTGCCACTCACAAGGGTGGAAGGAGAATCATGGAATGGTTTGGGTTGGAAAGGATCTTTAAGATCATGGAATTCCAACCCCCAGCCATGAGCAGGGACACCTCCCACTATCCCAGGGTGCTCCAAACCTCATCCAGCCTGGCCTGGAGCAATTCCAGGGATGGGGCAGCCACAGCTTCTCTGGGAATTCCATTCCAGGACCTCACCACCCTCACAGCCAAGATTTCCTTCCCAATACCCATCTAATCTCATCCTGTTCCAGTTTAAAGCCATTCCCTGTGTCCTGTCACTCCATCCCTTGTCCCAAGTCCCTCTCCTGGAGCCCCTTCAGGCACTGGAAGGGGCTCTGAGGCCTCCCTGGAGCCTTCTCTTCTCCAGGCTGGACATTCCCAGCTCTCCCAGACGGGCTCCAGAGCAGAGGGGCTCCAGCTCTTGGAGCATCTTTGTGGCCTCCTCTGGACCTTTTCCATCCGCTCCACATCCTTCTGACATTGGAGGTCCCAGAGCTGGATGCTCCAGGTGGGATCATCAAGGCTTCAACACCTTCAGGGCAGATCTCCAGATCTCTCTCCCCCTTTTCCCAGGATTTTACAGCACAAACCCACAAAGGATTCTCTGTAGTTCAAGGTCTTTTCTTTTGATCCCAAGGATTCCCTGATTGCTGGGAGGGGTGAACAGGGAACACTGGGAATGGAATCATGATGAGATTGATTTTATATTTCTCTTCTGTTGTCTCGGATCACACAACAAAAAATCTCTAAAACCCAGTCCAGCTTTTTTATTTTAAACCAAATCTCTACCTTGGGCTTAGCATGCTTGAGAATACCTCATAATTTTTCTTTAAATCATAAGTGGAGCATTTGTCAAGACAAGAAAAAGAGGGAAAAAGTCAAAAGTATCAAAAATCAAAAGTATCATCCTAAGGTGTTTGGGAAGCTGAAAAGTCCCTCGTTACTCAGTCATGGTATCAAACAGCCTTTCCCTCATCCATATAAAATAATTCCCTGGATCTAAATTTAAACAATTTTAGGCTGTTTTGTGGGAAATCTTGGGGAAAAAAATTAACTGGTGTCTTATGAAAGTCAAATCGAGCCAGGTCTTTTTCTTTCTTTTTTTTTTTCCTTCTTCAAGGTGATTTTCCCCTTTGGATTTTATGGATCTTGGTGTTCTTCCTAAGGGAAGCAGGGAACAAAGTCCTTGGGAACAGACAGAGCTCTTCCTTGGCTGCTTTCATACTGAGCTTAAATCTAAGGAGGAAATTCAAACAGATACAGATAAATTTATAGATATGGATATGGGTATAGGTGCAGGTATGTGAGCAAAACAGCCTTAAGATAGGGCTCTGCTTTGGCTTAAAATATCAATATTTAAGCTGAGCTCCCTCTTGTGTCCACCTCATTCCCAGTTTAATCCACTTTAGACACGGGGGAAACTGAGGCACAGCCATTCTGCCCACATTCCCAGTGACCTTGATTGCTCAGCTCTTGGCTTGGCACCTCTTGGGCCAGATCCTGGTCTCCTGGAGGATGAGCATCCTCCAATGACAAGGAACAACCCTCGGGAATGTCACAAGGCAGAACCGCTCGATGACGCCGAGCCCGTGCTGGGAAGTCCCTGTGGCTCCTGAGGTAATTTCTAAGCAATTCCTGACCACTCAAGCATTTAAATCCTTTGCAGACTCAATTAAAAGGTTTTGGGGGAGTTGCTGGGTGTTTTGGGAGGTGTTTTTTTTTTTTTTTCCCCTAAAAGCCTTTTAGACATCACTAAAAAAGTCTTTCCTCATTTCTGCCGCGGGATTGGCAGAGTGAGGACGAGGAAAGCCTGGGGTCATTCCAGGAGTCATTAATCCTGCTGGACAGGAGCTTTGCTGGCAATATTTCCCTCTCCAGCTGGGTGAGATCCCACTGTTCCCGGGGGCCTGGAGGAGTCAGACCCAGCTTTGGGCCTAGGCTGGAGCAGCAAAGCTTAAAGTCATCCTACAACACTAAGCTGGGCTTATCTTTATCTCGTGCTGTGAGGCACAAGGGGGTAGAGACAGAAATTTCTCCTTGCTGAAGGTTTTCTTCTCTTTTCATCCATGGTTGGAGCAATCTGGGATAGTGGGAAGTCTCCCTGTCCATGGAAGGAGGTGGAATGAGATGGGCTGGAAGTCCTTTCCAAGCTGAACTATTCCATGATTCCAAGACTCTTCCCCTTGCTGGTTTAACTGGCCCCATAAAACGAGATCTTTCAGCTGCTCTGGTTTTCCTTCCAGGCTGTCACATCCACATGGGAAATTCCCCACGGGTGGCAGAAGGCAGAACACGTTGGGATGCTCTCAGAACCAGCCAAACATCTCCTGGCTTGGAGAGGAAGACAAACTCTTCCCAAATCTCTGCTAATCCATCCTGGTGACCAGGCTGCTACTTCATCTCCTCCTGGGATCAGTCCTGCAGCACTTTCCAAGTAGTGGGAAGATGCTGTGAGTCCCCCTTCCGTTCCTCATTCCCACCTGGGATTGTTCCTTGCATTCCTGGCAGTTTTGGACCATCTTTAGGAAAAGCAAAGCTTGATCCTTCTCCTCTTTCCCTCCATCATCCCAGTCCTTCCAGGATGCTGTCCAGAGCAATTCTTATCCTTGTCAATACTGCCTTGGATGGCCAGGTCAATCCAGTCAGAATCCATCCCAGAACAATTTCCAGGGATATTTAGTTTTTAAATTAATTTATTATTTTATTAGCTTATTAGGGATAAAATTATTTTATTAATTTATTAGGGATAAAATCAATCAGTCTATGAATGACCCAATCCCAGCTGGCACAGGCCAGGCCTCCTGCATCCCATTGTGGGGTGACTTTTTTGGATAAATTAATTTTGCCTTTTCCTTGCTCCACCTCAATTCCCCCCCCACCACTTCCCTCCAAACATTCCTATTTCCCATCCCAAGCCCTGGAAGGTGCCTCTAAGGAGCCAGCTGGGCTCCATAAGCCCTTAAGCAGCTCGGGGCCATGCCCACGTCACCGAAGGCACGGCTGGGATGGCCGAGGTGAGCAGGACGGATTTTCGGGAGCTCATCTCCCACCGGGATGCTCCAAGGCCGGGACAGACGTTGGATTAGGGGTTATTATCCCTCTCCAATTATAGCAACGTCTAATCCAGGGATGATGCTTTTGACAGGTGGAGATGAGGGATGGATCCATCCCTCCTGACATTAAGGAGCTTCCAGCGGCTCTGGCGCTGTCCAGACTTCCCGTTATCCACAGGGATCCCAGATCTGCTCCAGGTGAGGTCCTTGCTGCTGCTGGACCCTCACCTTTAGCTGGGGATAAGAAAACCCCCCAAAAAGCTCAGAATAGAGTTCCCAGCAGGGACAAACAGGAGGGATCAAATCCAGGCCGTTTTTCCTGGGGAAGGTGGCTTTGGGACACAGCAGCTCCAAGGATTTTTCCTTTTGTGCAGCACCTGACGCGGCACTTCTGCATCTGTGTCCTAACGAAGCAGTGATTAATTAGCACTGGGATCCACCTAAAAGAGCCAGCACATCCCAAACCTGGCCCTGGCTCCCCTGGAGCGGGGCTGGGCTCTCTCCTCTCCCCCTTCCTTGTTTTTCCACTCTGCCTTCCCTCTCCCACTAAATTAATCTCCATTGCTCCAAAGGTCTCTCTGGCACACGCCGCTGACCCAAGCTCAAATTGATTTTTTTCCCTCACCCCTCACCCCTCGCTGTTTTCTGCCAGCAAAGCACAGCGAGGATTTTTTTTTTTTCTCCCACCTGGAATTATTTTGATTTTTTTTTAGTTTTGGAGGGACTAAACTTTGACCCTTTAGAAGTGAAAAGGAATTATTTCCATGCAGGGAAGTGGAGAAGGAGCCTGGGAGGTGGGGGTCCTTTTTTATGGCTGTTTAAGGGGTGAAATTATCGAGGCAGCTCCTGGGGATTCATTTTTCCTGGTTTTTCCCTGCTTGTCCTGATCCAGCTGTGAGTTAAGGCAACTGATTTCTCCTGTTTCCAAACGAATCAGTGGAAAACCATCCTGCCCTGGGGCTCAGAGGTGTTCTGGTGGCCCTGGTTTTCCCTTTTTTTTTTTTTGAAAACCTTAAAATTAGGAAGAAATTCCTTACTCAGAGGGTGGTGAAACACTGGACCAGGTTGCCCAGAGAAGCTGTGGCTGCCCCATCCCTGGAAGTGTTGAAATCCAGGCTGGATGGGGGTTGCAGCAACCTGGGATAGTGGAAGTGTCCCTAGAAAGGGGTGGAATTCCATCATCTTGAAGGTCTCTTCCACCCCAAACCATTCCCTGATTCTGTGACTTCACCATTCAAACGCTCTCGCTGACCAAAATGAAGCTTGTCTGGCAAATCCCTGCCTTTGAGGAGGTTTTCCAAACCTCTGGAAAGAGCTGGAAATGCTTCCTGCAGGTTTCCCTCCATAGGTTCCCGTGTCTCTGTGACAAAAGAATTTAAATTTTTCCATAAAATAATAAATCTTCCTGCAGATGTGGAGCAGGATGTTGGGCCGGGACCTGATCCATCTCCACTTCTGATTTTTCCTCTTTAGAGAGGAAAATCCACCAGCATGGGCAGGAAATGTCTCCATGAAGGAGAAGGAAATATAATTATTATCCCTGTTCCATAAATTAGGGATGAATTAAGAAAAAAACAGGTTCACAGTGTGCCAGAGAATTCCCAGGATGTCCCTGCAGCACCAGCTCCCATTGGGAACACAGTGACTGACAAGGGAAAAGAAGCGGACATAGGGAACAGGAGGAACAAGGAAAATCATGGAATGACTCTGATCCCATGGTCTCCATTGTACGTTTGAGAGTTTTTCAGCACTTTTTCAGGGAATTTTTCCTCCTGGGAAGTTGGAGAGGGATGGAGAGGTGAATGTGGGTGCTAGATCCAGCTTTTCCTGCCTGGGATAGGCACTGGGAGAGGGAGCATGCCTGGATTCCCAGGAATTCCTCATCTCTTGTGGGGGAAATATTTTTCTTCCCACTTTTGATTTTTTTTTTCCCTTTTTTCTTGTCTTGCCAAATGCTCCACTTATGATTTCTCATCTCTTTTTTTCTTCCCACTCTGGATTCTGGACACACTGCAGGAATACCTCTCATGGAGGAGCACATGGGAGCTTTAATCCTGGGTAAAACATTCCAACATCCCGCTTGGCAGGGCCTCCTCCCTCCCTGCACAGCATTCCCAATGTGCTTCTCCTGGATGTGAGGCAGGGTGTTCAGGAATTGAGGAATGTGTTCCACGGGATGACAGCAGCATTCTCAGCCCTGGCGTGAAACAGTGGATTCATCTTGGCAAAATCCAGGAAAAATAGGACCCTATGGATCTTCTCATTCCAGGGGTTGGACAAGGAGCCAGCGATGCTTTTGGCAGAGGCACCGAGGGCAGTGTTAAACTACATCAAAATCCAAGGAATTTTGTCCAGGGAAGGATCTTCCTGCTTTTCTTGGGTCCGAGCAGGTCTGAAAAAGAAATGGGAATGTTTGAAAGCTTGGCCTGATCCCACCACAGGATTTGGGAGCAGCATCCTGGCAGGGACAGGACATTCAGCATCATCCCAAGGGTCAGCCTGGTGTTGGATTTCAGCTCCAGGGCCCAGGTGGGGAAGCTGCTCCCAAAATTCCTCCACGCAGCCAAGTCAGCAGCTCTGGAATTGGCTCCTCAGCAGGATCTGGGGGATGTCTCAAGGACAAGGCTCCCACAGAAGCCACACAGGGCTGGGGACACCAGGATGTCACACACAGCGTGGTGAGACTGGGGTGGGATGGGTGGAGTGGAGGGAAAAGAGAAAGAGAGAATTGCAAGGAATTTTGGTTGGATTCACCCCTGAATTTGTATAGGAGGGAATTTGGCATGGGTGGCACTGGGAGAGTGTCACCTCTGGAAGTGTCTTGGGGTTATTTTTTCATCAGGCTCCTGGTGAGAAGCACCTTGAGACTGAGACATTCAGGACACCCTTTCCTACATCCCTAAAGCAGGAATTCTGGGCAGAATCCCTGATCCAAGCAGTCTCCCAGATAGGACCTTCAGGAGAGAGACAGAAGTGGAACTTTGGAATCAGCCACTCCCTAAATTGTGCTCCTTGCTGGGAGTTGGAAAATCCGGGTCCCTCTCCTGTGGTTCTTTACTGTTGACACTTCACATTCCAGAGTCTGGTGGTTTCAGAAAAGGGTTGAAACATCCAGACAGGAAATATTTTGGGATTCATCTCCTGGACAAAACAGATCCAGGTTTTGTGGTGTCCTCAGGAGCTGCTCAGGTTTCTTCAGCTTTGCTGTGCCAAGACCCCTGGAATGGAGGGCAGGGAAAAGGAGAAGTGGTGGCTGGGGAAGAGGATTCCCAGCAGAGCTGCTGAGAAGTACTGGGATGAAAACTCCTGCCCTGCAAATGAGGGGTTGGAGGAGCTGGAAGAGGATTTAGGGAAGGATTGAGACCTTCCCATGGGATATGGTGGAGTTGGAGGAATTTTGTCACCAACAGATTTTTTGGGATGCGCCCATGTCACAGCTGAGGGGATCAGTGTGGGGAGTCTCCAGCTATCGTGGAATGATAAAAAATAAACACAGCCCTGCTTCCAGAGGCTTTGGAAAAGCTGGGAGATTGTGGAAATGGCAGCCCATCCTGCCAGGTTAGAGCCAGGCCAGGCACTTTGGAATGATGCTGCAATCCTGGAGGATAAATCTGTGTAGGCATCCCCTCCTCAGAACAGGATCCCTAGGGAATGGTCACAGCTCCCAAGGCTTCCAGAGCTCAGGAAAAGTTTGGAAAGTGTCCTCATGGTGGAATTATTGGAGTTGTCCTGCACAGGGCCAGGAGTTAGACTCAGTGATCCTTATGGATTCCTTTCAAATCCAGATATTTTGATTCTCCTGAAGATCAGCAAGGATCAGGTCAGGAATTGGGGTGACGGAGAGAAGGCAAACAGCAGCAAATTCTCCAAATGGAGAATCCCCTGGGAACCTGCCCTTTCCATCCCAGAAAAAGATGCCTATTGCTCCAATCCCAAGGATCCCCACCTTTCCTGAGGTTTTCCATGAACTCATGGCTTGCTTTTATATCACTCATGAGGATGTTCCTGGGATGGATCTCTTGCATTTCTGGGAACAAATGGAGGCATCACCCTGAAGTGTCTCCAATCCCAATTCACTGCCTTTGACTCCAGGGATTTTGTGTCCGTTCTGCTGAGCTGGTTGGAATTCCAGGTGTGAGCTGGCAGCAGGATCACATGAGCAGAGGGAAAACTTTCCTCTGGACATTGCTTCCCTTGGGTTTAGGATGGAAAAAAACCAGAGCGGGTCCACAAAAAAATTCCGCCTGCCCTGAGGAAACATCGCTGTGGATTTTAATCCCAGCAAATTCCAGGCTGGATCAGGCCAGCCCCATTTTCACTCATGAATTTGTTAAAAAATCCATCAATAAGGACACAAAAATCTGTGGAAAATCTCAGGTGAGATTTTCTCTCATTCATTTTTATTTTCCTGAAATTCTCTGTGTTTCCCATGAGAAAATGAAAATACCTCAATTCCCAAATTTTTCCTAAATGAAAACACTTCCTATCAAGTCACCAGAGGAAACCAGGTGGTTTTAAAACAAGACACAGAAATAATATTATGGGATCATAATATCCTCTGAATATCTGCAGAATCTGGGCTTTTAAAGTCCATCCAAACACCACACTTTCTGGGAATTTTGTTTAAATAGCAAAGTACAATTCTCAACTCCTTCTTATTCAAGTTCTGGAGGGTTTTCAGTTTTATTTTCATTTGTCTTTTCCTTCTGTTTCCATTTAAAAAAAATCATCTTTTCATTGGATATTCCTGAAGGAAGTCCACCATGAATCCACTCAAATTCTACAACTGAGGACCACAAGTTGTGTGAGGACAGTCCAGCAAAAATTCCACAAACGGATTCCCAAGGGGAAGTGAAAATCCTGATAAAATATTGGCTGTGATTCCCTTTCAGTGGACTTGGCATGTTTAACATCCAGGGAGGATCGTGGGGAAAATGTGGGATCATGAGCTCCTAAGTACAGGACTGGGGAATGTGGTTGGGACTTTTCCAGCTGTGGATTTTTGGGATTGTGGGAACAGGAGCGGTGGTGCTCATATGGATATGTTGAGGAGCATCATCCAGACTTTTTTGGGTGAAATCCATGAAAATCTCCTCAGTCAACAAAAATCCTTCCTGGTTATCACCAGGAGTGATGAGAGTGAGACCTTCAGGGATGGGCACAAGGAAAATATTCCATGGGGAGGGGTCAGATGAGGATTGAGATGAATGGGAATGGTTTGGGAAGAGGGAAGGATTGTGGGATTCATTTTCCAGACTGGAAGGAGAGCTTGTCCTGGTGCTGGAGGCTCTGGAATTATGGGATTTATCCCCACCTTATGCCTGAGCTGCAGAAAGGATTTCAGATTTCTGGGATTTGCTGCAGGACACAGACCCCCTCCCTCCCCCCCAGTCTCCAAAATCCTGGATTTTATCCCTCCAAAGCTGCTCCCAAAACAAAGCAGCTCCACGGGCAAACAGGGAATTTTGGGAGTGTGCAGATCTCCAGGATTATTCCTGACCATCCCCACTTTTCTGAGCTGGACCTCACAGGTGCTGCCCCTCCTGATCTGAGTCTTGCACAGGAATTTTGTGTTTCCAGGATTCTGAAGGATGAGGAAAGGGTTAAGAGGAGCGGGAGCTGCTCAGGGCTCCCACTGTGGGGCTGGGAGTGGGGGCTGAGGACGCTCCCGGGAATTCTGCCTCATCCACAGCCCATTTCCAGAGGCTTTTTCCAAGCTTTATTTACCTGTTCAGTATCAGGGAGCAGTGCTGTAACATTCCACCCTCCAAAGTGCAAACTCCACAAAATCCCCGCTCTCTTTTAAAGGAGCACATCCCACAACCCCCTGCATCCCTCCCATCCATGGGAGCATCCATGCATCCCTAAAAACGCTCCATGAGGCACCAGCCAGCTGCAGGGACCATCTGCACATGGATTTGCATACACAGCACTTTTCCAGGGAATTCGTGTGTGCTCGGAGTCAGATCCAGCCCCACTCTGCAGGAAAAGCTCATCCATGGAAGTGAGGACTGAGCACACTCAGGGAATTGGAGGGGTTTTCCTCAAATTCTGCCTGGGTGGGAATTCCAAAGTGCTCATTCCAAGCCCGTCCAGCTCTGAATGTGTCCCTTGGATGTTGTCCAGGGAGATGTGGAAATGGGATCCCACTGCAGCGTCGGGAAGTGAGGGAAAAACAAAGAACTACAAAGAAAGGGTGAGAAGAGGAATCCCAGAGCTCTCTGGGATTCTTCAGTAGGATCTGGTGAGTTTCAGGGAAAAAAGGGGCTGGAAAACCACTGCCAGGATGAGGAGATGCCCCAGAGGGGAGCTCCCACGTCCCCAGCAATGTTCCCACGATCCACAGGGACAGACAAGGCTCAGAAGGCCTCGCTCAGACCCGGGTGCTGCATTGGGAACACTATTCCCAAACCCTGCAGGCAATCCAGGATTCCTTGAGCCACCAGTGTGTGACATCCCCGTCCCTCCTCATCTCTGGATTGCATCCAGGGTGAAAAATCCCATCTCACCCCGCTGTTGCCCCAGTTCCCATCCCGAGGTCGGATCCTTGCTCCAGCTGCAATCCACTGCAGCTCCATTCCCCAAACAGGTGCTTTTTCCTGGAAGTCAGGATAATGGCGAGGGTTTTCTTGGACAGGGATGTCCCCCCTGCCCCGCTGCCAGATGTGCTCCACAGCTGGTGGCTCCAGCTGCCGGTGGCTCCTCTCCTCGTGCCAGGCTGATGGATGGATTTTCCCAGCAGGAAATTGCTGGCAGCAGCTCAGCCGATCCATCAGCTGCTCCTTGCTCCCCATTTTTCCCTTTCCCAGCTGAGCTCGGCATCCTTGTCCTTTCCTCGAGGCTCAGAAAGGCCTGGGAATGGGGTAGGGCAAGGAAAGGAGGAGGTGTTCCCAGGAAATTGGGGCATCCTGGTGGGATTTGAGCTCCCCAAGACTTGATGTGTTTTCAGTGCTTCCAAACCTGCCAGGAATCATCTTCACATCCATGTATTTATTCCCAGATTTTGGATGTGAAACTCTTCAGGGCAACACCCCTGTTTTGGGGGTTTTTCTTCCTTGGAAAACTGGATAAGAGCTGGGGGGTTCCTGCCTTTCCCTCCATCCCTGGGGCTGGAAAAGAGGTGTGGAGAAGGACAGAGGGGCTGGAGAAGGGATCCTGCTGGGAAGCTGCTCCCTGCTCCTTGGCAGAGCCGGAGCCTCAGGATTAATGCTTGTCCTTGCATTTCTGACGGAATTCTGTCTGCTCCGGAGGAGCCGGCTCGCCTGGTACTTTTCCTGCTGGAGCCGGAATGCTGGGACAGGGAAAATCCTTGCAAGGTGAGGGGGAAGGTGCTGGGGCTCCAGCTTGGATTCCTCATGGCATGGGAGGGCAGCTCTGGAGGTCGGTGCAATGTGGATGCTGATCTGGATTTAGAGGGGGAAAAGGGAAAATTCTTTCATTACAAGGGAAAATGTGGAAGGGGCGGGATGAGGCTCTAAACAGCCAGATCTAGTGAAGGTATCCCTGATTATTGCAGGGAATTGGACTGGATGACCTTTAAAGGTCCTCCCCAAAACCATCCTGAACTCATGGAACAGGAATTGCACAAAATTCCAGCCCAGCTCTGAGCCAAGACCCCCCTGTTCCCTCTGGATGAGGTTGAAGAGCCCAGCTGGTCTTCCCAGCTCCCAGAAGCATCCTGGTGCCTCAGGAAGGGTCTCCCTGCAGAGGGAACTCCCAGGATCCTGCATCCACACAGAGATCCCTCTTTTCCACCCTCTCCCAGCGTTGGGATCGATCAATACCTCCGGATCTAACAAGCCACAGGAGCGGAGTCCGTGTGGGCTTGGGCAGCGTAATGGATAGAAAAAGCCCGTTCAGCGAGAGGGAAAGTGGGAAAAAAGGAAGGAAAAATCAATGGGAAGATTGGGATGACATCATAGCACCATTATTATGTCATCAGCTCCACTCCAAGGATTTATCGCTCTGGCCGTGATTTTCCTTGGAACTTCCTGCCCTTCTCATTCCAGAGCTTTCCCAAAGCTGCTCTTGGCTTAAAAAAACAGGGAACATGGACATTCCAGACCTTGTGACATCCCTCTGGCCTCCCCACCCACTGCAGGTGTTCCCAGAGGAATCTGGGAAACAACGCTGCTGCTTTTTTCCTATTTTCCTTTTTACTTTTCATGCTTTGGGAATGAGCCTGGAATCCTTCCTGAGCCTGACCTCTTTTCTCCAACCATGTTTTCATCCTTCTCCTTCCTTTCTGTGAAGGAAAACATGGAAAACAGAGCCCAAACCTCTTGGAATGGGCAGGTTCAGGGATTAAAATGCTTCTTTCCATCATCTGTTCTACCTGTCCTGATATCGGGATAGAAATCCAGCTGGATGAGTTTCCCACTTTCCCAGTTTCTTTTCCCATTATTTTCTGCTGAGTTTTGCTGGAAAAAAACAGGATGACACAATACCTGCAGCATTTCCCTGTGGATAGGGAAGGGAAAAGACTATTTTGGGATACCAAAGCCACAGGAATATTTGTGTTTGCCTCAGTCTGATTTAAAGGAAAGATTAAAAAAAAAAAATTAAAAAATCAGGATAAAATCAACACATCCCCAAATGGGTAATTAAGAAACCTAAGTCTCTGTAGGATCATTATCTGAGCAGTATTCCACGTGGATGGCAATTTTTAATGGCTGTTCCAGCAATTTATTATCCACTTTAATATATCCGTGTTTTCCAGCACACAGAGCCAGGGCAGGGAGGCAGATTTGGGCTCAGCAAGGATTAAATGATGGGATTGTATCCCATAAAAAGCTGAGGGAACAACTCCCATCCCTCAGCCTGGTGATTAGGGAAGATAAAAGATATGGGGCAGCAGCAAAGCTGCCCCCATGTGCCTCAGTTTCCCATCCCTATGGAGCAAATCCAAGGGATTTAGGGGATCCAAGCCAACCAGGCATGGGAAAAGCCAAATTTTCTGGCAGGGCTGATCTGAATCCAAGGAAAACCCACCCAAATCCTCGCATGCCACAAAACCTTCCTTATTTTCTCCAAGCTTTGAGTCACCTCCCACCCCAACCAGTTCCCACTGCAGGAAGAGGCACTGAATTCCCAACTCTCCCTGTCCCACATGCTGGTAATTTTTGAGCTTTTCCAGGTGGTGACTCCCTGGTTTTCCTCACATCCCGCACTATGGGAATAGCTCCGTTGTCCCAGTTAAGCCTGGATTTGTTATTTGGTCCAGAAAATGCAGTGCTTCCAGGCTGCGGAGTTGTTGAGGTTGCAGGTGTTGATTTCCTGCAGGGCTGGGCAGCATCCAGATGTGGTGGGCTGGATTTGGTGTCCAGCTGTGTCAGGCTCTGGATTCCCACGTGGAGCTCAGCATCCAGATGTTCTGGATTCACTTTCCAGCTGTGCCAGGCTCCTCAATCCCACACGAGACTCAGCACCAGCCCAGGCACAGTTCAGGATCAGCTCCCCCCATCATCCAGATGTGCAGAGCTCAGCATCCAGCTGTGCCAGAGCCATATCCAGCTGTGCCAGAGCCATACCCAGCCTTGCCAGGCTCCTCATCCCTGTGCAGGATCCATGCCCAGCTCAGCATCCAGCTGTGCCACATCCAGCTGTGCCTGATTGTCCCGGGGCATTCTGGCCAAATGAGGCAACAGGTTTGGAATTGTTTTGGATGTTTTTGTCAGACATTCCCACTAAAAAAGGACTCCTGGGAGAGGCAGAGACAATCCACAGCTGGTGACTGACAGGGATTCACTCCAGGGAAAGGGCAGGGGAAGTCTGGGGAGAATGGAGATGTCTCATCCCTGAGATATCATCAGGCTGAGATCTTTCCTCAGGGAATTTTCTTTTAACAAAACATTTTCTGAAGAACTTTTCCTTGTCAGGAAGAAAAGGATACCTGCGTGTTATGGGGGTTGCAGTTTGGTTTTTCTTCAAAAAGTTGGGATACTCAGCTGAGCTGGTGGCCGGATGTGACAATGCCACCACCCTGACCTGTCCCCCGGGCTCCAGAGGTGGGAATTTCCCCAGGGCTCGGCAGCACAAGGTTATGGACTCCGTGATTTTTAATTAATGCCATTGACTCTGAGCATGTTGGGAAAGGGGAGGGCCTGGAACGGGAAATTGTCCCTTGGAGGGACAAAGCCTGACAACCTTGTCATCCCCAATTAGCAGCTAATTACCTCCATGACGAACATCTTTATTAATCCAATTAATAGCGCGGGTGGTGTGACCTCAGCAGAGCTGCTGACTCAGGGTGGGGCTCGCCAGGAGAGGGATGGGGGGAGGAAGGAGTGAATTCCTCCTTTCCCAACTCCTCTTCTTCACTAACTAGTGAACGATTCCCACTGATCCCCCAGCCTGATCCCAAATATTTCCTCTTTCATTCCTCCTGTCCACCCATCTGCTTCTTGTCTGTTTGTCCCTTTATCCACCCAACTTCCAACATTTTTTTTTAGGAAAAATAACCCTACCTCCAGGTGTTAAACCATGTATCATGATGATCCAGGACACTGGGATGTCTCCCAGCTGGAATGTTGTGCTCATCCCTGGTGACCTGCAAAGGTCTCAGTGTGCAAATCTTCCCTGAGTGGGGAAAAGCTTGGGATAGATGGAGAAAGGGATGGAGCAATGAATCAGTGGAAGGATGGAGGTCCGTGGATCTATGGATGGTTGGATTGATGGATGGGTGGATGGATGGATGGATGGATGGATGGATGGATGGATGGATGGATGGATGGATGGATATATGGATAAATAGGAAGCTGGATTGGTGGATAGATAACTGATAGAGATGAATTAATGGATTGATGGATGAATGGATATTCATGGAGCTGGAGCAAAGGGATTGATGATGTTGATGAGGATGGGACCAGGAATGCAATGGGAATAGATGGACACTGAAGGGTCACTGGAAGGCCACATGCAGGTAGGACAGGTGGGATGACAGATCCTCATTCCTCCTGTGGGGCCTGTGCTTCCCAGTATGGATGAGGCACTTCCAGCACTTCCCACTGGGCTTTGTGGATCCTCACTCCTTATCCCAAACTGGGATGTCCCTTCTCAGGCAAGCCACAATCCCACGGTGGCACCACTGAATGTTCCACATTCCCAGGGCCACCACCTGGACTGGGAATTGCTGCAGGAGTGGTTTTTTTGTTTTTTTTCCAAGCTCTCTTGTGGAGTGACCTCTCCTCCATCTTCCCCCACAGATGGAGCCTCAATTAAATTCGGGAATCCATTTTTTAATAGGACTTTCACCTCAGCTCCCTGCCGGGCCATTAAAGCCATTATGGCAGAGTTAAGTAAGGAATCCTGGGAGCCTCTGGAGCTGTCATCCCATGTTTATGGCGCAGGCAATGTTTGCTTTATTAAAGATTCAGGAGCCATTTCCGAACGCCTCCGTTCTGTCCTTCCCATTATAGGCCGGACCCTGGCGAAAGGGTGACGGCAGGAAAAAAGAGGACTGTTCCTGATGATGGGAAAAAAACCAGGATGGGATTGCTGGGAGAGTCTAAGGGCATGGCAGGAGCTGGAGAAAAGGGAGAGGAGAGGCAGGAATTTCATCCCAAAGCGGTGCTGGGTGTTGCGATGAAGCTTTTCCAGCTGCTGCAGGGTTTGGTTTTCCCTGGTTTCCAGGAGTTGAGCAGGATCCAAAGGCAAATCCCTGCCTGGCCCAGCCACATAGGCTGCCCAGAGAAATTGTGGGATCCCCATCTCTGGAAGTGTCCAAGGCTGGGTTGGATGAAGCTGTGGAATAGGACAAAGTGTCCCTGTCCATGGAAGGGGTTGGAATGGGATGGATCCCAACCCAAACCATTCAATGATTCTGTGATCCAGCCCTGCAGAGCGAGATGACACCATCTGGGCTTTTCCCATCCATGATGGGGTCTCCACTGACTTCCAGGTCCCTAAAATTCCCTTCTTCCCACCACAATCCCCCATTTCCCCATTCCATGACTGTCCTCCCTCCTCTTTTGGACTACAGAGCACAACCCCTTCCAAATCACCAATATCCTACAGAAATAGGGATCCAAGGAGATTCCCTTCTCCATCCCTGTCTTGCTGCCAGGCCAGCTCCACCTGGGCCAGGTCTAACCTGCTTCCACAGGGGAGACACTTGTTCCCATCCATGGGAATGATTGGGATGGGACGGGATGTTATTACCAGGTTATCCCCGAGTTCCCATGCACGAGAAGCTGGTCAAGCACTCCCCATGGATCACACATGGGATGGAATAAAGGGTTATCCCCATCCCAGCTTTTGTCCCCCGTAGGAAGCAGCTGAGGATGAGGGGCCTTGGGGACAGGCAGGTCCCTGCTGTCCCTCTCTCATCCCAACATGGCAATTTCTGGAGCTGAGCACCTTTGGGTGCACCTGAACCCTCACCCACGTGACACCCAAGGGTGGCCGGAGGACATGGAGCTACACCCGTGTCCCACATGTGACAATTTGGGACTGGGGTGGCTCAGGGTGACGAAGGGATGTGGAGAACAGGATCCAGCGTGTCCCAGCTCTGCCCTCTAGTGCAGCTCCACCAGGTGCCATCACCACTCCTGAACCTGCTGGTGTCACCTCTGCAGGTCCCAGTCCCCCAGCCCTGGTGGCTCTGGTGGCTTCACATCTCCCTGGTGAAGCCCCTCCTGGTGGCCTGATGAACTTCTCGGTGTTTGCTGCCACCTGAGATGACACAGAAGGGATTTTGTACCTCCAAGGTGTTGGGGGGACAGGGCCAAGAGGGGACCTCGGACCAAGAGCTGACCTTGGAAATCTCAGAGAGCTTGGCAAAGCTTTTAGGATCAGCCCAGGGGAGCAATTCCCTCTCTGCAGCCCCACAGGGGGATGAGGGATGAATGCTCCAGCTTTTAGGAGTACGGTGGTGCTCCCACTGCTTCCAGAAAAATTCCAGCCTTCATGGGATGGGGTTTGCTACGAGCTCAGGGTGTAGCTGCACGAGAAATGTTCGGTTTCACTCCTTGCACGTTTTCCCAGCGGGATTTTTCAGGATATAGGGACAAACCCCGCTATTTATGCCCCTTTTTTTTGGGATGCACTGGACTCCAGAGCAGCCCAGGGAGACCCGTGCCCAGCCTTGGGTGCCAGCGTGGGTGGGGGGTGCCCGGCTGGGCAGATTTGGGGGGGCTGTGGGCAGTGGGCGCATTGCACAGGCTGCTGCTGCCCTCCAGTGGGCTCAGGCGGGAGAGGAGGCTGGAATTCCATCCGGATGCTTGGGAAAGCAGGGGTGGGGCTGAGGATGTCCCTTCCCATGGGGTGGAGCAGGCGCCGGACAAGGGATCCCACGGAGAAATCCCGCTCTGCCCCGTCCCACTGCTCCTTGACCAGGAGTAGTTGGAGGCAGCTGCAGCCCCATATCCCTCTAAAAATTCCAAATTTATTCGATTTATTAGCAGTGAGAGCACCTGGCCTGGCTCCAGCGTCCCACCACCAACCCACATCGATCCTCTTTTGCTCTTTTCCCTCTGTTATTCCCAGGGAAAAGCAGGAGCATGGATTTGGAGCCAGTGACAGCTCCAGAGGAGCCGTTGTGGGTCAGGGTGCCAGTGGGATGTGAAGGGACAAGGACAGCACAGGGACCTTCTCCTCTTCTGTTGTGTCATTACTGAAGGAGGGAATCAAATCCCCTTCCCACCAGGCTGGAAGGGCTGGTCCATGGGCTGGGAGATTTTTATTATGGAGGGTGAAGCTCCAAGAGGAGGAAAATCAGGAAATTTGGGTGAATCCCTGTGGTTTTCCAGGATGGGATTTCCAGGCTGTTTTCTGACTCAAAGGCCCTGGAAATCATCAGTGATTAAAAAAAAAAACCCCAAAATCCTCTCTCCATCTCCTCTCTGGTCATAAGAGCTGCATGAACTGGCCCCAGTTCAGGATATCCAAACATTCCTTGTTTGCTGATTTCCCTGGAGCTCCTGGACAGAGAGACCTCAATTTCTTGGTAAATGTAAAGTTATTTCTGCCCTATTTTTTGTGGTTTTGACCACGTTTTACCCTACAGGACCTCTCTACTTTCTGGTCAAGCTGGAGAAGACAAGCATGGACAGATCCAGCTCCATGGATTTCAGGAGAGAGGGAAGGAGCAGCAGGCTCTTGCTGATGGAGCACAGATCCCATCTGTCACCAGAGGGGGAGGTGATCCCAGCTCTGGAGTCACGAGTTTCCCACATCCACTGAACGTGGGTGGGAAAAGGATCTTCTGCAGCAGAACGACTTCACTGTGGGTGGCTTCCAAAACCTGGCACAGGAGGGCTGATGGAAGGGGAAACTCCTTCAATTCCAAAATTATGTCCCCCAAAAAAAGCTGGATGCTGTTTTAACCCTGGCTTGGTAGACAGGACAAAAAAAGCTCCCACCACATTCCATAAATAAATCGAAATTTGAAAGTCCTGGCCTTGTTTTTTTCCCATTTAAGGGGCTTTAAACCCACCTTTCTCCTGTGGGATGTGTGCTCCCATAATCCAGCCCCAAATCCATGGGTTTGGTCATGCTCCCAGGATGGTGGGGAGGTGGTGTCCAGGTCCCAAGGGAAAACAGGGGGTTCCATGCCAAGGATTTGCTGCTTTCCAGCCTAATTTCCAATTGATGAACTCTTACAAAAAAAAGGAATCAGAAACCCTTTATGGAACCAGAATAGCAGTTTAAAACCTGCTGTGTGAAACAAAAATTACTTTCTTGACTGATTGTTTTTTTTTTTTTTTTTGCAGGGGAAAAGCCCCCAAGGGGTCCAACCTGAGCCCCACCCTCCACTTCCCACGTGATTTCCATAAATTCATGTGACAAAGCCACCATGTCCCATTGCATCCCCCTGGAGATGGAGATCATGGCTCACCAAATTTATTTGGATACTTGGGACTTTGGTTTTCCTTGAAGCAGCTCATCCTGGATCCAAAGGATCTGTCCCAACCTCAACAGCTCCAGATTTGCGTAAAAATGACCCAAAATTGACTCTTTAGGAGGATCAGCCAGGGCTTGTTTCCCGTCATGGGTGGTGCACCCATAATTCCCAACAAAAGTGCCACAAACTGGATTTGAATCAGTGCTTTTTAATCCATAAAAGGTGAGAATCCATGTACAAATTAAAAATCAAACAAAAACCCAAAACAAGCCCGACATAAAACCCTGGAATTAGGGAAATGATCCCAATCCCACAAAACACAACCCCTTCACCAACGCTGGGGTTGGGTGATGCGGGTGGAAGGCGACGGCTTCTCCTAAATAAATCCCTCTCCAGCTCGGAGACGTCCATGTGGCATCCCACGTTTTTACGATGGTGGGAAGATGCTGCTGGGATGTTTTAAGGGCGAGGTGGCCTTTTCTGTGACCCCACCCCCTCCTTTCCTTCCCGCTCCCACGCGCCAAGCGGCCGGGAAGATGACGTGGGAAGCTTGGCTGCTACAGATGGCCCCGCGCTGGAAGGCGGATCCGGAATCCGGTGTGGTGATGCCTCAGGCTATGGAGAGGCCTCTTGGCCAAGAGCAGAGCTAAAAACCTATCCTTGAGCTCATAAAATCCCAGGATGGGTTGGCTTGGTTGGGATCTTAAAGCCCATCCTGTTCCAGCCCATGCCATGGGACAACTTCTACCACCCCAGGTTGCTCCAACCCCGTCCAACCTGGCTTTTTTTCCTGGAAGTTTTTCTTAAACAGAATCAGGGTTAAGAGCTTGGAAAAGGAGCCACTAGAAGAAGTCACAATCCCAGGGGATACTGTGGCCACAAGATCCCATTGCTCCTTTAAACCACCCCTAAAAATTCCTTAAAAAGTACAAAAATACAATCTCAATCTCTCCCAAGGGAATTTTCTACCTCCCAAGATCATCCAAGCACTGAAGACCAGACAGCTCCTCAGCCCTCAGAAAAAATAACAGGCAGAAACAGGATGGAGGAAATTTTGCCAGTCTGTTTTGAGGATTCAGAGTATCCCAGCATTTCCAGGACAATTACCAGGATGCCTGGATCCATCAGGTCAGCCCAGGAATGCTGACAGCAGCGTTAGGGAATTAGCAACACGTGCAAGATCCAACAGTAGCACAAATTTAGGAGTTTAATAATCTGGAGGAGATATCTTCCTGGAATTTTAATCTCCTCCCAGGAAAAATAAACCCCCCCCAAGGCTCTTAGCTATTAATCTCCTCACAGAATATTTAGGGCAATCCACATCTCCTGATTAAAAAAGCCAGACAACAACTGCACCTTAAGTCCTTCTCTTTTTTTCCAAAGAATCCGGCTGGGCAGCTGGGCTGGATTTTCTGAGTCAAGCTGGGGGTTCATTCCCCAAAAAAACCACCCCAAAAGCACTAAAAATGATCAAACCATCCTACTTTGTTGGGATAGCCCCACTTGGGAGATGCTGCCTGGGTTGGACCCTGTGATGGGATCACCACAAGTCATCAATGCCCGTGCTGTCCCCTCTCCCAAAAAATGGGAGTCTGGAAAGATTCAGCTGAAGGATTCAGCTCCTCCAGCAGCTCTTGGAGAGCAGCTCCATCTTGTATCTCGCAGAGAAAGCCCAGGAGATGCTACAGAAGGTGACACTTTTGCTTTAATGGCTGGGGCTGGCTTTGGCCAAGCAGAAGACACAAACCAGGCCCTGCTTTAGCACAGCTCCCCCCGACCCCCTTGAGAGCAAAAAAAAAAAAAGATCCCAAAATTAACAATAAACCCGAGTTTCCCCCAGATTGAGGGGATTGTTGGACACAGGAGCTGGGAGGTGGAGGTGCCTCGCTCACCTCTCGGCGCGGATCCGACCAGCGGCGCATTCCCGGGTCTGGGAGTCCTCACAGCCCAGCCAGACTTGGGAAGCTTCCCGGGCAGCGAGTCCTGGAGCTCAGGGCACACCATGGAGCATGGTCAGTACATGGCCTCGTTGTCCCCCACGGCGGTGAAGGGGACACCGCTGTAGGTGCTCTTCTTGCTCCTTTTGCTCTTCTTGCTCCACACCAGCAGTGTGCTGGCGCTCTTGCTGTTCATCAGACTCTTCCTGCTGTTCTCCTTGTTGCTCTTCAGCATCCCAGATCCCGAGGACATCACTGCTGCCTTCCTGTCCACCTGGTTGGGAAAGGTGGAGAGGGGAGTGAAGCCAAGGCAGCACCCAGAGAGCTCCAAGGAATCCCTGTGGGGTGTGACTTACGGCTTTGGGACATTCCGAGCCCTGCAGGGTGATGACTCCGATGTCCACCCCCTCCTTCCCGGTGCTCTTCAGCAGCTGGACAACCTCGGCGTGCTTGGACCACTTGCAGTCCTTGCCATTCACTGAGATGATGTAGTCCCCCTCCTTCAGCCCGGCTTCCTGCAGGGAATGAGGGGAAACGTCCAAGAGAATCTTGGAATGGTTTGGAAGGGACCTTCAAGATCATCCAGTCCCACCAGGGACACTTCCCACTATCCCAGGTTGCTCTTTGGACACTTTCAGGAACGGGGAAGCCACAGCTTCTCTGGGCAACCTCTGCCAGGGCCTCACCACCCTCACATCCAGGAATTTCTTCCCAATACCCATCTAACCCTGCCCTCTGGCAGTGGGAAGCCATTCCCCTTCATCCTGGCACTCCATCCCTTGTCCCAGGTCCCTCTCCAACTCTCCTGGACCCTTTCAGGCACTGGAAGGGGCTCCAAGCTCTCCCTGGAGCCTTCCCTTCTCCAGCCTGGAGAGGAAACACAACTCTGCTCCAGATATGGACCATATCCATTCCACATCCCAGTCTTTGGGGGAGATTTGAGTTTTCCAAAGAGGTATGTGATCCTTCTGCTGTGGAGAGTGCTGTTCCAGAGATGCTGGGATTTGGATGGATGTGTTGGTACTGAGGAGCGGGGAGACCCTTCGGGCATCCAACCAGGATTCTCCAGCATCTTCTGATGGAAAACAAAGCTGCCCTGTTTTTTGGACATGCCATCTTGTTCCAACCACTGTTACATCCCAGCACAAGGGACAAGAGAGCTGGATGGGCTTCCAGCAGTTAAAAACTGAGCAAAATTCCATGTTTTCTCCTTAGCTACCTCCTAAAAATTAATCATTTCATGACGCCCACCTGCAAAACCCAGCCTGAGCTCCAGCAGGGATGAGTCTCCTCCTGAACCGTTTTAACACCTAAAAACACCTGGAATCCCTCCAGGCAGCTCCCTTCAGGCATTCCCATGGGAATAGCAAGAAATTGGGATACTCACAGCAGCGCAGCCCCCCGGGATGACCCCGGCAATGAGGACGGGGGAGTCTCCTCGCAGGGTGAATCCAAAGCCGTTCTCTCCTCTCATCAGGTGGACCTCTCCGAGCTGGATACCACTTGTTCTTGGCTGAGAACACGGACAGGGGGCCCTGGGATGAGGCAGAAACATGGAAAGCATCTTTTCAGCTCCCTAGAACTGTGCAGCCTTGTAAAAAAAACCCAATTGCAGGGATGGGGAAGGGGCAGAGGAAGAAATCCTGTCTTTTGCAGGGAAAACAGTCCCTTCATCCAAGAAGAAATGATGGAGGCTGAGGCTGTCTGGATACGGGGGATGCCACCAGGGTTTGGTCCAGGAGCAGGGTGGTGGGACAGGTCATCAGTTCAGGGTCATTTTTCCCCAGTTCTTTCCCATTTTCCCCTCTTTATCCTACTCTTCCATTCCCACAGGAGCAGGATATTCATGCCTGCCGTGCGGCTGAGATGCACAAGCTCTCCCTGGGGTACTCAGGGGATGACCCCACCACAGATCCCACCACTGTCCTGAATCCCAGTCCTGTTCCCCAGGACCCTAAAAACCTAAAGAGGGCATAGATAAAGCTCCAGTGGGATTTTCCTGGTGCCTCCTGCTACCAAAACTCTTCTTCCCAAGGATCTCTTGGGAAAAGCCCACCCAAAATTCCCGTGCCTGCTCCCCTGTCACCAGAGGAGCTTTGTGACCCATTTGTGTCACAGAGACAGATCCCAGCCCTCCTCCTGCTGCTCCTCCTTGCAAAACTGCTGGAGAGAGGGAGAAGAGACTGCAGGAGGAAGGAATCCAGGCAAGCAGAGCATGCAGGGGAGGAGGAGGAGACGGCTGCTCCCTCGGGATATTCCCGTTCCTGGAGCTGTACGTACCAGCCTGTGGAAGAGGTCGGTCACCTTCACCTGGGAGAAGTTGGGGGATTTGATTTCGGGTTTCTGGTGCGTTTTGGCTGATGGGAGGGAGAGAAAAGCACAGACAGGGGGTGACCTCAGGCAGCTGGGGCAGCTGCTGCCATCCCGAAGAGGGACAGCGTGATCCCATAAGAGCCAGGACCTAAAATACTGGAATAGTTCAGATTGGAACTCAGAGATCATCCAGGCCAACACCCTTCCATAGCACAATTCCCCATGGAGTCCTTCCCACCCACAAACCCCCTCCCCACCCACAATCCCAAAAAACCCCCACTCACGATGGATGTCCGGAGCCTCTCCTGTCTCAAAGAAATCCTCCTCGTGGTCGATCTCGGAATATTTGCTCAGGGAGCGTTTGTGGGCGAAGGACAGGACCTCCTGCAGGATATCCATCTTCCTTAGGATCTTGCACAATCCATGGATCCTCATGGCCTCCTCGTGCTTCATGATGGCTTTTTTGAGGTGAGCTTTGCCTGCGAGGGAGCAGAGGGACCTGAGCCCGACGGAGCGGCAGCTCCGGCGCCGTTCCCGCTCGGCTGCCCACGGATTTCAGGAGCGGTGCCACCACCCTGCTGTGACTCAGGGACAGCCCAGTCACGTTCCCAGCCCTAAATGGGGTTGGTCCCAGCCCGATGGAGGGCTGGGAAGGGACCTTGAAGGGTGACCTACTTCGTTCCCCTGACGGCAGAGCTGGCAGATGTTCCTGAAAAACCACCCCCGACGTCCCTCCTCACGCTTAACCTCAATCTCCTGAGCAAATTAACTTCTCTCCATCGCCTCGGATCCCTCGGGAATGGGAACACGGAGAACAACCCAGCCCCGTCCTCCTTGGGAAGGTGCAACACATCCCTGTTTTCTAGGCTAAGCCTTTTCCTTGTCCTGCAGGTCCTGCTCTCCATCCTCTGCTCTTTGCTCCTCTCCACTTGCCTTCAGCGCGTTCCCACCCTCGGGAAATGGAAGCGGTCGGGAAAGAGGAGCTGAAATTCCAGTGACCCACGGATATCAACGCAAAGCATCTCCTCCGTGGGAAACTGCAACCAAGGCAGCCGTATCCAAGGCTAAACTCCCAGAAAAGCTCTCTCCATGTGTGTCTCATGGAAACACGTGTGCCTGTGGCATTTCACGTTCAGGACACACGGTGGCAACAGAATCCAGGGAGATGAGGTCTGCTCCAGACTCCCTGGAATCCACAGCTAGAGGAACTTAAATACTGAGGGAACGTTTTGGGGTTGGATGGAAAAGCGAGAGGAGACTCCCCCCACTGAGAATTTTTATCAAATCTATAAATTGTGAAATTATGGGTAATAATAATAATAATAATAATAATAATAATAATAATAATAGAATCATAGGATGGTTTGGGTTGGAAAATACTTTAAAGCTCGTCTCATTCCAACCCCCTTCCATAGGGAGGGATACCTTCCACCATCTCAGGTGCTCAAAGTTCTGTGTGATCTGATCTTGGACACCCTCCAGGGATGGAGATTCACCACCTCTCTGAGTTTTTCCCTTCCTGTAAACTAAATCCAAGCTGAGCTTGGTGCCTGCACATCTATTTTTTACCAGGAATGTTGAACAGAGCCTGTTTTCCCCAGGAAAATCAGGCAGAGCTGGAAAAGCTGATGCAAACCACATCTGAGGGTGTTGGGGTGCTGTCACCATAAAACACTTGGATTTTGGGGTTTATTTGGAGGTTTCCAGTGAAACCTGGCTGAGCATCCTGAAGGATTTTGCTGCGGCCAAACTCATTCCTGGTGGGATCGGCCTCCTACCACACGTGTGCAAGGAGGGAAAAGAGCTCCTGGGGGAGGCAACACCCCAAATTCCAAGTGCTGAGTTTGCTCTTGGTGCAGCCCTGTTGAGGAGGGGCTGCCAAAACACGACTTCAGCTGAATAAGCAGCGTCTGTTCTTTCCCTGGAGCTGAAATCCCGCATGGGAAGAAGTTCTTGTCTCCCAAGAATTCGCTGGAGCTGAAAAAGCCACCCCCTGAGCATCTGCTGTGTCTTGTTTTCCAGCCAAGTCAGCCCAAACCAAGGAGCTTCCAGGATCTCCGTGTCCCTATGGATTTCTCTGTAGTGTTGGGTGATGTTACCTGGCTTGGAACACCTGGAATTTTTCCTGTCAGAGCTGGACAGGTTGGGACAAGCACCATGAGTTGGTCCTCACACCCTCAAGGGGACTGTAATGCTTTCCTGCTTCCCAGGAGAAGAAAATTTCTTGAGAAATTCCTCTTTGCATAGAGAGATCCCCCTAAAACCTCATCATTTGTGGGAATTGTGATGGGATCCAGAAATTGGTGCTCACCCAGCTTCCTCCTCTCCTCGGGATCCTGCAGCAGGACACGAAGTGATGGCCCCTCTGGCATGGTGACATGGAATTGCAGGAAAGCCTTCTCCTGCTCCAGCAGCTCGGCATCCGAGGGAGCTGTGGGAAGGAAATGGATGGGGATGGGATTAGGGAGAGGTCAGGGCCACCCAGCCCCCCATGGCAGTGGGGACAAGGAGGTCACATCCAGATTCAGATGGCCCTGGCAGCACCTTCCCATCATCCAACCACAGCCTGCAAGGAGTGAGGGATGGGCCCAAGGATGATGCCAGTCAGGGATGCACCAGGATGTGAAGTTAAGAGCAGGATTTGTCCTGAACACAGCTTTTTTTCCGCTTTCCTGCCTTCCTTTGCTCCAGTGTGGAAGCAGGACTGGGAATGGAGAGCCCTGGGAGGTCACTGACAGGGAGACAAATGAGACAACAAAATCAGGGAATTGTGAAATGGTTTGGGTTAGATGGGACCTTCAAGACTGTCCAATTCCAGCCCCTTTCCACAGGGAGGGACACTCCCACTTGGCTGCAAGCCCCAGGTATCCAGGCCCACGATAATTCCAGGGATGGGGCAGACACAGTTTCTCTGCGAATTCCAGTCCAGGACCTCACCATGCTCCCAGGAAATAATTCCTTCCCAATATCCCATCTATCCTTGCCCTCTGGCAGTGGGAAGCCATTCCCTGTGTCCTGGCACTCCATCCCTTGTCCAAAATCCCTCTCCAGTTCTCCAGGAGCTCCTTGAAGCACTGGAATGGGCTTTAAGGTCTCCCTGGAGCCTTTTCTCTAGCCCACAGTGCAACCAAGGAGGTCATTCCATGGAAAAACAGAGATGGATGCAGCTCTCCCAGGCTCTCCAAACCCCACACTTTAAAACCCTGCTCTTTAAACCCTTTTTTCTAGCCCAAATTGTTCCTAATCCTCTTTGGCTCACTTAAAGCTGCACCGCAGCCTCTTTCCCTGGACACAGAGTGGGATAAGGAACAATCCAGAATATTCCAGGGAGTTTTGTTGCTCCAAACAGAGGATCTCAAAAGCCTGGTGGGCATAGGGATGCAGAGGATTGGGAACTGGCAGCTCCAGGGCTGGCTCTCCCTGTGCCAGCTCCTGCCATGTCAGCATCCCAGAGGGATTAAACTGCAGCGTAAGGAATTTATTCCCAGCTGGTTATGGAAGCAAAAGATTTGTTATTCTGACAAGGGAGAAGTGCGAACAGGAACATGAGATCCTAACACCAGGCAAAAAAATTCCTAAATTAGGCATCTCCTGCAGATTTCTGCTTCCCATGGTGCCTAAGGTCACAAAAAATTTTAGGGGGAAGGTTTGCCCTGCCCCTTGGTACCCCATGGAATCCCATCTCCATCATCATCCTCTCCTCTCTGGATCTTTAAGCCCTTCCAGCTCCACATTATCCCCCTCTCTCCCATCTCCTTGCTCAATCCAGTTTCTGCAACACCCACATGGCACCAGGAAGATTTTGGGCAGGCTCTGGAGCGGGGGAGGGTGTGAGGACAGTCTGGCAGCTGCTGGTCACAGCACTGGTTTTGGCAGCCAGCCCTCAAAAAAGCTTCTCAGCCACCCACCAGGTGACACCAAAGGTCACCAGGAGCATCTGCTGCCCACCCCCGGATCCTCTGCTCCATCCCAAAATTGCTCCCAGGGTGTTGGAGGTGGCAGAGATGGAGGTCAAGGGTCACATCTTGAAGTCACGCTCCAAGTGACTCCATGGAACCATGTGCACCTTGCTGCCACCACCCTGAGATTCCCAGGACATCCATCCATGAGGCTGGAAGTTAAATCCAAGGTATTTTTAGATTTAGTTTTGAGTTTTGAAGACCTCAGCTGGCCCAACACAAGGTGACTCACAGCAGGCAAGTGATCCTTATTTCCCCACCCAGGCCCAAAGGGGACAGCAGGTGACATCCCTGCAGCAGCTTTTTCCGCCCCTTCTTAAGGATTTTTCCCTGTGGAAACCAGAAGTATGGAAAAATCTGCCTTGGGGATGAATTGCTGAGTTCACAAAGAAGATCCACAGCTCAGAGCATTCCAAAAACTTCGGGTGTTGTATCCATAACATCTTTTTTTTGGGGAATCCCTCCCCAAAACCCAGGAATAAAGTGGAATTAGTACTTGGATGAGCAGGAAGCTCCCTCCAGGCTGGACACTCACCAGGGCAGTCACAGAGGGCGATGGCAGCGAAATAATGGGAGAGGGCTTTGAAATGCTCCGACTTGACTTGGACCATGGTGGTCCAGGAGAAGGGAACGTAGTCCTTGACGTGGGGTTGGCTCATGGTCTGGTGCACCAGGGAATAAACATATTCCACCTGGGAAAAGGGAAGGGGAGAAGAGATGGGATGCAGGATGTCCCTCAGGTTGTGCTCTCCGGGAAGGTTCTGCTGACCTAAAAATCCCACCAAATCTTCTCCCTCCCAAAATCCTCACCCTTGCTGCCTCCTGAGCCAGCTGCAGGCGGGCCAGGAAGTCGTTCTGGGCACGCAGCAAGGTCATCTTCTCAAAGACACACTCCTGGACCTGGGCCACCATCAGCCTCACCAGCATGGTCAGGGAGGCTGCGCTCATGTCCAGCTGGGAGCGTTGGAGAAGTTTTCCTTCAAGTAGTTAAAGGCACCTGGAGGAGAGGGAAGCTCCTGGAAGTTACCAGGCTTGTGAGGAAAAGAATCAAACTTTGGGATCAGGCAGGTTTCCCTCTGATCCTCAAACATCTCACCATCAGTGGTGGGTAAGAAGATCTGAAGTCCAACCCTTGCCATCTAAACCATCCTTGTGCTCAATTCCTTCTCCAAAGCCCTGGGTGATCCCAGTTCCGGGCTCCATTTTTTCTATGGGGAGATGGATCAGCCTCTCTCCTCTCCACAGCTGGGACATCCTTTTGGGGGACATCCTTTTGGGGGACATCCTTTTTGGCTGTTGGACCATCCCAACTCCTCTTCCCAGCCCATACAACCAACGTGGAGCCACTTCACGCTCCATTTGTGATCCCTTGGGAACACCTCTTCCTACGACTGCTCCCACCCCTTCCTGAGCTTCTGTGGATCATTCCCACCTTTGGGAAAAGGAGGAAGAGGGGAAGCCACTCACCAGCTGCCTTCTGGAAGGCATCGATGGCCTGGTTGAGGCCGGGCAGGGAGGCGCGGTCCTGCCGCGCTCCGATCTGGGTGTGCAGCGCTCCGAGGTTGAAGAGGACACTTCCCTTCTCGAAGGCCAGAGCCCTCTGGTGGGATGGGACCCCCGTCAGGGAGTCGTACCTGGAGAAGGGAAGAGCCAACAGCTGCCCCATCCCCTGGTCATGGTCCCCAAAGTGTCCCTATCATGGTCAATACAAAGTGTCCTCGCTCATGGAAAGGGTTGGAAGTGGATGATCTTGAAGGCCCTTTCCAATCTAAACCACTCCATGATTCCCATGGATGCAGGAGGAGCCTGAAGGGTTTTCAGTGCTCAGGTGGGTTTGCAGGCACCATTCCCATCATGGTACATCCCATGGGATTTGTGTTTCCCTCCCTCTCCCCAAATTAACCCACCCAAGGCAACAGCAAATCCAGATCCAGGTGTCCACCAGCCCCGGCAGATTCCATCATGGAAATTTGGATCCTGACTCCCTCCCCACCCAGGTGGGACAGGGAAAGCTGTACCCACCAGTGGAAGAAGATGCCCAGGGTTTTGGAGGGAGGGAAGAACCGGCTGTCAAGGAAGTAGAGCTGGTTGTAATATTCCATCAGGAGCTCCAATCCGGCCTCGTTGCGGCTTGGGGTGCGCATGGCCTGCGGGAATGGGAGAGGAGACAGGGATGGGAAAAGAGGGACAGAGGGACAGGACACAGGGAATGGCCTCCCATTGCTAGGGGGCAGGGATAGATGGGATATTGGGAAGGAATTCTTCCCTGTGAAGGTGGTGATTCCATTCCATTCCTGGAATGGAATTCCCAGAGAAGCTGTGGCTCCCTGATCCCTGGAAGTGTCCAAGACTGGGCTGGGTGAGGCTTGGAGCAGCCTGGGACAGTGGAAGGTGTCCCTGCCCATGGAAAGGGTTGGAATTGGATGATCTTTAAGAGCCTTTCCAACCCAAACTATTCCACGATTCTGAGTTTCAATCATGGGGAAAGTCTGGCTGCTGGGACACCCAAATGTGGAAGTAGCAGCCCTGGGAGTTGTGCTGGAAAAATTCATGGAAATTCTGATTTTATAAATCCTAGGGAATAAACAGGATTTTTTCCCCTCCTTCCCCAATTTGCTTTAAATTCCCTCTTCCCCAAGGCCTACCTGGAGAGAGAGAAGTTGTTAAGCCTTGCCAGGGGTGAATTAATATCCATAAATATTGATTGTACTATACATTTTATTGCTGCTCATTGGTAGGTCAGCAGGGCATTGAGGATAGGGAAAATTAACAATTCCTGCATAATCTGTAATATTATGGAACCTATAAACCAAGTCCAGGGTGCTCCAGCATGGGAATGCTGCACCCTGAAATACAAGGACAAATAGGGAATTTGGAGAAAGGATGAGGGGAACCCCCAAAGGAAATGTGACATCTCCAAGGAGTGATCCTGGACAAGCCAAACTTTGGAAGCCAAGGGACACCAACCTGTCGCAGCTCCATGAATTCCTTGATTTCCTTTTCATACAGGACACCCTCCTCTCCATAGTGTTCACTGATGAAATCCTGGAAGAAAATCTTGATTTTTATTATTTAAAGGGATAGTTCTGGCAATTCTGTGCAAGAATTTTCTACTTCTGTCCACAAGAAAACCTCCACTAAATAATAATCTCCTCTCTTTCCTGCTCTTCAACATCTCCAGACCTTCATCTCCCACTTTCCCATGTTTTAAATCCAGTTCCTTTCCACGAATTTATTTTTTGGCAGCTTTTCCAAATGGGAAAATTAATTTCAGCTGCTTCAGCATCAATCCATGAAACCCCAAAGCTCACCTTGAGTGGTACCAGCAAATCCAGCTCCTTGGTCTCCTTGAGTCCCAGAGGGATCATGGGAACGCTGATGGATTCACTGGAAGAAGACAAGAACCTGTTTGGTGGTTGGATTAAAAATCTTGGATGGATCCTGTGGGTTGGAGATTAAAAGAAAGCAGCTCCTTGCCCTGGGCTGGTGCTGCTCCTATAAAGAGACTCCACATGGAAAAATGCTCTTCCCAAAAAGATTTGGGAATGGCAGCATAAGAAGAGAGGTGCAAACCCCTCCCCAAATCATCTTATTCTTCCAGCTCGTGCTTTTCAGAGGAATCCTGGATGTTGGGTGGGCAAGGCAGGATCAAGCCCTCACCAACACAACAGCCCCCTCTCATTATCCCCCCAAATTGCTGGTAACTCATTAATCAATCATTAATTGGGGAGGAAAACAGGCAAAGGAAGTTATGAAAACCAGGAGAGCAAGGCAGGGAATTAGCACCCACATTTTCCTTGGAACAAACAGCTCCAGGAGCTATAATTAGTGCAGAAAGCCATTACTGCTCATTTCCTAACGAGAATTCCACTGGAATCCAATGTCTGGAATAAACAAAGGGGGTTTTGTTTGGCCTGGGCAGGGTTTGGGGTTGTGGTTGCTGCTCCTGATTTCTTTTCAAACCAGGGCAAGCAAGTGGCAAATTGGGAAAACTGAGCAGCCTTGATAGGGAACGTGCCTGGAAAAGCACGTGGATGGACACAGAAATGTGGAATTGCAGAATGGTTTGGGTTTGGTTGGAAGGGGCTTTAAAGATCATCCATTTTCACCCACTGCCATGGGCAGGGACACCTTCCACAGGACCAGGTTGCTCCAAACCCCATCCAATCTGGCCTTGGACACTTCCAGGGATGGGGCAGCCACAGCTTCTCTGGGAATTCCATTCCAGGGCCTCACCACCTTCACAGGGAAGAATTCCTTCCCAATATCTCATCTATCCCTGCCCTCTGGCAGTGGGAAGGCACTCCCTGTGTCCTGTCACTCCATCCCTTGTCCAAAGTCCTTCTCCAGCTCTCCTGGAGCCCCTTTAGGCTCTGGAAGGGGCTCTGAGGTCTTCCTGGAGCCTTCCCTTCTCCAGGCTGGACATTCCCAGCTCTCCCAGCCTGGCTCCAGAGCAGAGGGGCTCCAGTCCTTGGAGCATCTCCAGGGTCTCCTCTGGATCTGCTCCAGCAACTCCAGGTTCTTCTGCTGTTGGACCCCAGAGCTGGATGCAGAATTCCAGGTGGGATCTCACCTGAGCAGGGCAGAGGGGCAGAATCCCCCTTTTCCTGCTGCCCACTCAGTGGGATGAGCCTGGGACGGGGTTGGGATTTCTGGGATGTGAGCACACGTGGATGAGGCATTTCCAACTTTTCATCCACCAACACTCCCAAATCCTTTCCTCAGGGCTGCTCTCCATCCTTCACCCCCCAGCCTGGATTTGTGCTTGGAATTGCCCCATCCCAGGTGCAGGATGTTGCTCTTGGTTTTGTTGAACCTAATGAGGTCCCTCTGGAGCTTATCCAGGTTCCTCTGGATCCCATCCCATCCCATCCCTCAGCCACATCACCCACACAACACCTCATGCTGCCATCCAACACCGTCCACCTCAGGAAAGGAAAAGGAGGAAAAAAATCCCAGCATCTCAGAATTGTTTGGACTGGAAAAGACCTCCAAGATCATCGAGTCCAACCTGTGACTGATCCCACCCAGCCCAGAGCACTGAGTGTCCCATCCTGTCATTCCTTGGACATTTCCAGGCATGGTGATTCCCATCACCAAAATGTCCTGTTGGGAAGAGCTCTGGTGGGATTGTCAGGAAAGGGGGTCAGTACAAGGGAAGATGGTTCTTTCTTCCCTATTCCTCCTGCTTTGGGACATCAGTGTCCAAAGGATGCTCCATCTATCCCAAAACATCCCAATATCCCCTAGTAAAAGCTGTTTTTTCTCTCCTTGCAGCTCTAGAAGGGAATCACTGACATTCCCAGGATGAAAATTTTCCAGGAATTCTGGCCTATGCCCAAACCCTCCCCTATCCTCCAGCCACCACCTCGTTGTCCCTCACCATGGAAAGGTTTTGGGTTGGAAGGGAACCTCTGAAGGTCATCCCAACCCTTGGCCATGGGACAGAGCAGGGTGGACAAGGCAAGAGCAGCCTTGCTCCCAGAAAAATTCCGTAACAGCGGGAAAAATGAAATCCCAAGGGAACAGGCTGCTCTTCCCAGACCCACCTCTCATTCTGATACACGTCCACGCTGCTGTTGAGCTCTTCCAGCTCCTCCTTCAGGAGCTGGAGGTTGGAGTTGACGTAGCTCAGCTCCAGAGCCACCGTTTCCTTCACCTTGTGGTTGCTGGTGGCCCTGCAAGAAACCAATGGATCAAATTTCCATCTTTTTACCCATGAATTTATTGTTTCCACTCCCGACTCGGTTACCCAGCGGTGCAATCCATGTGCACCGAGCCCAGCCTTTCCACAGGATTGTGCCTCTGGTTCTCCAGGTGATGCTGGAAAAGTTTGGGTGGGATGGGACCTCTGAGGGTCATCCCATTCCAACTCCTGCCATAGGACACCTTCCACTATCCCAGGTTGCTTCAAGCCCTGTGCAACCTGGCCTTGGACACTTCCAGGGATGAGGCAGGTACAGCTCCTCTGGGAATTCCGTTCCAGGGCCTCACCACCCTCACAGTGAAGGATTTCTTCCCAATATCCCATCTATCCCTGCCCTCTGGCAGTGGGAAGCCATTCCCTGTGTCCTGTCCCTCCATCCCTTGTCCAAAATCCCTCTCCAGCCCTCCTGGAGCCCCTTTAGGCACTGGAAGGAGCTTTGAGGTGTCCATGGAGTCTTCTCTTCTCTAGGATGGACATTCCCAGCTCTCCCAGCACTTCAGGATTAGGGAAGTCCAAACAACCAGGTAGAGGCCGAAGCCAGGGAAAATTCAGAATTCCTGCTCCAGAGCTCCCCTTGCCCATTCCCACTTCACCTCCAGTGCAGTTCCAGCTTGGGCTGTGACTAGTCCAGGTGCTCCCCCATCCCAAATAAATGATAGGATTTGAGGAGGAAAAACTCATTTTTGGGTGCAAAGAATCCTCGTGGAAAAGAAAGGATTTGCGAGCTCCTGCCCTCCCTTCCCTGCTCCCAGCAGGAGCTGTAAACACCAGGGATTGATTCCAGCTGTTCCCAGCAGGACAAGCTCCCAGGCTGATTATTCCCTGCTTATCTCCTCCAAAAGAAAGCAGGGAGAGATAACCCAGAGCTGAAAGGGGCTCTGGCTGCTGAACCACGCTGGGATGCAGGGAAAACAACACATGGACAAGCTCTGCTCCACCAGAA
Source organism: Diglossa brunneiventris (assembly GCA_019023105.1). Lineage (NCBI taxonomy): Eukaryota > Metazoa > Chordata > Aves > Passeriformes > Thraupidae > Diglossa > Diglossa brunneiventris. The sequence continues at coordinate 154,419,392 of CM032354.1, read as the reverse complement.
AACTGCTTCCCTCCAGCTTTTCCAGAGTATTACCTTTGACACGGATTTTTTATGGATTAAATCCTTCTGGGTCCTGCCCTGCCCTTGTTCAGGGCAGCAGAAAGAGCTCCAGGGTTTTCCTTGGAAAATCTGGTGGTTCAGAGTCTCCTCCTGCCTCTCCTTTCCCAGGATTTTCCAAGACCAAGGAATTTTTTGATTCTAAACAAACCAAACCACAGCACATCCAAAGATCCCCATGGCTGCTTCCATTGAAAAATCCTTCAGCATTCCTGCAATTTCCCAGGCACCATCACCCTATGTTTCCATACAAACCAGTATTTAATCCCTATAAACCAAGACTTAATTCCTATTTATCCCCCACACATCCCAATACCTCCAGGACACTGTCAGTCCGATTTTCATCCCATGTGGATTAAGGAGAGTTTTCCCTCCTTGTTCCCAGCTGACAACGATTTTTTTGCTCTCAGCAGGCTCCTGATTATTTTCCAGGTGCCTTAGCACAGTTTCCAGGAGGATCTGCCCATGATCTTGCCAGGAATCTGTTTTCCTGGGGTTTTCCTGGAGTACTTGCAGTGCCACACACAGCAAATAATCCTGGAATGGGTTGGGTTGGAAGAGACCTTCAAAATCATGGAATTTCACCCCTTTGCCATGGGCAGGGACACCTTCCATTATCCCAGATTGCTCCAAGCCCTGGCCTTGGACACTTGCAGGAAATGGGCAGCCACAGATCCTCTGGGAATTCCATTCCAGGGCCTCACCAACCTCACAGGGAAGATTTCCTTCTAAATATCCCATATAATCTCACCCTATTCCAGTTTAAAGCCATTCCCTGTGTCCTGTCCCTCCATCCCGTGTCCCAAGCCCCTCTCCAGCTCTCCTGGAGCCCCTTTAGGCACTGGAAGGGGCTCTGAGACCTCCCTGGATCTTTCCCTTCTCCAGGCTGGACATTCCCAGCTCTCCCAGCCTCTCTCCAGCCCTTGGAGCACCTCCAGGGTCTCCTATGGATCTGCTCCAGCAGTTCCACATCCTCCTGCAGTTGGTCCCCAGAGCTGGATGCAGAATTTCAGGTGGGATCTCACCTGAGCAGGGCAGAGGGGCAGAATTCCCCTTTTCCTGCTGCCCACGCTGTGGGATGAGCCCGGGACACAGGGAATTTCTGGGATTTATTTTGTGATTTATTTTTCTTTCGTTCCAAAAATCCGGGCATTTTTATCTCCCCCATTCCTCTACTCCATCTCAGTGTTTGAACAGGAAGGAAAAGGTTTCCTCTGGCTCTTCCCATTTATTTACCCAGCAAACAAATCCACTGAGCAAATACCACATGGATCTTTTTTTTCCAACACCCCATTCCTGCCAACTTTTCTAGGAAAAAACATGGAAAGGCTGAACAGGAATATTTTTTACCAAGCATTGGGCTAGTTTGTTTTTAAATTTAAAGGCAAAATCCCAGCAAATTCAGCTCCAAACTGCTCCAGGCTGGACAATCCAGTTTTTTTCCACCAGCACCAGAATAAAGATCCAAAGGAATTTTATCCATGCACCACAAATCTTTAATTTTGAAGCAATAACCTTTAGACTTGCAACATTATCCCCTCCTCCTCCTCATCCTTTAATTTCAAGCTTGATTATTCCTCTTTCCAAAGTTTCGTAAGTTTGGAGCACTGGAATGCCAAGAAATCAACTTTATTACTCAGCTGGATTTGTGGGAGGGCGGGAGGGAGGGAAAGTGGCTGCTCCAAAGGACACCCAGAGTGCTGAGCCAGCAAAAAAAGAGCCCCCTCAGTGCATTTCCCTGATAATTAAGATGTGTTTTGCATCCCGTTTTTCCTCTCTCCCACTTCCCACAGCTCCAATTCCAACCTGAACCAGGCTGATTTCTGCTGAGCCAGCACATTTCCCTCTGTTGTTTGTTTGGTTTTTTTTTTTTTTTAATATAACACAGGAGAGGCAGAAGTTGGGATTCTGTGGCTTTTTTTTCCTTAATTAAATGAGGCACAGCAGCGTGGATGGAGCAGTGGGATCTCATCCCCCAGGAAAACACCTTTTTTTTAATGGATCAAACATTATCCCCTTCTTCCAGGTACAACAGGAACACTCCATTGATGTTAAATCATTCCAGTTCCAAAGTGGAAAGTTAATTTTATTTTATTTGGGATAAAAACAATCAACAAGTTAGTAAAATATTCCCAAAAAATTGGATTTTAAGGCAGATTTATGGGATTTTTTAATATTAATGACCTGCCCAGCCTGGAATGTGCTCCAAATACTAAAGGGAAATGAAATAAACACAAAAGATGCTAAAAATAAGTTGTCCTTGGATAAAATTCCTGTGGATGTGGCACTTGGGGACAAGTGGTGGCCTTGGCAGTGCTGGGTGAATGGTTGGACTCTATCCTGAAGGGATTTTTTGACTTACTTATGATCCTAAAGCTGGATTTCATGGAATGGTTTGGGGTGGATCTTCAGAAACTTCCAGTTCCACCCCCTGCCTTGGGCAGGGACTTCTCCCTATCCCAGGTTTATCCAAGCCCTGTCCAACCTGGCCTGGACAATTCTAGGGATGGGGCAGCCACAGCTTCTCTGGGAATTACATTCCAAGGCTTCACCACCCTCCCAAGGAAAAATTCCTTCCCAAAATCCCATCTAACCCTGTCCTCTGGCAGTGGGAAGCTATTCCTTGTGTCCTGTCCCTCCATCCCTTGTCCCAAGTCCCTCTCCAGCTGTCCTGGAGCCCCTTTAGGAACTGGAAGGGGCTCTGAGGTCTCCCTAGTGCCTTCCCGTTTCCAGGTTGAACATTCCCACTTCCCAACCCTTGGAATATCTGGACTCACTCCAACAGCTCCATATCCCTTGGATCCACTCACTGGGTTTTCAGACCAGAGCTCTGCATTCCAAACTCAACCTCAGCCACAAATTCATTCCCATTATCCCATCTGCTCCCATCCTGATTTTTAACAATCTTCCACCAGCTGAATCTTGGATATCAAGACTCTATTCCTGCCTCCAACCAAATTCCAGAGCCAGGGGGCTGCCCAGAGGATCAGGACTCACCGGAAGAGGTTTTCTGCTCCCGCTCTCATCCTCATTTCCTTGTTGATCTGTTGGTTGATCCGGGCCCGGCGGTGCTGGAGTTTGCTGCGCTGGGTCTGGGCAAAGGGGTCACAGCCCTGCTGAGAGACAAGGGCAGGTTCTCATTCCAAATCCACGTTTGGGGATTCAAAAAATCCCATCAATTCTGTAAATCGTGCACTTTCAGAGCCCGGAGTCATAGAATGCTTTGGGTTGGAAGGGAGTTTAAAGATCATGGAATTCCATCCCTTGCCATGGGCAGGGACAACTTCCTCTATCCCCAGGTTGCTCCAACCTGGCCTTGGACACTTCCAGGGATGGGGCAGACAATTCCTTCTTTAGGAATTCCATTCCATGGCCTCAGCGCCCTCACAAGGAAGAATTCCTTCCCAAAATCCCATATAATCTGACCCTATTGCAGTTTAAAGCCATTCCCTGTGTCCTGTCCTTCCATCCCTTATCCCAAGTCCCTCTCCAGCTCTCCTGGAGCCCCTTCAGGCACTGGAGGGGCTCTGAGGCCTGCCTGGAGCCTTCTCTTCTCCAGGCTGGACATTCCCAGCTCTCCCAGCCTGGCTCCAGCTCTTGGAGCACCTCCGTGGCCTCCTCTGGATCTGCTCCAGCAGCTCCAGGTCCTTCTGCTGTTGGTGCCCAGAGCTGGATGCAGAATTCCAAGTGGGGTTTCTGCACCTGAGCAGGGCAGAGGGGCAGAATTCCCCTTTTCCTGCTGCCCACACTGTGGGATGTGCCTGGGACACAGAGGGGGAATTTCTGGGATGTGAGCACACGTGGCCAGGTCACATTGAGTTTCTCACCTCCCAGACCTTCCCCTGCCCCTGGAATAACCATTTTATTCCCCAATCCCATGTGTTGCCAGCAGGGATTTCCTTCCCTGAGCTCTTCCCAAACTCAGCCCTGAACAGAAATTCCACATCCCCTTCCCAGGCTCTGGACATGAGCCAAGATCCAGGGGGGCTGGAGATGAGCTCAATATGACCCCAAAGCTCAGGAAGAAACGTGATCCCAAGGCCATCTCCAGGATGTGGAGCACAGGGAGTCAGGAGTTCACGGGGATGCAGGAATGAGGGGCTCACGGTGCTAAATTGATTCCATCCTTTCCGCGGCTCCGGCTCGGAATTTCTGCAGACGGGGAAAACACGCTGAATTCCTGACTTCAGGAAATAGCAGCCACCTAATTTCCCTCTGGCTCACAGGGTTATTATGGGATGCCTCAGGGAATGGGGCATCCCCAAATCCAGGGCTATAAAAGCTCTGCCCAAGTGGGGATGATTCCCATTGAAGATTCAGAGGGATGGAATGAGCCTCTGAAAAATCCCTGGTTGGGAAGGCACAAAGCTGGGAAGTTTAAGAGCATGGAAAGGTCTGAGCCTGCAAATCACGGGAAGATCCCAAAATCATGGAATGGTTTGGGTTGAAAGAGACCTTAAGGATCATCTCATTCCAACCCCTGTCCTGGCACAGGTTTCCCAGAGAAGCTGTGGATGCCCCTGGAAGTGTTCCAGGCCAAGCTGGATGGGGCTTGGAGCAACCTGGGATAGTGAGAGGTGTCCTTGCCCATGGAATGGGATGATCTTTAATGCCTCTTCCAACATAAACCATTCCATAATTCCATGGAATGCTTGATCACCTCTCTGATGGGACCTGGCAAGGAGGAAAGAGAAAATTTTTGCATTTCCATGGACTTCGGCTTCCTTAAAATTAATTCCTCATATCTGAAGTCCACTGAGCGCTGCTTCCTTTGGAAAAGGGTCTGGGATTAACAGTGGGATTTTCATTTAGGGAAAGATTGGAGCTCCTAATTGGTCCCTTGGAGACTGAGGAATCGAGTGACTCCAGCTGGTCCATAAATCTGTGGGATTAATGCTTTACAGTGATCCATTAATTTGATGAAAGGAACAAGCTGGAAGAATAAGATCCCAATTATTCTGGAAAAGCAGTGGGATTTGAGGAAAACACCCCAATAGCTGCATAAATATTGGGTCTGAAATACTCAGGAGCAAATAGAGGAAAGTTTGATCCTGAATTGTCACTTTGGGATTTGTCCTGGGGGGAATCCACCCATCCTGTTGCCTCCCTAGGGGAAAAAAAAAATCTAGGAATCAGAGGAAAAAGGGGAAAGGATCAGGAAATCAAGCCAAGATGTAAAGAGAAGGTGCTCATTAAAATTTCAAGGTTTAATTTCAAATTTCAAGATGAGATCTCTGAGAGCTTGAGAGATCCAGAGACAAACGTATGCAAATATACCCAAATATATGCAAATGAGACAGTTCCAGGTTCCCTCTCTGTGCCTCCAGAGCCACAGAAATCCATGCAAAGCTCTAGAGGTGGGAAGTTTCTCTTCCCTGATTCCATCTCTTCCTGCAAATTCCAGCACCCTGAAGTCCTTTCCCCCTCTGACAAAAATTTGTTTGGAAGCAGCCAGAGGATTTTAAGGGAATTTTTCTGGGGAAAAGGAGTAAAAACCACCTGGAGACACAGGGAAGAGTCTGGGAAGTGCAGGTGGGACGACAGAAAAGGCACAAGTAGGAGGATTATCCAAACTCAAAGATTTTTGTCTGGAGGGAAAGCAGGAAGGTAATGAAGGAAAGAAAGGAGTGGGATTCAGAAGACACTGGGATGGCTCCCCAAGATATTCCAAGAGGGGTTAAAACCTCTTCCCTGCTGGAGCCATGAAAGGATTTAGCAAATTGATTTGACTTCTCCTGCTGGGAAGCACTAAAGCTGTTTGCAGAGCTGAGGGTTTTTTTCCTGGCTTCTCCATCAGATTTAATGGGATGAGTTCTCAATCCCTATCCAGGCTCCTAAGCCAGCAGCAAAAAGGTGCTGGAAAACCAGGAGCCCCTGATATAAACCCAAAGCCTTATGAGGTTAAGTCAGGAATTCAAGGATTTCTCGTGATCTCCACACATTTTGTTTTCCTCTACATTTATGAGGCTGGCAAAGTGCAGGAATGTGAGCTTGCTGCACATCTTTCCTCAAGAGGCTCTACCTTGATCCTAAAAAATCATCTGTGGCTTGCATGGATCAATAGAAACGTCATTCCATGAGGAACAACCCAGCCCCACCTGCAGGAGCTCCTGGAGCGTCACGGCAATGTTGTAATTCCACAAATCTTGGAGTAAGGAGGAAATTTGGCTCCAGGAAAGCATAAAAGGCCATCTTTAAATCCAAACATAAATGAGGAAAATAAGGAGTCAAGCGAAGAGCATTCCACCTTCCAACAGCTCAAAGGATCCCAAAGCTTTTCCTGTCAGAGTTCCAACCGAAAACTAAAAACCACAGAATGAGTTTCCAGGGATTTAAACACGACTTACATAAAGGGGAAAAAAAAATTCCACCAAAATCCCACTGTTGGGTTCCAAAAGGGATTTTCCTCACTGAATTCTTTGCTCAAGCACTCAAGGTCACCCCTGTAAGGTCAGAAGAAAGAGAGGCTCTTTCATCCAGGCTTTGGGGTGCACCTGGGGACACTGGGAAAAGGGAATTTGGGGGGTTTAAGAAGGGGCTCTGGAGATAATCAGACTTTTCCTTCCTGGTTTTAAGGTTTTAAAGGAAGAATGAGCACAGAACTCTTCCATAATTTGTGGAGGAGCCATGGAACAGCAGCTTTTGTTTGTACACAGGGAATGATGGATCAGAAATCCATGAAACTGAGCGAGGTGTGGCCAGCCCTGATGTTTTATCACCTGTGACAAAGCAGGATTAGGGACAAACATTGGACTCTGTGATCCCAACAGAGTCCATTCCAACCCATACCTAATGATTTTATTGGAAAAGGGCTCTTTAGGCCCAGAAAAATCAGGGGAAATCGCTCACAAGGAAGTGACAATGGAACCAAAAATCCTCATCCAGGCTCTCCACATGAGGGAAAAAAAGATTCCATAAGACCCTTTCCAGGGGGAATCAAGCTCCCCTTTGAGGGAGGGCAAAGATTCTCCAGCCCTATCTTTGCAGGGAATGTTTGGAATGACTCAAGGACTTTTGTCACTTCCAGCCACCTCTCCCAGTTCCAGAGGGCCCATCCAGGGTGGCAGTCAGGAGTCCTTAGGGAATGTTTACTCACGGTGGACTTTGAACTTCCCACCCCCAGGGGATGAAGCCTTGGGTGACTCCTGGGTGACAGCCACACCCTGAGAGTGATTTGTGACCTCAGTGACAAAGACAAGGCACCAGGGACAAAGTGAATCACCTGCATGAAGATGTGGAAGCCGGGTAATTCCATGACAAGGGGATTGTTGCTGCTCCTTTGTAGCTGGAAGCAACAAAGAAGAAGCGAAACTGAAGGACATTAAGTGAAATGTGGGAAGGGAAAATGGGATCCTTGGAAGTGCTGTTAAAAGTTTCAGGGAAGAGAGAAATGAAGATGGAGACCCAGTTTCTGGTCTGGTAAAACCCAGGTACAGATCTCTCCAGAGAAATGAGGAAGGGGTTGGTAACTGGGAGTTACAGCCCCAGAAGGAATTGCAGGAAAAGCTCCTGGAGATACTGGGAGAACCTGGCTGGATCCCACAAGCTGCTCCACAGCTCAGCTGCCCAAGACTGGACCAAGCTGGGCCATGTCCAAGACCAGTTTTGGCCACAAAGGAGTCACCACCAGGATTCCTCCCAATTAGGGAAGCTGGGGAATGCCCAGAGAGAAACTGAGGAAGTTTAATTTGAGCGGAGACTCGAGACATCCATAATGTGGGAAGAGGAGTCATCAGCTGGTGCTGAGCTCAGCTCCACAGCCAGCCCCACCTCCAGGCGACACCTTCCCGTTCCCAAGGACAGGGAATGAAGGAGAGCAGGACTCCAGCCAGTCTGGATTGCTGCTGCGGGTGTGGGCAAACACACCGAGACCCTTTCCTGACAGGAAAAGGGATATTGAAGGGATGATGGAACCATCAAAATCATGGAATTCCACCCCCTGCCATGGGCAGGGACACCTTCCATGATCCCAGGCTTCTCCAAGCCCCTTCCAGCCTGGCCTTGGACATTCCAGGGATGGGGCAGCCACAGCGTCTCTGGAAATTCCATTTCAGGGCCTCACCACCCTCACAGGGAAGAATTCCTTCCCAATATCCCATCTAATCTCACCCTATTCCAGTTTAAAGCCATTCCCTGTGTCCTGACACTCCATCCCATGTTTCAAGTCCCTCTCCAGATCTCTTGGAGCACCTTCAGGCACTGGAAGGTGCTCTGAAGCCTTCCTGGAGCCTTCCCTTCTCCAGGCTGGACATTCCCAGCTCCCCCAGCCTGGTTCCAGAGCCGAGGGGCTCCAGCCCTTGGGGCATCTCCATGGCCTCCTCTGGATCTCCTCCAGCATCTCCAGGTCCTTCTGCTGTTGGAGCCCAAAGCTGGACCACAATCCATGATCCCAACCCCATCCAATGGGCCCACAGTCTGTGGCTCTGTGGCTCCAACCTCAACCCCATAAATTTCTCCCACTAAACACCTACATCCCACTGCAAAAAAATAAATAAATCAGGGATTTATTCCCATGCCCTCTCAGCAGCACCAGCACCTCCTTACACAGAGTTTCTCCTCCAAACAGGAAGCTGCCAAGTGCACAGATGATTCCAGGCTGGAATGGGATAACTCTGAGCACCTGTTTTAATTCCAGAACCACACTGGCCTTTAAAGGATTTCCACAGAGCCACAGCTGCCAGCTGGAATTTTTATTCCTCTTTGGAATCCACAAGTTTTTGAGCCAGGGCAGCACAGGAGAAGTGGCCAAGTGACTCTGATTTAGCCACATTATCCTGTGGGACAGAGAGGAAAACAAAAGCCAGGGAAGCACCCCACACACAAAAACAGGCTTAGAAATTCTCCTTTTTTTCCCCCAGGGGTATCCAGAATTTCGTTCCTTTTTTTTTCCAGCCAGAAGCATTTAAGAAATTAATATGGGCTGTTATAAGACAAGCAGTAAGTGACAACAAGTGGGTTTTTACTCCCTGAAAATCCATTTACATAGGAAATTCCCTGCCATGGAATTAATCTCATGGAGCACCCTGGCTCCGAGCTGGGTTTCTGTGGGAGACAGGAGCAGCTAAAACCTCTAAAACCTTTTATTGAGAATATGGTTACATCACAGAGCCTTTGAACAAATGAGGGGAGGATTAAGGTTTTAAATTTCCCAAGTGGCCTCACTGGTGGTTCATGCAGTCAGCAAGAGGAAGGAAAAAATAAACCCAGAGGTGGGAATAAAAATCTGGGGCATTGGGGGTTTTTAAACAGCACAAACTGCAGTTAAAAATTGAATTTTAGGAGAGTGAAAGTGCTCTGAGGAGGTGGGGGAAGGCAGAGAGTCAGGGCAAGGTGCCAGCAGGAAACAGGTGGATTAAGTCTTCACTCCTAGGACAGAAAACTTGGCAAAAAAAAAAAAAAAAAAGGATTAAAAATCACCTTTTCAGCAGCATTCAGGATCCCCTGCAAGGCAGAAAATATGGATCCACGCTCCTGATGTTGTCAGGGTAATAAAAACAACAGGAAAAGGTTGTATTGATAATTTCTTTTAAATAACAATAACAAAAATAAAGTAATAGAGCCCATCAGGCGTTCTGCTGCTTTAATTTAAAAATTATCATATTATGACAGAGGCTGCTGATGCCCTGCCCAGTTCTCCCTCCAAAGCTTGGCAGTATTTTCCATGTTTTTCTTTGTGCTCCAGACCCAAAGAGAACAAACTGGGAAAAAAGTCCCAAATCCCTCCTGTTAATCTTCCCTCACAAGCAGCACCTGCTCTTTAGACAAGGCCCCGAGTTAAACCCCGACCTGGTTTAAGGTTGCAACCTCTTCAGCTGCAGCCCAGGCTCAAGTGACTCCAGATCAGATTGATCCAGGGCAAAAAAAAAAAAAAAAAAAAAATCCCTTCCAGAGCTTGGCTGAGTTTCACTTTCTTGGTTATTTGGGATTTTTTTTTTTAGGGGTGTTTTAGGTTTTGGGACTTTTTGCAAGAAGAGCTCAGATTATGGAGCGAACTCGCTGCTGGTTTATCCTACTGGATCTCAAGGGGCAAAATGCTTAAATAGGCCCAAAAATTAATGTTTTCCACATTTTCTTGCTCCCGAAATCCTCTCTGACCCAAAGAAATCAGGGGCTGGTGGAAGCCTGAGGACAATTCCCACTGATTCCATCCCAAATGTTGGTAATTAAACAACAACCCCAGAAGAGCAATCAGCACATCCCGAACTTCCCGGGGAGTACCTGCCCGGATCAGCTTCCCACGGGCAAGAAAGAGGAAAAAACCCAAAATCTCGGAGAATGAGGTGAAAAGCAGGCGCTGGGAAGCTTGGAGACGGACGGAGCCAGCAGAAAAGACAGGATTCGGGAGCAGAGTTTTAGGGATGAGGAGCTGGGAGGGAATCGTTTAGGGCTGTTTATGGGGCAGCAACACCATTTCCACCCCTGGCAGTGTTGGATATCCCTGTGCCCCCATCCATGGGCACAGCCACCCCTATGGATGGATGGGACAGGGATATGGGGCCATCCTCACCTTCCGCGTGCTGCCGCTCTTCGGGCCGTGCAGGAGGACAAGGCCACCGTCCCTGTCCCCATCCGGGCTCTCCTCCTCGGGGGGCATCATCTCCAGGGATGCAACATCCACAGGCTGGGAATGGGGGGGCTGGAGCTGGGGGGGCTCCTGCTTGAGCTCACAGGGGAGTTCGGGGGCTCGGCGGCCCCTCCTTTAGTCCCGCCGGGGTCCAGATCCCAGGCCTGTCCTAAGTGGGGGCTTAAACCCCTCCTAAGCCCTGCTCTGTTCTGTTGCAAAGCCCCCTGCACTCAACATCTGGCCAGATGTGAGCCCACAGCTTCCCTCCTAGCTGAAATAATTTAGCAAAAAGATGGGGCACAAAGCCCCTTTGTAAAGCTGCCCCCCAGGCAGGGGGATGCTAAATTCCACTAGACCCTAAATGAGGGATGTTTAAACCCTCCCAAAACCCGCTTGGAAGAGCTGCTCTGGATAAGGGAAAGAGGGAGTTTAACCCCCCCCAAACTCCCATAAATAGGGGGGTGTTCAAACCCCTACAAACTCCCCCTATAAGAGTTACTCTAAATGAGATTGGGGGGGGGTTAAACAGAGACACCCGGAGTGGGGAGGGAGCCAAACCCTCTTAAAATTCTTTTACAGAGCTACCCCAAATGAGGGCGAACCCCCCAAACTCCCTTTTAGAACTATCCTAAATGGGGGGGGGGGGGAGGGAAGTCTAAACCCGCCCAAAACCCCTTTTCAGAACTACCCTAAACACACCGCGTTCAAACCCACCTTATACAGCGACCCCAGATGGGGCGAGGGGTTAAACGCTCTTTCCCCTCACAGCGTAAACACCCCCAAAATCCCCCTCCCAAAGATGCTCCAGCCGACGGGACCCCTCCAAACCTCCTTCCAGAGCCAAACCACAACTCCACAGCCCTTCCCCGCCCAGACCCCACCCCGGGGTGCCCCGGGACCCTCCGGCCGTGCCCCCGCTCACCCCCGGTGCCCCCTCAGGCCCCGCCAGCCCCGCAGCGATCGCGGCGGCTCCGCCGAGCGCGGGGCATAAGCAGGGCGGAGGGGCGGGGCTGAACCGCAATTTAACCAATGAGAGCGCCGCGCAGCGTGGATGGACAGCAGCGCTGCCCAATAGATGCGCCAGATTGGGGGAGGCTGTGGAGGGGAGAGGCGGAGGGGCCGTTGCCCGTGGCAACGGTGGGAATTAGAACGCGGGTGACGTCACGGGAGGCGGGGTTGTAAGCCCCGCCCACAGGCGCGGCTGGAGTCGGGCCGCCCCTCACGGCTCCGCGGCTGGGTGGGCTCCGATCCCGGGCCGGACACATCTGGAGGATCCCAGCTGAAACAAGGGGCACGATCCGCATCCCGACCACATCAGGACGGCCCCCGACTCCAGCCAGGCGATTCCAGCCACGTCTGGGCCTGTCCCCACTCGCTGCCTCACATCTGGGTGCTTGTATGTTCCTACCCCGGCCACATCTGGATGACCCCCACCTACCACAAGGAGCCCCAGCTCCCATCCCAGCCACATCTGGGGTGCTCATCTTCTGTCCTCCACCATCTCCTGGCCACATCCCTCTCTCATTCTGCCCCTGCAACCCCTGCACCCTCCCCCGACTCCCCCCCTCCTCTAGTCAACATCTGGAGGTAGCTGGTCCTGTATAAACCATAGCCTAATATGAAATATAATGAAAAATTAATGAGGAAATAAAATCAATCCACTTTATTCTTTTTGCAGGCAAATCCTGCCCCGTATTCCTGCTCTGAAACATTGTTGCCGATCACAAGAAGGTCCCTGAGTCTTTACGTGGGCCACAATGAAATTAGTGAGTGATAAATCCCATTTATATCAATGGGACACAGGGAATTCTTTGCAGCTGCTTATTGGGTGGAAAATGTTAGCCCATTAAATATTTTATAGGGTGTGGATTTATTTTATAACTGCATTTATTAAGCCCGTTCCACCTTTCCCAGGTATTTTTTCTCATCAGGGCTTCAAGGGCTGTGTGATCCCAGTGAAGGGCTTCTCCCTCCAGGATTTTCCAATCCAAAAGGAACAGCTGTAGTAGAAAAGTGGAATTACCGATTATTCTGGAATATTTCATGGATGCATCCCCCAACAGCTGCTGTGGTGTCACCAAACAGTGCAGGGATCCCATTCCACTCTGATTTTCCCTAAGGATTAGCCAAACCCACTTTGTGTTCCAATTTTCCCAAGCGGAGCTCCGGATGGAGCTCCCATTCCAATTCCAATTCAATTTCCCATTGCAAAGAGCATCTACAATGTGAAAATCCATAAAAATACACAAAAACTCTCCTTAATTTTTAATGGATTTATCCCAGGTTGTGCTTGGGTGGGATTGAGGAGCAAACTGGAGCTGCTCCAGGCTAGGACAGGTTTTTCCCAGCTCACATCCCTGCAAAACCCATCGTAGACATGGAAAACTTAGGAGAAAGCTGAGTGAATCTCATGGAATCCGGGAAAAACGGGAGAAATTCAAACCCAAGCTGCCCTTGGAAGGAGGCGGACAAGGGCGAACAAGCCCCGGCTTGAAGTTGTCCTTCCCTGCTCCCTTCCCCGGGGCTCGCTCCCATCCCTGGACAACCTCCACTCATCCAGCCAGAAAGGTGGCTTGGATGTGTTTTTCCTGGGATGGCGCAACAGGGATCAAAGAGGCTTTCCCAGATCCAGCCCTTCCTCCGGGGGTTTCCGCTCCTGGCCGCGAACCGGGCGGGACCTTCCCGAGGGAATGCGGGGTCCCCCCTCCTCATCCTGGCTGGGGATTCCGCATGGAGCAGTGCCCTTTATTGACCCAAACACCTGAGTTTTCCTGGAGTTATGGGATTGGTTTGGGTTGGAATGGGATTGAAAGGTCATCCAGTACAGAGGGCAGGGAGACCTTCCCCTAGAACAGGTTGATCCAAGGCCTTGGACATTTCCAGGCATGGGGCAGCCACAGCTTCTCTGGGAATTCCATTCCAGCCCCTCACCACCCTCACAGACAAGAATTCCTTCCCAATATCCCACCTAATCTGACCCTCTTCCTGTTTAAAGCCATTCCCTGTGTCCTGTCCCTCCATCCCTTGTCCCGAGTTCCTCTTCATCTCTCCTGGAGCCCCTTTAGGCACTAGAAGGGGCTTTGAGCTCTCCCTGGATCCTTCTTTTTTCCCCTAATTTGGGGAAAGCTTTTGCCCATTATCCCAATTCCCCATCCCATTCCCAGGTGTGCTGCTCACACCTGGTTTGGGATCGATGAGGACATTGGGAGGCTCAGCTGGGATGAATTTCCTGATGACATCGGGGGCAGGTTGGAAGCAATGGACTCATCCTAATGGAAAAGGGCTGGAGAGGAGTGGGATGGGTTTCAGGATGAGGGTTCTGGGCAGTAGGACCCAGTGGGATCTGGGCTTTGTGCCCAGATTCCTCTACATCCAACCATGGAGCTCTGATGAATGAGAGGCAGCTGAGAAGGTTGGATTTGGGGATTAATATAATTATGTAATTGAAGAGGAAGCATCTCCTGTCACGTAGGTTTTTCCTGATTATTTTTAAATCCATATTTTCATCCCCATTCTCCACCTGAGTGGTCTAAAGTATTTCCCTGCTTCCCAGGTCTCCTTGCTGAGGAGTTGCTGCTTGAGGGACATTCCCAAAATTCACCTTTTGGGCTAAAACTTCATTTCCCAGGGTGCATCCTGGGCTGGGAGCCTCCAATCAGGATGAGGGAGACTTTTAAGGAGTTTCCTGGGAGAGGGGGGACTTCCCTTAGAGGAGCAGGTGGGTGAGGCGTGAGGTCTTCTCCAGGCTGGCTGGGATTGGGAATGTTCTCCTCTACCAACTGAGCTTCATCCCAACTGCAGCTGCAAGTGCTCTTGGCACAGCTAAGCCTGGTAAAATATGGAGTTTTTCCAAGTGTTTTCTACTCCCAGAAAAATTTTCAGCATGTTTCATACTGGGTTTCACTTACCTCCTTGAGAAATCCTGGTGGTTTTTTTTTTCCTCAGTGTGGAGGTTTTTCATGGGTGGGGGCCAGGAATGTGACCTGTATTCCTTACATCCTCCTGAGTTTTTAGGGAAAACAGGGATTTGAGAGAGTCTGGCTGCTCCATGAGAAGAGGAGAGGGGAGAGGTGGTGGTGGGGACTCAATATCTTAATTTACCCCATTTCTCTGCTGTGCTTAATTGTTATTGATTGTGGTGGTGGAAGCTGTGAATTCCTGAACTATTTTGGGGCATTTCTTCTATTTTCCTTTTATTGCCTTTTATTTTGCCACTTCCAACAGATGTTCAGGGACTGAGCTAAAGGATTTTCCCTCTTTTTTCAACATGGGTCCTCATTGAAGCTGAGCTTGGCCCTGTGGGCTCCAAACTTTGGGATTGAGCTGTTGGGGTTTCCTTGGAGGGCAAAACTGGGGTGGCACCAACCCTGTGCTGTTTCCATCTCATTCCAGTGACCATCCTTGGATTCTCTGCCTTAGCACTCCCAAGAAATTGTGAATGACGGAGCCATGGGGGTGTCAAAAGCCAGTGAGGTGAAGAGCAGCAGCAGGTGGGTACCATGGAGCATGGCAGGGAATTTTGGGGGGCTCCAGCTTTGTTATTGCACTTGTTTTCCTGGGAATTTCATGCTCAAGCAGAGAAATTCCTCCAAAATTCCTTTTGGGAAGACATTTTCAGTGCTGCTGGGCATAGGGATTAGGAAGTATGGCATCATGCCATGGTTTGTGGTTACCACCAAGGGGTTTCAGTGGAATCAATTCTTCCTTATCCCAGGAAGCGAAAGAATGAGTTGGAAAAGGGGCAGGACAAGCCAAAGGAGCTGGAATGCACAGTGAAGGTACCACACCCCCCTCTGTGCTTTGGGGTGACCCTTGTAATTATCCCAAAAAATCTGTGGGATTCAAACCCATGGCATGAACTTCCTTTTCCTTGATCCTGCTCTGTCCTGGTGCGAAGCCTTCCACCGTAAAAGGGAAGAAGAAAGAAAAATCAAAAGCCAAGGAAAAGCCACTGCAGGAAAACATCATCAGCAGGTCAGTCCTTGGAAAGGGCTTTTCCATCTGGGTTATCCCAGAGTTGTGCATGGGAATGCTGCAATGTCCAGCTCTGCTTTCCTTGTGTTGCTTTGATTATCAAAAGGAGTTTTTAATAGGGAAAAATAAAGGGCATGGAGTGATGGGAAAAGGGGAATCACCTTCAGCTGAAGGATGGAAGGTTTAGATTGGATATTGAGAAGGAATTCTTCCCTGGGAGGGTGGTGAGCCCCTGGCAGGTGTTTTCCCAGAGAAGCTGTGCCTGCCCCATCCCTGGAAGTGTCCACAGCCACGTTGGATAGAGCACGGAAAAACCTGGAATAGCAAAAGGTGTCCCTACCCATGGAAGCAGCTTGGAACAATATGATCCCTTCCAACCCAAGCCATGATCCTAAAATATGTGTGTGTCCCTTCTCCGTCCCCTTTCTGGCCAAGAAGCTCCCTGGAGCAGGAGGCTGCAGATGGGAACGGCCTTGGCTCCAGCCTCTGGAATGGGATCCAAGCCGAGGAGGGAGCTGTGCCCGGCTCGGTACGTGGTGGTCACTGTGCTGAGGGATTGGGGAGCATTCCCGTGGCTTGTTCCCAAGGGAATTGGGAGGGTTTTGTCTTGTGGTTTGGTGCAAGCCCCTGGAAGGAGCTTTTGAGCACCTGGAATTAAATTAAGGAGTAAATTTCCTGGTTTTGAGGTTGAATATGTCACATTTCGGTGGCACCTGTGGGGAGCATCAGGATAAGGGTGAAGCAGGAGGTTGGGATTGGGAATCACTTCCTCAGGAATTTGGTTTTCAATGCTTTCCTTGTTCATGCCCCCCTGGAAGTGTCCAAGGCCAGGTTGAATGGGGCTTGGAGCAACCTGGGATAGTGGAAGGTGGGGGTGAAATGAGATGATCCTTAAGATCCTTTCCAACCCAAACCATTCCATGATCTTTTCCTGGTGCTGGAGAACACAAATCCCAGGAAATCCCTGCTATATTTTGCTTTTCCTGTGTTAATTTGTCCTCTTGGTGGAGATCATGGATCTGGACACTCCTTGTCCTGTTGTGTAAATGCAGCAGAGATGCTTTTCCTTTTTCCCTCTTTCCATCCCTCTCACAAAGAGGATCCCAAACGTCCCCAAACTCTCCTGGATGGATCAAATTCAAGGAGAAGCCTTGAAACCCCAAAGGGTGCCTGTGGTCCTGGCATTCCCAGTACAACTATCAGGCATTTGCAGGCAGGAATGACTTTGGAAGGTCATGGCTCTTCCTGAATTTCCCAACAGGTTTTCTGAAGGATTGTGAATCCAAGAGCAGGCATGTTCCCAGGGAATGAAAGTTTATGTGGACCTAACCAACCTGTAATTAACTCAGGGTTTTATTTTCCCCTTAATGAGTTCACCCAGCAGCTTTCAGGAGAAATCCCTGTGTGGTTTTGGCTTCCCTTGAAAGCCTTGGGAAGAGAAACTTGGGGAAGTTGGGATTTAGAGTGAGAACCTTGGTGCTTGGCAAGCCCTGGATGAGGCTGGGATGAGTTTTGGGATGCCTTGTGTGGTCAGGAGCAGGAGAAGATGGTTCCAGCTTGGAAAACAAGTGTAAAACTGGTGGAGTGGGATTTCTGGTGGCCTCCAAGGGACAGAATTTAGGGTTCTGTGTCCCCTCTGAGCTCATTTTCTTTTAGGTCTCCATTTTCCCTATATTTTGATGGGTTTTTTTTCTGTTCTCCAAGATTTCTGATGCCCTCCATGGGTCACATTTTAGGGCTTTGTGTCTCCTCTGAGCTTGTTTAGCTTTTTAAAATTTCTTATAGGTCCCCATTTTCCCTATATTTTGAAGTTTTTTTCTTTTCCAGGATTTCTGGTGGCATCCATGGGTCAGATTTTAGGGATCTCTTTGTGTCTGCTTGAGCTCATTTTCCTTTAGCTCTTATCCCCATTTTCCATACATTTTGGGTTTTTTTTCCTTTCTTTAGGATTTTTAGTGGCCTCCAGGAGTCAAATTTTAAGGATGTGTTTGTGTCCCCTCTGAGCTCATTTTCTTTTAGCTCCTATCCCCGTTTTCTGTATTTTTTTTTCTTTTTCCTTGCTTTCTGCTCATCCTTATTATATTTCCCACCCCGTGGCTTTGCTCCCCACCTCTCTTTCCCTCTTGCCATCTGCTGCAAGGGTGATTTCATCTTCCAAGCACCTGGAATTTGATCCATCTTTATTTTGGAGCCCTCCCATCCCTTCTGTTCTCTGGATTGCTCTCCCAGCAGTGCTTCCAATAAGCAGGTGGTTGAGGAGGGCTGGGAGTTTTCCTTTATTTATCCATAAAATTCTTTTATTGTGCTGTTGGAAGGAAACCAGGGATTTCCTAACCACATAAAACCTCAAAACTTGGGAGAACCTGGTATTTTGGGTTCCTGGATTGTGGCCAGAGGGGCTGAGGGAGGGAAAAGTGCTGGTTTAGGGGTGATGCTGCTTTGGGGTACCTGTGCCAGGGAACCTTTCCCAAATCCTTGATATTTTCCAGGAGGAGACCAAAGCAACCTCCCCTCAAGGGCCAGCAGTGGGGCTGGAAGGCTCTTCCAGGTGAGTTGGGTCATTTTTTGGATTGTTTTTCTTCCAGAGAACTGGAATTTTGTCCAATTTTTCTTCTCTTCCCTGTGGAGCTGTAAAATCCTGGTTTTCCCTCCTGGATCACTGGTGCCTTCCGGGAGTGGCTTCTCCACATCCTGGTGTTTTCAATTACTTTAAAGCTTTCCAAAACCAATCCCAAGTGGAATTTGAGGCTCAGCCCTGGGATTTGAGGGTGGGGAGGGAAGTTCCAGCCCCATCCACCCTCCCCAGTCAGCAGGGTGTGATCGTTCAGGTGCACATTCCTACATAAATCTGGGGAAGTCCTGGTAGGAACAACCACCCTCCCAAATCCTGGGAAAAGGCTGTTCTTTCCCTCTAGATCCTGGCAGAGATAGGAAGCAGAATTCCTAAAGCTGGTTAATCCTCTTTGCCTCATAAAAATTCCCAGTGAGAGGCCTCTAATATAAAGCCTTGGGAGGAAGGAGCTGATCCCAAAAGGTGCTGGAATTTTGCCTTCTGAGTCATGGATCTGCTCCCTGCCAATGGGATTGGAGGGGCTGAGCGTGTTTTGCAGGATGCTTTTCCCTAAGGACTTTAGTGGGATTGTGTAACAGTGGGGAAAAAGCATCTGGCTCCTGTTTTTTTGGGTTTTTTTTTCAGGAACTTGTTTCCATCCCAAGCCAACTCGAAGGTTTTCCTTGTTTTGATGTCCCACAGCCTGGTAATTAATTATCTACCTAGATTAATTTATGGAAAGGGGCCAAAATTCACACTTTCTGTTGCAGAAATTTCAGCATATTTTGGCTAAAAGCAGGAATTGTGACTCTTCTCTATTTGGAAGTCCAGGAAGAGCAATCATTATCCTGCTTGGGAGGAGGAAACTGGATTTCCAACTCTTTTTTCTGGGAAGGATCAGGGCAGCTGGCTGTGCTTCCTAAGGGTTCCTGCTGCAGGATCCAGGAGCTGAGAAAGGCAGGGAATGGATCTGATCTGTGGCTTGAGCTTAGCTCCAGGCTTAGCTAGGATGGACCAGAGGATTTGTTTGGGAGGTGACAATGACCCAGAAGGGAAAGGGACACCATCACCTCAACATTAAACTCACGGAATTCTTAGGGATGGAAAAATTATCCAAGATCACCATTAAACCATGTTCCAAAACACCACATCCACAGGGTTTTGGAACACTTCCAGGGATGGTGATCCCACCTGGACAGCCTCTTCCAATGCTTGACCACCCTTTCAGGAGGAATTTTTTTCTTAATACTCCAACTAAATCCACCCTTTGGAGTTTTAGGCTCAGCCTAGGAGACATTAACTTGATTTAGACTGTCCTGCTGTTTCCTCATTCCTTTTTTGCTTGATTTTTCTGGAATATGAACGCCTTGAAGACTCACAACTCCCTGCCTGGCTCGAAGAAGCCTTGGGAGAAACTATAGGGACAGGTTGGTGCTCTATAAGGGTTGCAAATCCCACAGAATTCCCAAAGATTCACCTGAGCTCTCTGCTGGGCAGCGAAACACTCCTGGATTCCTCAGCCATATGGATGGTGCGGATCATGGATCTGGACAGTCTTTGTCCTGTTGTATTGATGAGGCTCCTTCCCTGCCCATTCCCCACTGGAATTATCCCCACAGTCCCAGGAGTTGTGTCCCATCTGTCTCCTTGTCCAGTGTGTCCATGACTGGCCTGATCCCTTCCTTTGTGCTATTGCTGCTGCCAAACCTTTTCTCCTGAGGTTTCTCCGGCAATATTTCCTTAAGACCTCCCCTGTTTTGTCTGGAGACCTTGTGGTTCTGCTCCTTTGAGCTTTCTCATCCCGTAAAATCCAGACTGGGGTCATTCCCTGCTCCCTTGGGGTATCTCCATCCATGGTTGGAGGGAAATGAGGGAGCAATTCCCTAACTTGGGATGGGAAAAGGGAATACTAGTGGTGGGAATTGGCTGTGATGTCGTTGTAGGTGCCAGGACCAATCCCAGAGAACAGCACCTGCAGTGGGAGAGCAGCACTTGGAGACCCAGAATGGAATTGGGGTAGGAAAACTGGGGGGATTGTCACCCCCTGGACCTCATCCTGCATCTCCACCTTTCACTTGGGATTTGGGATAACCTCTCTCCTTTCCCAACATCTCTTCCCTTTATTCCTGCTTCCCACAGGTCCCAAGTGAAGATGTTGCTGGTGGGGTTGCATTCCCCTCTGGAGAGCCTTTGGAGAGGGATGTGGGGCTCACAGCTGTGAGGAAGAGTGAGGAGAAGGAGCTGGATCCCCCTATCCCACAGCAGGAAGAGGATTCCCAAGCCCCAGAAAGAAAAAGAGGGAGGAAACAAGATGAAAACAAGCAGGAAAAGGGATTGAAGAGAAAAGGAAGGAAGAAACAGGAGGAAAATAAGCAGGAAATGAGATTGAAGAGAAAAAGAGGGAGGAAGGATAAATTTGAGGATTTGATGGATGGCATTGAGGAGGAGGAGGAGGGGGATGAAGGCAGGAATTGGGAAGGGGGACAGGGAAGAGCCAAAAGACAAAGAAGCAGCAGCAGCCAAGGATTGGATGAAGGGAAAAGAAAGCGAGAGAATGGGAAAGCAAAGAAGCACAGCAGGGGGAAAGTGAAGGGGGTGAAAAAGGCGGGGAAGGGGAAAATGAAGGAGGAAAAATTGCTGAAAGAGGAGCAAGAGATGGAGAAAGATGAGGAGGGAGAGAAAGGAGTGGGAGGTGAGGAGGAGGAGAGGGAGGGAAAGGGAAATGGAGAGGGAAAAGGAATTGAGGAGGAAGAGGTGAATGAGAAAGGGGAGGAAGGATTGGGAGAGACTGGGAGTGCAGGGATGAGGCAGGAGGTGAAGGAGGAAAAGGATGAAGGGAAGGGAGATATTCAAGTGGAAGAGAAAAAGAAGAAAAAAAAGAAGAAAAAGCCAGAGGGGGAAACAAAAGAGACGGAGAAAAAGAGTGTAGAGGAGGAAACCCCAGGGAAAACTGGGAAAAGGAAATCTAAGGAAGGAGAAGAAAAGAAAGAGGAAGAAAAGAACAATAAAAAGACTAAAAAACAGAAGGAAGAAGAAAAAGAGGCAGAAAACAAATGGAAATGGTAAATTCCAGCGTGCCTTTGGCAGGTCTAACGTTGGGACTGGGATTTTAATTTTATTTTGTGGGGCAAAACAGTGAAAATTCCTACTTTTGGCTATTTTCCTTTATTCCCCTGAGCCTTGAACTCACCACTCTTGGAAATGGGTGAGAGATCAGGGAAGGTCCTGAATGCACAGCAGGATTTGTATCATAATTATCCTTATTTTAAAATCTATTTATAATGTTCATTTCTCCTCCAATGATTTTCTTGGTGCCCATCCTGGGAAGGGAGAAGCTCTTAATTATTGGAAGGAAATAATAATAATAAGTCCAAGACAGCAGCACCTCTATCAGGGAGCTGTAGAGGGTCTGAATTCCTTCCCCACTTCCTTCTCCAGCAGATTTGGGATGATCCAGGCAGGTATTTTATAGGAAAGGATGTGGAATGTGGCTGCTGGATGCTGGATTATTTTTTGGAAGTGTGGCTTCAGCCACTTGGTGTCACTCTCTCCCAGATCTCCCCAAGATCTGGGACAGAGCTGGAGGATTTTTGGGATGCTTTTTGGGAGCATTTCCTGATCTGGGAGGAGCCGATATCCCAGACAGGGATATCCATGGATACCTGGAGCTTTGAGGTGGCCCTTGAAGGATCCGGGGTGATGTGAAAAGTGGGATTTTATATATTTTTTTCCTAATCGATGTGTTGTTTGGAATGGCTGGATCCCGGCATGGAGGCTGGTACGTAGGAATTCAATCCCAAAAAATTATCCACAACTACATTTCCCAATGAGGAAATTCCCATGTGTCACCATCCTTGGCCTCTGGGTGGGCTCAGGGGGATCTGTGCAAGGTGAGTGTGGGGGATGCTTTGCAGGGATTTGTGATCCCAGAATTTTGGGAAGAGAGATGATCACAAAACGATCCTGATGCTGCCTTTCTCTGATACTTTCAGCCCAAATTCTTGGAGTTTGTTGGTTTTCCTCGACTATTTGGTTTCCTCTGTTTTTATGGCAAAATGCACCTTTGGATACCATGGATTTATTCCACTCTGCTTCCCATGGGGAGGAAAAACAAATCACAAGTAACTTATGGGGCATTGCTGAGTGAGGAACAGGAATTTTGCTTTCTCTGTGTGGAATCTTGCTGTGTTTTCCCAGAAATCCTTGGCTTTTTTTTCCTGGAGATGCTGGGATTAAGGAACCAGTGCCAGCCTGGCTGTGGGACACAGATCCCTGCCTGTCCCCTGCTGTCACCAGTGCTCTTCCTCTGACCCTAACCTGTGGTTTTATCCCTCTTTTTAGAGTCCTGCTCCTGATTTTCTGGTTGGATTTTTTGACAATATTTTTAAAATTTTTAAATTTAATGTTACTGTAACGTTTGTTGCTGTTTTTAAATCCTCACAGTCAAAACTTGTAGTGGCTTTAAAATCCCATTTGCTCTGGCAGGGGGAAAGATTCTTTAAGATCTTATTTGTGTTAAAATCAAAATTATAGATATTTAGGAGGCGTAGGTTTCCCAGAGAAGCCTTGGCTGCCCCATCCCTGGAAGTATTGCTTGGACTGGATGGAGTTTTGGAGCAACCTGGATTAGTGGAAGGTGTCCCTGCCCATGGAAGGGGGTTGGAATGAGGTGGCTTTTAGGATCTCTTCACTCCCCCCCTGAGTTCCTCTATGTCACCACACCTCAATTTCATGGATTCTCTTCCAGTTTTCCTCGTTTTAAAGAACAGGGAACCTGAGGCAGCAGTGGAGAAAATGGGATTTCACCTGGAATTTTTGTCAGCTGTCACTACTCTGAGCATTCTCCCAGTGTGACCTTGGGAAGAGGTGCCGTATGCCAGATTTGGGATGTTCTCATGGACTCCTGTGTGTTTATTCCAGGTGGGAAGAGGAGAAGAAGGAAGATGGAGTCAAGTGGATGCAGCTGGAGCACCGAGGGCCCTACTTTGTGCCCCCCTACGAGCCCCTGCCCAAGGATGTGCAGTTTTATTACGATGGTACAGCTGCGGTGGGACCTGGGGCTTGGGGTGGTGTCCTCTCCTTAGGGAAGATGAATATCCCATTGGAAAAGCCATGGGTTCAAGCTGGAGGATCTTGCACGTGGTTGGAATTATGGGTTTTTTTGGGGAGCTGATCCTAGTTGCTGTTTTTTCTCATTAAGCTGCAATTTTGGGTTTGAGTTTTGTCAGCTCATCCATGTTTTCCAGTGACCTGGAAAAATGGGATTTTACTGATCCATGGCCTCAGGGACTGACACATCCAAGGATTTTGCTCCAAGCTCCTGATGTCCCCAGGGTCACCTCACATCACCTTAGAGCAACTCAGGGTGTCACTGGCAGGGACAGATCCAGGTTTTTGTTGCCTCTGTGTTTTCCTGACATTCCCACTGGGATTCCTGCCATTCCCAGCTCTCAGTTCATCCCTGAACTCATTTCTGAAGGACCGAAGGGAGGGGGAAATAAGGGCATTGGGGATCAGCCCAGGGATGGTGGAGATGGAAAGGGATCACATTCCCTTGGTGTTCCTCAGTTCCCTGGGGCTTCCCATCCTTTTTTTTTTCTATAGGAAAAAGGCCACTTTGGGAAAAGGAGGTGCCTGGCAGGGCCAGTGGGCACTGCTGGGACATCCATGAGGCTGTCAGGGATTTTGGCTCCATGAGGAGGAGCCTTGACAGGGTTTGGATCTTCTCTGTGATCTTTGAGGTGTTGTGGATCTGGGCTGGTGGCTTTGGACTTTGGGATATTTGATGTTGACTTTTTTCCTAAAAAAATGTCACTGTTCTTGGATGGAAAGTGTTTGGGGACAGGCAACAACCCCAAGTAGGAAGGGCCCATGGATGAGCTGGTGTTTGGGAGTTGACAGGGGGCTGCTCCAGGGCTCCATTCCCTTCAGTCCAAAAATCCCCCAAAACAGTGGTTCAAGTAGGAATCAACAATTCCCTGGACATCTCCAGAGGACTTTTTCCTAAAAAAAAAGTTATTTCCAAGTAATCCCTATGATGAGCCAAGATATTCCTTGCTTTTGTTGTGTTGCTCCAGCCAAAGAGCTCAGGAGGGGATGGTGCGTTTGCCTCCAAGAAATGATTCAAGATCCTTAGAAAATCTAAGAAATAATCTAAGATTCTGCCCACAGAAGCTGTGGCTGCCCCATCCCTGGAAGTGTTCCAGGTTGGACAGGCCTTGGAGCAGCCTGGACTAGTGGAATTTGTCCCTGCCCCTCTTTTCCCAGGAAAACCCTTGAAGCTGAGCCTGGCCACGGAGGAAATTGCCACATTTTATGCCAAAATGTTGGATCACGAGTACACCACCAAGGAGATCTTCCAGAACAACTTCTTCCATGACTGGAGGAAGGTACCTTCCCTGGGAGGGCTCCTTGATATCCATCAAACCCCTCAGCCCCAGGCTGTGGTGTGGGATGGAGGGAATGGGGGTATTTGTTCCTTATTTATATTTATTTATAATTGTGGCGTTCTAAATCCTGATTTATTTCCATGGGTTTTTTTTTTTTTTGTGGGTTTGGGCTGGGATTTGCCTTCTGTGCTCCCTCTGAGTTTTAGTGATGGGTACAGGTGGTGGATCTTGCAAACAGCTCCAAAACCAGTTTGGGACACCAAAGGAATAAAGGAATAACCTTTGATCCCAAAACAACCCAAAACTCTTTCTAGGGAATGTTTACACCTCCCAAATATATTTGGTGCTGTCCCTGCAGTTGTGTTTGAGGACTTTTTTCCATATTAGGTTCTTCCACCCCAGAACTGAATGGGTCTCTATTCCCTCTTCCAAGGACAGGCACAAGCAGCAGCTCCATGTGGAATTAGTTTTGCCTCCTGGCTTTTTTCAGCCCCTCTCGTTTCTTTCCCAGGAAATGACCTCAGAGGAGCAAGAGATAATCCAGGACCTGGACAAATGTGACTTTGGAGAGATACACAAATATTTTGTGGACAAAAATGAGGCTCGGAAAGCGCTTCCCAAGGAGGAGAAACAGGTGAGGACTGGTTCCTATGACACATTTTGGGGAATTTGGCTCTTTGTTGTTTTCTTTCCTGGTGTTGTGCCCTGAGTTTGGACTTCTTTAACTCAGCTCTGTCTCCATGGCCATCGCCCCCCTCTTCCTGAATTTTATCAGCAGATCTGCACATTCCATGGCTTTGCATGGTGCCAGTCATCCTTGGATCATGTTTTGGAGTCCTTCCCTGTCCAGAGGATTGTGGACTTTGCCAAGGGAATGATGGCACTTGGACTTCTTGGTTGGAATGTTAAAGATCCTTTTCAGTCCAAACCATTCTGATTTTTTTGGTGGTGTCCCGGTTTCAGAAGCTGAAGGAGGAGGCGGATAAGATCCAGGAGGAATATGGATACTGCATCCTGGATGGGCACCGGGAGAAGATTGGCAACTTCAAAACTGAACCTCCAGGGCTCTTCCGTGGCCGTGGGGAGCACCCCAAAATGGGGATGCTGAAGAAGAGGATCATGCCAGAAGATGTCATCATCAACTGCAGCAAGTGGGTTGTCCTTGGAAGTTCTGAGCTCCTGGGGCTTCCCTTGGGGTTGGGGGGAACTGGGCACTTCCTCTGCCCAGAGTTGGGGTTTTTCTATTTTTTAAAATCCCTGTTTTCCACATCCTGAGGGTGTTTTTCCCTCTGAGTTTTGTGAGCTGGAGTGGTCTTAGCCACCCACTTGAAGACCTTGATTCAAAACATTCCCCACCAGTCCAGAAAATTTTCCTGTTGTTCCCCGCATCCAAATGATAAACACCTGATTGTGGGAAGAGTTTGGAGCACCAGGAGCAGCTGAGGGAGCTGGAGGGGCTCATCCTGGAGAAAAGAAGGCTGGGGGAGACCTTCTAAAATTCCCTGACAGGAAGGTGTAGCCACATAGGGCTTGGCTTCTTCTCTGAGAAAAAAAAAAAAATAGGAGAAGAGGAAATGTCCTCGAGTTGTGGGAGAGGAGGTTTAGGTTGGATGTTAGGGAAAAAAAAATCTCCACAGAAAGGGTTGTCAGGCACTGAAAGGGGGCTGCCCGGGGCAGTGGTGGAGTCACCAGCCCTGCAGGAGTGTGAAAGCTGTGTAGATGTGGCCCTTGGGGACACGGTTTGGTGCTCCTGGCAGTGCCTGTTCATGGCTGGACTCGGTCTTGGAGGGGTTTTCCAACTTTAAAGATTCCATGTTGTGGAGTAATTCTAGGTGGATTCCATGCTTTCTCAGTCTTTGGCTCACTGGAAACTTCATTTTTCATGGTCTGAGGGCTCTAATCCCGCTCTTCCCACAGGGATTCCAAGATTCCCGAGCCCCCAAAAGGCCACAAGTGGAAGGAGGTGCGCTTTGACAACACGGTCACCTGGCTGGCCTCGTGGACAGAGAACATCCAGAACACCTTGAAGTACATCATGCTGAATCCCAGCTCCAAGCTGAAGGTTGGAATAATGCCCTTGGTCAGCTGAAAAAAATCTGGGGAAGCCAGGATGTGGAGTATTAAAAAAAAAAATTTTTTTTGGCCCTTCTCTTAAAAGTGGGTAAACAAAATGGGGGAAAGGACAGATGATTGTGAAGCATCAAACTTATTCCAAGGAATGGGTGGCTCCTGGCAGTGATCCTGGTGCCACGTTGCTCATGTGTGTCCAGGGAAGGCTGTTGGAAGCCGGATGGGGGCTAAAAAGATCCACAGGGGCTAAGAAGATCCACAGGGACCAGAGTGGGGTTAATTTAGAGCAGGCAGTGGAGGGTAGGAAGAGATGGGATTGAACTCTGTGGGAAGAGAAAGGGGATTGAAGGCTGTTTCCAAGGGCCCAGGAAAAGTGGGAATACTGCCCAGCTGGACACAACTGAGCAAGTGCTCTGTCAGTCCACGCTGGTGTTCAAGGAGTCACCTGTGGCCATGGTTTGACTACTTGGTCTTTGCCATGCTCTGGCTGGTGGAGAACACCCTGACTTGGCCAGGATCCAGGTCCAGCACAGCCAGCAGAGGGCACAGAAACCCTGGATGAGCTGTTTCTTTTCCAGTTTATTCCCTTCATGGATTTTTTTCCCAAGAAAACAGTGGGGTTTGAGCAGGATTTAGATGCTGGAGGTGTTTCTAGAGCAGGACTTGACTGGTAGAGGTGGAGTAAAGATGGGGCACAGAATGGAAAATATCCTGGTTTCCCATTCCAGGGGGAGAAGGATTGGCAGAAATACGAGGTCGCTCGGCGCCTGAAGGATGTTGTCCACACAATCCGGGCTCAGTACAGAAAAGACTGGAAATCCAAGGAGATAAAGAAGAGGCAAAGAGCAGTAGCCCTCTACTTCATTGATAAGGTATCCACAGCCTTACCCCAGGTCCCCCATCCACGTGAAATTTGGGAATTCACCTCCCTGATCCACCCTGCCGTGTAGTTTTTGGTGTTTGCTGGTTCTGCCACCCAGGTTGGCTCCACATGAGGAATCTGGGGATGATTATGGAATTCTGGAATGGTTTGGTTGGATGGGACCTTCAGGATCATTTTGATCTTGATCATTTGAAGGTTGGACCTTCAAGATCATCTCATTCCAACCCCCTGTCATGGAAAGGGACGCCTTCCACTTGACCAGGTGGCTCCAAGCCCCATCCAGCTTGGATTCGAATAGTTCCAGAGGTGTGGAAAATGAAAATTGTCCCTAGTGAAAGGTGTCTCTGCCCATGGCAGGGGGTTGGAATTGATGATCCTGAAGATCCCTTCCAAATCATTCTATGAATCTATAGATGGAGATGACCCATCTCCTCTAGCCCTGATCCACTTTAACAATCTGGGAAGGGGAATTGAGGTGGAATAGCACAGGATGGACGACTCCTTAATTTCTTTCCAGCTGGCCCTGCGAGCTGGCAATGAGAAGGAGGAAGGGGAGACTGCGGACACGGTCGGCTGCTGTTCCCTGCGTGTGGAGCACATCCAGCTGCACCCCCAGCTGGATGGGCAGGAGCACGTGGTGGAGTTTGACTTCCTTGGGAAAGATTCCATCCGTTACTACAACAAAGTGTCCGTGGAGAAGCCGGTGAGTGGGGCAGGAGTAGAGGAAGTGCTTGGTTGTCTGGTTCCCTCAGTGTTTATCAGTCCCCAATTTCCATCCAAAACCTGTTACCAAGATGTGCTTTAACCCTGGAGAATGGGAGGAATTTTGAGATAGGACTTCCAAGGTTGTTCTACTTCATGAGGGGAAGTCCCACTTTTTGCTGGAGCATCTTCAGATGGCTTGTGCATGTAGGACTTGAAATGTCTCCATTTATACTAAATAATTGTCCTTTGTCCATGGGAAAAAAGATTTTAGTGGTGTTTGTGGAGAAACTGGAATGTCAGAGATGGGAAAGATGGGGAGGAACACCCAGTGGCACCTTGAAGTTGAGAAGGTTGGTGGGATGTGCCAATACAAGGGTGAATCAGAGTCCTTCTGGAGGAGGAGAGAGATGAGGGAGATGTCTGGGAGCAGTTCCTTCCTTGGCCGTGACCAGGGCTGTCCTTTCCCCCTCTTTAGGTGTTCAAGAACCTGCAGCTGTTCATGAAGAACAAGGACCCCAGCGATGACCTCTTTGAGCACCTCAATGTGAGTTGTCACCTCGGAGATTTTCAAACAGTACTGGTGGCCCTGAAGGAGGAGAAGCCAAACCATGACACCCTTGGCCACCTTTGGTGGTCACCCTTTGCCTTATTTTATCTCTCTGCTCTCTAGGGTCATCACTGTCACTGTTTGAACGTCTTTTGAGGTTTTTCAGCCTCTTTTTGCACTGCTTCTGTGTGTCCCTGCTGAGGAGCTGGATTCCTGCTCCTTCCCTCCTCCAACTCACCCACTTGGGCTTTTTTTTTAGCCTGGGAAGGTCTGCCCACATTTTGGGGAATTACTGGAGGTACCAGACCTCAGCTTTTTGTTGCTTTTGCACCTCATTAGGGCTCCACAGAAGCAGGAGAGGTTGCTGGAGGGATGTGCTGCCTTCCCTCCTGGAAAAACCTCCTCCCTCATCTTCCTTGGGATGGGATATGGGATCGATGGGTAGCTCCATGTTTCCTGTAGAACAGGGATGTGATATTGGATGCGAGGTCAGGAATGATTGTTTGGAAAAGACCTCTAAAATCATCAAATCCAAGCATTAACCCAGCACTGCCAGGTCCACCACTAAACCACGTCCCCAAGTGCCAAAATGTGTCCTCTTGGACATAGGTGGGCAGAAATTATTGACTTCCAGAGAGATTTTTTTGTGGATTTAGGTGGAATTTTTAGGCCAGTCAAGCTGCAGGATTTAACTTTTTGTTAATGCCTGATTTTGGTTGCTTAGGCAGAAGATGGTCTAAAAGAGATTTGTCCCGGCTTCTGCTTGTTATTACTTAGTGGAATCATGGAATGGTTTGGGTAGGAAGGGACCCTAAAGACTATCAAGTTCCAAATCCCCACCATGGGCAGGGACACCTTCCACTATCCCAGATTGCTCCAAGCTCCATCCAACCTGGCCTTGAACAATTCTAGGGATGGAGCAGCCACAGTTAGGGAATTCCTTTCCAGGGCCTCACCAGCCTCACAGGGAAGAATTCCTTCCCATATCCTGTCAAACCCTTTGTCATTTTGAAGCCATTCCTCCTTGTCCTACCACTAGAATTCCTAATGTGAGTTTCCCCACACTTTTCCCTGTTTTTCCCTCATCCAGACGACCTTCCTGAACAAACACCTCCAGGACCTCATGGATGGTTTGACGGCCAAAGTCTTCAGGACCTACAACGCTTCCATCACCCTGCAGGAGCAGCTCAAGGCCCTCACCAACCGTGAGTTCCAGGGGTTGTGGTGTCACCAGAGCATGGCTGGGACCAAAGGGCTCAGAAATGCCCATCCATTGCCTTGGGATCCCTAAAACTGCCCATGTCCCACCTGGACAGGTGATGCTCCACATAGTGGGGTGGGAGTGACATATGGGGGTGAGCAGCAAGTCAGGGATGTTGGTAAGTGAGAAGTGGTGAACTTGGGGATACTCTGACTAACTGAGGGCCAGGATGGGGATATTTTCCTTCTTTTCCTTGTGTTGCTGGTTGGCTGCACTGTTCTGCCTCCTTGGGTACGTGAGGGATGAGTCACAGCACCAGATTGTGATGCTCAATTGTCCTTCCCCAATTCCCACAACCATTATTGCTCTCCCTGGAGAGAGAATGCGACAGCAACTTGTTTGCCTCTCCTTCTGCTGTATTCCCTGCTTTTCCCAACTCCTGGAATGGAGTCAGAGTGATGTTTTTGTTTCTTTCCAGCTGAAGACAACGTTGCAGGAAAGCTCCTGTCCTACAACCGAGCCAACAGGGCCGTGGCCATCCTGTGCAACCATCAGAGGTCTATACCAAAAACCTTTGCCAGGTCCATGCAAGTCCTCCAGGAGAAGGTGAGACAGACCCAGCTGAGAGATCCCAGACCTAATCTGGCCTCTGAATTTTATTTTTGGGCTGGGATGATGTCTGGAGGGATCACCTTGGTCAAAAACATCAGGGAATGTCCTGGGAGTAGTGGATTGCAACCCAGGGGTGGAGAGGGATGTGGTGACCTCAAATGCTGGGGGAAGCAATTTGGCACAGAATTTGGGTGAGTTTTTATGAGTTTGGGGCATTTTTAATCACTCTGTCTTCAAGCCAAGCTGGGGGCCTTTTGTGATGGCAGCTCTGGCCCAGTTGGATCAAGATCAGAGAAATTGGTTTTCCTGTCTTTTTCCAGGACGAGCAGCTTGAAAATACTTTAAATTACCACTTTTAATTGTCCTCAGTTTTTGCTCACACCCCACTGAAGGGCTGGGACTTTTCTGAGCACTCTGGTGCTTTCACAAGTCCCTCAGTCTTGGGCAGCTGCAGAAGATGGACAGATTTAGGAGCTCCAAGTGTTTGTGGTGTCTGGGCTGGGATGATATTTTAGAAGATGCTAAAAAATGCTTGAGCCCAGAAAATGCTGCAGGGACAAATTGGGAAGTAGGATTGGTAAGAAAATGAGGAATGGTGGTGAAGGAAAACAGGGAGGAAGCTGAAACCTTCAGGGATGTTGGAAGTGTTGTCTGACTTTTTCACCTTCACAGATCGATGCCAAGAAGAAACAAGTGGAGGAAGCCCAGGAAGAAGTGAAAAAGGCTGAAGATGAGTTTAAGGACACAAAAGATGCCAAAGCAGAAGTGTGAGTGGCTTTTCCTTGGAATCCTCTCTTGCACAGGGATCCAGAGGGCCCATGGATGGGGCTGATGTGTCCCAACACCCCATCAGGACAAAAATGTCCATGTTTGGGATTGAGTCCTTCTTGTCCCATGGAAGTTTGGAAGATGGTTAAGATCTTGTTGGTGGTTCCCTTCAGGGACACCTCCCACTCTCCCAGGTTGCTCCAAGCTCTTTCCAACCTGGCCTTGGACACTTCCAAGGATGGAGCAGCCCCAGCTTCTCTGGGCAACCCATTCCAGGATACTGGATTTTATTTGCCCACCTTTGGTGGTGGAAATTACATTTTTTTTAGTGTTAATTTTTAATATTAAGAAAGCATCTCACCAGATCCAAACCCTTGAGAAATAGGTTAGTGCTGAATGGCACCTTTGACTCTGCCATTCCAGAGAATTTCTGGGCTTTGGGACATTCTGTGTTGTTCCTTCTCTGCCCTCAGCAACGTGGAGAAGAAGAAGAAGCTGTTGAAGAGGCTGGAGGAGCAATTGGCCAGGATGAACATCCAGGCCACAGACAAGGAGGAGAACAAGCAAATAGCTCTGGGCACATCCAAACTGAATTACCTGGATCCCAGGATTACCGTGGCTTGGTAAGTCTTGGGTGTGAAACCATGGAATGGTTTGGATTGGAAAGTTCCTTAAAATTTGTGGTGTTCAATGGGCAGAGCCACCTCCCACTGTTCCAGGTTGCTCCAAGCCCCATCCAACCTGGCCCTGGAGACTTCCAGGGATGCAGTGGAGAGGACCCTGCTGGGTAACTGGTCTCCACTGGTGTCTTGTGGTCTGCACAGGTGCAAGAAGTTTGGGATTCCCATCGAGAAGATCTACAACAAGACCCAGAGGGAGAAGTTTGCCTGGGCCATCGACATGGCTGGCGAGGACTTTGAATTCTGAGCCGGTGCCTTCCACGTTAAATCCCAAATCCTGCTCATTTGGTGCTGTTGGGATGCTATTTTTTTTTTTTATTTGCTGCTGCTGGTGGCTGAGGGTTGTCTGAGTTTGGTGCCTTTTTTTTTGAAAGGAAAAGCAAGCAGCTGGGTTTCCAGTTGAAGCAGGTATTGCTGATTGGGATTTCGGACTTTGGGAACTCTTAATTCCTCTTCAGAGTTTCCAGGTACTTGGCCTTCCCCTGGAGTCCTGGAAGGAGATTAAAAAAGAGCCTTAATTGTGCTGATCAACAAAATCATGTCTAATGCTGTCTCATTGGTGTAGTGGAGCTGTGCTGCCCTTTCCAGACTGAGTGGGATGGATGGGGAAACACGAGGTGATGACAGCAGGAAAACAGGAACTGCAATATATAACCCAGGATTGGGTTAGGGATGCACTGGGGGCAAAGGAAAAATCCCAAGGTTTTACATTTCCAGGGACTTTGTGCTCTTTCACCTCCAGGAGGGGAGAAAGTTGTGCAATTGCAGGGATATTAAATGGAAAAAACATGGGAGGGGATTTGTGTCATGTCAGGGGAAGGTAGAAGGGAAGATGCTGGATTTAAAAGCAGTCTCACATTGCAGGGGGTTAAAATTCTTGGCCATGAACAAAGCTCATTTTAAGCATCCCCATGTGGTTAAAGTTTTGTCTGGGATAACACATCTCACTTGAGGCCATGTTCATTTCCTTATTTTCTTCACTTGGCTCTGGCTCAGCTCCTGTATCCAGAGCAGGAACTGAGCTGTCCAGACAGAGGCTTAGGAAATGGGGAATTTCCTAGGAAACAGGATAATGCTGGGCCAGGCTCTGTGGGATGTGTGGTGGGGAGTGGGACCGATATTCCTGGAGCTGCTTCTGTGTTGGGATGACGCCTTTGGCACCATCCTTCCCACTCCAGCTGGGAATGGAGCAGGCAGGGATCAACAGCATAAACTGGTTGTGTTTGCTGCTTAATGGGCTGCTTTCCACATCCCCAAAAAAGGCAGTATCAGCACAATCCTGGCAGAATTCCCACGTCCCAGTGAATCCCAGGTGTGAACAAACTGTTGCATTGGCAGCAAAACCTTCTTGCACCTCAGGGCTGATACTCAGGGCTCTGTATTCCAAAGCTCCTGGTGCTTCCCATGTGTTTATTTCCACTCATTCTCGTGTTGAAATTGTTGCTGTTTTGGTTGGAAATTGAGGTCTTGGAATGCATTTCATTAAAACCAGGAGTGATTTTTTTTTTCTGAGTATCCGTGACTGGAGGCTTTTTGCAAATCATTCCATGTGTGGTTCTGGGTGTTCCATCCCTGGAAGTGTCCAAAGCCAGGTTGGATGTGGCTTGGAGCAACCTTGCATAGGTGTCCCTGGCCCATGGCAGGAGCTTTAAGGTTCCTTTCAATCCCAACCATTCTGGAATTCTATAAAATAAAGGAGTAATTCCAGAAAGGCTGAGCTGTTGCTGTCCCAAATGGTCCTGTCCATCCTCACCCTGTTTTTCCTGGACTCCTCCAAGTGTTTCTGGCAATATTCCATAGACCTTTCCCATGGCCTAATGCCCAGGAGCTTTTCCTACTGCTCAGAGCCCTGTGTAGCAGGATCGTGCTCCTATCCCAGAGAGGAGGATCCCTCTCCCACCCCAATAATTTGGGGTTATTTGGTGGCTCTGGGCAATGCTGATGTGCTCAGATGACCCCTCCTCACTTTGGCCCTTCCAGGTGTGGTTTCAGCTCTGTTTTTCCAATGTTTTCCTGAAGTCTCCATCCCTGGAAGTGCTCATTAAAAACCTCTGGAAATGGCACTTGAGGATATGGTTTAGTGGTGAACATGGTGGTTGGACTTGATGATCCTAAAGGTCTTTTCCAACTTTCTGTGATGATGTAGGCAGAGGAAAACCTGTGTTTGTTTGGTGATCCAAGGCCGTGACAGCATTTGGTGAAATTCAAAGTCAAAAGTTTAGCATTTTTCCGTTGTGATGACTTCCTCTTTTTATTTAAAAAAGGGAAGTTGTGGTTTGTGACAAAACCAGAAATGACACCCTCCCGTGTGATTTCTGGTTGCCTAATTTGCTTTTCATAAAAGCCTTCTTTTTCAGTGTGGGTGGGAGGAGACCTCACCCAAAATCTACCCAGGGATGGAGTTGACTGCTCAGGCTGGTACTGGAGCTTAGGGCTCTTCTAGGTACATAATGGAGGTTTAATAAACAAAAAGAAAAAAAAAAGCAAACACAGAACAAAAAAAAAACCCAAAAAACCAACAAAAAACCTCAAACAAATGAAAAAAATCCCTGAAAACCATGTGAGGGTTGGGAAGTTTGTACCCTTCCTGCAGCCTGGGGATGTCCTACACTGATGGCTCTGGGCAGTGTTGATAGAGGAGCTGATGGAGAAGATAAATTAAGGGGTGGGAGGAGGTGATGAGAAGTTCCTCTTGTGTTGTTATGGTATCTGCTGCCCCTGCCCAGATTCTTCCCAAGAATCCAGGGTTGGGAGGATCTCTGGAGGGCTCGAGTTCAGTCTTCTCCTCCAAGGAGAGTCAACTCTGGCTGGGTTGTTCAGGGTTTTCTCAAACTTAATGTTTCTGTGCAGGGAGATTCCTCCACCATCTCTCACTGTTTTGGAAATGAATCACTGCCCTGGCAAAGCTTTTCCTTCCCTGTGTCTGGTTGGAGTTTCCCTTGATGCATCTTAGAAGCGGCTGCTTGTCCTTTGTGCAGAACCAGAGACAGATTATCCTTGGACATCAGCTCCATAATTGTCCCTGTTAAAGGCAGCAACTCCATCCCCCCTCAGCCCGTCCTGTTCCATGGGATCACTTAGCCCCAAATTCTGGGACTTGGAACTTAAAGAATCATGGAAGGGTTTGGGTTGGAAGAGACCTTAAAGATCATGGAATTCCACCCCCTGCCATGGGCAGGGACACCTTCCACTATCCCAGGTTGCTCCAAGCCCCGTCCAGCCTGGCTTTGGACACTTCCAGGGATGGGGCAGCCACAGCTCCTCTGGGAAACTGGTGCCAGGGCCTCACTGCCCTCACAGGGAAGAATTCTTTCCCAATATCCCATCTATCCCTACCCTCTGGCAGTGAGAAGACATTCCCTGTGTCCTGTCCCTCCAGCCCTTGTCCAAAGTCCCTCTCCAGCTCTCCTGGAGCCCCTTCAGGCACTGGAAGGGACTCTGAGCTCTCCCTGGAGGCTCCTCTTCTCCAGGCTGGACATTCCCAGCTCTCCCAGCCTGGCTCCAGAGCAGAGGGGCTTCATCCCTTGGAGCATCTCTATGGCCTCCTCTGGATTTGCTTCAGCAGCTCCACATCCTTGTGCTGATGATCCCAAAATTGGATTCAGTGCTTCAGCTCTGGTGCCCCCAATCTGAGGATGGCTCTACAAGCAATTCCTCTTCCCACAGAAGCTGTTTGAGCAGCTGGAAGCTCCAGTGGGATCCATCCCTGCTCGTTGCTTCTGCATCAGCATCCTGGAGATTCAGGAACATAAATCCATTGGCCAGAGCTGTGCACATCACGAACCTTCCCACGTCTCTCTCAGAGGAATGAGTCAGAATCTTGCTCCGTGTCCAATTGATCATTGGTCCTCATGGATGAAAAAAAAACTCATCAGCCTCCTGTTTTCCAGAGCCACATTCCATACTTTCAGGTTGGCAGGGCTCCCCCCCTCCCCTGGCCCATCAGATGATTTAAATCATGGAATCCTTTAGGTTGGAAAAGCCCTTTCAGTTCATCAAGTGCGGCCCCGTTTAATTGCTGTGTTCACCACAAGACAATGTCCCCAAGTGCCACATTTCCATGTCTTTTACATCCCTCCAGGAATGGTGACTCAGCCACTTTGGGGAAGGGAACTCATCAGCTCTGCTTGGCTGCTCTCTCATCTGCTTAATGATGGGGCCTTCAGACTTGAGGAAAAGTGGAATTTCGGCTGATTTATCTTAATTAGTGCTGAGAGGGGAGGGGAGGTGATGGAGCAGTTGCTGCTCTGCTGCTGCAGTCCCTGGAGTGATGGGATGAAAGGAAAACCACCCACCTGAAGCCTGCCAGACGCATAAAAGATGGGAAACCCCGGTGAGGTTTTGAGGAAGAAAAAGGTGAAGGATTTCCAGAGGGTTTTTCCTCCCTGCCCTACTCCCCGTGAGGTCTGATGTTGCAAAAATGAGGGGGAAAAATAGAAATACAGAACAGAAACTTTCAAGGGAGTGTTTTGTAGTTTGAGAGGAAAGGGAAGGACATTTGAGGCTGTGGCTGCTGTGATTCAGACGCTGTCTCTGAGCTCAGTGAATGGAGACGTTTCCTTTTCCAGCCTTTTTTAGTGGGAGACAAGAGAGCGTGGCTGTGGTTTGGCATAAATAAAACATGTGCTGAAAGAGCTCCCTGGATTTCTGTCCCTTCACACTCAGCCAGGCTCAGATGGATGGAAAATCAGCCCAAAGTGCAGAGCCATTATCCCAGGCCATGTGTTGGGAAGCGCTGATGCCAAGGAAAGTGGCTGCAAGGCAAGCAGCCCGGGAGAAATCGGATCCCTGGGATAAACTGAAGGGTAATAAAGGGCAGAGGAAAGGCTTCCAAGGAAGGATGAAACTCCAGGCTCTCAGGTTTTTACCCCTTGAAAGAGCTGACACTGGCTGTGGGGTGAGGATGGCTGCACATCCTAGGTCTCCCACTAGGAATGAGTGGATAACATCCAGCCTGGCTCTTCCTATCCCTATTTTTGCCCAGTGGACGCCTCTGTTACTCAAAACAAAATAAAGAATCAGGAAAAGCTCAGCTGAGTTGTCCCAAGCCCTGAGATTGGCTTCTCCAGACTTTATTTCTGAGCCATTGCAGGCTGGGGCAGGAAAAATCCCAATAAATTACTTCGTTAATATTCTTAATCCAAGCTGGGATTAAGCTGCAATTATGATTTGATTGGCTTGGCTCAGGAATAAGCTTTGGGATAAAGGCTCTCCCAGCTGCAGGGAGGCTCCTAAATTCCTTCTGCTGCCATGAGCCTGGAAGGAAGAGGGATCATGGAATCATGGATTGGTTTGTGTTGGAAAGGACCTTTAAAATCATGGAATTCCATCCCCCTGCCATGAAGGGGCTCCAAGCCCCATCCAACACTTCCAGGGATCGGGGCAGCCACAGTTTCTCTGGGAATTCCATTCCAGGGCCTCACCACCTTCACAGGGAAGAATTCTTTTCCAATATCCCATCTGACCCTGCCCTGTGGGAGTGGGAAACCATTCCCCCCGTCCTAGTGTAAAAAGTGCCTCTTCCAAGTGACGTGATGTCTCTCCAGACTGCAGGAACTTCCAGAGGTTCCCTGGGATTGCCCTGTGTTGCAGGAGGCAGACAGCTGATTAGTTCCCAAAAAATGCCGGGTTTCCAGGTGGGTGGGTGGCATCCAGGCTGCCCCTCCTCTGGGAAACAGAGCAGACAGATTAGACAGATTTTCCTGGCAGGATGGGACAACAAGGAAGTCTCCAATCCCTTCCCAGGGTCACTTGGAGTTGAGTGAGCTCATTCTGTGGAACCTCTTCTGTCTCTTTCTGAAGGTTTTGTTGGGATTTTCTACTTCTGAAGGCTGGATTTGCCAAGGTGGAGGAGAATGGGGTGGCAATTAACTCCACCAGCCTTTACTGGGGCTCCTGTTCCAGTCTGGGCTGTCCCCCAAGCAGAAACAGATTCTGACTTTCCCACAGTTCATTCCTGGTGCAGGAAGCAGCACTTCAGCTGGAGGGAACACCTGGAGGGCTCAAATCTCCATTTCCACCCTTCTCCTGAGCATCTCTGGCTCCAATATTGGATTTCTGACAAAAACAGGCATGGAATGAACTCAAATATCCTCAAACCAAATTCTGCTGCTGCTGGGGCTGGGAGTTGAAGGTGGTGAGGGGAGATAAACTGGACCCAGAAGGTCTGGCTGCTCTTCCAAGCCCAGGAACTCGGCACAATCCCTTTTTTAAAAATTTGGCTTCTCTTCCTTTGCCTGTGGGACCCTCCAGTGCATGGCTACAGCCATCATTTCATTCCATTTTTCCTCCATCCCTATTGTGATTTAAAAAAAAAGGCTATATGTATTTTTTATTTATTTTATTTGTTTGATTTTCCTCTATGTTCTCATGTTTGACACAGCTCCTTCAAGGGGCTGTGCTGGGTCATCCACACAGGGCCCTCCTGTGTGCTGGGAAAAATAAAATAACACCACAAAAATGACAAAAGCAGGAGATAAAATTCCAGAAATAGAACAGAGAATTGTTCAAGCCAGGTCTTTCTCTTTTGAGTCCAAGACAAGGTTGCTCCTTATCCCTTTAATTCGGTATTTTCTATGGATACTCCTCTGCACCGCTCCAGGTGAGACCCACCTGGAGAACTGTGTCCAGATCTGGGATCAGAAGGATGTGGAGCTGCTGGGGAGTCCAGGGGAGGCCATGGAGATGTTCCAAAGGCTGGAGCCAGGCTGGGAGAACTGGGAATGTCCAACCTGGAGAAAAGAAGGATCGAGGGGACCTCAGAGCCCCTTTCCAGTGCCTGAAGAGGATCCAGGAGAGCTGGAGAGGGACTTGGGACAAGGGCTGGAGGGACAGGACACAGGGAATGGCTTCCCACTGCCAGAGGGCAGGGATAGATGGGATATTGGGAAGGAATTCTTGGCTGTGAGGGTGGTGAGGGACTGGAATGGAATTCCCAGAGAAGCTGTGGCTGTTCCTGGATCCCTGGAAGTGTCCAAGGCCAGGCTGGATGGGGCTTGGAGCACCCTGGGATAGTGGAAGGTGTCCCTGCCCATGGCAGGGGTGAAACTGGATGATCTTTAAAGCCCCTTCCACACAACCCACTCCATGATTTTACTACCAGGTCACCAGCTCCGAGTTTGTAAAACCTCTGGATTGAGGCTTCTTAGATTTGCTAAGACCGAGTTTGTCTTGACCTGCCTGCAGCTTTTTTTTTTTTTTTAATTTTTTAATCTTGGCTGAGTGGGAAGAGCAATTTTCTTAATTGACCAAGTGGTTCTGGCTAATTAGCTCTGCTTTTGTTTAGCTTTGTATGGAGCAGCTGTAAATTTGTATAAATAGCAGCACCAAGCCATAACACAATGCAGGATGAAGGATTTGTGCCTCTGATTCAAGGTCACAGAATAGGGAAATTCTGGCTTGGGGGCCTGGAGGAGGGGAAATGTGGGATGGGAGAGAAGGGCACGTGTGGAGTGATTGGATGGGGTGAGGCCCTGGCACAGAGAAGCTGTGGCTGCCCCATCCCTGGAAGTGTCCAAGGCCAGGCTGGATGAGGATCTGAGTAACCTGGGATAGTGGAAGGTGTCCTTGTCCATGGCAGGGGGCTGGACTGAGATGATCTTCCACAACATAAACCATTCCACGATTCCATGTGTTGTCTTCAAAACGGGAATTACCATTCATGGAAAAACATCCATCCAGATTTCCTCCTGTTTTTCTGCATAGGATTAGTCTTTATTTTCCTGGAGTGGGCAGCACTTGGATGATCCTTGAGATGCATTTCCACGTTAGGATGTTCTGTGGAGTCACAGGAGAGAAATCCTCATGGCCACAGTGGGAACAAGCCCTCCCCAAGGCTCCAGGATTGATCCCAACTGGACAATCAAAATTGGGGTGCTGGTCCTCACAGAGTGATTTCTCCTGGCTGGATGCAGCACCACGGAAATCCAGGGATCCCCATCCTGGGGTATTCAGGAAGTCAATAGGGAGGCATATATGAAGAGCTGGGCTGGAGGTTGGTTTTCCTCCTCCAGCTCCTTCTTGTTGTCACAGCTCCCAAAAAAACTTGGCCTACATGCTTGAAGTGCTCTTGGAAGCTTCTTGTCCCATCCTGATTCCTCAGAATCATGGAATGGTTTGTGTTGGAAAAGCTCATCTCGTTCCATCCTCTGTGGGTGGGGACACCTTCCACTCTCCCAGGTTGCTCCAAGCCCCATCCAACCTGGCCTTGGTCACTTCCAGGGATTCCAATTTATATGGGCAACCTGTGCCAGGGCCTCACCATCCTCACAGGGAAGAATTTTTTCCCAATATCTCATATAAACATTACCTCTACATCTACCATTAAAAAAAACCCAAAAAAACAATTCCAAGTTGTTTATTGTTTATTCTCTTTTTATGGAGAGCTGACTCATAGCAGGGCTGGTGACTGGGAACAGGTTGTTCATGGAATTACACAGGGAATAAAACAAATGGAAGTGAGTAGGAGGAAGATGCAATCCAGATCAGCACAGCTCCAGCTCTCTGTGTGCCTCAGCCAGATGGAAATTTCAGGAGGTTTATGGGAAAAAAAGTCTTGAAAAATAATGGATTTAGAGCTCCAGTGGTATTTTTCCTGTGTCCTCTCTGGAGAAGGTCTGGAATTTTGGATATGAGATTTTCAGGGATGGTCCTACTTGGTCCAGTCAAAGCCATGCTGAGGAACACATTAACAACTAAAAAGTGTGGACAGCTGTTTGACAGCCCTTGGAATTGTGCATGGATTTTCCATGTGTTATTGGTATAGATTCCATGGCAGCTCTTCTGCAGTGATTCCAGCCCCAGGGAAGCTCGAAGGGCTGTTGGATTCCCCCATTAATCCCCAGGTATAATCCTTTTAGTGACCTAGTCCCGATCCAGCTGGGATTTGGGCAATATGGGAG
Source organism: Diglossa brunneiventris (assembly GCA_019023105.1). Classification (NCBI taxonomy): domain Eukaryota; kingdom Metazoa; phylum Chordata; class Aves; order Passeriformes; family Thraupidae; genus Diglossa; species Diglossa brunneiventris. Next base: position 154,378,491 of record CM032354.1, on the reverse strand, counting down.
CCCCAAAGACACCATAAAATCAGGTAATATCCATCACCAGGGATCTGGGATGGCCCCAGGGCACCATTTTCCTGCCCTGCTTGGAAGAGAGGAAGCCAAAGGGCAAAGTCTCAGGATTTCAACACCTTGGTGTATCCCAGCCCTGGGCTGCCCACACTTGGTTCCTGGTCCTGAATGTCTCTTCCCTGTGGAAATAGACATGGAGAGCATCCAGGAATGGGGAAAAGTGTGGGAGATTGGCAGGAGCAGCCACAAGGACCAAATCCTTCCATGATTTAGGACTTAAGCAAAGGACTTAAGCCTGTGTGGGATGAACTCCAAGCTCCTCTTGGTTTCCCTGGAATCTGAGCACCTGTAAGAGTCTGAGGTGAGGCCAGGTCTGTGTCAGGGTGGTGACAGCTCACCTTGGTGTCCTGATTTTGACAAGGTTACAACCACTAAGGATGAAAAGAATAAGCCTTGCAGGATCAGCACAGAGAAATCCCTGTGGAGAAGGGATGGGAAAAAAGAGGGAGGGAAAATCACTTTTCACTGTCATTGCGTTGAGGAAGGGAAGAGCTGGAGCTCTCACTCTTCCAGGAGGTGCTCAACACACAGAGTTCCTCTTCTCCCAGGGCCACGTGTCCTTCAAAGTGCTGTCATTCCTGGCAAAAAGTGGTGCCATATTTGGCCTCTTCCTCCCTCAAAAAACTCCACAAAAAAATGAAGGATAGGGAGCAAGACTCTGCAATTGCTTCAGTGGGTTTTATTTAGGGCTGGAATATCAATTGAGCTGAGAATCAATTCCGTCCTGCGACTTCTGATGTGCTAGGACTGGGTGGGGAATGGCAAAACAGAGGGATAGATGGAATTATCTGGGAATCTCCTGAGGTGCCACCTGAGAAGGGATGAGGCAGGTGTGCCACCCTCTGACCAGAGGGGAGCTGAGTGGGTAAAAACTTCAGGATATATAACAGGAAAAGGTCCCACAATGTTTCTGTCCTTCCTCATCACCGGGTTTCCTATGTGGAGGAAAAGAAACTTTTCTGGGGCCATTTTTGAGAAGAACCTGGTATAAGGCTTCCAAAAAACAGAGCAGATCCCTCCTCTTGACTTCCAATCTCTGTTCTACATCCAGGAAGATTCAACAACCAGAACATTCCAGAGAGTCAGGCAAACAAATCCACATTTCCATGGCTCCAACACAGGCATGTAGTGCAGTGTAACAGAGCCCAGAGTAAAATCCAGGATCAAGTTCTCATCCTGAAGGATGTGATTCAAATGCCTGCAAGGGCCTGATCTCCAAGGATGAACCTAAGCTAGGGAAATAAACAGTTGCTAGGAACATCCCTGGTCTGGAACATCATCCACAGCATTTAATTAATTAAATTGGTTTAATTGTTGGTTTAATTCCCTGGCAAGATTCTAGGATGGATCAACCATCATTAATCCATGGAATACCTGGAATAAAACAGAAATGGTGGCACAAAGGAAGGATTATTCCCAAAAGACTTATATCCTGATATCCAGACTTGGCCTCTGTGCTGGAGATGGTCCTGGAAAAGCTCGAATTTACTGCCACAGCTGGAGCCTGTGGATACTGGGACGCCTTTTTCCCAGATCTTTGCCCTGACCGAGCCAAGCCTTCCATGCTCCAGTCATGCTGCTTCCATGTGTTGGCCATCCAGGGTGACACCACCATCCTGAGGAAATGCCAGCCATGGCAGTGCCACACCTCACACCTGCATCACACATCCCCAAGGCCGGCACGGTAACTTCCCAAAAATCTGGTTCAGTGGGCCACTGGCAACCCCCAAAATGGGAATTGACCCATCGTGCACTTTTGTCCATCACCCCACTTGTTTCTCAAGCCACTCCTGCCACTGGAGCTGTGGTGGACCACTTCCCATGGCCTTGGAGAGTCTCTTCTGGCTGTCAGTGAGGAGCAGATTTTAATCTGGATTTGGTGATTTCTCTCTGGATCTGTGTCAGGCAGGAGATTATTTGTGTCATCAGTCCTTGGAACTGAGGGAATAAACGTTGTTAATCATGGAATGGTTTGGGTTAAAAGGGACCTCAAAGACCCTCTTGTTTTAACCCCTTGCCATGGGCACGGACAATTTCCACTATCCCAGGTTGCTCCAAGCCCTGGCTTTGAACACTTCTAGGGGTGGAGAGTCCACAATCCCAACCATACTGAAGAGTAACGCAATTATTTTCCCATTTTTTTCCTCAAAAAACCAGCCAGAACTGGTGAAAACAAAAGGACAGAGTTTTTTCCAGGGTGCTCCCACTGCTGCAGGACGCTGAGCCTTGGCTTCCCAGGCTGACTTCCAGACTCCCCCAAAGAGTCACCCCTGATGCCACGATGAATCAGGCTGGCCAATCCTTATTCCCTGGAACAGGTCCTGCTCTTTGGTCACTGCCTTGTGACACCTGGCAGCACGGACACACCTCCTCCCTCCGGCATTCCTGGGGCACACACTCCCCGAGCCTGGCACGGCTTCATCTCTTGGGCAAGAGATGTGGTTTATTCTCCCCACACCCAGGTGTAGATCCACGGGAGAGGACTGGCCAGTGCTCCTGGGGTTATCAGGGCTGACTTCCCCATCCTGTTGATCCAGTTTTACGTCAGCAGAGCCGGTGGTGGGAGAAACATCCAAAATATCTGTGAATCGAGCAAAAAAAGCTCTCTGCAAGATTTCCCCCAGCTTTTGTTTCCTTGAAAAGGAAAATGTGGTGGGTTTTGGTGTCTCTGAACTTTCTCTGGCTGTGCCTTCATTGTGGTCAGTGACTGATCCCACTGGATGCTCTGAATGTCTTGGATGAGCATCTCCTCTGTTTTGGGGAATTTTGCTCATCTCACTTGGCTCCTGCCAAGAAAATCATGTTGACCCCCAATCATTTTAACCCTCGCCTCATCCATCTTTCTTCCACGTGTTTTTGGACACTCTGCCTCTTCTGCTTTTCCATCTCCTAAATCCCAGGCTGTCTCAGTCTCGGTGCTCTTTCCCTGCAGGCTGGAGAAGGAAGGGATAAGCAGACACCTGATGGCCTAAGTGGCTTCACTCCAAGGGGCTCCTCCTGCTTCACCCTCTCTGCTCCTTGGTGGCTTGGTGATTCATGGAGGTGTCAGCTGATGTCCAGCACTGAACATCCTGATGACTCTTTTCTTGGAAGCACAAGAGGGACAGGCAGTTGGATTGGAAGCCCCAGAAGGGATGAAGTTATCAGCTCCAGCTCCACCCCTTTCATGCTGAGAAACTGTAAAGGGTGGGAACGATTTGTCTGACTGGTATTGAGCGGGACTTTGAATTGGATGCTCCATGGAAAAGGGGACAAAGATGTTTTTAACCCTTGCTGGAAGTGTTCAAAGCCAGGTTGGATGGACACACTGCAAGCCAGGTTGGATGGACAGGTGTCCCTGTCCCTGGCAGGGGGTTGGAACGAGATGGTCTTTAAGGTCCATTCCAACCCAAACCATTTGATGATTTTATGATTTAAGACTTTGCAGGTAACCAAGTGATGCACTTCCTGTCCCCATGAATATCCATCTTGGTTTACCCTGACTGTAGATGTTGGGAGCTCTCCAGGTCTAACCTGGAAATGGACTTGGCATAATCCACCCAGACAATTCCATGAATTTATGCCACTCATTCCCATTTTCCTTGGAGAAAAGGAAATAACCTGGCCATAGATGCAATGATCAGAACAAAACCCCCACCCAGACATCAACAGCACTGCTGGCCTGACCAGAGGTGAATTAAAGGATTAATCCCAGTAAATGGTGTGAATTCCCAGAGTGCTTTCACTGCTCCCTGGAATCGCCAGCCCAGCCTGAAGGCAATGCCGAGGTGAGAAAACAACCCACGAACATTCCTGGCCTCTCATCTAATCCATGATCCCTGCCCACTCTTTCCAAATCGTTGGCTTCCTCATCACCCCATCCAAAGGCAGGGAAGATTTATATCCTGTCCCCAGGTGAGGGTGTTTTTCCTGGGCTGCGGAGTCGACCGGGAGAAGATGAAGTTCTCCCTCCTTGTGGTGCTGGCTTTGGTCCTATTTGCAGCTCAAGGTGAGGTTTCCTCCTAGATAAAGTACAGCTGGGTGTTTTAAAGGTAGGAATTCCTCATATCCAGGGAGAGAAATCATGGAAGAGAGCTCCTCAGCTCTTGGAATGGTGAAAGATGCAGTGCTCGTTTTGGGGTTTTTTTAATCTAGAGTCTCAGTCTGGGTGTATGAAAAGTTTAATTTTTGACTGGAAATTTCCCTGTCCTGCTGGATTTTGATGGAAACAAGACAGAAAAAGGGAGGCAGTTCCCACTGGTCTGCCTTTGCAAGACCTTCCAGGGTGTTCTGCTGTCAGGGTGGTGCAAGGCTGTGGTTACTCCTAAATTTTGATGAAGATAGCACAATGCTCTGTGTTCCTGCTCCAGGAGGGCCACACCTCCAACATCTGGCCCTGTGCAGCTGTTTCTACCCATCTCCAAGAGCCCACAGCTTGCTGACTTCGTAGATTTTGGGACAAAATTGGGGAATTAGGGAGAAGTTGGGATGTGGGCTGAACGGGTTAATGGTGCTGGGTATCTGCATAGTAATTGTGTTATAGATGGTGTATTTTATTTCATGGAGAGATGGTAAATTAAATCAGAGTCTTCTTTGAGGAATATGACCACAAATCCTCTATAGACCAGAGAGAATAAACATTTTCCTCATTTTGGAGAGCAGGACAGGCTTTGCCAGCGCTTGGAATTGTGCCACACGTCTGGTGCAGAAAAAGAATTCCTTGGAATAGTTATTTCTGGCTCATTGTGGCCTAAGAATACCTTTCTGCTATTTAGCTTTGTTCACTCACCAGAACAGTGATCCTGACAGATTTCCAAGTGTTAACAAGGCCCGGGAGACAGGGAGGTTGTCCTCAGTGCCAAAATGAAGCCTGGCCTAATCCATGTTGGATTATCCAGGCAGTAAAAATTAAGCATTCATTGCATGTGTTTTAGGGCTGAATTCTCACAGCAGAGAGTAAAAAATCCTTCTCCTCATCTTCTCTGTCCTTTAAACCAGGTTCTGGATTTCTTTTTGGGGGGGCATTGATGTCCCACCCAAAGACAAAGGCATGGGAGCCTGGCTTTTCTAAACTGTGGAGGTCCCAATTAACCCTCTTCATCTGCCAGTGCTTTCTGCCTAATTAGGCTGCAGTTTAATAGTCCCCAGCAAGTAGAAAAAGTGACCCCAGGCCTTGGGACATCCTTGGAAACTCCTTCAGGAGTTCCTCCCCTTCCCTGCGCCAAGCATCTCACCAAGCTTGGTGCCCTCGGCCTATCAAATTGAAGGGGGGGAAATTTCGGCTGGATGTATGGAAACAATTCTTCCCTGTGAGGGTGGTGAGGCCCTGGCACAGGAGTCCCAGAGAAGCTGTGGCTGCCCCATCCCTGGAAATGTCGAAGGTCAGGCTGGATGCAGCATTGAAAGAGTGGATCGATTCTTTCAGATCCATGGCTTTTATCAGATCCGCACCGTGTGTATTTAGTATTCCATGAAAAGTAGGGGATGATTTTTGCTGGCATTTCACAGAATCCCAGAATCATTTAGGTTAGAAAACACCTCCAAGATCCTCAAGTCCAACTTTGATCACCGCTCTGAGTGCCATGTTCAGGCATTCCTTGGACACCTCCAGAGATGGGGACTCCAGCACCTCCCTGGGCAGCCCCTTTCAATGCCTGACCACCCTTTCCGTGAAGAAATTCTTCCTGATGTCCCACCTAATGTAGTTTGAGGCCTTTTCCTCCTTTACTGTCCCTTGTTCCCTGGGAGCAGAGCCTGACCCACGCCTGGCTGCACCCTCCTGTTAGGGAGTTATGGAGAGCCAAAAGATCCCCCCTGAGCCTCCTTTTCTCCAGGCTGAGCCCCTTTCCCAGCTCCCTCAGCTGCTCCTGGTGCTCCAGACCCTTCCCCAGCTTCATTCCCTTCCCTGGACACGCTCCAGCCCCTCAGAGTAGTTCTTGTCATGAGGGGACAAAACTGGACACAGGATTTGAGGCATGGCCTCAGCACAGAGGGACAATCCCTGCCCTGCTCCTCCTGGCCTCATCACAAGCCAGGATGATTCCATCTCCCTCTTCCCTTGTTTTGTGTCTCTTCCTGCAGCAAATTCCCTGTACTGCTACACCTGCAACTGGGAGCAAAGCAACTGGAGCTGCCTGAAGGCCGAGAAGTGCTCGGACAAGGATGAGTATTGTGTCACCAACGTGGCCTCCGTAGGAATCGGTAGGTGCTGGCTCTGGGTCCCCTCCTGGGCACTCAGGAATGGGATGTGAGGTCTGGGCTGGATTTGTGATGGCCTGAGGGGTCGTTGGGAAGCACAAGCTGGAGGTGGAGGCCTTCCTAACCCAGCCTGGTGGTGCTCAAGGTTTGGAATTCTCCTCCCCATCACACACGGAGATTTTCCTCTTCAGCTGTTGTTTTATTCTTGCACTGAAGATCCGGGGACATTGAGAGAAGCAGAAGGATCCTACAGAGGAAGAATAAATAAATTTGAACCTTGATCCCTTGTTCCCTGTGAGCAGAGCCTGATCCCAACCTGGCTGCACCCTCAGGGAGTTGTGGAGAGTGAAAATGTCCCCCCTGAGCCTCCTTTTCTCCAGGCTGAGCCCTCCCAGCTTCCTCAGCTACTCCTGGTGCTCCAGACCCTTCCCCAGCTCCATTCCCTTCTCTGGACATGTTCCAGCTCCTCAATTTCTTTGTTTCTATGAGAGCCCCAAAACTGATACCAAGATTTGAGGTGAGGCCTCACCAGTGATAAGAAAGGGGAAAAATCACTTCCCTGGTCCTGCTGGTCACACTATTTGTGACCCAAGCCAGATATAGAGGGAAACAGAATTATTTCCCTCAAGCAGAAAAGCCTGGAAATGTGATTTACATCCAGGAATGAACATTGTCATTGTACACTAAAAAAGTCTTGATATGAGGATCCATGCTGGGAAGTGCTGGATGCCCAGCATGGATATGGAATTCCTTGTGTCGGAAGTCACCAACAATTCCTGGGCTGGTGGGATCAGGATGGGTCTCATGCTGATCTCTGGGGCTATGGGGGGGACTGTGGGACTCATCATCCCAACTCCATCCTGCACAAGGATCACTCAACAAACACCATTGCTAATCGTGCTCTCTCTTTTCTCTGGACCAGGCTTTTTGTCCCTTTGGAAGAGGATCACCAAGAAGTGCTCCAGCACCTGCCCACACCACAACTTCCTCCTGGGCCTGGCCACCTACACCTCCTACTGCTGCCAGAGCTTCCTGTGCAACCTCAGTGCGTGCCCAGGGCCCCGGCTGGCTCGCCCATGAGGTGCCAGGGAGTCCCATTCCGTGTCCTTCTTCACCTTCCCGGTGCTGCTGGGAGAAAATGGACCCTGAAGGACTGAAGAGCTTGGCCAGATTCCCCCAGGAGGGTTTAGACATCAAACATGAGGAATAGATAAAGTATTGTGGTCATTGCCTTGTCCTGTGGTGCCTCCCGAGCTTCTTCTCGCTTTCTGCTCATCCCTGAGCTCTGCAGCTCCAGCATCCCCACCAGAGTTCCAAGTGCCACATCAAGGAGTTCTTGGGACACCTCCAGGGATGGGGGCTCCAGCACCTCCCTGGGCAGCCCCTTCCAATGCCTGACCACCCTTTCTGTGAAAAAAATTCTTCCTGATGTCCATCCTGAACCTTCCCTGGAGCAACTTGAGGCCTTTTCCTATCATCCTGTCCCTTGTCCCTTAGGAGCAGAGCCTGACCCACCCCTGGCTGCCCCTCCTATCAGGGAGTTTTGGAGAGTCAGAAGGTCCCCCTGAGCCTCCTTTTCTCCAGGCTGAGCCCCTTTTCCAGCTCCCTCAGCTGTTCCTGCTGCTCCAGGTCCTCCCTCAGCTCCATTCCCTTCTCTGGACATGCTTCAGCCCCTCAATATCTCTCTTGTCATGCTCTGTTCTCCAGCTTTGGGAGGGAGATGCTCCTTCTGCACTTCCTGCATTTCCAGAGGGGTTTCTCCTGGAATTTTATCCTGTTTTGGGGGCAGATGGAGCCACAGAGTGAAAACTTCTGGGCAAAAATAACAACCTCTCTTATCTGCACATCTGTTCCCACCTCCACTTTCAGCATCCTTGGGAATCCCTTCCTTCACATTTCTTTGCTGTTGTTGGAGCCACACGGCCTCACTCAGGGCCAGCAGCTCCCTGGATCCACAATTCCAACAGCTTGGAATTGTGTCTTCCAGCAATCCATTAATTCACCTTTCCCTCAGACAACCAAAGCAACAGCAGGGTAATCATGGAATATCCTGAGTTGGAAGGGATCCACAAAGATCATCAAAGTCCAACTCCTGGTCCTGCACAGGACAAACCCAACAATCCCACCCTGTGCCTGAGAGCTTTTTCCAAGCATTCTGTCAGGCTTGGTGCTGGCACCACTTCCCTGGGGAGTTCCAGTGCTCAAACCCCCTCTGGATGAAGAGCCTTTTCCTAAAATCCAGCCTAACCTTCCCTGACAGATCTCCAATTGTTCCCTCAGGTCCTGGGCACTGGAGAGAAGAAATTGGTGCCTCCTCCTTTGCTTCCCCTCATGAAAAGCATTTGCAGCATTTGGGTTGAGCTGCTGAGGAAACTTGGAGAGGTTTATAGGGAAAACAGAGATTCCAGGGAGGCCAAATATTTGATGGAGATGTTTCCAGAGGCTGCAGAGAAACGAGGGTAAAAAGGGGCTGGAAAAATAAACGATGACAAGACCACAGAGGTTTTTTGTTGCCAGATGTGCTCTGGGTGCCTCTCCTTTTTCCTAAACAACACTTTTTGGAGGAATTTTACACTGGAAAAATCATGGGAATGCTTTAGCCCGAGTCAAAGCTCCCAGATCTGCAAAACATTGCTCAGCCAAGGGATGACACTCTGTGCTGTGCTTCTAACCCAAGCCTGGTAAACAACAGGGACAAAAGGGGCTTTGAGCTGTGCTGAGCAGGGCTGCCTCAGGCTGGAGCCTGGGGCTGCTCAGATTGGAGGATTTCTTTCCAAATCCTCCAGAACAGGGAATTTTCAGGGGTGTGTCTGTCTTTTATTAATCAATTTGTGCTTTCCTTCACCCCCTCCTACCATGTCAAGGAACCTTTTCCTCTTATTTACAGCACAATCCCTTCCCAACCCTCTTTGAGAATTTTTTTTCCCACCCTAAAGCAATTCAAGCCCCCTCCTTACACTCAACCCAAAACTCTTAATTTACTCATCACACAATATTTCCTCACAAAAACAGAACAAAACAACAACAAAAAGGGATTTGCGTTGTTCTTCTCCTGCGTGCCAGACTTTTTCCACTCTCTGAAAGCACTGAGGAATCCCAGTTGGACAGACTCTAATAATTAATATTTCATTGGGTTGGATTTATTCTTCCTGCAGTCGTGGAGACAGAGGCTCCCCCAGCCTGCAGGAAAACACAGTTGGGATTTTTTTTTTTTTTTGCTGCTTTAAAGCAAAACTGGCTGGGGTTTTTTGCTTGATTTGCTGTGCCTTTCCTGCAGAAAAACTTCCTTGTATCCATGGATAATAGAAAGGGAAAATAAATCATCCTGGGCATGGTTGAAGAATAAAGGGTTATTATTTTACAACATAAAAAAATGAAGTAAAAGAGAGGAGGTTTAGATGGGATAATGGAAATAAAATTTCATTGGGAAGGGAGTGAGATCCTGGAATGGATTTCCCAGGGAAGCTGTGGCTGCCCCATCCCTGGAAGTGTCCAAGGCCAGGTTGGATGGGGGTTGGAGCAATCTGGGATAGTGGAAGGTGTTCCCATGGCAGGGGGTGGCACTGGATGATCCTGAAGGTCCCTTCCAACCCAAACCATTCCCTGATCCTATAATTCCCACTGCAGCTCAAGGATATGGAAATCCCTCCTCCCGTAATGCCAATCAACCCTGGTGGCAATTACTCCTCTCCAAGACATCTGAGATGTGCAGGAAGGAGAGGAGGGTGTGATTCCCAGCCACTAATTTTGGCCAGGAATTAGGGCCAGTCGGGACCACGGAGAGATGGGAGTCATTAGCGCACGGATGAGGCTGCCCAGAAAATTACCCCAAGCTGTGTCCTGCAAGGCAACATCCACCCCTTAGATTGGGAAGGTGTTTGGAGGATCCTAAAAAAAAAAAAAAAGGGTTGTAAAAATGTTTTATCCTTGCTCCAGACTGCTCTGAGCTTCTCTGACCCCATCCAAAGACTTGGACAGGGGTGAAGGTGCTCCAGAGGCTCATCCTGCTGTTATTGCAGAAATTTGGGAATACCCAACCTGATACTCATGGAGACAGAGGGGAGGAGGAGATACTGTCCTCCAAGGCATGGAAAAAGCTCCTTGGAGGAAGAATTCCCTGAGCATGGCACTGAGAGAGGCAGCACAAAGCAAACACAGAGCCCTTTCAGCGTCAGGATCACGTGGAATTGAGATGGAGCAACACTTCCAAATGGAATGATAAATGCCTGGCTGTGGATAATCATCAGTGTAAATACCTCAGAGACGTGTTGGATGGAGTTGTGACGTGGTCCAGGATAGTTGTCAGCCTTCATCTCTGCTATCAGAGCCACCAACAGCCAAATCCAATGGAGAAATTGATCCCTGTGCTGATCCATGTGTGTGGGCACGGCTGAGGAGTGCTGGGAGGGAGGAGGGAATGAGATAGAGACATCAAACCTTTAAAAAAGAGGGAGAGGAATTGCCAAGGCAGAGATCCATGAGAGAGGGGTCATCAGATGGTGGCACGTGACCAGTGGCCACCCCACTATCCCCCTGCCACCCCCACCACGAGATGAGTGTTGGGCCAGGCAGGAAAACCCCAAACCTCCTCTCTGAGCACAGCAAGCCCAGGGCTGTTTCCTAACTCTTTGTAGGGTTCAGGGAAGGGGGTAAAGCCCTCGTTTGATTTTGGGATTCCAGAGTGACTGGCTGGATCACAGAAACCAGGGAATATGGAGAGGGGAGAAGTGAGCCAGGGATGGATAAATATCTCTGAGCTTGTGACACTTTTCTGCTGGGAGTTTGGGTGGGAAAAGTGCAGGAGATTCAGCTTTGGGGGAAATACCAGCTTTTTGGGGAAACCAGAAGTTTTCCAAACCAAAAGCTGGATGGTGAAATCTCTGGAACTGTTTGGGGTCAAGATGGAATGAAACAAACAAACAAACAAATAATCAAAAGTGTGTTTTTAAAAATGTTCATTTCCTTTTTTTTTTTTTGTTTTTAACTTTTGGTGTCATGAAACATGTTGGATTTCCAGCATTCCAAACTGCAATAACTTTTGGGGATTCGTGTCCTGGCCTTATTTCAATGCTGGATGCCTCAGGCTGTGTCTGCCCCACAAACTGCAGATTTTGGGGTGACTCCCCCCTGCCAGGACACCTGAATGGCTCCATGGAGACCCCCAAATCCTTCCAGAAGTGAATCTGAAGGATCGACCCTTTCCATGTCTAAATGAGTTGTTTTGAATCCCAGACTGAGTGAGGAAAATAAAACTAATTAAAAAAGAAAAAAAAGGTGGCAAAACTATAAAAAGCCCACCCGCCTACGAGGTGGGTTTTGATGAAAATTGGCACTTTCCCATAAAATTTCCATGCCTGGGGCACTAATGAATATTCTGAATCGCGGGAGGGAGTGGGGGAGGACACACAACAATAAAACCCCCACATTTTTAGGAAATTCTGTCTGCTTTCCAGCACGAAGAGCCAGACAAAGCCCACGAGAGGGAGCTGCTGCCTCTGTCCATGGGATGCTCCAGCCCATGGAGAGCCGCAGATCCTGGAGCAATTTCCAGGGAAAAAAAAACGAGCAGCCGTGCGAGGGATGAGCCAGCTGGGCTGGAAGCAGCCCAGGCAAGGATCCGTCCAGGCTGTGGGTCCATCCTGCTGATTCCACCCGAGCCGACAGCAGGTCCTGGCCATTCTCCAGCGTCTGCTCACTCCCACGCCGTTGGCCATACGGGATGTGCCTTGCTTTGGACTCTGGGATAATTCTGGAGAATCCTGTGCTAGAGCAGGGGGAATTTCCATCTGAATCCCAAGGCCTGCAAGGTTTTAATCCAGAGTTTGGGCAGCTTGGAAGGGGGTGTGACCCTCTGTCCCCCACTTGGGAATCCCCAAAATTGTCAGGATGGGCCTGGCAGCACGAAGGGAATTTTATTTTCTTAGCACCCAAGTTTTGGGGAGTGAAGAGGGGATCAGATTGGATGGGGCTGTGCCTTTTTGCTCCATTCTGGGTGACTTTTCCTGATTTTCCTATGCATTCCCTCTTTGCAGTGACTCCTTGAGCAGCTTCCTGCCCCTCTAAATTCCACTGGCTCCCTCCAGGAATGGTCACAGCCAAAACACAGGGCCACCACTTGGCCTAATAATGGAAATTCCACTTTTCCCTTCCTTTTCTCCGAGCTTTCACCCTGTCTTCAACCTGATTCCTTCAGCAGTTCCAGGGAAGTGGAGCAGGGAAGAAGCTCTCCCAAGTTTTTTTGGGAGAGGGTGGTCCAGGTGGGACTTCAAGCTTTCCCACCACTTCCCTGTGTCCGACCTCAGGAGGGTCACTCAGCGTCTGATTCAAGTGATAAAAATGGAGATAACAACTCCAGGCGACCTTAGGATCCTTTGGATCTCCGTCCCTTGGGAATGTTGCATCCAGGGATGACCTCAGAGCAGGATCAGGAGGGTCAGGTGCCCACCCACAGTGTCTGGGCTTCTCCCTGGCCCCTGCAGCTCCGTGCTGCTCCAACTGCTGGGAATGCTCCTCCTTCCCACAACCTGTCCTGGCAACGCTCCCACGTCGCTCCCTCCTCCAGAAATGCTGTTCCTTGACTCACTGGAAAGCTTTTTTTGGGAGTTCTCTTAGGAGCCAGGCCTGCAGAAAGACATCCCAGCCCTCCTCCCCATCACAGAGGTGAAGATGAGGGTGTGGCCATTGCTCAGGGCCTCGGTCCCTCAGCCACTGCCTGGTTTGGTGTCACCAGGGTGACAGCTCTCGCATGGGTTGAGGTTGCCCAGCAGGTCTGGTGGCTTAAAGGACCCCTTGTTTCACTTGGAGGGTCCTGATGGTGGAAACAGGGAGCTCTGAGACCAGGATTTGGTCCCTGGAATGTGTTGTGTCCGGATGGTGGAAACAGGGGAGCTCTGAGACCAGGATCTGGTCCCTGGAGCGAGGTGGGTTCTGGGATGGGATGCAGAGCCCTGTGTCCTCAGAAAACCTTGGAAAGCTCCATTGATCTGCTTCCCCCTCCAGCAGCTGCCCACGCCCAGCACTGTCACAGGTTTGCCACACAGCAAGGAGGAGCTCAGGGATCAGCTCCACCCTGGAAAATTGGGAAACCGGCTTGTCTGCTCCTCAACCAGCTCCCAGCTGGATGACAGCAGGGAGAAAGGGAGCAGCTGGTGCTTTGCCCCCTCCCCACAGCAGAAAAACCCCAGAGAATCCCAGAATGGTTTGGATTGGAAGGGACCTTAAAATTCATCCCATTCCACTCCCTGCCATGGGCAGGGTCACCTCCCCCTATCCCAGGCTGCTCCAGACCCCATCCAACCTGGCTTTGAACACTTCAAGGGATGGGAAAGCCACAGTTTCTCTGGGAATTCCATTCCAGGGCCTCACCACCCTCACAGGGAAGAATTCCTTCCCAATAACTGACCTAAATCTCTCCACTTTTAGTTAAAAAGTGTTTCTCTTTTCCCTGTGTTTTTAATTCAAAGCTTTTCCTGGACACGTGGCCCTTGCTGCAGGGTTGGATTATCTGCAGGCAGATGCTGTTCCCAAGGTTTGCTGCCTGCTCTGGGGCTGACAGGCTCAGAGGAAGCAGAGCTTGGTGGTTTTCTCCATATAACCACATTTCATTCCTCAAAATACCCCCAGCCCCCCAAGGTTTGGTGGCAGAAACACAGAGCTTCCCCTGGATGCAGTCCTGCTTCCAAGGAAACCAGCAGCAGTGGTGTTCCACAGCTCCCAGGCATTCCCAAAATGTTCCTTCCTCTCCTCTGCAGCAAGAGGGAGCTGGGCTGGAGGCTGTCCCATCAGTGTCCCCACAGACCGTGTCAGCTCCCACCCCAAATTTGGCACTGCAGGAATGGGAAGAAGCAAACACGTGAGAAAGGTCCTGAGGTTAAATCCTATAGGGAGAGGCTCCAAACAGGCAGATAAACAGCACGGGGCAGGGGATGTCCCCCAGCTCTGAGGACACGTGTCACAGCATGCCTGTGGCACCCTTCCCTCCCCAAAACATCCAAATCTGTCTCCTGGGCACGGACTGGGAGGAGTCTCTTGGCACCGGGAGTGTTGACAGTGGGAAAATGCCAAGTTTTTGACTGATTTACTGGTGCAGAAGTTGATTCACAGCTCTTCTTCATTATCAGAGTACTTTGTGAGCCTGCCCAGTGGCGGAGAAACCCAAAGGAAGCAATTCCTGAGGATTCCTGAGGATTGCTTGGATGGCGTGGTATATCCTGCTCTTCCCAAGGGGAATAAGATGGATCAGAGAGGGTGGGCAGGAGCCACCCCACCATCAGGACCAGGTGGCAGTGAGGACAGAGGGGATGTCATGGCCGGATTTTGGCTCTGGAAGTGCCACCAGAGGCACTTGGTGCTGTGGAGGAGATGAGATTCCCAGGATGTCACAGTGAAAGCCGTTCCCAGGGAACAAGGGCAGAGCTTTTGGCCTCCAGGCGCTCAGCCAATCCCAAATTTGTTTCTGTTGGCACTTCCTTCATCCCATCTCCCTTTCAGCTTGAAGGAAAGTGGATTTTCTTCCACGTGGGGAGTCAGGGAGCAAAACCTGGGCCTGATGCCAAGAAATGGCATTGCAGAATGTTGTTGAAGGATAAGTTTCTGGAAATTTTCATGGACCTCTATCTCCACTGGAGATCCTCTTTCCTTCCTCCTCCCCTGCTCCTTGAGCAGTAATTGGGCTGCAAAGCAAAGCTGGAGGGAGGCTGAGGAACCAAAACCACCACTCTCCCATGTCTGTGACTTTGGGAATAAAACTCAGCTTTAAGGCTCTGGAAATTCTTTGCTGAAACATTTTAAAGTCCCCTCAAGACCTGGTTGTGCTTTCCCTGACAGTTTAATAATTTGGGAATGAGTCAAACACAATCAGCACAGGGCGAGTTGTTCCTACCATGCCCTTTCCTTGGCATGCAGGTGGTGCCTGCAAAGCCAGGGTGGATTTGGAACCCTTCTGTTGTTCCCTGGATCATGTGGGTGGATTTTGATTCCCATGCCCCTCCCAGGCTGCCATCCATGAGGTTTCCAAGCCCTTGTTTCTCCTCTGGGCTCAGAGGGGATCATCTGCCAGTAGATGGATTTGATTTTGGCACTTGAGCTGCCCTCACCAAACCCCAGGGGTGGTGGGAAGAAGCCAAACCCAACTGAAATGTGCAGGGATGCACCTGAGCCAGACTAATCCCTTCCCCTCCTTCTGTCCCACCCTCACAAAGCCATTCCCTGCCTTCCCAAAATAATAATAATTAAAAAAAACCAAGCCCAAACAACAACACAGCCTTGATTTTTTGGCCAACCCTCCTGGGAAAATGCCCACCATCTCTTCCAGTGGAGGACACGACTGAGTTCTCAGACAGGACTGTTTGTTTCTGTGCCCTGGTGGCCACACCCTTGGGGTTGGGATGGTTTCAGCCAAGATTTTTCCTGGCTCTGGAGCTCCTCCGCCAGCGTGGGCTCTCCCTGGAGACATCCTTGGTGTCCCCGGCCGTGGCTGGGGAGGTTTCAGCAGGGCCATTACACGAGGTGTGACAAGTTTCTGGACGTAACAAGGACCAGCCCAAGCTCTGGTTCTCACCACCCAACCGGGCTTTTGATGCTGTGGCAGTGGGAGTGGGGCAGGAGAGAAACCGGAGCGTCCAGATCTTCCCACACATGGGCTGAGTTTTTCCACTCTGGTTGAGCTTTTCTGCTCTCAGTTGGGATCTTATCGTGGAAAAAACCCAACTTGGAGAAGTTGAGATAAATTATGAATAGTGATAGGGTGAAGGGGAATGGATTAAAAGTGGGAAAAGGTGGATTTAGATGGGATATTGGGAAGGAATTCTTCCCTGGGAGGGTGGTGAGGCCCTGGCACAGGTTTCCCAGAGAAGTTGTGGATGCCCTCGAAGTGTCCAAGGTCAGATTGGAAGGGACTTGGAGCACCCTGGGATAGTGGAAAGTGTCTGTGCATGGCGGGGAGCTGGAATTCAATGATCTTTAAGTTCCCTTCCAACTCAAACAATTCTGTTCCCCCATGAAGAACAGACAGATTTTCTGTGGAGCTCATCCCACATTTTCCACAGATAAAAATGAAATTATTTATCTCCTTTGATTCCCAGCTTTCACCCAACCTTGGAAATTCCAGCTCTTGGCTCCAGTGCAGAGGATCACTTCCATGCTTGGAACATCCATCATGGAAGAGATGAGTCAAGAACCCAAAGCACATGAAAATGGGCAGACATGGGAAATGTTGGTTCTTGTTGAAGATGACCCAAAATGCAGCAGGCTGAAGCTGTCCTGGAGGCCCTGCAGACACGTGGGGATGCCCTCAAAATGCCACCAGAGCCGTGTCACACCAGCCTGGCAGGTTTGAGTGACACCCTGGATCTTAACGTTCAATTTAAAACCACCTACAAAATAAACACAGAACCCCCACAGAGCTCACAGAGGTGTTGTGAAGTAAAACGCAGCAGGTGCCACCAGCCTGTCTTCCTCAAAGCCCAGACAAAATATTCAGTAGCAAAGACTTCGGCAGTCTTTTTGTAAATATTTGTCCTGGCATGGTTGAGATCTATCAGAGGCCAAGATTTACAAAGAGGGATCAAAGCTTGTCAGGGCCTGTGGGATCATGTGGTGCAGAGGACAATCCCATTTTAGCTCCTGCATGTTGACTCCTCGTGTTATGAAACAGGATCAGGAGGGTTGGAGTTAGACAAGGGGAAATTCCCACTTTCAGTAAAAAAACAATGGCAGATGTGGGATTTATCAAGGAGAAGGGGTTATTTCTTCCCAAACACGGTTGCAGCCAGTGGTCCCCTCCTTGAGGGGGACTGGAATTAATTATTTTTGGGAAATCCCAAGAGGATGCTGCATTTTTTTCCCCTCTCTTTTCCTCTTTTGCTCCTATTCCCAACCACCCTCTTCACTGCCCTTTTCCCTCAGACCCTGCAGGTCTCCAACCTTCCCAACCCTGGCTGTGGAGATGCCACCACCGAACAACAAACCTGGCTCCAAGGAGGATGATTCACATCCATAACTCCACAAACAGGGTGGTTACATCCAAGTGGCTTCCAGCCCCATGCCAGGGGACCATCCAGGCTGGGGTGTGCCCAAGCCATGCTGGTGGCCCGATGGCTTGGGTGGCGCCAGGGCCCTGCTTGATGACAGAATCTGGATCTGGCCTTTCCATCAGGATTTTGCTGGGGGTGTGAGTCATGGAGGGTGACTCCAAGCATGATGGAGCTGTTTGATGTGTCTCCAAGACAATGGGGCTGAAAAATCCCTTAGGATTTTGTAGGTTGAGGGAATGTGATGTAATGGCTTCAGTTCCCTGTTGGCTGCAGACCCAAAGTGTTGGAATCCTGGTTCCTGCTGAGAATTTTAGATTTTCTGTGCTGACAGGCACTGAGACCCAAGAGAACACTGTCTTTGACCTGAGGGCATGGAGAAGGCTTCCAAAATTGAATTATAGGAGTGGGATTATGGGTGTGTGGTTTGGATAGGAATGTGTAATATCACAGGGTGGAAAACTCAGAGTTTAAGGTTTTAGATTATAGTAATATATATAA
This sequence comes from Diglossa brunneiventris, assembly GCA_019023105.1. Taxonomy (NCBI): domain Eukaryota; kingdom Metazoa; phylum Chordata; class Aves; order Passeriformes; family Thraupidae; genus Diglossa; species Diglossa brunneiventris. The sequence continues at coordinate 154,360,717 of CM032354.1, read as the reverse complement.
AGCAAGATGGAAGTTTTAGGGTGGAGGCTGGTCCTTCTTCTTGCTTTATATATATTACTATATTCTAAAACCTTAAACTCCGAGTTTAAGGTTTTAGACAGAAAGTCTAAAATTCCCAGCAACCAGAGTTCCAACACCAAAGGACTCAAGTTCCTCAACTCTTGAGCTCAACAAGAAGGCTCCTGGTGCAGATCACAGCTGCTAAGTTGGATGTCACAGAATCATGGAATGGTTTGGTTTGGAAGGGATCTTGAAGACCATCCCATTCCAACCCCAGCTGTGGGCAGGGATGTGTCCCACTACCTCGTGGTGCTCCAAGCTCCATCCAACCTGGCCTTGAAGCCAGCCTTGATCACCTGGTATTTCATCCAGGATTTGGGCTACTCCTGTCTATCCCAGCTGTAAGTTTGGTAGCCTCTGTCATCTGCTGTCAATCGTCTAAAACTACTCCTCATAAGTCTTATTGCAATACATTTTTCATAGTTCTGTTTCTCTAAAATATCTAGTCTTATTTACAAAACCATATTTTAAAACCTTTTTTCTAACTCAATTTCTGTCTCAACAATATCTATCTTATTCCATAACATTTCTAAATCAACATTTCTTATTTTAAAGTTTACATACGAATACATACTGTATAAGCCTTCTATTAAACCCCCAAAATTCTCTACAAATCTGTTTCCCACAATCTGCCATGGGAATGACCTGGGGAGCTGTGTGGAGCCTGCCAGAACAGCTGTGCCAGATGTGCTTTGGGAAAGGAGGAATAGAGCAGGCTGCCTGCAACATGGCTGAGTGGAAAAGGCAAAATGTCCCACTCAGCTTTTCCTCTTTTCCCATGTGTTTCTGAACCCCACAATCTCCCACTTCTGCTTCTTCACCAAACCCTGCTGCCATTGCAGGTCCAGATGAAGCAACCCAGCCTTCCCTGACCCTCCAAGGAAGGAGGAGAGGACAGAGCCAGACCAGTCTGGTGCTGTCTGGAGTCAGGCTGGACCTCTTGCACCATCTGCATGACTCAGGGACACGGGGAGCACCATCCCTGTCCTCCACCCTCCCACCTTATCCATGGCCCTTCTCCTTCCCTCTTGGCTGCACTTCACAAGCCTGAGCTGAAACAGAGATTCCTCCCTGCACCATTTAGGGGAGCTGAGATTGGAGCCACCCTCCAGAGAGAAAAAAGGGGGGAAGTGTTGACATTGAAACATCCCTGGATCTGGCTCCATCCCATCCCCTCCATCCCGGGTTGAAACCACGCTTTGTCTGGCTCCAGTTACACAAAAGGGCCTGGCCTTGCACAAGACATTCCCAAAGTCTGGCACAAACACCCTCTGTGGCTGCCAAGCCCTAAGTGGGTGAAGGTTTCTTTTTCCTAAAACTTCCAGGCCCTGTTAACTGTTTAATTCCCCTTGTGACACCCACTGGGTGACACCCAGCAGGTGACGCCCACCTGGCCCAGTTTCTGCTGCCAGCCTCACCCTGCTGCCCTCCCCTCAACCCTGCTTTTTTCATATCCCTGGGAAATGGTTTTAACACCTCCCTGCCGTGTTCTCCTGGCACCATTTACACTCCCACTCCCTCAGTTGTCTTTGCCCTGGATTTTCTTCCAGCTCTCTTCACCCCTTGCTTGGAAAAGAACTGGATTTGTCTTCCAAAGGCGCCGTTCCTTTTGGTGTCATGGTGCTGCTTGGAGCCCAGAGCCCTTGCAGTGGCCCTGGGCGTGACTGCAATGCCAACAGGGCCCAAGAATAGCAGGGATTTGGGACCTGGCCAGAGCCTGGGATGCCTCCCAGAGCCTTGGCAGCCTCCCCTGGGGACACAGGGATAGGGGTCAGGTGATGCCCTGGATGCTTTCCCCATCCAGGTCGCACAGGAGCCCCCAGTGGTTGGTTAAACTGGGAATTCTGCAGCTTCCCAGCCCCTTGAAGGGCTGGTTTTAGCACCTGAACAGGGTTTGCACATAAGAAAATGTATATTTTCCACACAGGAGGGACTTCCCTCCCATCCCATCTTATTCCTTTCCCTCACTCTGCCTGTCCTTAATTATTTCCCCCCAAGCTTTGTGTGTTTGCCTTGAATTATTTTGCTTTGCACCAATATTTCTCCGCTCCCTGCTTCTCTCTTTCCACTTCTGTCTGAAATATTAATCTTGTTTATTATTATTATTATTATTAACCTCTCCTCTCTCCAATCTATTTAAAAGCTTTCTCACATTCCCACTTCCCACAGCCCATTTCTCACTTGACATTTTTTCTATTCAGCTGCACTTTGTTTTAACAGCCTCATTTATTTACTGCTCATTTATTTGTTTTAATTCCAAAGCTTTTCTTCTTTCTTGTTGTGGGCTGTGTTCAAGCCTTGTTCCCTCTTCCCGCTGAGAAGCTGCATTTTTCTGCTCGATTTGCTCCAAGATGAGCTGGATTTGGGGCGATAATTCATTTTCATTTTGGGATTTTTGATGGGATGAAAGGGAAGGAAGTCTCATTTTCCATTTTTCCAGCTGACTGAGACAATTCTGGTATTATACGTTAAACAAACATGTGGATTAATACCTGTTTTTTCCTCTCCCTGCTCCAGCAGATCCCGTTTCCTGCCTGATGTTTTTCATGCCTGCATTTATAAAGAATCTTTCTCAGAGAGAATGTTTTTTTTCCCCCAGATTATTTCTGAAATATTGTTGCTGCATTATCTGTCACGTGGGCCTTTCACATCCTCGCTAAAAGATGAAATAGTTCAAAATTCCTGCTCAAGGTCAGACCAGAGAACAGAATAGAAAATTTGGAAAACTGGGGGCTCATCCCCCTCCACCCTCTGGACACTGAGACAGAATCACTGAGGGTTGAAGCTGCTGCAGAAAACAGGGAGGAACTGGGCAAAGAAAAAATTATTAAAAGCAAAAAACTCCTAACAGGGGTTGGGAATGGGTGCAGCTTCCCAGGATTTTGCCTGAGCAGGGCGGGAGTTGGCCTTGCTGATCCTTTTAGGTCCCTTCCAACTCAAGGCATCCCGTGATTCTGTGATTAATTTGGGGAAAACAAAGAGCACCTGGATGTAATTTCTTCTGTTTCCACACCATTTGTGACCTTACAAACCTTGACCCTGAGCTCCCCTTGGTCATTTCTCTCTCCAAAGGGTCCTGCCAAGACTTTTTTTGGCATGATTTCTTTTATTTCCCAGTCATTTTCACTGCCATTTGTAGATTTTTAACTCCTCCATGCACTTTGTGCCTCTCCTGCAGCCTGAGTCATTTGGCTCCTCTGCACCCTGAGTCAAGAGGTGGTGTGGGAGCAGAAGGAGGGAGCCCAGAAAGACTGGAAAGGTCATGGGGGACTGGAAAAACCTGACAGAGCCCGGAGCTGGTCTCCAGGGAGCAACAAACATTGTCACCTGGAAACCCTGGATGGTTCTGGAGGACAGGAGAACAAAACAAAAGTATCAAACCCCCATCCTGCCTGGACTGTTGGAGCCTCTGAGTGGCATCTCCAGGGAGAAACAGTGGGATCAGGGGTGGAACAGGAGGATCTTTAAGGTCCCTTTCAGCCCAAACCTTTCTATGATTCCATGATCGAAGGGATGCTGCTGCTTCCTGCTTAAAGCATTTTGTACAAGGGAGATAATTCTGAATGGCACTGGACAATCCAAAAATCTTTCCTTGCCTCCTCTCCCACTTCCCAGAGATATTAAGCTCCCATTCCATGGCAGAGAGAAAGGATGGAGGGTGCCAGCAAGGAGGGCGTCGCCCCAGCCATGTCCTGACTCACTCCAAGTTCTGTGGCTCAGCCCAAAAAAGGGACTCTCGTGTTTGGATCAGCTCAATTACTCCACAAATTAGCAATGCAGACAGGAGCAGGCCTCGGAAAAAAAGATTGGATGGGAAGGAGAGGTAAAAAAACATTGCTATCTGCAGCCTCATAATAGGTCCCTACGCACAAACACACCCAGCACTGATCACATCTTGGGTGCTGCCACTGCCCAAACCTCAAATTAATGCAATCAAAGGAAGCCAGGGACAAGGCAGGGCTGGTATAAAACCTTCCTGGGGTGCATCTTCCCACACTGCTCCTGCTCCAAGGGCACGAGGACCAACCATGAAGGCTTTTCTGGTGGCCCTGCTGGCTGCAGTCCTGTGTGCCCAGCAAGGTAAGGAGGATGGGAGAGCCAGGGAAGGGGAAAAACAAGGAGATAAATGAGGGTCAAGAGGGTTTGGCAGCTTTTGTTGCAGCTGCTGAGGTCTTGGTGGGGAAGTTTTGGTTTCAGCCATGGCCAGAAGTATTTGGTGTGGTTGAGTCCTCGCTCTTGGGTGGGTTCTCTTGCGACCCAGAGGAGATGAATTCTGGTTTCTCACACCCTCAGATATCCAGCTCCAACCACTCACAGCTGAAGACACGACCTGAAAAATGCTGACAGGAATCAAGCAGGGCTCAGGGTTTTTGCCTTTGCTTTGATTTTTGTTCCTGAATGAAACTTGAGGAGCTGTTGTGGACGAAAGCTGGGGCTGGTCTTGGCACCACATCTCCTGCCAGCATTTCACTTTATTCCCCACAACTCCAATTAGGTAATGAGGCTGCTGGCAGGTATTTGAAAGCCTCAGAGCTCTTTGCTCATAAATTGGAAGAGCTGCTAAGTGCCTGGGAGTGTGCTTGGAATGGGATGCACAACGCTCTGCTCTTGTCTTTAAAAGGAGGCCCAGCCGTACCTGGATAATTGTGGGGGAATATCCAGTTGGGAAATCTTGGCTCTGGGCACGGATTTGCCAGCCCGAGGAGCACAATTTGCACCGTTAAGGTTGTTTCCGGCTGCATTTGCAAAACTCCAGCTAATGGAGGGTGCAGGGCAGACGCAGGAAAGGCTTTAGAGCAGCTCTAATGGCTCGAGCTGTTATTGCTTCCTGGCTGGAAGGGATTTTCCTTGGATCACTTAGGGAGCATCAGCACTTTCAGTTGCTCTCAGGCACGTGTTGAGGGCTCGGCTCCATCTGCAGCAGGAAGTGGTTGGGGGAATTTGGCAGAAAAGAAGATCAGGGAGAGCTCCAGGGGTCTGTAAACTGCAATAATCCTCGCCAGGTCTGAGTTTTGCTTTGCCTGCAAAGGGACAGGAGCCCCCAGATGGGGCTGGGGAGCCTCCAGAGGAGAGGTGGGAGGCTGAAAATTCCCAAATGATGGAGAAATAGTGAGAGATGAAAAAGAGAACTTAAATCCAGTTTGCAACAAGGCTGTTTTACCTCCTGCTACAGAGAGCCCCTGAGCTTGCAACGCGTGGCACTGGAAAAGAGCAGAGAATCAGCAAATTATTAAAGGGTTTGAATTGGAAAGGACCTTAAAAATCATCCAGTTCCAACCCCTGCCACGGGCAGGGACACCTTCCACTGTCTCAGGTTGTTCCAAACCCTGTCCAACTTTCCTTGAAGCATCTGGGAAGGTTTCAGAGCCAGCCAGCCCTGTGCTGAGACACCCAGAGCTCCCCACATCACAGAGGGGAGCCTTTTTTCCTCTTCCTCGGGATAGTTAGAGACCAAAACGGCTTTCAATTCTCTTTTAAAACAGCTTCTGGAATTGTTTAACCAAGTGTCATGGCCAGAATCAACCTCAGATGACAGCTTGAATTGAGAGCAAACATTGAAGGGCCACTGGGAGGGGTTTTCTTGCTAAAAGCAAGATCAAGTTTGATTGGAAGGGGTGTTCTGTGGAAAAATGAAAATAGCCTTCCTGGGCTGAGAAAGTCAGGAAAAACAGAACCGGGGAAATCTCAGCCTCATGGAGACCCCTCCTTGGTTTGTAATTTTTGTTCACCTTCAACCAAGAGCTCTTCACCGCTGGTGACAATGGAGCAGAATTTCCTGGGAGCAGCCCAGCTGCCCCAAAATGAGGAGCATTTCTTGGAATTTTGGGCAGGAGGGAAACAATTTCCACCAATTATGAATCCACCTCTGGGGAACGAGAAGGCACATCTGTGTTCTAATGGCCAGCCTGGAAGTTTTACTCAATTTACTTCAGTTGTGCCCAATAACATCCCACTTTTACCTGGATCTGGGGTAAACCTGGCTCAGCGCTAAGGAAAAAATATCATGGAGAACACCCTGTTCCAGGTGCTGATAGGAATAATCCATCCATTGTCCAGGGCAGCCTCTTCCAGGGAACTCCCTTTACTGTGGTGCCTCAGTAATTTGGCTCCCAAGGGTGTCACCAGGCATTAATTAATTCATGTCTGGGCAGGGTTTTGCAGATGTAGGGTGAAAATATTTAAAACTGACCTTCAGAATTGGGTCAGTTCCCCCTCTCCTTGCCAGGACTTTGCTTTTGGAGGTTGGTTTTCAACAAGGCCATCGTGGATCCTGGGGAGAAGAAAAAAAAATCACCTGAAAATTCTGCTCAGGCTGAAAAATGTAAATTTAACCCCTTAAAAATCTCCAGTCCAGAAAGAAAACTTGATTTGCTCTCTACATTTGTTTTCTCAGCTCCATTAATCAAACCTAAACTTATTTCACTTGCTGGGAAAAGTTGTTCACACCAGACTCTCCCCTTTGTACTTTCCAAGGCTTTTGGCACTTTTTTTTTCCGCAGGAGGGAATTGCTGAGAATCACTAATCTGTGTTGTGGGTGTTTTTTTCCAGCTTCCTCTCTGTTTTGCTACATCTGTGACAATGAACATTCCAACTGGAACTGCATGAAAACCTACAAGTGTGAGGATCATGAGAAATACTGCACAACCACGTACAGCACGGTTGGATTAGGTGAGTCCCAGAAAATGGGATTTTTGTTTTTTTCTTCTAGAAGCTGGTGGGCAACTTTTTTAAAAGGGAATTGATGGAAATCGATGGTTTTGTTGGAAAGAAGTGATGATTTTGAGGTTGAAGTGTCTCAATGTGATGAGTGTGAATCCTTTGAGGTAGAAGGGACCTTCAGGATCATCTTGTTCCAGGGACACCTTCCCACTAGACCAGGTTGTTCCAACCTGGCTTTTGACACTTTCAGGGATGGAGCAGCTGCAGTTTCTCTGGAAAACCTGTGCCAGGGCCTCACCACCTTGTGAATGGCTGGCAGGAACACCCAAATTTCAGGAGCAGCCTCTGTTTGATCGGAGAGGTTCTTAGACTAGAAAAGGGTAGGGTGCCAATAACATGGTTGTAAAAAATGCACTGGAATTGGAATGCATTGAAAAAATGCATTGGGAATGCATTGAAAAAATGCATTGGGAATGCATTGGAATTGCGGTTCTACAGGAACCACAGAATCATTTAGGCTGGGAAAGACCTCCAAGGTCTTGAGGCCAAACTTTGACTTGCCACCATGTGGACAACCAGATCAGAGATTTAGGCCGGTGTGGGTTTCAATCAAGGACTTCCCAGTGTCCCACATTTGATCCAGGACTTGTGGATTCACACCCAGCCCTGTCAAACCCCTGAGAGCTTTAACTGAGTGGAAAAGCAAGGAAATTGCAAATCCCTCTCCTCTGGCCAGCTCTTCCAACAGAATCCTAAATCCCAGCTCTCCTTTCTCCCCCCTTCTCCCCGCAGGCCAGGATGTGGGGCACCGCATCACCAAGAAATGCTCTGCGGACTGTCCCGAGACCAACGTGAATTTCGGGATGGCCGCTTATTCCACCAAGTGCTGCAGCACCTCCCTGTGCAACTTCAGCGGCGCCAACAGCATCCGGATCAACTACGCCGTGGTCCTACTGGGAATCGTGGGAAGTTTGATCTGTGTGCTCAGGGTGGGATTGTGATCAGGGCTGGCAGGAGATTGAGGCCACCCAAGGAGCCACGAGGAATTCCCCAAGTGAGGAACCTCAGCCGAGGGTTTCCAGCAGCGACCCTGTTGTATTCCAAGACGTTGCTTCAGATCCCGACATGACACCTATTTTTTTCCCCTCTGTTGTTTTATACTAATTTTTCCCCTGGAAAAGCTCTTTTGATAGCACGTGCGTGATAATTGTCAGACAAAATAAAGATCTGTGTTATTCTAGAATGTGCTTGTTGTATCCGCACCAGGGCCAGCCTCAGAAATTAGCTCTGCTAAAGAGAATTCCTCTTTTTAGCACTTGGGAGCCTTCTCCAGGCTGCCTTTCCTAACTTTCTTCCATCCAGCAGCTCCAGACACTCCACAGAGCCAGATGGTCTCCCATATCCCTCTGAGATAAGGAAAGGTCAGAGATGTTTGTGTTGTTCCCATTGCAAACAACAGCGGGAATTGTCTTCTAGATGCTGAGACAGGACCAGGAATTTGGTCCTGCAGGAATTTGCACTGGGAAGTTCTCCTGGGATCTCTGCAAGGTGGGTTGCTCCAGCTTTTAAAACAGGTAAAGGTCCCACCCCAAGATGCTGGAGATGCCCAAGGTAAGGAAAATGCTGCTGGAATCTGTCCTCAAGGAAAAGAGACTCCTGTGCCTGCTTGGAGAAGCTGCTGAGTGTTTGCTCCTGATTTTCCTATGGGAAACGGGCAGGAAGAGCCTGGAAGAGGTGATGGTGTCTGAGGTGATTGGGGAGGTCTCTGCTCTGTCCCTTTCCAGCGTTTCTGCTGCATTTCCAGGCTTGGGGATGGTGGGAATGGGATGGGGATCTCCTTCAGCTCTTGGAGGAACAGAACTACAGCTGAAATAGGCCAATAAAATAATCTTGGAGCTGGAGAGTGTGGAAAAGTGCAACACTGAATTTTGGGAGGGTCTTTATAGTGGCACCTGGAAAAAAAGGCCCCCAGCCCTGTTTTGTTTGAGGGGAATCTGGTGCTGGATTTGAGGGGAATCTTGCTCCAGATTTGAGAGGAATCCTGCACTGGATTTGAGGAGAATCTTGTAATGGATTTGAGGAGAATCTTGCTCCAGATTTGAGAGGAATCCTGCACTGGATTTGAGAGGAATTTTGTGCTGGATTTCAGGGGAATCCTACTCCACCAGCACTGCAAATTCCATGTGTTTCCATGCAACAGGGAGAAAAGGCAGTGCTGGGTGAAAGTTGTAAAAATGGTATTAGGCTTAGTCATCCTATAAAGATTTAATTTCTGGTCAGGAAGGATGTTCTGGAATTTATTTCAATGGGATAACAGAAGTAGAATTGTTGCAGAATTTCTGAGGGGACTATTTCCCCAGAAACTTTGGGCTGTGCACTTTTTAAAATCACTTTTAACATAAAATCACTTTATGTTAATCACAATAGTTTCTGAGATGCTTCTCAAAGCTTTCGGCCAACTTGAAGTTCCACATTTAGTAACAACATCTGAATTTCACAGCTACTTTTGCATTTCAACACTTGTTTGATGAAAATTGCATTTTCCCCCAAAATAAACAATTGTTTGCCCTTTTCGTGTGACGATTTCAACCAGGTTTAGAACAAGATAAGCAAAACATTCTCCTCCTTTCCTTCTCCACTCCACTGTGTCAAGGGAAATAAATCTTTCCACCTCACCTTCCACTTTCACCTCCAGTTAAATCCCCTGTTACTCTTTACAAAATCGTCCTGAATTTCATGAATTCCAAATTCTTATAAACTGGGATTTTAACTTCTCCTTTTTCTCAGTTCTTCTTGTGTCATTTGTGTCCTTCCTGCCCTCATGGGCTCCTTTCATTCTGTCACCTGGCCCTGGTAGGGACAAAATATCAGAGGGCCATATGGGCCAGCTGGAAGATTTCAGGAGCATTTCGTGGAAAATCTGTCAAGAATCCTGCAATAAAGGCTTGAAGAAATCCATTCTGTCCCTCTCCAAATCTCAGCAGCTTGCAGGAGACAGGAGATATTTTAGGGTTTGGCATGGATGAGATTTTGAGGGAAGGGGAAAAAAAAAAAAGCAGTGCCTGAGCTGCTATTTCTGAACCTGTCAGGGGATGTTGCTGGAGATAAATCCCAACGTGGGCTGGCTTGGAATGGAACAGCATCTCCTCGGGATTGGAGCCCTCCGGATAGGCCCCAATAAACATGGATTTACCACTAAAAACTCATTAAATCTATTCTGGCTTGGGGAAAATAAAATATTTTGCAATATTTTGCACTGGCATGGAGGGAGCTTTGTTTTCCTCCTGCTGGGTGCCACGAGGAAGCCGATGGAGCCAAACCTCGCCCTTCCTCAGGGCTTTTCTGGCTAATTGCCACCTCTGTTCCAAATTAGTTTCGTGCTCTGCCTATTGGGAAAGCCAAAATTCCCTTACTCATGCAGGGCTCCAGAGGGACAATGTTTATAAGTCCAGCTTGGAGGTGTTGGAAAAACTGACATCACTTCAGGAAACCTGGCGTGTTTTCCCGGTGGGAGGAGGGCTGGAGGTGGGGCATATCAGAAGCCCAAAATATTCCATGGGAGATGGGAATCTGGGCGAGTTGGAGAGAAGGAAAAAGGGGATAAAACAGACGGAGAGCAGCAAGGGTGCTGGCAGAGGATTTGGGGCAGCTCCTGCAGCTCGGAGGGTCACATGAGAGGATCCAGCTCGACTTTTCCTGGGATTGTGCCTCTGTTCTGTGACTTGATGGCAGAAAGGCAACAGTGGGAGGGAAAAACAGCAACAATCCCCAAGAAGGTGGGAAAGGTTCTGGTTTTATTCATGGAGATTGGATGAAACGTGACTTAAAGCAAAAAAAAAAAAAAAAAGGAGGACTAAGGAGCACAATCTGGGGATCCAATAGAATAATCCTGTTTGGCATTTGACAAATTTTATTTTTCTGAAGACTTAATGAGATGAGATCATTGGTCAGCCAGCCCCTCCTTCTCCATGCTTTAATTAGTTTGTGTGTTTCTCCCTGAGTTTTTTCTTAAATGAATTTGTGAAGAAATTCCCAGCTTGTTCCATGCCATGGGAGTGGGTGTTATTTCTATTTTTTAACTTACATGGACATTTTCCTTTGCTCTGTGGAATTTATTTTTAAATAAGATAACATTTTCTCCTCATAAAAAATATCTCAGAAATATTTCTGATTTTGAACTTAAAAAGGAGACAGAAAATGATGCCTGGCCCCCTATGAAAAGCAGTGCAAGGATTCTGCTCTTCTGATCTCACTGTCTTGACAATCCTGTGAGACATTTGGGAGAAGTTTCCATCCCAAATTCAATTTTAAATTTAAATTCCCTCCATTTCCATATGTGCAAGGACACGATCTTGGAGGATGCAGCCCGCTCTGAGACCTGGAAAAGAAAACCTTATTCTTTTGCAGGGAAAATTGCTTTGTTTTCCTGTTTTGCTTTCCCCCCACTTTTCCAGAATTAGAAACCGTTGCAGAGTTCACGTCAGCTGGAGCAGCTGCGTTGTGAAACAACCAGGAAAAGGAGAAGTTGTGGAGAAAAACACACCCCCCTCCCGATTTCCAAACAAACGCCCTTCTCCTTACAAGCCCGGACACGCTGCTCCCAGTTATCCATCATCTGACACAGCAGCCTCTGGTTATTATCTCTGGATCAAAGCAAGCACTGCAGAGGTATAAAACCTGCCCTGCCCGAGCCCTGCTTATTCTGGAGGCTCCCAGACCTCTAAAGGATGAAGCTTTTCCTCCTGGTCGTGCTCGGCGTCGCCCTGTGCACGGAAAGTGGTGAGTCCCAAAAGGATTGGGGAACCGTCCCAAAACCGGGGCATGGCTTTGGTATTCCAGGATTTTGCAGTGTGGATGGTGAAGCTGGAGGGTCAGGAAGGAGTTATTCCAGGAGAAAGGGGACAGGGGGTTTAACCCCACCTGAAGTTGGAGGGGTGATGAGGAGTGGGGGGTGAGATTCCCACCTCAGATGATTCCTGCAGACCCAGCCCAGTCCCTGGGATGGCTCAGTGGCAGCTGAGAGCTCCATGGGAATAGGGATATCCATGAGGGATATCCAGGGTAATGTGTGCAGTAAATCTCTGGATTTGGCACTAAAGCCTGATTTTTAAATTTTTTTTAATTGGTTGCACCTCAAACCATCATTTCCTAAATTGACAGAGGCGGTTGAGCCACAAGAAGGTGCAATTCTGGCTCCCAGCCCTTCCTCGTTGCTTCCAGGTGCAACTTTGCTGATCACAGAATCCCTAGGGCTGGAAAAGACCTCTAAGATCATGGAGTCTGATCTATTAGGAAAAAATTCCACCATGGAAAGGATGACTGAGCATCCAGGCTGCCCATGGGAGTGTTCAGAAAAATCCGTGGATGTGGTGCTCAGAGCCAGGGTTTAGTGCTGAACATGGACTTGATGATCTCGGAGGTCTTTCCCAGCCTTAATGATTCCATGATTCCCAGCTGATCCCAGGTTTGGGATGGAGAGACACAGAGTCCCATTCTTGTTCTGATAATTGGGGATTTTTTGGGGGAGCACTGGGGAGCTGCACCTCAATTTTCCTGGCTGGACTCTGCCAAGGACCACACCTTGTGCTCTGGGACAGACAGGGAACAGAAGGTGCAGGCTGGAATATCCCCCTGTTTTAGGGGAATGGTTGATTTCCTCAGCTTGGGGGACTTTTGCCTCTTTGCAAACTGAATTTTTTCCCTATAGGATTTGACCTGCAAATTCCTGGCCATTCTGGTCCTGGACTAACAGATCTTTTTGGCTCCCACTTAATTTGAGGAGGGAAATGTTCCTATTGATGGATTTCACAGGCATGAAACCTGGAATTGTGCTTAAGCTCAGGATGTTAAGGCAAATAAAAGGATCTTTTCCTGCAGCTTTACTCCCATTTTTTTTAAAGATCAAGGAATGAGACAGCAAATTCCTTGAGGAATGTTTTCTCTTCAGTTAGAGCAGAGCTCTTGGTGAGTGTGGAGACGTTCAAAGGCAGTCTGGATTAACTCAAGGTTTGCATCTGGAAGAAATAAAATTCCCTTCCCCTCTCAGCCCTTGCTGCAACAGATACCTCAAGAAATAAAATTATACTGTTTTTCTGTAGCTTGACCAAAATTGTCCTCCCTGACTTCAGGGTGTGCCAGTTTAGGAGCCAATCCCAGAATTCTGGATGAATTGGTGAGTTAGAAATCTCTGGAGCACAGACGGAGGTGGAAAAATTCATCCTTGAGTGGTGCTTCCCCCTTCTCCTGCCAAGGAGGCTCCCAGGGCAACTGGAGTGTGAAATTAGGAGCTTTGGGAGGTGGAATTAGGATTTGGGCATGAAACCAACTCCACTGTTTCCTGCACTGATTCAGGAAGTTTTCCTGGGAATTGGCTTGGATTAAAGATGCTGCATTTATTAAGGATTAAAGTGAGCTCTGTGTCTGGAAAATCCAGTTTGGGAACTGAGTGCTTCTGTGAGGAAAGGGTGGTTCCCAGTAGGGCGGAGGTGAAATATCCCATATTCCATATAATAGAGTTTTGCATGAGAAAAGAGAATGAAACCAAAACACTTTGGACAGGGACTATCCACAGGAGGGTCCCAGACTTGAAAAAATAAATTTGTGCTTGAAAAGTCAGGACAAGGAGAGCCAGGTAGGACACATGGAGCTTCTGGAGATGGGAATGACCATGATAGGAAGCACATTGAAAAAGTCTGGATATGAAGTCAAAGAGAGACGGGTTCCAAGTCTGAGTCTTTTGGAATGACCACGGGAATGGTGGGAGGTGGGATCTGAGCTGTCTGGTGGCCTCTGCTCAGTGCCAGTCAGCGAGGGACAACAGAGGAAGAGCAGGGAACGTGAGGGCTGCGGGCCACAAGAGGAAAGGCCATGGAAAAGAAGGGGATGTTGGCAGGAGTGGGAGAAGAAGGCAGAGTTTCCACATAGGCAGAGGAAGAACAGGGAGCTAAAAGGAAAACAGTGATCCTGCGGTCATGGGCTGAGCTGGAGCCAGATCTGGACTAGAAGGACCCTTAAGGAGCCAATTCTGGGCTAGCAGGACACTCAAGGAGCCTGTTTGGGCCAGAAGGACTTGTCCAAGGTCAAATGAGGGCAGTGGTGAGGTTGGGACATCACTGACAAAGGCACAAAGAAACCTCGGTGAGGAGCGAGGAAGATGAAGGGCAAGGAAGGCAAAGCTAAAGGACAAAGCTGCCGCAAGAATTAGCTCGGCATTAACTTCCAGTAGCCAGGGATATTCTTGAAATGAGGATGAGTTTAATCCCTGGAGGGTGACATTGCAGCCAGATAAACAGATGAGGAGGAAATTCCCCTTATCATGCAAAGAATCCTTCCCCAAGGATCTCTTTGCTCTCAATGATGCTTCAGCCTCGTCGTCGAGTGCCAGCTGTTCTCATTCACTGATTTTAGGAAAGCACTTTGCAGATGCTGAGTGTTCCAGATGTGCACGTTTTGTGGAGCAAGGAAGTTATTCCCCATGGATGGCTGGGAAAAGGAATCTGCTGCAGCCAAGGCAGGGATTTGCTGAGCCCGGACTTCTGCAGATCCAAGATTTTCCTCCTGGCACAGGAGAGCTCTGAAAATCAATCCAAATCATAGAAAGGTTTGGGTTGGAAGGGATCTTAAAAACCATCTCATTTTAGTGTTTGGTTTTCAGAGCAAGTCCTGGACAGCTGCTGCCTTTGAATGTTTATCTTTTTTGTCTTTTTAATTTGGTTTTTTTTTGTCTTTTTTGGGTTTTTATTTTTTTTTGCAAAGCACATGTCCACACCCCATTTAAGACACAGTTTAGACAGTGACAGTAATCCTAACTCAAATTTTTCCGGGGTTTTGCTGGATGACCTGAGTGAAAGAACCATTCTGATGCCCACACAGAATAAATCACAGAATCCTGGAATGGTTTGGGTTGGAAGGCACCTCAAAGATCATCCAATTCCACCCCCTGCCATGGGCAGGGACACCTTCCACTATCCCAGGTTGCTCCAAGCCTCATCCAGCCTGACCTTGGGCACTTCCAGGGATGGACCAGCCACAGATTCCCTGGTCCAATGTCTCCATACAAGAACCAGTGGCCAGAAACTGAGGCTTGGAGGGGCCAGGTTGGAAAGAAAACCCAAGAGCTTTACACTACAAGTGGTGGGAGATCGGGCTGCTCTTCCCAAAAACACAGTGGAGATGCCAGATGTTTTAATGGATTCAAGGAAGAGTCAGCCAGACATCCAAAGGGAAGATCCCTGAAGGTTCGTAAATGAGCAAACCACAGCTGTGGCAGCAATTTGAGATGAATCTGGCTCCTGGAGAGTCCTTGGGGCCAAGTTTAACCCATGCAGGAATTTTTTACCTGTGGCCACTGGGCTTGATAGATCCTCCATCCATCCACCCTCAGTTTTGTGCTCCTGAGGATATTCCCAGAGGTGCCTGATGGATGTTTTTGTGCTTCTTTTGCAGCTTTCTCCCTGACCTGCTTCACGTGCAAGGATGCAACTTCCAATCTCCATTGTCTCAGCACCACCAGATGCTCGGACAATGAGAAGTATTGTCTGACAACCTATTCCACCGCAGGAACTGGTGAGTGTGGAGCTTCCCCAAGGCCCCGAGGACAAAGTGGGGCTCACGTGGGGCTGACAGCTCATCCTCCTTCCACCAGGCAGTACAATGGAGGAATTAATGAGGATTTTAGCATGCAGAGAACAAATCTTGGGAAGGTGGGAACTTGGCCCAGGTCCGTTGCAACATATCGTAAAAATGCTTCGTATTAAACTCAAAATTAAAATACTGCTGATTAAACACTCTCAGGACAGGGAGATGCTGGAATAAAAATAATTATTTTTTATTATCTCTACACAAACTCCTTGTCTCAACTCCAAGCTCAAGTTTATGCCCATGAGATGGTGGAAATGGAAAGAGCCGGGTGCCGTGGAAGGAGCGATCCCAAGGCACGGTGCCAAAGTCTTGCAATCTCACATTGTACAAATAAGTCTCAAATTCTTGCCCTCAGCTGGCCCTGAAACCAGCAAAGGATTTGTAAGGCCTGGAGAGGGTGTCCATAGGTCACATATACACAAATAATGATGGAATGTGATGAAACCCAAGGGAAAACCCAACGGCATTGAGGGCAGAATAACAAATTCCCCACGGGATTGCACAGCCAGGCTATGACTGAAACCTGCATTAAAAAAAAAAAAAAAAAAAAATTGAGATGAAAAACTGAACTTTTCCTGCTGTTTTCTCTCCCTCCCCCCCAGGCAATGACCGGAGCCAGCGAATCACCAAGAAATGTTCTGCATTTTGCCCAACAATTGACCTGAACCTTGGCATAGCTGGAGTCGCCACCAGCTGCTGCGAGAGCTCCTTGTGCAACATGAGTGGGGCCAACAGTGTGAAAACCAGTTCCACCCTCCTCACCCTGGGGGTCCTGGCCAGTCTCGCCTGCATCCTCAGGATGGGTTTTTGAGGGGTTTTGGGGGGAAAATGAGCTGCTTGGCTTTGCATGGCATGGTTCAAGCTGCGATCCATCAGGTGGGAATGATGCTCTGTGCCTCCTACCTGGAAGGTCACCTCCCATCAGGAGGTTTTTTTTTTTTGCTCTTTCCACGCTCTGATGACAACACAAAATGGTGTTTTGGAGAGAAAGGGGTAAAATGGAGCCCTGCATGTGCAGAATGGCCCCATGTGGCCACCATCTCTCCTACTCCTGGCATTTATAACTCCGCGCATTTTTTGCCTTTCATTTTATCCCCGCCATTCTCTTGTGCCAATTTTTTTTTCCCATTTTCCACCCTGTATCATTTTGCTCTGAGAAAGCCTTTAATATTCCAGTTGTTAAACAGAAACTGGGCACAATAAAGTGTTATTTTATTCTATTGTGTGGCTGCGTGGTGTGGCACACTGGGCGTAGCTGCTGGATGTATCCATGTTTTGGGATAAAAGCAGAGGCGTTTTTGCCTGCAAGTTGAATGGGAATAATGCTGAAATATATTAAAATTACTCTGCATTCACTTCAGGAAGCCTCTCCCCAGATTTTATTTTTTCTGCACTGGCAGAAATGGCATTTTTGTGACTCCATTTCAGAATAAACTGAATTCTATTTATCTTCCTTTCAATTCCTCTCCTGGGTCAGCTGCCTGGAAGGAAACGGCTCTTGAGCTCTCCAGAAAACAGAGGGGACAAGGCAGGGAAGGGATCTGGAGCATTTTCTTTAAACTGGTTTAAGATCTCCCAGTGGAAGTTCCTTTAGAAGCATTAGGATTATTTAGAAAAGGGAGAAAAGTATCTTGCACCATGCTTAAAGGAAAATCATTGGAAAAGACAGATGGTTTCTGGAAAGAAACCTGGAGTTTTTCAGACTCGTTTGCGAAAAAAATATTCACACTGCAAATAAACCTTTGATGTTTACTCATCAAGGTAAAATTGAAGGGACTCATTACCCTGCTCTGACCTTCCTTGTGGAGAATCTTAGGAATGAGAGGTTTGCTCCCTCTGACCCTTCCAGGGAGGCTGAACTGGAAGGTCCTGGGAGGAAGGACCTCTCCACAAGGATCATCCTGAGGGAGATCTCGCAGGGAAACCAGTTGGGTGCAGCTCACCCAGCTGGTTTTCTCTCCCTAGGCTCCTTGCACAGCTCCATTTGACGGGCATTTTCTGGGATGAGAGGAACAACACTGCTCGGGAAAAGCCACATCTTTGTTCTTTACAATGGCTGTGCACAGGAAACCTGGGCTCACGGCTCCTGCTCATCCCAATCTGCTCTTACCCCTCCCTGTTCACCTTCCTCCCATCCACGTCCAACCCCAGCTCTGCATTCCCTGGTGGTTTTCTCTCCCAGATTTCCTTGTTGGCTTCTTCCTCCAGTCCTATTCTGGGTTTTTCCAACTCTATTTCCTTGACACAACTCATTGTTTCTTCCTTGGTGTAAATGCAAGATTGGCCAAGGATACTTTGATTTCGTCCACGAGTCTCCCCATTCTCCCCACGGATTTTATTGCCTTTCCCAGCTGAGCTGGCTCCATCCATCTGCCCGATTTATTCTCCTCACCTTGCATCCTTTCCTGCCAAATTTAGGGATATTCAAGTGACACAGATCCAAAAACCCCAAACAAGCCAATTTTGTGACCCTGGCTGGCCATATTCTGCCCCACACCCTGCTCCTAACATGGTGACAACTGAAGTATTTGGAATAATCTTCATCCCATGCCATCCACAAGTCCAGGATTCCTTAGGGACAACGGCTGGCACAGGGAAAGGCCAAGACGGGGCTGGTATGGCCTCAGGTCTTGTTCTGCTAAGCTTGGGAGTCCAGACCTGCCCTTGGCAGCCAGGTTTAAAATTAAGGTCATGTCTTGAGCTGCCTGAACTTGGCAGGTGCCTCTGTTTTGGGATGGGAAGGATCCTGGCGTAGCAAAGGGGATGGAAGCACGTGGGACACCCCTGGAGGGTTTCATGGCTGTTGCATGGAGAAGTTATAAACAGCTCTGGAAATTCAGAAGTGCCATCCCTAAGGGAGCAGCTTCCATCCTGGCTGCTTCCTTCTTGCCTGATTTCCCCCTGACCCCACAGGTTTTTCCCTAGTGCCCAACAAAACGCATCCTCGTGCTCCAAAGCTGACCCATGTCCCAAAGCCCTTATCTGGAGGTGGGAGCAGCAACTTCCCTGAGGCACAGGAGGTCCTAAAAACATGAGAGCTCCTGTGGTGAACCCTCCCCTTGGACTGTTGTGTAAGAGGAGACTCTGCCAGCCTTCCTGAGAAATCCTGATTGGCACCTCCCACGCGGGTGCCGCTCCCTAATTCCAAATCTTTCCATCACCCCGGGTTTCTGGTGCCTCCCATGGCTGCACACTCCTCACATGGGAGCGCTGAGCTGCCCCATGAGCAGAGGCATCTGTGATGCCTGGAGGCTTTTGGGAAGCAGATGGGAGTCTCATTCCAGTAGCTGGGATTGATCCTGGGAGGTAACTGCCTCTCTCTCCCTGTGGATTATACAAAAGTCATTTTTCAGAGCTCTGAGTCACTGCACCAGGACCTGGATCAGCCAAGGAGGCCTTTCCCTGCCCGAATGAGGCATCTGCAGAAGGAGCTTTAACTTTGGTCCTTCTTTTCCCTCTCTTGGGGTTTTCCCACCATTGGTTCTGAAGGATCTGTGCTGCCTGCTGCTCTCCTTTAATAATTCCCCTGCCTTTTCCTCCAAAACATGAAATTTCTCCCGCTTTTCTCTGTTTATTTGCCCGGATCCAACACAGTGCCTCAATGCCAAAGCAAGAGACAGGATGGATGCAAGGGCTCAAAGCAACACCTTCAGTGGGTCTAAAAATCTTCTGGAAGCCATGGAAAGGGACAAAACCAGCCCTTTTCCCAAAGCTGACTGCTGTTTCCTTGTCACGGAGCCAACCCATGGCTCCAATGTGAGCCCACTGCCAACTCATGGCTCCAATTTGATCCACTTTAATTTTCCTGTATGGATAATAAGATTACTCCAGAGAAGTGACTCAGCTTCCTTGGGGATTTTTTTCCCCCCAGTCTTCTTCAATCTTACTCATCACTTGGTGTCCCTGCTCCAGGCCCTTCTCCAGGCTGTGATCCCAGGCTGCAGGAGACACCCTCTCCATGTTGGATCCTTGAGTGAAGCCTCTGAGTGCTTTTGAGTTTTGTAATCTGCCCTGTTGGGAAAAAAAAATCTCTTTTCCATGCTCTCCATGCACTGGGATGAGGGTACCAGCATTCCAAGGTACCTCAGAACCACAGTACTAAAGAAGACATTCATGTCCTGGAGGGAGCTCCCAGAAAACTCAGAAAATTTCCCACTTCCCACCCAAATTGCTCTCCTTAGTACATATTTGTAGGATGTGCTGGGAGTGTTTCAGCCTCACTGCTCCTTTGAAGTCAAAGTCAAAATCTAAGTCTAAGTCTAAGTCTAAAAGTCAAAGTCAAAGTCGACTTGTGCTGATCCTATTCCCAGAAGATTCATGTGGGAATAAAATAGATGTTGGAAAAGTCAACAAAGCCAGGCTGGATGGGGCTTGGAGCAGCCTAGGATAGTGGAAGGTGTCCCTGCCCATGGCATGAGGCGGTTTTTAAGGTCCAAGGTGGTTTTTAAGGTCCTTTCCTACCAACCCAGTCTATGATTCTATGGAAAACAACAGGAGCTGAGATATGGAAGGGGAAAGGAATAAACACAACAAGTCTATGGGATAAATAAGACCAAAAATACAGGGGAAAAAAATGGTTCTTTCAGCCTTACTGCAAAATGCCAGCAAGGAGCCACACCCACTAATGAGGGAGAAAAACCTGTTTACAAAACACTGGGGCAAAGGACCAAGCTGTCCTGGGTGAAGCACAAGGCTCAATTTGATCATCACCACTGACCTCACTCACCAACCTCCAAAACCCAGGGAATGTCTGTTTGGACACAGGGCTTGAACAACCCTGGAATTCACCACCTGATGACGTCATTCCAGGATCAGGAGGGCCTGAAAAAAGTGTCAGAAAATCACATGGATCAGTAAATCATCCAGGGTTGGAATGATTCATGTTAGAAACAGACAAAAATACCCTGCTGATGGCTACGTGCAGGGAATTGCTGGTTAAGCTATTCCATAATTGCCAGAAAAAGCGGGGTTTGACAACATTTTCTTTCTGCTGTCCAGAACTAATCTTGTTTTAGAAGAAGCTCTGTGGACTTGGCAGCTCGAGCTCTTACAAGATGCATCTTGAATGAGAGTCTCTATCCCAGACTGTCATGAACAGATTTTAAGGAATTCAGAGGAGAGGAACAACACAGAGGAATAAAAGCAAAAGGATTGATTTAAGAGGAGAGATTGAAAAAATGACACTTTGAGGGATGGCTATTTCCGGAGCAGAGCTGCAATTCCAGGGTGCCAATTTGCGGGCTTGGAAATGGAGGCCTGATTTCGAGAAACTGTTGGGCGTGGAGAAAAGCAGCTCCTCTGAAGAATCCCTGGATAGCAGCAAAACTTAATTAAATCAAAATTGTACAAGGTATTGGAGGATTACAAGCGAGAAAAAGAGCAAGCAGGGGGATTAACCAGAGGCAAATTGATAAAGAAATGAAGACTGACGTGAAAATTTGAGGAAAATCTTCTGTTTAACCAACCATTAGCTAATTTAATTTAGTGTAAAACACACTGAATTTGAGGTAAACCAGCTTAGGCCAGCTCAGAGGCTGAGTCTGGTGCTGTTGAATAATTAAAGCCAATGGATGGTACAAACCCTGGAACATCACGTGCTGTCCATGCAAAGGGACCAGAAAAATTCATTCCTAGGACAATCTCCCTGTGCCTCCAGGCTCTGCTTTCATCGGAGCAGCGGCTCTGGAAGGAAGGAAGGAAAGGAAAAAATTCAGAGGAGGAGAGAGAAGATCCTGACTTCCTATCACTTACATGACTGGAAGAGCAAGAAATGTGTGGCTGAGAGGGCTTTTCCCCAAGGTGCCAGCCCTTTCCAAGGGCCCTGGTGTGGAAAACTCCCACACATGAACATTCCACACCCTCAGGTTGATTTCATGTCCACCTGGAACCTGTAAAACTGCTGCTGCTGTTGGGCTGGGGTATAAAACCTGCCCTCCAAACAGCTTCCCAGTGCTGCTGGAGGATCTGCTGGAGATGAGGACTCCTCTTGTCGCCTTGCTGGCTGCTGTGCTCTGTGTGGAACAAGGTGAGCCTCTCCTGCTGCTCCTGCTTAAGACAAGGATGAGGGGGAAGGTGGTGACAGTTTTCCACGTGGCAGAACTCTAGAGGGCTGTCACCAACTTTGCAGTGTTGTGATGGTGTCACCAATGTCCTTTTGCGCCCCAATCAATTATTTGATGCAGAAATGAGAATCTGATTAATTGATTCTTCTTTCCAGTGCTGGAGCTCTAGTGGTGCTCCAACCATTAAATTCACACTGTGGTCCTTGGGATCTTCCAAAAGGAGGCAAGCTGGAAGTGACAGAAAGCACAACAAAATGGTTTTTTTTTTTTTCCCTTAATAATTTCAGTTTTTGAGTACTTTAGAGAATTTTCTGTCCTGCTGCTTCCTCCCTCATAGTAGTTTGCCACGTGTCTTCCTAGAAAATGCAACACTGGGAATTTTTATAGATTAAATCAGCAGCAGAGGTGAAAGAACTTTTCATGTTAAAGGCATCCCGCTCCGAAGTGTTGTCCTCCTTCTGGGAGTGAGACACACGCGTTGCTCCATTGCTCCTGGCACGTGGGAATGATGACCAGAGTGCCAAAATTTCCCCCACACATGATGGTTTCCCAGAAACCACGATACGAATCTGGTTGAGAAAGAGGCATCTAATTAATAAATTATCACTGATGCATCAACCCCCTACTCCTACATCCTTTGGAATGGTTCTCCAGCGTGCCTGGAAGAGCAGGACCTTCGGCCGGTTTTGGGTGTAGGAAAATGACGATTCATTATTTTAAAAAAAAATGATTTAGTGCCCACAATTCCTGATTGAAGCAAAGTATCATGGACAGAAGAGGAAAATTTTCAAAAGCAAAGTTCTCAGTGTGACCCGGGATGAATTGGAAAGCTCACAGAGATCCAGGATCACAGCTTCATGGTGGGATTCCTCACCAGTAACATTTGATATTAGCAGCAGATTCCCAATGGATTTAAGGAAAGGCTTTTACACAGCACATTTCTGTGGCCCAGCCTAGACCCAGAATAAGAGATTTCAGCTTTCTGGCCTAAAAGTGGGACATAGGAAAATGTGGAAACTGGCATTTGATCCTTCTCAGTTACCCTGGGTCTCATCCAAGACCCTAATGACCAAATTTGGGTCAAAACTCTTGATCTCTCAGCTGATCAAAGAGGGTTTTTTGCCTTTTCAATACATAAACTCACTCTTTTGTGAGTTTTGTGTCCAGCAAAAATCATAAAAGGTCTTGATCCTTTTCACAGAATCACATTAAGGGTGGAAAAGACCTCTAAGATTGTCAAGTCCTTGCTGCAATGTTGGACAAGACCAGACAGATATTTGCTTAAGGTGTCCCTGAGAATTTCCAACAAGGAAGATTCCTCAGCCTGGAATTTCTCAGAGATTGTGATCCCTTTAGGAATTTAATTTTAATATCTCTTAGCATGTGTTTTTGTTCAGTTCTCCCATATTTCCACCACAGGGCACATAAAATATTTTATTACTTTCTTCTTTGCTCCATCTTTTTTTCTTGCATCGTGAAGAAGATTCCTGCAACTTTCCTCAGCATATTCTCATTTTCAACAAACAAACTAAACCCTTCCAACCTTTTTGACAAGATCACATTTCCAGGATCTCTGACCTTCTCTCCTCCCTCTCCTCTGGTCCCTCTCCAAATGCTCTGTATTTTTGGAAGTGCTGCAGAGAGATTTGGGCACCGGGGCTCCAGCTGAGGCTTTGCCAGGGTGGAAAGGCCACTTTGTGTATCTTGCACATGACATTTCTGCCCGTGTCCCCTTGGGTGACGCCTGTTTCTGTGGCTGAAATGTGACACTGTAGACTCCTGCTGTTGTCACTGTGGTTCTGAATTGTAACTGAACCATTTATTTGTCACCACTTAAACATTTAAGTGTTTAAGTTCTATCGTAATTTATTTATCTTAGTTTAATTGCATCCAATCTTCTTTTTCACTCTTTTATTGCATCCGTCTGTAAAAATCACTTAAAATCAAGGGATGGTTTGGGTTGAAAGGAAACTTTAAGATCGTCTCATCCCAACCCCTGTCATGGGCAGGGACATCTTCCACTATCCCAGGTTGCTCCAAGCCCTGTCCAGCCTGGCCTTGGACACTTCCAGGGATGAGGCAGCCACAACTTCTCTGGGAAATCTGTGCCAGGGCCTCAGCACTCTCACAGGGAAGAATTCTTCCATTGCTCCAGTTGGTTTGACCAATAATCCCTGGGAATTACCCTCTGAGGGTGTTTTCATGCCTGGCTTTGCACCTACCCCCTGCAATTTTCAGCAGCTCGTGTTTTCTGGGCTTGCTCGAGAACAACATCATTCAAAGTTGTTGCAAAAATTCCTTAAAACCTCCTTGAATCTCCTCTACTCTGCACATGAAAATTCAACTTCTTGTAGAGGAGAGTGACACAAAAACAGCTGCACAGGATCAACAGCTGGGGACTTTTTCCTTCCTTCCTATCAGAAACTTCTTGTTTCATGGTGTGACCTCTGCTGTCCTTCCACTTTCTCACTGCCAACTTCTTATCGGGCAAAAGTGTGCTCACAGGGACGTGTCCTTTAGTTGCTTTTGCCCTTTACAAAGTGACAGACTGGCCTCAGACTCAGCAGGAATTCAGCCAGCATTTGGCTTTGTTTCCCACCAAAAATTAGCTTTGTTTTTAGAGGAACTCAGTCACAAAACCCCACACTTCACTCTGGGTGATTCACAAGCTCTGAACTCAACCACCACTATTAAACCTTTCCATCTGCCTGGCTGGGGAGTGCTCTGCACATATTTTGGGGTGGTTTTGTTCTTCTTATGATGCCTCAGGTTTTAGCTTTTATATTTTTCAGATTCTGTGCTGCTTTTGTGTGTAGTTCTGAGCTTCATATTAGGGGATGGTGAGCTCTTGTCACAGAGTAGGGAGACAAAACAATTCCTGCTCTAGCTGGGGACCAAGGACAGCCAATCCAAATCTCAGCCCCAAGAGCACAAACAACGTGGACTGAAGAGAGAAAAAAAAGAAGGATGGGACTGCATGGGCTAAAGCTGTTAATTGGACAATTAACTCCAACATGCAAATGGACCAGAACTTATAAAAGTGTGAGACCCCATGACCAGTCGTGAATTTTGTGATCATTTTGGGTTATCTTGGGTGTAGCCCTGGCTGGGCTCTTGTGCTGCCCAAGGCGGATCCATTGAGGCCTTCTAATAAATCCCTACTTTATTCTTTAACTCTGTCCAGTCTCTGTTCCAGGTCAGCCTTCACAAGGCATCCCTTCCTTTTTTTTTTACTACTTTCCAGAGGTCTGGCCGACCACATTCTGGTTTTGAGGGCAGACACAGACATTTTAGGGCAGACACAGACATTCTGAGCAGGAAACGCTGTGTGACCTTCCTGCCACTCATCTGCCACTGCTGCAGATGTAGGAATTATCTCACCAAATCTGCCTTTAGCACTTAAAACAAGCTTTTGGTTAAGATTTTCCATTCTTTCCCGATTTTATGCTAGAAACAGGAGTTTGACAGAGCATCTGAGGGCTCTCACCAGACCTCCTGGAACTGAGGTTAGGCCAGTTCAGTGACGTTCACGCACAAAAAAAGAGATGTGACAGCAGCCTCTGCGCCAGATGAAAGAGAAGCAGGACACTGGGCATTGTCCACCTCCTCAAAATGCTATGGGCATCTTTAAATTCTCCCTGCCAAGCCCTGCCCAGGAGAAACCCTGAGCAGTAATTGGCAATTCCCATGGCTGAGCCCTCAGGACTGAGCTGCTATGGCTCAGCAATAATCTCCTTCATAAAAGCCCCCAAATCCTTGAATTCTGCTCACATCTCCTGCTCCCAGGGATTGCAAACAGATCGATAACACTTCTCAGCCTGAGCCAGAGGAGACAGAGAGGGATTTAGCGCTGCTGCCACGGGTCAGGAGATAAAGAAAGTCACTGGTCATTCCCACAGAAACATTCCTCAGGCTGTAAGGAAGGAAATGGAGATCTCTGCAGTGGGGTTTTTGTAGCCTTTAAACCTTGTAATGTGCTTTTTCCCTTTTTTTTTTTTTTTTTTTTTGCCCCAGTTTATCCATTCATGTGCTACACCTGCCAAGAGCAGGAGTCCAACAAGGACTGTTTGACCATTTCCATGTGTGCCAAGGAGGACAAACACTGCGTGACCGTCCGGAAGGACATCGGGACAAGTAGGTTTGGGAACAGCACCTTGTTTGTTTTGTAGGAGAGCAGTCCCAGGAATGGGATTTCATCCCAGTACGGGAACAACAGGCCTTGATGACCAACTTTTAGGAGACACTGACCTTGTGGCTGCAGCAGTGTCCAGACACACTTGATATTCCTGCTGGAAACTGGGGAAATGATGAGGACACAGGGAGCAGCACCAGGGAGTGGATTCACACCTGGAGCTGGGTGTGTTTCACTCCCAGAACTGTTTTGAGAAATGTTTTGGCCAAACACTCACTGTGCCAAGCACAATCCTTCAGGCCTGTCCTGGGGGCTCTGTGCCCTCAAAGACCTCCACGTGCTCTTATTCCAAATCTCAGGTCGTGCAGAACGTTCCCCCTCTGTTTATGCTGTAGGAAAAACCACCCTGGTGGGAACAACCCAGCCTGAGCATCACTTCAGGCAGCTGGAGCTGAGAGCCACAGGTGCTAATTCCATGTTAGGATTGACAAAACCTAAAAAAGTGGAGCTCAGAGAAGTCCTGATTAGACTTGATGATCTTAAAGGCCATTTCCAACCTTAACAGTTCCAGGATTCTATGGCACTGTGGCTTCCCCATCCCTGGAAGTGTCCAAGGCCAGGAAGGATGGGCCTCTGAGCAGCCTGGTCTGGTGGGAGGTTCCCCTGCCTGTTGAATTTTTCCTAGGTTTTATAGAAACAGGACAGGTGAGAGGCATTTTCAAAGATTTTATTCTATTATCAGTCTCAATGAAGGGTGAGATATAAGAGATGTAAAACTCAACACCATTCTATCAAAAGCCAACCCATTTCCTGGTTAAAATATATTATAAATGTTTTTCAGCCTATTAGCTTTTGCCACACAGTGCTGCTAATACTTCTAACACCAATCACCAATATTTTTACCCCACATGGTCCTGCTACAATGCATCTTTCACAGTTAAAATTCTCTAAAATACCTGGGTTGTTTTTGCAAGGCCATAGTTTGAAACTTGTTGAAACTTGTTTCTAGCTCAGTCTCTCTCCCAACAATGTCATCTCTGTCCCATGGCCTTCCTAAGTCAGCACACTTTATCTCAGTGTTTGCATACAGATGCACAAGACTGTGTGAGCTTTTAGTCAGGTTGTGAGAATTCATTACAAATCCATTTCTCACATCTCCCCCTCTTTTTTTGGATTGTAAAAACTTTTTTGATGGTCTTATTTATCATTTGTTGTACACAGCGAAATATACAAGTATACAATCCAGTATAAATCCACTTCTCACATCTGCCCATGGATGATTTTTAAGGTCCCTTGCAACCCAAGCAATTCCATAATTCTATGATTAATTCCATGAAATTTCCCTTGAGGATTAATGCCTGGCCTTCCTTTACTCCACAAAACAGATTTAGCCACAAAAATATTTAAACAATTATTTTTCATCCTCCTTTTTCTCTTCTTTCCCCCACTTTTCTTCCTGCACTAGAGCCCAACAAGCCTAAATACGTCATCTCCAAGATGTGTTCTCCAACGTGTCCAGAAACAGGTCAGCAACAAATCCAAAGCTCCCAGAATGTTTCCTGCTGTGAGAAACCCCTATGCAATGTGAATGGAGTCAGCAGCAGGCAAAGCAGCCATGGAATGATGTCCCTGGGTGTCCTGGCCAGCGTCACCTACATCTTTACATACGGATTGTGATGGGTTTGGAAGTGCTCCCTGTGATGTTTGAAATAAAAGTGTTGTTCTGGGATAATTTTCCACTCTCAAAGATTTACGTTTTGTGGTTGAGCCTCCCCCTGGGATTTTTGAGAGAGCCTGGATAAGTCAGGTGCTGAACTCCCATTGATTTCCTGAGCCTGCCTGAATCCAAAGTGTCCCCAGACATCCAACTCACATAAGAAAACATACAGAAAATGGCCTTTTTGACATGTTCAAGCTTCAAATCATTGTTGCTCCGAGGAGATCCTTGAAGGCATAGTTTTGTCTCTCACTTTCAAAGCTCTGTGAGGAATAACATCCCACCCTGCCTGAAACACAGGGAATGGCTCCACATTGGTGTCAGCACAGGGGCTGATCAGTGAATTTGTTCACAGTGAGTTTGGGTTATCAAACATCTGTTGATAAACAAGCAGGTGGAAGTAAAGCTGATTTGTGGCAGTGTTGGGGACTTTTCTCCAGCCTCAGTGGGGAGAAATTTCTGGCTCCTCAGGGTCTTTCCTCCCATTCCCATTCTGAAATGAGCTTCTCTTATCAGAGAAAAGGGGGAAAGGCAGAGAGGGGAATATGTGGCTGACAGAGGAAAGGCAGTGGGAAGGTGGGAGGGAGAAGGGAAGGAATGGGGGCAGCCTGCTGAGCTGGGAGTTGCTCTCACACTGCCTCCTCATGGACCTCATCCAGCTGGAAAAGACATCCCCGTATCTACTCCCCTCTTTTTCCCCAGGGCCAAAACAACCTCACACAGCTGTCACCAACCCCTGCCATTCAGAGCTTGCGAGAGGCTTTCTACAGAGCCACGTTCCTGGCAGAGAAACCATCGATTGTGTTGAGCTTTGTTTGGTTCTGCCCCCCACGCTCTCCTCTCCCTCCTCTCCCTGCAGGAGCTGCAGCTGAGGGGACACAGAAAAGCTCTGTAGGAGGCCTGGGGGTGTCACAGTGAGAAGAAGAAGGGCAGCCAGCCAGGGACTCACACAAACAGCTCAGAGCTTCTTGGGTCACAGCCCCAGCTGCAAGCTCCCATTCCTGGAAAACACACAGAGAAAAAAAAAAAAAAAAAAAAGGAAAAGCTGGCAGCATCCCTAGCTCAGCTGTGTCCTGGGAGAAACCAGAGCTGGTCCAAACAATTGAAGGGTGTCGGGGTTTTTTGTTGTGTTTGATGGTTAAATGAGATCTTTGCTTTCTCTGAAGCATTGCCCCGGAACTCTGCTGGGTTTTGGTTACACATGTGGATTTTTGAGGCATTTCACAGTGCCTGGATTTCAGTTTCCAGGAGGATGAAAGATTCCACATCAACTTCATGTTTTGTGCTGTGAGCTCTGGATCTGGTGACTGGTTTCAAATATTTTCTTTAATGGATGGAGGGGAAATGGAGGAAATTAAGGAGGTGACACCACAGTGGTGGGCAGGGGCAAGAGGACACTGACACCCCACTGAGCTGTGCCTGGAGATGACAGATGTCAAAAGACCAAATCAACAGCAGAACCTGCTGTTAATTTTCTCTCACCAAACACAACCTCAAAAGGGAAGGAAAATTAGGATGGAGAAGGAGAAGGAGAAGTTTTTAAACTAAAAAGAAGGAAGAGATGTTCGGCTGCTCAGGGCAGGCACTGGTAGGGCTGTGGTGGCTGTGCTGCATCCCAGTTCCAGAAGCAATTCCTCCAGGAGCAAGTCTTCCCTACCCTGCACAGTTTTTCCCTGCAGGACCTCGGGTGCTTTTTAAAAAACTCCAAGAAAGTTGAGATCCAGGCCAAAGCTGTTATTGTTTTACCACCTGACATATTGGCAGGAGAATGAGGAAGTAGAAGGAGCAATTTGTATCTCAACCAGTTTTGCTGGACATGAGAAAGCAAAATCTTGGTGGAGAGACCATCTGGAGGGGAAGGAACAAGTGGAGGGTTGAGGTAAGTCCAGTGAGGCTGTGGGGAACCAGGATGGATGCATTCAGGAGGGAGAATGAACTTTATCCTGATCTTTTGCAGACCCTTACTCCCAGCTTTCCCCCCAGTTTTCACCACAGCAGTCCAAGTGCTGCCAGTAGGTCAAGTGAGAGTGGTTTCCTAGAATTGTCTACAAATTTAGAGGAACCCTTTCTCTTCCTGAAATTTCTGGATGCCAAAGCATCCAGAAGTAGCCGGGATTATCCTGACTGATTCTCTGGAGGTGAAGGGATTGTGTTTAACAGGATTTACTCCTTGTCTTGTCCACCCACCTAGCTCCTGGACTGAAAGCTCCTGGTTGTGGGAGCTGAAGGTCACAGAAAAGTAAATCTGGAGGTGGGAATTCTGGATGGACTTTGTCACCACTGATCCTCTAAGTGGAAGATTGCTGGAACTCTTTCAAATGAAGAAGGAAGAGGGACAATTTAAAACTCTCCTTCTTGACTGGAGGTGAGGAATGGGCTGATTATGAGGTCACAGCTCCTTTTTCACATGGTTCCTCCCTTCCCTGGGCTGGAGGAAGATGCAGGTAGAAGATCAAGGTGGCTCAGCTTTAGGCAAAGCCTAAATCTCCTTTTTTTCCCCATGGATTTAATCGGTCCTATTTCCCTTTCCCAGTGTGAGGTTTGGGCGCTGTTGCTCTCCAGGCTGAGCTGTCTAGGAAAAGAATTCCAGGTGATTCTTGGAGCCTCAGTGTAGGATTTGTTTTTCCAATGCCACGACTCTGAGCTGCGCTTGCAGAGTCAGGAGTTGTGTTTGTGCTTCCAAGTGTGGAGTAAGAGGGAAAACAGGTGTGGAGACACAACCACATCAAACACAACAGCAAGAGCCACTTTGCTGCCACAGATATTAATGAGATTAACTAATTAACACAACAAAAGTGAATAAAATTAGTTTTTTCTATGTAAATATGCAAATCAGTGGGGGCTGCCAGCCAAAGTGGTGTCCAGGATAAATGGGAAAAGAAATCCATCACAGCTACCAAACCTAGCCTGTTTCTCCTGCTCCTGTTTCTTTGGAACAGGGAAATTTGGGTGTTTTGGGAGACCGGGCAACAACAAATCACAGACTCATTTAGGTTGGAAAAGACCTCCAAGATCATTGAATCCAACCTGTGACCAATCCTCACCTTGTCAACCAGACCAGAGCACCGAGTGCCACCTCCAAAGCCTTTCCATGAAGAAATGTGGAAATAATTCATTATTAAAAAAGGCATAGGGACACACAGAGCAGCCAAACCAAGAGTGGGAAAAAAGCTCTGATGATCAGCAAGGATTTTATGACAGGTGGGTGATATCCCTCCCTGTGACAAGATAACAAAATCTGTGAGGGTAAAAGTGGTACCTGCCACACAGCTCAGCCTTAATAAAGCTTTTGGCACAGTGTGACGTGATGGGCTCAGAAGCAAAACCAAGGAAACCCAGTGGGGCTGAAATCTCGAGCAAACCACAGCCAACAATTTGCTGTCAGGCTGGAACGATCCATTAAAAGGCTCCTCTTGGCTCTGGGATGATGCAAAGTTTTAATTGCTGGTTTGGATGATGTATTAGACAATAAATTCACTGAGCTCACGGGTGACGAGCTGAGAGAATCTGCAAACAGGAGAATTCTGGGTGATTCCAGTAAATGTAAGTGGTAGGTTGAGAAAAGAGGGTGTAATTTAGGAAGGACAAGCACAAAAAGCTCTCCAGTTAATGTGGCACAAATATGGGATGAGGGAATCTCCCTCACAGCAATCTGGCAGGAAAAGAAGATGTGCTGGATCACAAGTTTAACACGTGTCAAACCTCGGGGGAAAAATGTGAAACAAAGCCCTGCTGGAATTCTGCACTCCATGGAAAAATCTTACACATTGCACTGGGAAGTGTGAAGTGGTGTGTGATGGGATGAGAACCTTCCAGATCCTCCAAATGGAAGGCTTGGGCTGCTTTGTTCTTCCCACTTTTTGTGCTGGTGTTGACACAGCAGCAAAGAGGATTTTAGATAGGATCAGAAGGAATTCCTGACATCCAAAGTAGGGTGAAGAGCTGGAAAACTGCCTCCAGAAGCAGCAGCTTTAGTACCATAATTAGGATTCATCAAAGCATGGAAAAACTCTGCTCTCAGCATCTCCTCCATGTCTCCACTGGGGCTGGAGAATGAACTCATTCCTGGTCATTCCCATTCCTGCCTCTCTCTGTCACCTTTCTGTCATTCCCACGTGGAGCTGGTTCCCTCCACCAGAGCAGAACTGGGGTGTTCAGGGCTGGGTTTGGCTTTATCACAGAACCATGGAATGTTTTGGGTGGGAAGGGACCTAAAAGATCTCATTCCAACCACTCTGACCATGAGCAGGGCCAGAAACCTTCCACGAGATCAGGTTGCTCCAAGACAAAGACTGAACAGCAAAAGTGACCCAAAGCTCTTCCAGTGATGTGGAAAGAACTTCCATGTAGGAATTTTCACTCCAAAGGATGTCCAGCTCCAGGGATCCCAGGATTTCAGTCAGCACTAAAACAGTGCTGAGGCAGAAGGTGGAGAGAGCTCTGCACAGGAATGATGATTTCCCCATTTTCCAACTGATTCCTTATTCAGACAAGTCCTTAAATTCCACACAAAGAATTGGGGGTGCCAGGGGTACAATTTTCCTTGGTTCAGGGGAGGCAAGAACAAGCCCTGGCTCTGTGCCCAGTGCTCACAACAGCTCACCTGGGACCTGCCTGCAGCTTCAGGATGCAGAATTAGATGTTAATCAGCAATTAGATAACGAGCAGACACCGCTCCTGGGAATGAGAAACTCCCTTCTGCAGTCACAGGAAACTGGAGGAATAAAACTCCCTGTGAGATCTTTGGGGAGAAGAGATTTTATATTTGATAATATAAAAAATCTTGGAGAAAGTGGATTTTGCCTTTCACACTCTTCCTTGTGGATTTCATTGGGTCACAAGCACCAGTGTGGGTGTGCCCAGATCGTCTGTCCTGCGTCGCTTCTGTGCCACCAGCAGCCAAAAAAGATGAAAGCCCTGCAACTCTCCTCGTGCCTTTAAGGCTGAGCACAAGGTGAAGGTAAAAGGTGAAAGGCAGAGCAAAAAACCCCCAATTCTGTTTTTTTTTTTACAGCTTTTGGTGAGACAATGCTGTCTTTGCTCACTTTCTGTTTTGTTTCCCCCCTTTGACATGAAATTCCTGAACATTCCAGCCCTTTTGTTTACTTTATCTGGGCGTTCGATGGCTCCCACCCTGCTCTTAGTCCTCTGGAGTTTCCTATCCAAGGTCAGCTTGATCTTTCTCTTTTGAATGAACACAGGCACCCAGCAATGCCTTTCCTTTTACCTTTGGCTCTGCTGGTTCTTCTGGCTCTCCACACATTCCCATTCCTATTTTTTATACCAAGTTTAACATTTCCACTACAAACCTCCATAAGTCTATCACCTTGCCTACAGCTTCAGCATATTTTTGTGCTGCCTCCTTGGAGCCTGGTGAATTCCTTGCCCACAGAAAAGTGCATTTTTTTGGTGAAAGGAATAAGGGAAAGGACTGAAAAGCCTCTTCATACCCCAAAAAACCTGGAGATGAGGCCCCTGTTGTGGGAGAGGAGGTGCCCAGACAATTTTGTGGGTGGTCCAGAACCTTTGATGGCACAAAAAAGGGCCAGAATTGGAAAAAAAAAAACTATAAAATGAGTCCAGAGTTCACTTAGGAGATGGAATTAGGCCTGGAGACAGGGATAGACATGATATAATTAAGGATTAGTGCTGGAGAAGAGAATCATGAAATACCCTGGGTTGGAAGAGCAAAAGGATCAGCAATTCCAACCATAAAAGTCACAACCCGAGGCCAGAAACAGATGGAGACAAAACCCAGCTCATGGTCAAGGTCATCCAGGACATGGCTGGAGACAGGGACACTCACAGGGCCTAAAGGGTTAAGCTTGAGTTCAAAGGGGGTTCCTGGAGCCATGGGCGCAGTCTGAGGAGGGCCCTGCTGAGGCTGCTCTGGGAAATTAAAGTTTTTTTTGCCTGAGAAACAAGATCTTAAAGAGTCACAGTTGTTTTCCTGTCAAAAGCCTAAAACAAGCACGGCTGAGGGTGACTCACACAGACTTTGGAAGGAGGAAGGGTGAGAATTCCAACACCAGCTGAGCCTCACCAGACAGCAATCCACTTTCACCTTAGGCTCGGGGAGAGAGGGGAAAAGGAAATGTGGATGTCAGCCAGAAGTGAAAGCTCATCCACCTGACAGCCAGATTCTGACTGCAGGTTGTGGTTGGAGGGGGCAGATGAAGGTTTTATTCCATTATCTATAAAAAATATAATAAATGGTGTGACCCAAAGATCTGGTTAGGCACCTTTATTTCAGGAATTTTCAGGAATCTCAGAGGCTACCTGAGAGAAATCTCAATTTTTCCCCACAGGATGCAGCAGAGGTGGTAGAGTACAGTGACCTGTTTGGCACCACAGACAGCAAAGAATAATCTGCAGCTTGGTTTGCCGGTGGAAAAATCTGTGTCTGGAGCATCCTTGGGTGCTCCAAATATGATCCTGAGGGTCTCCTGCACAACTTTGATCCAGAGAGATCAGAAGGGACTGCAGGAGGAGGAACATCCAGGGTGGGATGAGGAGGAAGGGCTGGGATATGGAGTCAGGCCTCTCATCCAGCCAGGTGCAGCAGGATGGTGGGAGCAGGAATTCCAGGGATTCCAGGGATCCCAGCTCCAGCATTCCATGGAATTTTCCTGTGCCAGCACCTGGAAAAGCACTTTATTGCAGCAAAGTGCTCCAGACAAAGAGAATTTGGGGATGAGAGGAAGCAGCAAGGATGGAGGTGCTGTGTTCCTGCTCTCTCATGTCCTCCCAGTCCTCTGCCAAACTGATTCTCCACGTTTTGGCAGGTGAGAGCAATTCCAACCCTCTCTGGAAGAAACCTGAACAATTCCCAACTCCAGAGCATGATGCAATTGCTGGAAAAAAAAAAAGGTCTCTGTCCCCTTCCTGTGTCATTAGAGGAAAGCTGTTTGAGCAGTTCTGCTCCACTGACAGGGGAAACGTCTCATTTGCAAATTCCTCTGGGGTTTTGGTGCCTCACGTGCACAGCCAGGCCCAGGAAGTCTCACACAAACCCTGAAACAGAAGCGTGGTGGGGAAAGAACTCTCTGTGTCCCACCTGAAGCTGAGCAAGCTTTTACTGACCCTCAATTACAAACTTTAACTCATCTAGTGCCTGTTCAACATCAAACCCTTGCAGGCCTGGTTAGTCTAGGTTTAATTTCTGAACCATCTCTGCTGCTCTGACCCATCAAGGGTCCTGCCACACTCATAATTTCCTGATTTTAACTGTACCCATTCCTCCCCTGCATGCCACAACCATGAAGTATTTACCCCAGCACCAGTTTGCCCTCCGATCCAGCCACCTCCTTATCTCCTTCTCCCTCAAGTGTGTTTTTATAGCTGTCTCCACCTTTTCCCAGCATGTGTCACATTCCTGGTGCTGGACTCTCCCCCTGCTGCCTCTCTTGCTTCACCCTTCTTTTTGTGAAAAAATACTTTTTGGCCTTGCACTCACAGTATTAAGCCAATGGTTAAATAAAGTCCTCCAGTGACCTCCAAACTTGCAAGAAGAGGGTGGAGCACTCGGGGCAGTGTTTTGTGGGCTGGACTAGAACAGAAATCTCTGCCAGCAGAGTTGCTGTGTTGAGTCTGTCCCACACAACAACCTTGGGGAGCAGCTGGGAGATGATCTTAGGCCACAGAATATAAAATATCCTGAGGTGGAAGGGACCCAAAAGATCATCAGGTTCTCAGAAGGGCTTCCTTCCTCACCTGGTGTAATTCCCACCACAGAAAACTGGTCCTTGGTGGCTCTGGTGACCTCTTCCTTTTGCAGCATCCTGTCATTAGTGCTGTCCCCGCCCAGCCATTCCAGCAGTATCAGGATGACTCCAGATCCCGTGCTGGGTTGTGACCTCTGTGACTCTTAGGTCCTCCCTGTTCCTTCTTATCAGCAGACAGACCCTCTCCAGGAAAACAATGGGGATGATAATGTTAAATTTAACTGTTGATGTTAAATTTAAGTGTTGGAGAAATCCTGGAAGCTGTAGATCCTGGGGATGAGGAGAGTGTAACATAAAAATCCTAAATCTGAGTTGGAAAAGATCTTAAAGATCATCCAGTTCCAGCCTCCTGCCATGGGCAGGGACACCTTCCACTATTCCAGGTTGCTCCAAGCACCATCCAACCCGGCCTGGAACACTTCCAGGGACGGGGCAGCCACAGTTTCCCTGGGAAACCTGTGCCAGGGCCTCCCCACCCTCATAGGGAAGAATTCTTTCCTAATATCCAACCAAAATCTACTTCCTCAGCCTGTATAAAACAGGGGTTTTGTAAATGTGTCTGAATTATGTTTTCTCAAGTTACCACAAAGCTGAAACTATCAATTTTTTTAGTATTTGGTTTGTCCCAGCAGCCTGCTCCAGAGGAAGACATGAGGCCACAGAAACTGCTCCGAAGTCAGTTCCTGCTAGAATATCTGGCAGTGACAAATGAAACTGAGCCACGGGAAAGAAAAGGGAAGCAGGGGTTTGCAGGCATGGGTTTGCTTCCCAAGCAGAGTGCTCTGAATGCCTCTGACAAGACAGGAGCCGGAATTTCTCCTGACAGATGCATTCGCCAAGAAATGCTGACCCTGCAGAATTAAACCCATCTGTGGCACAGAGTTTGTCAAGCCTGCTTGTTTCCTGCTGGCTCACCAGCCTTTTCCTCCATTGCCAGGCTTTCCTTACAGCCAGTTTCACAGCCCCCTCCCCCCCCCCACTGCCCCTCCTGCAGCTCATTTCCTAGAGGATTTAGTTATTTCCATGGGACCTACTGAATTTGGGACACTCCAACATCAGGGGACTTATTTACAGTCTGAAGACTCATCCTGCCAAGCAGCCCAGGCTGTCCCATGCCACCCCAGCTGCTGGGCTCTTCAAGCTTCCCAATCCTGTATGTCTAATCCAATTTAGGCTCTGGTCAACAGATGGGGGAGTTGGTTCTTTATGTGCTTGGATCGTGAGTGGGGGCTGTGCGTGCAGAGGGGTCAGACCTGAAGAGGGGGTGTTGAATGCAGGGACAGGTTCTGTATCTGGGGGAGTCTCGCCTGCAGGAGATCCACGCAGGGAGCCCGGGGTACAGGGAATGTGTGAGTACAAGGTGGTTTGGAATGTGTGGAGGACGATGTGTGTGTGCTCAGGGGATCTGTGAGAGGAGATGCACGGAGGAGGGAAGGGAGAAAGGAAATCAGCAGGTCCTGTGGGTAGAGGGAGTCAGAGAATCACGGAATCCCAGAATAAGCTGAGTTGGAAGGACTGGACTTGGATGAATGGGGTCCAGCACAGTGGCAGCCCCCTACTCCCGTCTCCTCCTTCAGGGAAACACAGGGGACCCGAAAAGGGGCTGGAAAAAGCCTCCTGGGGCACGGCTAGGGGAAAGCTGGCTCAGTTCCGCCTCGGCCAGCCGCTACCAGGCCGACACGCTCTCCACAACGCCCCTTTCCCGGCCCCGGTTCTCCCTAGCGGGGAAACGAAACAAGGCGTGGCCGGGGAGGTGGAGGGGGGAGGCGGTGCGGGGGTCGGGCCCGGCCCGCGGGGCGGAGCCGCCGCCCTTTCCCCACCCCCGGCGCCCGGCCCTGCCGCCAGCCCTGCGCTCCTCCAGCCGCCCTGCGCATCTCTCCGGCCCCATCGTCCGCACCATGAAGGCGCTCCTGCTCGCTGTGCTGGCCGCGGTGCTGTGCGTGGAGAGAGGTAAGGGAAGGGGATGTCCCCGCCACCATCGCCTGCCCCCCAGGTCCCCCGCTCCCTCGCCAGCGCTGCGTTAGAGAGCAAATTGGGGGTTGTGGGAGTAATGCGTGTGGCAGGGTAGGCTGTGGAAGTTGGAGGTTTTTGGGGGATATAAGGGTTGAAAAGGGGTCGGGGGCACAGCGCTGAGCCGCGTTATGGTTCGGAGCGGGGTGCGGGGGTGTCTTCCCAAGACGTGCCTCGCAGCAGTGTCCCTCCTGAAGCAGGAACTTCAGGGCTGCCCCGCCTGTATGAATAGGTGAGCATCTCCGGCTGTGCGGGTGGATATCCTGGAGCTTTTCCCAGTTGCAGCTCGAACAAAGAGCAGGGCCGGCTCCGCTCCCCTTTTTCGGCGCAGCCAGGCGGGATAACGGCGCTGGGATGGGCTGAGATGCAGCCGAGGGGAAGGGGGGTGGAGGGGAGAGGCAGCCCAGCCCCGGCAATGGCTGATGGAGCAAAGTCGAGGCAGAGCCACTCGTGATTCTGGCTCCTGCTGCCTACTCCGAGCATCCTTCGGGGCGCGATGACCCCCAAGGGGACAATGCCCTGTGGGGAGCATCTTGGGGCTGCTGCCAAGCGTGGGGAGAACGCGGTTCCTGTTGCTGTGTGTTAAGCTGCCAAGTTGCCCAAGTCTCAGGGCCTGCCATCCCCTCCTTCCCCACGGACTCCATTCCTCACTATGCAAACTCCTTGGGGCCGTGCGAAACCACGTATTGTTCCCATATGTCGCTGCTTGGAGAAACCAAACAAAGAGCCACACGGGAGAGTTCTGAGCTTTCCCAGCCTCTGCTCAGCAAACAGGGTCCCTTCTTGTTTTTTGAGGGCACCGCTGAGATGGAACTGGCTCTTTGCTGCCCTTTCCAATTCCTCCCTCCCAGTGGGATCCGGGAAGCAACTGGAGATTAAAGCACTGGGTCTCCGGCAGAGCCCAGCTGGCTTGGGCTCAGTTCCAGCGGTCAAGGCCAAGGCAGTAAAGGGTTTCATCCCCCTCCCCCCAAAAAAGCACAACCCCTTCAGTTTTAAAAGTAAGTTTTTATCCAGGCAGAAGGGTTTGCTGCAGGTGGTTTTATCCCCAAACACTTCCAGCATGTCCTGGGGGGATTTCACAGAAAAGCTTTACCTCCTGCTCGAAGATCTTGCCTGTGGATCTTGATAAGGATTTTGCCTGAGAGAATGGAAAAGCGACATCGGGGCTGAATGGGAAAGCTGCCGATGCAACAGCATTTTCCTGGTGCTAACGAGCTCCAAAGTGGGCTTTTAAAGGCCTTTTCCCTCCCTGTCTTTGCAAGAATGATTCAACCCCTTCTCTCTAGGAATTCCCCCAAATGCCCTGCTCTGTTTTGGGAGCTCTTTGTTCCTCCGAGAAGCTAAGCAGCAAACAAATAAACACATGAATTCTTCCACTGGTGAAAACAAGGCTTCTCTTTTGCATTGTTCAGTCTTGTGATTTTTTTTTCCCCCTTTTTTTCTTGTAACCTTGATCTCCAACTCTTTGCTCCGTCTACAGCTGCATGAAATTAATTCTGCCACCCCTCTTGTGCCTTTTGTCTAAACCACTCAGCCAATTTGTGCTCTCATAACTCTGCAGTGGGTGTTTTTTTGGGGCAGAAAGTGGCTGAATATTTCCTTTCTTAAACTCTGCCTCTCCTGGAAGGATTTTTTTTCTGTTAAGACAAGGGGTAGGTAATGGGTACGTGTGACAATGAAAATCACGGGGACAGGTAGGACATGCAGTGGCAGGAGCAGGGATTGAGTCACGTGGCAGAGAATTTCGTGCCCAACACACTTTTATGTCGTGTCCAAAGATTTCTGGTGTGTTTGCTTCTGGAACCTTAAATAAACAGCATTGCACCACTCGGTGGCTTCAGTGCAGTGAGCAAATACACAAGGGGACATCTGTCCTGCCAGAATACCTGCAGGAAGCCTGTAATCCACTTCATTCCTGATTGCTGAAGATTCCTGGGATGAGTCAATTCACCTCCTCGGGGTGGTTGTGAGGTAAAGAGTTTGACACAGGTCACCTGAGACTTGGGAGCAGACCTGGGCTTCACTCCGAGGTCCCACATGGAATTGTGGCCAGCCCAGCGAGGGGCAGTGACTCAGTGGCTGGTCCCATCCTCCTCCTCCCCGTCTCCTAAACGCAGAGATTCACTGAGGAATCTCTCCTGGAGGCTTTGACTCAGCTGGTGGCCCTGTAATCCC
Organism: Diglossa brunneiventris; assembly: GCA_019023105.1. Taxonomy (NCBI): domain Eukaryota; kingdom Metazoa; phylum Chordata; class Aves; order Passeriformes; family Thraupidae; genus Diglossa; species Diglossa brunneiventris. The sequence goes on along the minus strand of CM032354.1, from coordinate 154,321,536 downwards.
GGTGCTGTGGGTTGTGGTGGCTGCCTTGGTGTGCTCAGGTAACCTGGGTTTGTTGTGGGGATTGTTTCCAGAGTGAGGATCCTTGGAGGATGCATGAGCCAGTCCAGGAAATTCCTGCTTGGGGGGTTTGTGGTCTTGGCTTCTGTTCCAAAGCAGAGATTTGGCTGCTCTGCTGTGACATTCAGGATCTCCCACTAACCCACTTTAATCTGTTTCTCTGAGATTATATTTTGTTTTCTTTCCCCTCCTTGGCTGTGGCTGCTCAAAAGTCATTCCTCTGAGAGCAATTGTTATTTTTTTTTCTAATTTTTCTTGTAGAAGCCTTTTATTTTTCTGAGAGAAACAGGAATGAGAAGAACAGTCCTGTGGCAGAGTGGGGCAGATGCTGAGCAATATTTGTCCAAATAATAATTCTTCAAAATATCCATGTCAGTAACTGCAGTGCCTCAGAGAGCTCTCCCAGGGCTTCCCCTGCTTCACTTCCTTAGGAAAATATTCCAAGGGGGTCTATAAGAAAGCTGGAGAGGGATAGGACAAGCTGGAATGGGTTCAAACTGAAAGAGAGAGTAGGTTTAGGTTGGATATTGGGAAGAAATTTTTCCCTGGGAGGGTGGGGAGGCCCTGGCACAGGTTTCCCAGAGAAGCTGTGCCTGCCCCATCCCTGGAAGTGCCCAAGGCCAGGTTGGATGGAGCTTGGAGCAACCTGGGATAGTGGAAGGTGTCCCTGCCCATGGCAGGAGGCTGGAACTGAATGATCCTGAAGCTGCCTTCCAACCCAAACTGTTCTGTGATTTTTGATTTGTGGTGGTGCTGAAGGAGCAGGGACGGGGCTGCCTCACACTTCCCACCCTCAATCAGCCCCCGCTCTGTTTTGCATCCCATAAATACAGAAAGGGAAAGGCAGTGCCTCGTGGAAGGGCTGCCTGGGAGCTCCAAAATCCCGAGTCCATGGAAGATTGGGAACAGACCTGATCTGTCTGCATATGTAGGTCAACAACTGCAGCGTGGATGTGATGCTCTTGTGTGTAAAATACAGAGATCAAAGTGCCTGTGGCCTTGCTGAGCCTCTGGTCCAGGCTGTCTCCACAACCATTTCCCACCCCAAATGCTGTTTTCCAATCATTCCTCTTTGTGAGGGATGAGGGATGGGAGCCAGCTAATCCATCCTGCTGCTGTAGGATAAGCCTTAAATGGTCTCAGGTTGCTCCAGGGGAGGTTTAGTTTGGAAATGAGGAAAAAATTTCTTCACTGGTCAAATTTTGGAACAGTGATGGGATCACCATCCCTAGAAGTGTTGAAAAAATTGTGCAGCTGTGTTGCCTAAAGACTTGGTTTAGTGCTGGAATTTGGCAGTGCTGGGTTAATGGCTGGATTCAAAGATCTTAGAGGTCTTTTCCTGAAATGATTCCATGATTCTATAATTGTAGGGGACCTGCTGGTCTTGCAGGTCTTGAGCTGAAAAAGCATTTCTACCTCATGCTGCAGCTCAAGCATGGCCTGATCTTGGTGCCCAAAGCCGGGTCATGGAAAGTTTGAACCTATGGTCACACCTGGAGCATTTCCCATCAGCGTCACAGAATCATAGAATCAGAATGGTTTCGCTTGGAAGGGACTTCTCAGTTCCACCCCCCCTGCCCCAGGCAGGGACACTATGTCTGTGGTGGCTGGGCTGAATGATCCTAAACCTCAAAAATTTCCCCTCTGGAGTTTGGTTTAAAGTTGGCAGCTGTAGCTGGGGCACATTCTTGGTGCAAACAGGGTGGTGACATAAAGTACCAGGCTGTGGTCGTATCAGCTTTAGCTGATAAGAGCTTGAAACGCCTCCCTGAGGCTTGAACCCTTTGCTTGGCCATTTTTTTTGGGGAAAAAAAAAAAAATCCCCTTTTGCAGGTTGATAAAACTGTAACCAAAAATGTGGCTGTGGGCAGATGCGAGACATCCCGTGGGACAGAGGTGGGGACCTGCAAGTGAGGACATCTTCCCACCAGCCCCTAAATGAGGTTTGCCTTTCTCTTGCAGCCCACACGCTCGTCTGCTTTTCCTGCTCGGATGCCTCCTCCAACTGGGCCTGCCTGACGCCTGTCAAGTGTGGAGAGAATGAAAACCACTGTGTGACGACGTACGTCGGAGTGGGACTCGGTGAGTGGTGACAGCACCTCCTTCTGCCCCTCCTGGCTTCTCTCCCGGGTCACCTGCTGAGCTGCAGCGAGGCTTTGCCTTCTTCTGGCTGGGTTGGGGGAAAAAAAAAAACCCAAAAAAAAAAGGGAAAGTTCTGCTTAGCAACTGAGTGTCGGACCATCCCACGGGGATTGTGAGGAGGGACGCGCTGCCAGGAGGAGTCACGTTAAAGCCCACGTGCCTGCACCGATGCCCGCCAGTCCGGGGGGAATTTCAGGCTGGGGGTGGGGAGTTTGCTGATGAATAAGTGAAAGCGTGGAGGATGCTGCAGGCTCCCTGTGTGGGAAGCTCCAGGGTTGCTATTCCTGCTGATTTTTTGCCTCCTGTTTGGGTTCTTTGTCCCCGAGTCCCACCTTTGCTTCACTTTCTGTGGACGAGGGGGGAAGGGAGGGTTGTGGGTTTCCTTCCTGAGTGCCTGGAGAGATTTGGGGGGTGGTTCTGTCCTTCCCAGCTGCTGTGCTGAGGGAGGCAGGATGCTCTGGCAGATCTCCTGGAACCTTTGCAGGAACCAGAGCCCATCCTGGCTCTCCCTGGCAGGAGTGGGGGAATTCCATGCCCAAGTCTGTAGCGTGGGTGGGTCAGATGTGCACAAACAGAGACTGGGAGCTTTTATAAACTTCCCTTTGTAGCCTAGTGCTGATGGTTTCCTCTTTCCTGCCCCTTAACATGGGCTGTGCCTCTCTGTAAAATGCAGACTTGGCCCCTAAGTGTCTCCCCAGTGCTCCCTGTCTCCCTTGAGGAGCCCCAGAGTGAAGCTCAAGAGGGATTTTTGGGATTCCTCACGGGAGCTGTTGTGGCTGAGCGTTGACCAATCCAAAGGGGTGTCCCTGGGGTGTTGTGTGGTCTCTGGGGTGTTTGTGTGAGCTTATCACGGGTGATCCTTGATAGGATGGGCTGGCTGGGATTCCTGTCTCTCAGAACCACTTCATCCCCTCCGGAGCACTTCATCCTCCCTGTGCGACCTGCACCGCCCCGGCTCTTCCAGCGCTGAAATTCCTTTGCAGAGCAGGTGATCAGAAACCCAAAAAGAACCATTCTAAACCTGCCTCTTTTCCTTCCTCCCCCCCACACCCCAAATCCAGGCGGCAAATCCGGCCAGTCCATCTCCAAGGGATGCTCTCCCATCTGCCCCAGCGCTGGGATCAACCTGGGAATAGCGGCCGCCTCCGTTTACTGCTGCGACTCCTTCCTCTGCAACATCAGCGGTTCCAGCAGCGTCCGAGCCAGCTCCACCATCCTGGCCTTGGGAATCCTCATCAGCTTCATCTACGTCCTGCAGGCTCGCCAGTGATGGGGCTGCCTGAGGAAAGGCCGCCTCCCACGGGTCTCGTTAGCCAATATCTTCTCTGTTGCTGTCTGCAAGGAGATCCTCTACTTCTCAGCAGGCTTCCAAGGTGATTGTTTCCCAGACTTTTTTTGCTCTTCCAAGCGAGTTGGAGACCTGGGTGGTTTGGCTGAGGTTGTTCTCCTCCTCCTGTGGACATCTCCCGCTGCACTCTCGCTCCTCCTTCACCGAGGTGGATGATTTTTGGAAGGGTTTCTGCTTTTTCTACCTATTAATAATCCCCCTCCCACCCCTCTAATTTCTAAAGTTGGTTAAACCAGGCTGGGACTCGCTGAGAACAGATTCACCCCAAGCACCACCAGGTCTGCTCCAGCACATGGGTGGCACAGGCAGAGGGAATGCAGGATCCAAAGGGAGACACATTCCTGGCCCCTCACAGCTGCAGTCTCTTTTTATAAAATAGTCTTGTTTCTTCTGATCCTGGGCTGACTTTTCTGGAAAACCAATGCTGTGTACCTTGTCCTTCCAAGTTCTGTAAGTGCCAGACCTGAATAAACTTGCTCCTGTTGTTACCTGAGATGGGACGTGTGTGTGTTTCCTTGCTCCAGGGATTAGGAACTCTTTCATGGAAAATCCCAATGTTGGTACCCAGCACGAGGGTCCCTCACCCTCTTGAGCAGCTTTTGGGTGCTTCATCTCCACATCCTTTCCAGTTGTGAGCAGCAAATCCATCTCCTCCCTGATGCTGTCCTTCCTGATAAAAACCTCTGGGCCAGCTTGTTCCGCCTCCCTTGGGAATGACTTTTTCCAGGTGCATTTTACTGATAAATGCCAGGTTTTGGTGTCTGAGTCAACTCTAACGGAGCAACTACCCTGGCAGGTGGACTCTGAAGTGAATCTGCATTTTGTGAAGACTTGGTGCCTCAGTTTCCCCACTTTGGACTTGTCATGGTGACCACCACAATGGCGATGCCTGAATGACCATGGGCAACAGGTCTGAAAAATGTGGTGGAGTCAGAGGAGAAGATGTCAATACCCAGAATTTTAGGTCCAACCTTCAATGCCTGATGGTGCCCATGGACTGCTGGAGGTGACTTCACCACCCAACCTTCCACATCTGCTGTCCCTCAGCTCCCAGGATCTTCCCAGGTGTTTTGGCAAGGTTTTTCCTAGAAGTTCTCAGCTGTCCCACGGGAGATGTGTCCTCCTGCCCTCTCTGTGTCATCTGTCCTGCCTACTCTGCTTGCCTGTGGACCTGCTCGCCACAAACCAAGCCAAAATTCAGCCTTAAACTGTCAAATTCAAGCTCTTTGTCGCTTCCACTGATTGATCTGAGGTGCACTGGGGCTTTTTTTTCCTTCTATTTCTAGCAGCAAACCCCAGGTGTTGGCACATTTTAGCCATGCCTTGTACCTGCTTCTCCTATTCTGTGTCAAAACCCAAACAAAAGCTCCACAAACTTGCAGTTCCACCTCTGTCCCCTCTTCAGGTAGTGATAAATCAAAGGTGGTTGCAGCTGTACAGAAATGTTGGTAACAGAAGTGGTTTTATGTCTTTTCCCCCCACCCCTCCCTTCTCCTCTTTTAATTAAAGGGACAGAGATGTTAATGACAGCTTTTCCAACAAGGAGGGGTGGGTCACTGGGATGTGATCTGCAATTTAGGGGTTAATTTGGGAAGAATGCATCACTTGTGCTGGTCCTTGGATGTGCCTTCCTTTGGATAATGCATCCTGCTGGGACCTTGGGGCCCGAGGTGCCCCACAAACCTCTGCTATGCACGTGGGGCACAAGGAAAATTGGGGAAAAACTTCCTAAACTGAGATGAATATTCCCCAGCTTCCCTGTGCCTCAGCCTTCCTCCCAAAAGGGCCCAAAACCTCTTTTTTGGGTTCATTTGTCCCTCAGCACTTGCTGTGACAACGAGGTGGCACCCAGAGCGCTCTACATTGAATTTAGGGAGGCTCTGTCTTTTCTGGCCATCTGGAAAAAGGTTTTGGGGTTGGTTTGGGACTCGATTACCTTTAGCAAAGAGCTGAACTTCAAAGCCATCAGCTGTGTCCTGATGTCCATCCATGCTGACGATGCCACACTGGACAACCCCATGGGCTGAAGACCTGGTTGTCTCCTCCAAGGGCCCTGGTTGTCTCCTCCAAGGGCCACCTCCTTCCTTTCTTGGGCTTCCATGGCCAGTGCCAAGGATTTGGTTGTGCCAGGCTCATGGGAGGAGCATCCAGAGGCTGCTTATCCCAATAAATAACAAATTACATTCATGGAATTGCCGGGGGAGGGAGCTGAGGGTTGGTTGGATAAATTTCACAAGGAGATTTGTTTTTCTTCCTCGCTCTCTTTTTGTCTCTTCCTTCCCATGTACTCTAACCTAGAATATGGAAAAAAGGGATATTTTCAGTATTTCCTTTCCTGGCAAAAAAGACATTTGGATAGATCCGTGTGTGTTTGAGAGAGGGAGGGGGTTGACAGCTTGTCACAGTTGAATCCCAAGCACTTTCTCATCAGTCATGCCAACTCTCACTATTCCTGGTCCTACTCTAGGTTTATTTTTTGCCTCCAAATCCCCAGAATGACAAACCTGGTGAGAACCTCGTCTGTTGTAAAACCCAGGCTTAAAAATGGGCAGGTGAAGGAATTAAAATCATTAATAATAAGGCAATAAGTAGGAAAAGCAATGGGATTTATGAAGTGTTCAGACTGGTGGATGGGTTGTTGATCTAAATGCTGGATTTGGAATTTGAGGGCCATGGTGGGACAGCCCTGAAGTGCTTTGGATGTGTTTCTGTGGACTGTGGAAATTAGGAGATCAAAATCTGAGCAGAAAACTCAGATACTCACCTGTTGTGACAAGACAAGAGGTTATGGAGGGAGGAGGTTTGGCTCCCTAGAAGCATAAAATATCCTGGAAGAGTTTTTACTGGAAATTAAGAGCTAAAGTGAAATACCTGCCCACTTTGGAGCATGTTCCTGAGAAAATGCTTTCAGTGCTTCCATCCTGGAAATGGCTGTAATTCACCAGCAGCTGCTGCCATCTCCCACCACCCCACCAAGGGCTCGAATTTTTGTGGATTGTCTAAAAATGCTCAAAATCCATCGTGGCATCAGCACTTCCCACCCAGGATCTGGGGGTTTGCTGTTTGCCCAAGAAAAGGACTTCAAAACGAGCACAGTCCTTCCAGCTGGTTTTGAGAATTTTTTTTTTTATTATTTTTAAAGGGCAAAATTTCTTTTGGAAACCACAAACCTGACGTGACTTCCTTGCTGCAAGAGAACAAATGATCTGTTGCTTAATTATTGCTCCAAGGATCCACTTTGCTGCTCCAAGGATGTCCTGGATTGATATTGGTTTGCTCAAGTTGGGGTTTTTGGAAGGGATTTGTCTCCCAGGGACTTTATTTGTTGTGGAAAAAGGAGGTTGTGGTCCCGCCACCCCTGTGGGAAGCTCTGGTGAGGGTGTCTGTGTGTCCATGGGATGAGTTATAGGATCCGTGCCCTCTGGAAAAAGCAGATGTGGTGCACATCTGGATGCCTGGAGGTTTAGGGCTCTTTCCCTTGCTCTGGTTGGTCTCAGCTGTTTGGGAGGAAGGTGGCTCTGGATCCTTGATCCTGAAGGAGTTATTTCACCCCTCTCTGAGGCTGTGGAACGGGAATGGGAACTGAAATGCCCGGTTTTGCATTTTGGGAATGCCCATGGTGCCCAGGGAAGCGAAGCCCTGGGTTGGTCCTGCCACCTACTGGCTTTTGCCAGACTTGGTGGAGGAACTTTGAAGTCTAAATTTCTGAAATCAAGGTGGATGAGCTGCCCAAAACCAAATAATTGCACCCAAAGCAGACAGTCATCATCAGCAGAGACAGATTGAAGGTTTTAATTTGTCCAGCCTTGCTCTGATCGTGGAAATAAAGAAATAAAAGGCTTGTGAGGCTTCCCAAGTCCAACATTTTCCATGGGAGCACTTTTTGCCAGCCCTAATCCTCCAGTTCCATCAAATGAAAATACACGAAACCAATAAAATGTTGCAGAAAAAATTAAAAAAAAAGTTGGCACGTTTTATTTCAGCTTTTGTTGGATGATCCGAGCTGGTTTCCCTGAAATGCTGATTTTACTAATTCCTATCTGTGAGATTTGTAACTGTGTATTATCTTTATTGTAACAGGATAAGCGGGATAAAGAAGCATCCATCCCTTTAAATATATTAACCTAAGTATAAGTGAAGTGTATGTTCCATCTTGTTTCTTATACTCTAATAAAAAATATATGGAATTAATAAAAAAAAATATACACTTGGAAGGAGATTTTTGGGTGGTTCTGCAGGTATTCCAGATATTAACTCTTGTTTTGTGTGGAAGGAAAATGCCTGGATTGTATTCCAAGCTCAGGGGCTGCAGGTTGTGGGCTGGAAAAAAAAAGGACAGACCAAACTGAGGGACTAAAGGGGGGTTAAATTCCTGCATTTCATCTCAGGGCCATTGGAATCTCTTCATGGGGATGGATAAAGAACAGGGATTGTCTTTGCCTTCAATAGCTCATAAATATCCTTGACTTGCCCGTGACCCTGCTGGGAATGGAGATGGGATCTGGCCTTGGAGCCTGCGCTCTTCCTTGTGGGAGAGGGCTGCTATTTCGGGCACAAAAAGGGCCCTGTGTGGGTGTCCGTGGGCAGCTGCTCCTCTTCCTGCACTCCCAGGGATCCAGCCCTGCTCCCGCCTCCGGGCACACGGACGGACACACGGACAGATGGACACAGGGCTGGGTGCTCTGGAGATTCCCCCCCGGGCTCTCCCCAACATTCAGCTCTGCAAAGTTACATCACTCTGATTTTTATTTAAAGATTTTATGGGATCCCATGGGAGAAGGGGATTGTATTCCCTGGGGAATGTAAGACAAATGGGGAATAACAGCGATGGGCTTGTGCATTTCATTCCTTTTCTCAGGATAATTCCAGGCTGGACTTCCATTTCCACTGCAATCTGTATTTTTGCAGCCTGATTTGCAAGTGGTTTTTGGGATGGGAGGGGCTCCAGTGGTGACAGGGAATATTTTGGCGACTGGGGGGACATTGCACAGAAGAAACCTCCAAGTCCCTCCTGCCTGGCGTTCCCATTTCTCCTCACACTGTCACCACGTCCCGGCTCCTGCTGTTTCCAAAGGATCTGCCTGTCTCTGCACAGGACCAGGATGGGTTTCTCCATATTTCAGCTGTTTGGAAAGTCGAGGGAAATGGTGCCACATCTCCTGTTTGCTCTTCAGATGTTCCTCACTGGCATCTCAAGGTTGTCCTGATCATCCCAGGATGGGAGACACCAAACGGGGCTGAGGTGGGAGAATTCCGGCCTTCCCATCACAGGAGCCTGGAATGGTTTTTGTTGGGAGAGACCTTCAAGATCAGCTCATTCCAAATCCCTGCCATGGGCAGGGACACCTCCCACTGTCCCAGGGTGCTCCAAGCCCCAGCCCACCTGGTCTTGGACACTGCCAGGGATCCAGGGGCAGCCACAGCTTCTCTGGGAATTCCATTCCAGGGCCTTACCATCCTCACAGGGAAGAATTCCTTGCCAATATCCCATCTAAACCCCCTCTGGCAGTGGGAAGCCATTCCCTGTGTCCTTTCTTCTCCCAAGTCCCTCTCCAACTCTCCTGGAGCCCCTTCAGGCACTGGAATGGGCTCTGAGATCTCCCTGGAGCCTTCTCCAGGCTGGACATTCCCAGCTCTCCCAGCCTGGCTCCAGAGCAGAGGGGCTCCAGCCCTTGGAGCATCTCCGTGGCCTCCTCTGGACTTGCTCCAGCAGATTCCTGCCATCCATGTGCTCATGACTCCAGACCTGGATACAGTATTCCTGGTGGGATCTCATGAGGGCAGAGCAGAGGGGTTATATCCCACCTTTTGGTGTCTCTCTGGACAGGGCTCCTCTCTATCCATGGCAAATACTGGTTTTGGAGGAGGAAAAAGCTCTGGAACTGAAGAGGAGTCTCTAAAAAGCTGATTCACTTGGGAGTTTTGATGTTTTGGGGGAGTCAAGAAAGGCGTGTAGGAAGGGAGTTTGGAATTTAAAATTGGAGTGGTGCTAAAGAAAGACAAAAAAAAAAAAAAAGATTGAATCAAGGGCTCCACCTCCCTGCCTGACCCTCTCCAGCTCCTTTTCTCCCCATTCCATGGATTTTGAGAGGTTGTGGGGGCAAGGGGGAATGGCACCCCAAGGAGGAGATGGAAAGGTGGGATGTGCTTTATGCGGCTGTGGGAGCATGTCCCAACCTTCCTGCTTATCATCTCCCAAGAAAAAGAGATTTCAGGAGTTGCACAATGTGCCTGGGTCTCCGTGACTTTCCTGGGATACAGGGAACTCTCAGCCACCCGGGCTGACATTAATAACTTGTTAATAAAGCTGCACAGAAATGTGACACAAACAGCACCAAACTCACGGGAGAAGAGGTGTGAGGAGCTCCCTGCTCTCTGCTATGCTCCAATTAACAGCATCAACTGGGTGGATTGAATTTCACACGGATTCTTGTCACACTTTGTCACCCAGAGCTAAACCAGGTGCTTTCCACAGGTGCCCAAAGCGCTCCTGGCTCAGATTCCATCTCTCATTGCTCAGACTGTGGCGATTCACTCACCCGTTGCTGCTCCAGAGGCTGCGATTTGCACCTGAGCTCAGACCTGTAAAACCTGCTTAGTTCCAGGTGCAGCAGCACCCATTTAGTACCAAACTATGAAAGATTAAAAAAAAAAAAATTCAAGTTCAATTCATTCAGTAGATAAAGGATGGTGGCACCTTGTATGTGACCACTCAGGTTCTTTATGAGGACAAGGCGGAGCTACTCCTGCTGGAATTCAGCTCCTGGGTTGTTCAAGGCAATTGAGATAAACTGATTTTTTCTCCTTATTTGGTTTTCACCTGGAGGTTTCTCGTCCTCAAGCTGGTTGGAACCAAGTGTGTACAAACCATGTATTTTGGTAACAGTGAAACTTTAAAAATACCAAAATTACCCTGGAAAGTCCTTCCTTCCTTGGGAAATGGGCTGGGAGGAGGTATTTGCATTTTCTTCTCTTGTCAGGAGGTGGCAGTGGCAGGTCCCAGTTCTGCCAGGGCATTCCCTTGGGATGAACTGGGATGGGAGCGCTGCCATTCCAGGACCTTCTCCTAAGGGGAGTGATGGAGAAAGACCTTCATTTGGAACCTGTGGATGAGGAATAAATCCATCCCAGACCTCCCTTTGACCCTTTTCCATGCCAGATGCTATGGGGGCCCCCTGAGCCGTCCCTTCCCAGCCTGTTTTCCAGGCTGAAAAAATCCATCTGTCTCATAACTCCTCGTGTTGCCTGGGGTTAAATCCGTGCTCCAAGCCACATGAAATGTTGGGATCACTGGGACAGGGTGGGATAGCTCAGAGAATTGAGTTCTGCCATGGCTGGGCTCTGGTTGGGCAGGGAGAGGGGGTAGATCAGGACAGGTGATGTTGTTGTGGGTGTCTGCTAACAGCCTGATCAGGTGGGAGGAGATAAGACCTTTTCCAGACATCTGGAACAAGCCTCACGTTCCCAGCTGCCTTCTTTTATTGTGAAGCCATTCCCTCTTGTCCTGCCACTCCATGACCTTGACCAAAGTCCCTCTCCAGCTCTCCTGGGGTCCCTTTAGGCACTGGAAGGGGCTCTAAGGTCTCCTCAGAGCCTTCTCTTCTCCAGGCAGAAAAATCCCAATTCAGCCTTTCCTCATAGGAGAGGTGTTGGTTTCCTCACCTTTCCCAGGGAGAAATGCTCTGGGAGCCACAAGTTTTGGGATCAGAACCATCTTCCTGAAATCTTCAAGCATATGGAGGCCCTACCTGAGCTGTTTGCTGGTGCAGGACACACTGAGCCTCTCACCTGGGCAGTGGAATCTTCATTTAAGTTTTCTACTGGTTTGGGCAGCTCCCAGCAGCAAAAATGTGGGTATTTCCAGCTCCAGTGCCAAGCTTTGCAGGATGAGAGGGAGATGAAAAGGGCCTGGAGGCAAAGCTGGTACTTTTCAGTCGGGTTATTTAGTGTTTTACACGTGTTGTCCTTGTTCCCTTCTGGGTCAGTGAGAAGTGACTCAGGTAGGCAAGTATCTCCTGTTCCTTGGATTAAGCCTGGAACAAAGGCAAGGGATAATTAAGGCAGGTAACAGCTACACTGAACGAGTGATTTACATTCCTGCATCATTAACAATGCCTTGGAAAAGCAAATCATCTCCAAATAAGTGATTGCTACCTCAGTCAGAGTTGATGGGAAGGGAGAAATTTCTCAGTTTAGAAGCAAAAAAGAACAAAAGGCAGTGAGAAAAGAATTGAGAGGGAAGGAATGAAAATCCCCACTATTTAGAAATATATGATCAATCCTTTCTATGCACAACATAAACACAAGGAATTATGAATCCTCTAAGATTGTAGGAATTATGAATCCTCTAAGATTCCCCTATGGGATCACTGTATCCATGTGCTGTCCACTGGGCAGGGAAGTGATGGATGTGCAGGTCTCACCCTGAAAGAGTTAAGAGCTACACAGAGGTTAATCTAAATAATAACCTGGAGATAAGAGGTACCTGCATGGAATTCAGAGAGGGAGAAAAACAGGTTGGGAAAAAAAAAAAAAGGCAGGTGAATGATTACCTGGAAGGAACAGGACTCCTTATAAAAATAAATCATCTTGTCCCTGCCTTCTTCCCCTGGGGAGCATCCAAAGTTTCTCTGAGCCCCAGATGCAGCTCACAGCACGTGGCTGGAGTAGAGAGGGGGACACAATGAGGTGTGGTGGGAATCTGGGATGAGGAGCAGATTCAAGGAACCCTTTGTGTGGTGGTCTGACCTGTCTGCCCTGGGTCTGGCTTTAATCACATTGTCTCAGGTCTCTGTTGGAGCCAGGAGACAACAGAACCCTGGGATGCATCCAAAGGAATGTGACCTGCAGGTCCAGGGATGGGATTCCCTCCCTCTGCTCCAATCCCTCCTAGAGTTCTGTATCCAGCTCTGAGGACCTCAGCACACAGACCTGGAGCTGCTGGAGCAGGTCCAGAGGAGACCAAGGTGATGCTCCAAGGGCTGGAGCCCCTCTGCTCTGGAGCCAGGTGGGAAGAGCTGGGAATGTCAAGCCTGGAAATTAGAAGGCTCCAGGGAGACCTCAAAGCCCCTTCCAGTGCCTGAAGGGGCTCCAGGAGAGCTGGAGAGGGACTTGGGACAAGGGCTGGAGGGACAGGACATAGGGAATGGCTTCCCACTGCCAGAGGGCAGGGATAGATGGGATACTGGGAAGGAATTCTTCCCTGTGAGCGTGGTGATGCACAAACTTCTCAGAGAAGCTGTGGCTGCCCCTGGATCCCTGGAAGAGTCCAAGGCCAGGCTGGACAGGGCTTGGATCAACCTGGGATAGTGGGAGGTGTCCCTGCCCATGGCAGGGATTTGAAATGAGATAATCTTGAAGGTCCCTTCCAACCCAAACATTTCCATGATTCTTTGTTCTAGTTCAGTGCCGAGGTGAAAACCAACGTGGAGAGAGCTCCAAACTTCCTGCAGCTCCAATCTGTGCCAAGCCCACCTGCTCCCAGGTGTGAAAGCCACGACTCTCAGCTCAGCTGAGTCCTTTGGGCTTTGTTCCACCGAGGGGACACATGTCCTTTCCCTGAGGGCACCTTCCAGAAGCTCAGTTATGGGAATCACCTCACCGTTACACATTCCAGAGGTTTGGAAGAGGGATGTAGTGACTCCAAAGCTGTGCCAATGTAATGGTTTTCAAGCCAGGCAGAGGCATGTTGGATCCTGGCCATACATTGTAGGGGATTGTAGTAAAATCAATTAGCAGGAGTAAGGCTGCTGTGACTAATGAGCTAATGAGTGGGCCTTAGTGAAAATGGCTCTAAAAGAGCTGCAGGGTTGGATTCCTGACTCATCACTCACAGGGATAGGCCAGAGTCAGGCTTGGCATTCTCTATTTTTTAACTTTGTTTCTCCAGCATTCTCTTTAACTTTTAAAGACATTCCTCATCAATGGAGCAGATGGAGAAGGGCAGGGACACCTGTTTAATTCCTCTCTTTCTGGTGTAAGAACCTCAGCTCCAGAGAATTTTTTGTTTCTGTGAGGGAGAGGTGGGGACTGGTGTCCATGAATTTCGCCTCTGGGTGTTCCAGAGGCGAAATTCACGGTGATTTAATCCCTGGCATCCTCCCAGCAGCAGTTCAGTGTCAGAGTAACCCATCCTTGGTGCTTCCATGAGTGTCTTTCATCCCTGACCCATGGAGATGCTGGAGGGAGTCAAGAGGAGGCCATGGAGATGCTCCAAGGGCTGGAGCCCCTCTGCTCTGGAGCCAGGCTGGGAAAGCTGGGAATGTCCAGCCTGGACAGGAGAAGGCTCCAGGGAGACCTCAGAGCCCTTCCACGGCTAAAGGGGCTCCAGGAGAGCTGGAGAGGGACTTTGGACAAGAGGTAGAGGGACAGAACACAGGGAATGGCTTTAAACAGGAATTGGGTACGGTTAAATGGGATATTGGGAAGAAATCCTTCCTTGTGAGGGTGGGGAGACCCTGGAATGGAACTCCCAGAGAAGCTGTGGCTGCCCCATCCCTGAAGGTATCCAAGGCCTGGTTGGAGCAACCTGGGATAGTGGAAGGTGTCCCTGCCCATGGCAAGGGTTGGAATGGGATGATCTTTAAATCTTCTTCCAAGAAAGCGTAGCACTGGCACGTGACAGGGTCATGTCAGCACCCCTCCACCCTTAAATCCTATCCCCTCTTTCACTCCTGCATCTGCCTGCTCTGGAAATTTGGGATTCGTAGGAGATACATCAAGAGCTCATTAGAGTAATGAATATGGAGAGTTCAAAATAATTAAGTCAAGCAGATTCTCAGTGCCTGCTGCCCTTGGTCCCTGAAACTCTGCCCTGGAGGTGGATGGGGAATTTTAGGATTTGCAGTGGAATTGGGCAGCCTGGGAGGTTATGGGATTTGGAGATTTCCAGGCTTAAATGCAAGTGAGGCAGGGCTGGTGAAGATGCCTCCACCCTGAGACTGCCTCAGCTGGCGAGATAGGACAGGAAAAGAGTTTGGCATGGGATTCCCAGGCTGGAAGTAAACATTTGGCTGAACTTTTCCTTTTGTTTATGACAACAAACTCATCTGAAGTGCTAGAGTTGTATTAATTTCCCTTTGAACTGATACACTAAAAAATGTCTGTATTTTTTTAAATCCAACTTGTGACGAGGCAGATTTATGCAGATTGTGTGTCTTTTTAGTTTTTTTCTGCAATTATGGGAAGCCCCCCCCCCCCCCCCCCCCCCCCCGTAGGACAGGTTGTGGTTTCCTACAAAATAATAAAAGGAATTCAACAAAACAATATTTGAATATTCTCATTAGTTCTTGTTAATTTTTTTTTTTTGGTGAATTGCCAGCCCTGCAAAGCAGCAGCACAGGGTGTGCATACAAGAGGAGATATTTCAGGACTCAGATAAGATCAACTGAAACCATAAACAAGGTGTGTTGACACCCCCCAAAACCACCCTGCGGAGTGAAGGAGGGAAGAGGATTTAGAGCAGGGTGGTGGCGGAGATTCTTCCGTCCAAGATTTTCTAAGGCGAGGGAGATGACATTTCAGCTGTGCAGGTGGAACCAGTCATTTAACACATATTGTTCGAGGCCACTTAATACCAGAAACCAGAAGCCACACCCCATTCATGTTTTTTCTTTTCTTTTTTTTTTTTTGTTCCTTATGAACAAGGCAAACACCGTCAGAGGATTTCGCCTTTTTAATAGGATTATAATATTTTCTGCTGAACACGAGTAATGCCAGACGTGGAATATACCTAAATGTCTTTCCCTAGGTAATTTTTGGGGCTGTGAATAACTGCTCAGCTCTCATAATCCACATAATTACTGTATTAGTGAGGCAACTGTGAAAACAACCTGTCGGAATTCCTGAGGATGGAAGTCTCCCAGAAGTGGTGTTTGGAAAAGCTGCAGGGATTGCTGAAATGCTGAGACCACCTTTAGGTTGCATATTTGGGAAAAATTCTTCCCTGCGAGGGTGGAGAGGCCCTGGAATGGAATTTGAGAGAAGCTGTGGCTGCCCCATCCCTGGAAGTGTCCAAGGCCAGGTTGGATGGGGTTTGGAGCAGCCTGGAATAGTGGAAGTTGTCCCTGTCCATGGCAGGAGATTGGGACTGGATGGTCTTTGAATTTCCTTCCAACCCAAGTGATTCCATGACTCTGGAGCTTTAGATTTGGAGAGATGATGACTGGATTTTTTATCCAGCATTCCTAGAAAAACTTTTAAATTTCAAGGCAGGACAAGACAAACTGGTCTCAAGTCACACCAGGGAAAGTTTGGGTCGGATATCAGGGAAAATTTATTTGCAGAAAGGGTTGTCAGGCATTGGAACAGGCTCCAGGTTAGTGATGGAGTCACAAACCTGGAAGTGCTCAAAAATGGCACTTGAGGAGAGGATTTAGTGGAGAAGATGGTGGTGGTGCTGGTTGGACTCTGTACGTGATGATCCTGACATCTTTCCCAACCTTAATGGTTCTATCATTCCAAGAGTTCAAGTGAATTACCCTGAATAAAGTTCCTTTGATGGTGGAATAAAAAAGGTGGTGGGGACATCTCCAACACCATCTTGGATTCAGCTTTTCCCCATTCCTTAGTAAAAATCTGTGTTGGGAGGGTGTCTGGCATTGTCACCAAAAGGCTCTTCCTTCCCAGTTTTTGCAATTCCACACTTTGCTCGTCCCATGTTGGAGGAGGACTTCCTAGCATGGAGCTGGCCTGAAGTGCAGGAAAATCCAGCAGATGCCTGGGGCAGCAGGGTTGGAAATGGGAAAGGTGCTTGGGAAGCAAAAATGTCATGAGCTTGCAACCATGTTTGGAGCGAGTTGGCTCAGAGCAGAGGGGCTTCTCCATTCCATCCTTCCCTGGGATAAAGAGCCTGAAGAGATTCCTTTGGCCCAAGCTTTTGGGCCTGTTTTTTTGGGCCTGTTTTTTTCCTACTCCTCCATGCTTTTTCCAGTGAGTGGGTGATTGAAAGTCAGATTTCCGCTTCTAGACCAGGCTGGACAAGGCTTGGAGCAACCTGGTCTAGTGGAAGTTGTCCCTGCCCATGGAGGGGGTTTGGAATGAGATGATCCCTTCCAATCCAAACCATTCCATGATTCTCCTCCTCCTGATAAACTCTGGACCCCACTGAAGATTAAAACGCAGAGGAGAAAATCCATGAGGTTCACTTCCTCGATGTTCACACCCACCAAGGCGTTTTTATCTGGGATTTCTTGAAACCACTCCCAAAAAAGGAGAGGAAATAAGGAAATATCCCCAGGCTGCAAGACAAGACCTGGACACCAGGATTACTTAACACCCCGGGCCTTCCACATCCTGCTTGGACACAAAACACCAGGCTTAACCAATCCCAGCCATTGTCCACCCTGCAAAAACGAATTTTCTTCTCCAAGGAACATGAAAAGACGTGACGGAGTAGCAGGAGGTGGGGCCTGCTTTGGAGCTCCTTCGATTCATTTATAGCTCAATGAGAGTGGTTTTTCCAGTAGATTTGGATCTGGGGACGGAATCGTTGCATGGCAAATCACCAGGACGTGTGACATCGGTGAAGAGAGGTGACAACCCAGTGACAAGACAGCGAGGGCTGTGCAAGATGAAGGTGTTTGTGTCTCTGCTGTTGGCTGCTGTCACTTGCATGGAATTGGGTGAGTTCCTGCTTGGATTTATCCAGACTCCTTCAGGAGATGCAGTGTGGTGGGATATGATCTGTTCCCTCTGAAAGCTGAGTCTCTGACTTTAGGCAGTTGTCAGGAAAAAAAAATCTGTCTTTGGAATTTTCCATATGTTCAGGATGGTGCTGGTGTCATTGGGATTGTCAGGTCAGGCTCTTTAGGAAGTTTCACAAGGCAGAGTGTGATTAAACGCTGTCGTTCCTTTAATGCAAATTCCCACTCTCACTTTTTCCATGTTTGTGCTCTATCTCACTCTCTTATTTTTTAGCATTATTTTTAACTTTCTGCACCTTTTTTTGATACTTAGCCCTGGATGTCAGTTCCATGCAGTGTGTGTGGGAGCTCTCCAAAAATGTTACATGTGGGATTTATCCAATTTTAGAAATGGGAAAGATGGGCTGGGACACTGCTGGAGACCCAGGTACTTCAGGGTTGATGTTTATCATAGAATCGTGGAATGGTTTGGGTTAGGAAGAACCTCAAAGATCAAAGCGAGGCACTGGAACAGAAAGTTGTGGATACTCATTCCTGGAAGTGTCCAAGGCCAGGTTGGGCTGGGCTTGGAGCAACCTGGTCCAGTGGAAGGTGCTGCTGCCCATGGCAGGGGGTGGAATTCCATAACCATAGAGGTCCCTTCCAACCCAAACCGTTCTGTGATTCCATTCCATGGTTCGATGATCCTCCCTCCATCCATTTCTGTCCCTTGTTCCTACCACCACAGCAACCTCTTGGACAAAAATTGATGATCCCAAGCTTTGTTGGTGTTCTCCTGGGTATATTCTCCTGTTCTCCAAGATAATTCATGAGCAGGATCAGTCCAGGATCTGTGACTGTTCATTGAGATATTCTCATATCCACACAGTGCCAGGTCTGATTTTATCTGTGCTTGTCTATGGAGCTATGTCAGGATTTTTTAACTCCTATTTATTTCCTTCTTTTGCAAGGACATTTTCAGTTCTTCCCTCCTTGCTGAGCAGACTCTGCAGGAGAGAAGCAGGTGGTGGTTTGTTTGGTTTTCTTTTCAGAGAGGAACACAAATCCTGTGGGTTGGATTTGTCCAGCATCCTGAAATGTGAGACTAAAAGTGATTGCTTCCTCCTAAAGATGAATTTCACAACTGTCCAACCTGAATTAGTGCAAACAAAGCATCACGTTGTGATGGGCAAAGCAAGAGAACAAAGTTTGCTTTAGCAGGAAAATTGCTGTGTTTGTTTAAAAAGGGCTTTTTCTGGCTCATTAATGAGGATGGTGTCTGTTTTCACAGGGTGACTTGTTTGTCTGAGCCTGCTGACATCCCATGGGAGCTGTGCTGGGAGGAGCTGAATAATTTCTCCTTTTTAGCGAGGTTTTAAGGAATTTCAGCAGGAATGTCACACAGACAGGGCGATGAGGGCTTCCCAGACTGAAGAGGGGCTGTTGGGGTGTGATGACACCAAAATACATCAGTATGGTTGTAACACACACTTTGAGGTGTCTGCTGAGGGGGTGGAAGAGAGCACCTAGAGGAGAGGACCCAGGTCAGATGTTGGGTTCCTCAGAAAAACCCACAGAGAGCAAAATGCCCTGAAAAACTTGTTGAAAAATGGCTTTTTTTCTTGATAGGAAGCACCAGACACTGTTTTGATTTGATATCTTTAGCTTTGAGTGCTCTGTGTCACAAAAATCTGGGTTCTTCAGTGGTTTCATCCAAAGTTTCTCCATCTTAGAGGACTTTAGGCACTGAAAGATTTGGGCTGTGGTTATTCTGTGGTTGTAGGAGCTGAGAAGCACCTGCAGCTCTCAAGGGCTTTACCGTCTAACAGGGATGAGAAACATCTCTAAAGTAGCGAGGGACAAGGCAGGAGGAGCTGGCTCAGGAGGGATTTGGAGTCTTGAGAAACAAACTTTGTGTCTGTGGTCCCTGCCTAGGGCAGAACTTGTCACATATGATCCATTCATGGTGCTGCTGTCTGGTTTAGTTCTTTGTGAGGGTGGTGAGGCCCTGGCATGGGTTTTCCCAGAGAATCTGTGGCTGCTCCATCCCTGGAAGTGTCCAAGACCACGCTGGACAGGGTTTGGAGCAACCTGGAATAGCGTCCCTGCCCATGGCAGGGGGTTGGAACTGGAAGATTTTAAGGTCCCTTCCAACCCAAACTGTTCCAGGATTTAAAATAACCCCTCACACATTCTTCTCACAAACCCAGACTCTCAGCACAAGGGGAAGGGTTGTACTCAATTTGTTCTCAGTTTGATGGAGGCAAATCCCTTTGTCTGGGACACCCTCCCAGCCTTTGGGAAGAGCTGGCAGAGTGGATGGCACCGAGGAAATTCTCACTGCTGCAACTCATTCCCAAGTCCAACTTTTCTGTGTGTGTATCCAGGTCCTTCACCAAGGGGACAAACCTGACCAAGCTGACAAATTTCTGTGATAAAGTGACTGAACTGGTAGACAAGGGATGAGCTGTGGATATTTTCTACCTGGACTTCAGGAATGACTTTGATGCTCTCTCCTATAAGGTCATGGAATCAGGGAATGGTTTGGGTTGGAAGGGACCTCAAAGATCATCCAGTTCCCCCTCTGCCATGGCAGGGACACCTTCCACTGTCCCAGGTTGCTCCAAGCCCTGTCCAACCTGGCCTTGGACACTTCCAGGGATGGGGGGTCAACAACCTCTTTAGGAAACCTGTTCCAAAATCCTCAGGGACAAGGCATGGGTTGGGTGGACATTTCTGAGGAAAAGCTGTGACTTCTCAGGCTGGAGAAGTGAAGGTTCAAATTGGGAATCTTATAAATGTCTGTAAATTCCTGAAGGGAGACAGCAAAGAGGACAGAGCCAGGCTCCTTTCAGTGATTCCCAGTGCCAGGACCAGGCAAAGGACACAAACTGAAACACAGGAAACATCAGGAAACACTTTATGACTGTGAGGTTGACTGAGCACTGGCAGAGGTTTCCCGGGGAAGTTGTGGAATCTCCATCCTTGGAGATATTAAAACCCCACCTGGAGACAGTCCTGAATTAGAGGCTTTAGGTGGTCCTGCTTGAGGGCAGGGATTGGGCTGGTGGAGCTCCAGAGGCCCCTTCCAACCTCCCCCATTCTGTGATTTTAGGAGTCTGGGAGTCTGGGATCTCTTTCTGATGCTCGACTAAAGTCAAGGAGATGTGTAGATCCAGAAAACAGAGAAATAAATCAGCCCAAGCTCTTTTCCTCTGTCACGGGGTTTCCTGTGTGTGTGGCTGTGTCTTGTTTGTCTTGTTTGACTCATCACAAGGGGTCTAAACCCAACCTGAGGCTGTGCTTCGACCACCAGACCTTTGTGTTTCTCATTCCCATCAGTCCAAACACATCTTATTATTCCATTCCCATTCTCAGCATGATTATTTTGGAAAATCCCTCCCAAGAGATATCTGGACAGGATCCACACTGAGACCATCCTCATGTTTTCCATCCTCCTGTTTTCCCTCCTCGCAGGACACTCCTTGCAGTGTTACACGTGCAAGGAATTGACCCCAGTTCAGGACTGCTTGAAAGTTGAGAACTGCACAGAGGCTGAGACCATATGCAAGACCACAATCTATTCCCTGGAGGATGGTAAGGACAATTCCTTCTTTATCCATACTTTTAACAGGAATCAGTGCTTCGACAGTGCTGCTGTGGAGACCAGTTCCTCTTTCCACTTAAAAAGTGGAGAAGAACTTCAGTGGGAGCCCCAGCTCTCAGCCTGTTGTGGGAAGCAGTGTTTGTGTGAAGGAATATTTGGTGAATTCAAGCTCCTGGTTAATGCTCAGAAATGAGATTTTAACTTTTTGCAGGGTCATGTGGTGATAGGAAAACAGGGAATGGCTTTAAACCTAAAGATGGTGAGTTTAGATTGGGATTTTAATGAATTTGATTTAGGGCATTAGGAAGAAATGGCTCCCTATGAGGGTGGGGAGGCCCTGGCAGAGGTGTCCTGGACAAGCTGTGGTTCCCCATCCTTGGAAGTGTTCAAAGCCAGGCTGAGCAGGGCTTGGAGCAGCCTGGGATAGTGGAAGATGTCCCATGGTAGAGAGCTTGGAATTTGACAATCTTTAAATTCCTTTCCAACCCAAACCATTCTATAATTCTGACACCAACCCCTGGTCAATCAGGAGACCAAAGACAATGGTGATGCTCTCCCCTGTTTTTCCCATTCCTGACTGCTCCTGCTTTTTTTCTTTGCTGTAGTTTTTCCCCATACGGGAGTCTCGACTGTCACCAAGATGTGCTCCTCTGTCTGTGAGCCCTCTGACGTGGATGGCATCGGGATGACACATCCTGTCACCTGCTGTTTCTCTGACCTGTGCAACTTTGATGGTGCAGCAAGTTTAGGGATCGGCGTTCTGCCAGTTGGGATCCTGGCAAGTTCCCTCTGTGCCTTTTTCTGGACTAGACTGTGAGGGGATGATGGAGTCGATCATTCTGAAAATTCCATGAAGAAAATAAGCCCCCACCAGCCCAGCTTTCCATGTGGATGCCTCATGAACAACACTCAACAGCTCCCCAAAATTTTTTTTTCTTCTTTTTGATATCCACACTTTCCTCGCAACTAAGAGAGAAGCAGAACACAGGAAGGCCTAACTCAATTTTTTAGATTGCTTTTCCAACAACTCCCACAAAATTAACTATGGAGTTTCTTTGCTGTGCTGGTGTGGTTGGGTTTGAAGTAAAAAATTAAAATGTGTGAAGTATATTTAATGCAAAAAGCCTTTAGAAGAGCCTTCCCTATCTCCTTAGAGCAGGTCCTCTCTGACCCGTCATTTTCTGCTGTTCTTCCTAGATCTCCTTCTTTGTACCCAAAAAAATTAAGGAGACATTTCTGTGTCCAAAATTTGAGGCAGGAGACTGAACTTCCCATGCCAATGATCTGTTTCAGGGAGGTTAAAGTCTCATGTTCTCTGTACCCTTTTAAGCAGAATAAAAAGAATCTTGTGTTGAAATGGTTGTAGTAACATTTAATTTTCCTTTTTTTATTTCCAAACTCCATCTTTCAGTATTGTTTAACAGTTAACAGGGTTGGTTTTGGGGTCAGTAACACAAAAGATGGATGAGACATTTCCCATTATCCCTCGTTGGAAGTGACTTTCCATCAACATTTCTTCCATCAACTCTCCTTGTACAAATCTATCTTTACTGGGAGTAAAAATCTATCTTTACTGTACAAATCTATCTTTACTGAATTTTCCCTGAATTCTTTGTGTATTGCTCCAGGCTCCTACATTTTGATCTCTCCTGCTCTGATTCTGTGTTTTCCTACAATCTCCTCTCCAAGGTCCAGCAAAAATATCCTCTTCGAGTTATCACGCTGCTCCTGACATTTGGAATAATTAATCCAAATGTGATATAAACTCTTCCATGTGGCAGATGTGGTTTCCAAGAGATGTGGCAAAGTTCCCATCCTTGGGAAGACTTCATGGCCTAGATGGATAAAGTCCTGAGAAACTTGGGCTGACCTCAGAATTGGGAGCTTGGATCAGGAACTTGGGTTAGGAACATTCTGAGATTTCCTTTTCAACCTGAGCACCCTGTAAATCCTGAATCCCTCTGGGATCACCGGAACTCAAACTCCATCACTTCCAGGAATTCTACAAGGAACACATACTGGGGAGAAATTCTTCCCTGGGAGGATGACGAAGCCCAGGCACAGATTGCCCAGGGAAGCTGTGGCTGCCCCATCCCTGGAAGTGCCCAAGGCCAGGTTGGACAGGGTTTGGATCAGCCTGGGATAGTGAAAAGTGTCCCTGCCCATGGCAGCGGGTTGGAATGGGATGATCTTGAAGGCTCCTTTCAACCCAAACCATTCCATGATTCCATGAAACTCTGAAAGCTCCTTGGTGGGGATTTCTCCAGCTCTGCCAAAGTCACAGATCCTGGAGCCAAGTGGGTTGACCCCAGATGTGCCACCTGGGATAAAAGCAGGAAGTCCCAACACTCGCCCCACGATTTCATTTGGGGTAAGTGGTGAAATGTTTTTCAATTTCCTTCCTTGTTTCAATTTCCTCTGCCCTTCAGCCCTCCCATTTATGACTACCTTGAGCCACTGAGATTTTTTTGAGGTTCATACCCTCCAAAAATGATCAGGCACGGCTGGTTGCAGCCACCTGTCAGGTGGCTGAGCTGGAGCGGCTCCGTAGCCGTCATCGCTTTGAGGAGCCGCGTGCGGAGGAGCTGATCCTCCCCTCCCTTCATTGGTCATGAATGCTTCGCCCCTTTGATCTCCAGCCAGTTTGGCAACGTGTTTCCCACATTCCAGCTGTTCCCTGCAGAGATCATGGCTGTGGGGGAGATCTGGTCTGAAAGGCAGAAAATCTGTGTGGGTGAGGCTTCAGAGCCGCTCACCCTGGAGTGAAGTGGAGCTCTCCAAGCACAGGGTGATGTTTTGTGGTTAGACATCAACCTGAACCTCTCCGTGGTTGGTATCTTTTCCGATATAAAAATTAATATATTAATTAATACATTAGCTCTGTTACACCCGATGTGAAGCTGTCCTCGACTTCCTGCTTCTGGAAATGTCTCTGATTATTTATTTCCCCCCAACAGCCACAAAAGGATATTTTTTGGTTAATTTTTGCTGAAATTTAATTCCCTCCTCATCCAGTTGACCTCCAGGGCCATCTGTTTTTTCTGATCCTCCTCATTCCTGGGGGCTGCTCAAAGCTGGCCCTGAAGATTTCCCTGGATTTGTTTAAGAATGAGTCTTTTGCTCCTTTTTTTTTCTCCCAAGCTCTCCCAATCTTTTGGGTTTGCCTCTTGTCCTGTCATGGTGAATCTTTGGAAGAGTTTGGCTCAGTCTTTTCTAGACCTTTCTTGAAATACTTGGAGAGGACAAGGGTTCATGTTTCAGACAAAAGGCAAGGAGAACTTCAGGGAGAGATGCATTACTTGTCCAAAAGCTGTCTGAGGAAATCAGGCAGGGCTTTTCTTGGTCAGTGGAGACTGGCTTTGGAGCAGACATCCACCCCACACCTTCCTGACTCTTCTATGGTGCTGGGATGAGTTGCCACCTAATTTTTTTTTGTTATTGGGAATTAATAAAGTGATCTGTGTTTTCCTCCTAGCTCAGCTCAGGCATGGGTTTTTGTAGAACAACCTGGCTTTGGTTTGTTGCTTCAGCTCCCAGCCTGAGAGACCTTCCCAAGGGCCTGGATCTGTCTAAACAGATTCCCTTGGGAGCAGTAGGATTCAGGCAGGACTGGATAAACACAACCTCACTGTACACAGAGCTAAGCTCCCTACAATAGTTCTCTGAAAATATGTTGTTTTTTTCCCTGTCCCCAGAGGCAAAAGCAGGTGAATTCCCTCTTGGAAGCCCTCCAGGTAAAATCCAGGTTGGTGACTGCAGGATATAGCTCAGTAATCTGGGAATCAGCAAACAGCTCTGCCAGAACGTTTCACACAGGGATAGATCTGTGCTGTGCTTCCAGTCCTCCAGTGTGTTTGCTAATTCTTCCTTGGAGGAGGTGTTCCCAGAGGCCAAGGCATTTATGATTTTCTGCTGGGGGTTGCAGAACCCTTCAGTGACATCCTGAGGAGGAGGCACTGAGGTTTTCTTTTATGTTCCTGCATAAAAAAGCCCTTTGCTGCTGCTCCTGAAAATGTGAAGTCAGAACTTCAGCAGTGCTTGAGTTGCTCTACCGGGAAGTTAATCCCTTTAATTCCCTGGGACAGGGACACATCCCACTATCCCAGGTTGCTCCAAGCCCTGTCCAACCTGGCCTTGGACACTTCCAGGGATGGGGCAGCAACAGCTTCTCTGGGCAACCTGTGCCACCCTCACAGGGAAGAATTCCTTCCCAATATCCATCTAACCCTGCCCTCTGTCAGTGGGAAGCCATTCCCTGAGTCCTGGCACTCCATCCCTTATCCAAAGTCCCTGTCCAGCTCTCTTGAAGCCCCTTTAGGCACCAGGAGCTCTCTTCCCTGGAATCTTCTCTTGTCAAGGTGAGCATACCCAGCTCTCCCAGCCTGTCCATGCAGTGTCATCTTACTTCCATGGAAAATAAACAAAAAACTGGATAGTTGTACCCAGAGTGAGCATCCCAGTTTGCAAGCAGAGCTGTGCATATGCCTGGACCACGAAGCAGAAATGTGAGCTTGTAAAATCCAGGAAGTTCTTTTCAAAACTGATTTTAAAAACAAATCTGGATGGCTTCCTTCACTCCGAGGAGGGGTCCCGTGGTTATATAAGAAGATTATCTTTGACTTCAAGGCTGTGTCAACGTGACTCAGGCCCTCAAGGGCAGGGCTGTGTCACCAGGCCGTGGTTATGGATTTGCAAATCCCTCTCCCTATGGCAACCCCGCCATCCCCTTTGCAAACAAACTGGGAAGGACTTGGAGGCAGCACAGGTATCCAAGGGAGAATGGAAACTCTTGCTGATGTTTGGAAAGATATCCAGCTGGATATGACAGCAACTGAGTATAGTGAAAGGTGTTTTGGGTGTAAAGCAGAAATAAAAGGAGTTGCCTCCCAGTAGGGATCCAGATCTGGAATTATACATGGGGCTGGAAGGCAACTCTGGAGTCTGTGGTCCAACTCCCTGGGCTGGTCTGGGGGACAACTCTGCTGCTTTTCCAAACATGTGGATGGAAGTTCTGTTCCAAACCCCATTTTTGGTGAATTATGGAGTTTTATAGACTCTTCTTAGGCTACAATAAGATGAAGGTGGGGTGGGAACTGAGCCATCCTTCGTAGTTCTCCTTTATTCATGGATGAACAATATGTCATGGGATAATAGGATGGTTTGAGTTGGAAAGAACTTCAAGATCACCCAGTTCCAACCCCCTGTCATGGGCAGGGCTCCAAGCCCTGTCCAACCTGGCCTTGGACACTTCCAGGGATGGAGCAGCCACAGCTTCTCTGGGCAATCTGTGCCAGGGCCTTGCCACCCTCACAAGGAAGAATTCCTTCCTAAATTCCAATTTAAATCTACTCTTTCTTTCAAACAGAATTGTTTCTGTTTGCCCGGACATGTTTGCAACTTGATTTTTTGAGTAATTAATCATTTAAATCTCTTCACAAACTGCACAGAGTTTTTTATTTTATGAACTTTTGCAAAGGGCTTTGGTTCAGTGTCACACAGGATGGGTTTATGACGGCTTCCTTGACTCTAAAGTGAGAGGAATATTTATCAGCCAGCTTTGATGCTGGAGTTTTTCTGTCTAAATTCAGGCTCTGAGCTCCTCAGAGGAAAAGTTGTTGCAGAGCTTCAAAGCCTTGTTCCAATAATTTGTTATCTTGGCAATGAACACTTCCCAGTGCTCCCATTTGATTGTATCCAAGGAATTCAGGACACTTTCCAGGTGCAAAGTTTTCCTGAGAGAAGGATCTCACAGAAAGCGTGGCTGGAAATGTTGCATTCTCCACCCCCCAAAACCAAGGTCTGGATGCCCAGTGCATCCTTGTCCCAGTTATCAGCCAGAATTAGAATATGCAGCTATTTATAAGGAAAACCTACATCTGGATCCCAAAAATAGAGTGGGATAAAGCTTCGTGAGGAATAAAAAAAAAAAAAAAAACGCTGGAAATAACAGTGCTGCATTTCAACAGCTCAGGTTTGTCGTGGGCCTGCTTTCCTTAAAAAGCTGTTTTCTTCAGTGGTGACTAATTCCATGCATCTTTCCAGACCTGTAGGATGGGGGGATACAGCCCAGGGACAGAACTTTAAGTTTCCAGGAGAGAAGCAATGTGTTATAAATGAGGAATAGGAATGGTTCAGCCTCATTTCTCCTCCTGTGATTGGGAAAAAAATGATCTCACTCTGGACTGGACCTGCCTGGGCTGCAGAGAGGAACCTGCTGCCACCCATCCCCATGAGATAATCATTCCCTTGGGATTGGGTGAACCCAGGACATGGCAGGGACATTTCCTGGGGTTATTTCCACCTCAGTGCTGGGAGGAGGTGACTTTGTCACTCCTTGTCCCCAAAAACAAAGCATGAGGGTCTTGGAGCCAATCCAGCTGCAAATATCTGTGGGCTTACAGTCATCTCCTACAAACTCCTAATAGCCTCATTAAGCTCAGGTGCACCTAATCCTTAATGAACCAATAAGGTTGTCATATGTTGTTCTGGAGTTTGGATGATTACAGGATTCCATAAAACCCCTTTGGCCTCCAGAGCTGGCAAGAACTGCCAAAATAAATGAGGCTATTGAGCAATGAGGGAGAAACAAGAACCCATCCATCCATCCATCATCCATCCATCCATCCATCCATCCATCCATCCATCCATCCATCCATCCATCCATCCACCCATCCATCCACCCATCCATCCATCCATCCACCCATCCATGTATCCATGCTTCTGCTGTCCTGGATTTCCCAAAAAAACCCAGCAACTCCCCAGGGCTCCTAATCCAAACACTGCTGGCACCACGGTTCAGAGGTTGGGATGGATTGATTCCATCACTCTGGTTCAGGTTCCTGGGAATTCTCAGCTTGAAGAGAGCTTCCCTGAGCAGTTCAGCATGGGGGACGCAGCTATCTGCTTGTGGGGTGGAGGATGGTTGAGGTCTAAAGCTTGGAAAAATCCATGGAATCATGGCAAGTGGAGAAATGACCCTGAATAAAAGAGCTGGATGAAAGAAAAAAAGAGGTGCTGAACACCTCATATTAGTGCAGAAATTAGGAGGGATTTCTTCACAGGAAGGGGGATTAAACATTGGGACAGGCTTCCCAGAGAGGTGTTGGTGTTCTGAATCTGTCAGTGCTTAAGAAATATTTGGATAATGCCATTTATAACAAGGTTTAACTTTTGATCAGTCCATAGATTGGGCAGTTGAATTAGATGGTCATTGTAGGTCATTTGCAACTGAAATAGCTTCTTCTCCTCTTCTCTTCTCTTCTCTTCTCTTCTCTTCTCTTCTCTTCTCTTCTCTTCTCTTCTCTTCTCTTCTCTTCTCTTCTCTTCTCTTCTCTTCTCTTCTCTTCTCTTCTCTTCTCTTCTCTTCTCTTCTCTTCTCTTCTCTTCTCTTCTCTTCTCTCCCAGTGATCTCATGGCTTTTCAAAGCAGCCTTCTGCCAGGAATTTCATTTCATTCAAAAAAAAAAAGGGGAACACCAGTGGGACTCTCTGTGTTTTTCTATGGAGTAAGGATTCATGAATTTCCTTTATTAGTGGTAATATTGTAGCTCAGATATTATCTGAATAAAACATCTCAGCTCCTTTATTCAGTCCAGGAGACAGAAAACAACAGATCCTCCAAGGACTCTTTTTGTGACGTTCTCCTAACTGGTGACATCTTGCACAGAGCTTGGATTTCTCGAGGTGACAGTCACAAATAATGATAATTATTGTACTTGGAGTGCTGATCTCCCAAGAGCAGATCAGAACAGGAAGCACCACCAAAGAGCAGGGGGGAAGAAGAGCAGTAATTTATTCTCCATGTGCTTTTTGACCATCACAGCTATGAAAGTCTGGAATATAAGCCACAAAGATGCACAGATTTCAGATGAGTTTTTTTCTTCAAAGAAGAAATAAGATATAGGATAGAAATAAGGGTGGGATTTGACTTTTGGGAGCTCAGGAGACCCTAGGCATGAGCTCCTTGAGTAGTAAAAGCCCCTTGAGATACCAAGACTGCCTTTCTGTGCTTGAAGAACCCCACCAAGCCGTGACATTTTTGCACAGAGCTGGAAAAGCAAAAATAGGATTTCAGAAACCCCTTTTGTGATCCAAGGGCACCAGCAAGCATAAAACCCTTCCTAACTGCATCCCCAAGGTCTTAGCTGTCCATGGATGGTGGATGATGGCATTTTGTTTAAAACCCCTCATTTTGTGGGGGAAAGTAAGATATTTTGCTATTCACTCTCTCCTCCTTTCCAGGCTGACTTTCCTGCTCTGCTGTGAGTGCGTCAAAGTCTGTCACCATCTCCCGGGTGTTTGTTTCTCTTTCAGATTTGGGTGGCATCTCCCAACACAGTGACAGCTGTCTTGATGCTAAAAACACCTCTTCCCCCGTGGCTTCTCTCCCTGGAGATTGGCAGCAGCCAGGAAAGATTAGGAACAACGTCTGGCTTGTTTTCAGCCCGGCTTTGTAAGGACATGGCTCATCTGATCCTGGTTTTGTGCATGAGCAGGTAACAACACAGAGCTGCTGCTTTGGATTCGCTGCACGGAAGGAATTTCTGGAGGCCCTGTGGATTTCAAGAAACAGATTTTTGGGTGGAAAAGGTTCCGTTAAAGCTTCTACTGGGACTGAAGACACCTTTTAAAGATTCAGAAGGTCTGTGAGGAAGAATGACACCAAAGCACGTTGATAATCAGCTCACGGTGAGCCTGTTCCCAGGAATACCACATTGGATCTATGTTCCTCACTGGGAGCAGTGGCAAGTCCCTCTGCACCTCTGCAAGCATCTCCCATCCCTGCTGGCTCCCAGCCACCCTCTGGAATCCTGCCACTGCCCAGGGCACAGTTTCGACTGGCAGATTTCCACCCGCCCCCGGGATTTCACGGAGGCAAAGCCTTCAGCCCCAGCCCGTGTTTGTGCCTGGTCCAGGGAACAGCCAAGGAATGTGTGGAGCAGCAGGCCTCAAAGAAAGACCAGAGCTTCTCCCAGTCATCCCAAACTCCTCACTTGGCTCCTCTGATGAGGTTTTTGGAGGTGTCCTGTGCAAGGCCAGGAGCTGGACTCGATGATCTTTGTGGGTCCCTTCCAACTCAGGGCATTCTGTGATTCCATGATTCTAAATCCAAAGGTACTAGCTGGAGCAAATGCACCGACACTGGAGTGCCTTGACTTCACTCAACCTGCTTTTCCAGGAAATCTTTTACATCTCCTTCCCTGATTATTGAGTCAAAGCCATTTCTTTTGCGAGGATGTGAACGGATGGATGCCCCAGTCCCAACAAGACAGAATAACTCAACTGCTCCTGGATGATGAGTCCAGGAGAAGGCTGGGCATTAAAGCAAAGTTTGAACTGTGCCTCAGTACGGGGGTGTCACTGCTGGTGTGACTGGGGACGCATCAAATTGTCCTTGGAATGGGCAGGAAAGACCTGAAGACATGGAAAACATATTCACCCCTTGTATTGCACAGGCCTGGAGTGCCAGGACAAGGGGGAATGGCTTCCCACTGGAGAGGGCAGGGATAAACGGGATACTGGGGAGCAATTCCTGGCTGTGAAGGTGGGGAGGCCCTGGCACAGGTTTCCCAGAGAAGCTGCGGCTGCCTCATTCCTGGATGTGTTCCAGGCATGGTTGGACAGGGCTTGGAGCAACCTGGGACAGGGGAAGGTGTCCCATGGCAAGGGGTTGGAATTTGATGATTTTTACAGACCCATCCAACCCAAACCATTCTATGATTCCATGAAGAGACCTGCTGGCCAAAGGCAGCCTGTAGGATTTTTGTTCAGGTTCTGGAGTAGGTTTTTGGCACTCTGATCCATGGATTTCATATGTTTTGGCTTTCAGTTCCCTGTAAAATGTTGGATCTCATGGATTTCAGCAACTTGCCCAACCATGAACTGGTGCAAAATCGTTTCCCCCCAAAGGCACAACATCTCCACCCACATTTACTGAGGATATTCAGAAACTTAAAGCTCAATCCTAAAAAAAAAAAATGTGTGGCTGGACCAAGCCTGGAGCCACCAACGTGTGACAATTCCCATCTGTCCAATGGGGACTGAGGCATAAAAGGGATCAGAACGTAGAACGGGGCACAGAAGGATTAAAACATATTTTAATTCTTGTGTTTTCCAATCGGATGGGAATGTGCAGAGTGCAGCCCCAGGTCTGTGCTGGAGGTGGAGCCCACCCAGACCATCTGCCCCAGCCTTTTGCAACACTCTGAGCATCTCTCTCGTATCCAAGTGACCCAAAATGACTTTTCTAAATTAAGATCCCAACCACGATGCCGTGCTCGACTTCCTTCCCCCTCAACACATCTGCTGCTGACACTGAAAGGTTCTTTTCACCTCATTTTTAGGCTTTGTTTTCATGCCCGGGGCTGTACAGAAAAAAGAGGCAAAGAGGCTTCTGTGCTGCTCTGGAATTAGGGATGTGAGAGTCAAGCTGGAGAAAAATGAAGATATCCTAGAGAGGATGTGCTGCCGTGTCAGAGGCAGATGCTCCAAGCCCTCCAAACCCTAATATGGAAAAATAGCTCTATTTTAAGACCGGAAAAAAGTGCACATGATAGGTTTGAGATGAGAAATAATTTGGGAGTGATATTGAAAATGATATCACTGCTGCTGTACTTCAGCGCTGCCAGGCTCATTCCATAATTAATAACTGCTTCAAATGGAGTGACTTTCCTTTGAGGGTGCAGAATTAAACATTTAAATCCCTCTCTGTAAATACAGGGCTGTGGCAGAGCTCTCCAGAAGCCTCGCAGCTACACTCTAATGTATATTTATATTCTAGATAAGTATTTTTAGCAAGAACTACAAGTCCTCTCTGTATTTGATGACATCAGAGCTCTGTTTTACATGCAATGTCCTGACTGCAAAAAATATCCCCTTCTTTTTCCTGCTCTTGGAATATCGCAATAATTTCTGTCCTTGTCTCATCTCTCTTTCACGTTTAATGTGTGTTCCAAGAGAGCTGTGTGGGGCTTTTTTTCTCTTTTTGCTCCCAAAGATGATAAAATACATAAAAATTTTAAAAAACTAAGCAGCCAAACAGCTCCTGGTGTTTCCCACCTCTGCAATCAGGGCATGCTGGGATAACAACCACCACTCATGGCCTGACCAGTGTCCTACTGTGAAAGCAACTGGAAATGATCCCAGATGGAAAACCCAGCCCTTTAAATATTAATCCTGCTGTTCCCGTGATGCTTCTCTGGGAATCCTGCTCAGGGCAAACCAGGATTGAACCTGGGTCCCCTTTAGTTTAAATCCAAGCTGAGTGTTTTGTCTTTCTAGGGAAATTATCTTTTGGAATGCCCACTCCACCTTCCAGAATCGTGGAGCTCACAAGTAAAGGCTACTCAAGGCTCATACCTAACCCTATCCAGTGGGACTCCACAGGATATCCCAGCTGGAATATCCTCACAGATGAGCCTCTCTTGTTCTTTACTCTCTGATTTCTGTGTGGAAAAAGGCACTTCAGGTTTGTAACCGGAAGCGGGAGATGCAGATCAGGAAAAAATTCCTCCCTTTGAGAGTGGGGAGGCTCCAGCAGAGGTTTCCCAGAGAAGCTGTGGCTGCCCCATCCTTGGAAGTGTCCAAGGCCGGGTTGGACAGGACTTGCAGCAACCTGGGATAGTGGAAGGTGTTCCTGCTCATGGCAGGGGTTGGAATTGGATGATCTTGATGCTCCCTCACCACCCAAACCATTCCATGACTCTGCATACCTCTAGTGCTGCCCCACATTTGCAGAAGGGCTGGAAGGCGGTGGAAAAGGCAATTTTTTCGACCGGATAAAGCATAAGGCACTGAGGAATGCCCTCAAATCTGGAGATAGAATCTCTGCATGTGCTGGGAAGAACAAGCCCTCAGACAGACAAGAAAAATCCTTCAGCAGAGCAACACCAGCGCTGGATTCTGCTGGCTGTGAAGCCTCACCCGGCAGGGCTGAGAGGTTGCAGGTCTTTTTCTGGCCCTTTGGAGACACATTTTCTTCTGTTCTATTTTCTCCAGCCTATATTTAAACTTCTCCCTCCCCGTGTCCACTCAACCCAGTGACGCAAAAATCCGGCCAGACCTTTGATTCTCCTGCATTTCCTGGGGCAGTGGCACTGGCTGGGTTTAACTCCTAAGGGGCAAAGGAAGGGATAAATAACAGCAATAACCAAAGAAACAGCAAATTGGATTTTTTAAAGTGCTCCCAGTGACGCCTGTTCTGCCTTGTGGCTGCCACAGTGTGAACAGGTGACTTGTGATACAAAAAAGGCCATTTTGTACCCCTGCGTGAAGGGTTTGTCACCTCTCCTAATCAAGGAATGTATAAGAGAAGCTTTGAAGATAAAAATCTGATTCTGAGTCTGTTTTGGCTCCAGTAGAAGCTCGTGGGTCACATTGGCAGGTAAGTCCTGGGTGACAGGAGGCCGGGGGGGCAGGATGCTCACAGCCAGCACTGGTGACACGAGGGGACAGTCCCCACAGGGAGCATCTTTGCAGCGCAGCAGGGGCACTCCCAGCCTCCTGTTGGCCTCACTGCTGAGCTCAGGCACTTTCTCTTTTGCTCCCTGAAACCCCCCCAGTTCTCCCAGTGCGTATCCCAAAAAAGCCTCCGGTCCCACTGGACTATATTTTACCCTTCTCCCCCTCCTCTTCCAGCAGGGATAGCCTTAAATCTGGTTTTTCCAAGGAGGATTTTTGCATTTCTGTGCTTATTCCCCCTGTCTGGCACAGGGAAGTTTGGGAGCTGACAAACAAGCCAGAAACCCCCTCCCTGCACCCTGTGCTGCCCCACACTCCTTTCCCATGGGAATATCGAGCACAAAAGAAAGATGTTGCAGGCTGAAAACCAGAGAATCCAACTTTATTTACGAAATTCTCACCCTCACAGTCCCTCTGTATCCAGACCCTGTCCCATCCACGGGTGGAAAGCAGACCCCAGGATCCTGCAGAAAATGTGGAAAGGCTGCTGGTGACAGAGATGGAAGCCAGGACGAAACAAAAAAAAAGGAATGTGGTCTGAGGATGGCAGGGCTGGAACTTTGCTTCTGGCCTGACACATCTGACTGGTTTTGAAGCAGGGAAAAACAGAACAGATGAGTGGGATGCAGGATCTGGTGCTCAGGGTCTGTGAGGGTGGGTGGAATTCTTGGATTTGAGTAACTTCCAATTATTATCCTCTCCATGGCATTTGCTCCCTGCAGATCTCAGCATTGCCAGGGGGTTTTCAGTGTTTTAGTGGGTTTCACCTCTAGGAAAAAGAGCTCACCATCCTCCAGAGCTCTGCCAGAGTTTTCTTCTAAATGGTACTGAGACAGACCTTGAGAAACTTTTCCCTCTGTGCAAGGAGGAAAAAGAGTCCCCTACTTTGGTTTCTTGTGGAAAGAGAGTGGAAAAGGGGCGAAAAAATGGAGGAAAAATAGACTTTGCCACAGAGGAGGTTGCTGGGAACACACAAGGATGGTGCACGGGGTGCATCCATGCTCCACTCTACCCTTGCTTCCCGATCATCTGGATGATCCCTGGCAATAGGAACAGAGGGAATGGCAAATTTCCTCCATCTCTGTGAGCTGGGCACACCTGGCTCATTCATATCTGCTCCCACTCCAGCTGCTTTTGCAGCAGGCAGGGCCTCAGAATCAATCCCACATCTGCTGAAAGCAAATCCCAGCTGGGATCCCAACACTTTAACTGATTTTTCCTAGAGCTGAGGGTCTGGGATAACCATTATTTTTCCTATCCTGCAGTCTCTGCTCGGAAGGGATGAAGGGAGGGCAGAATAAGAGAAGAATTTGCTTGGAATAATCTTTAAAACATCTGGAAAGGGAAATCTGGGATCTCCAATTGCAACCTGAGCTCAGGCAGAAGCTGAGGGAGGGGGGTGTGTGTGTTTGTCTGGCCAAACTTGGAAATTTGAGTTGCAGGTCTGACCTACCCTGGTCTGTCTGTCCAGGGGGTGTGCTGAGCTTTCCAGAAATCCATCCTGTTCCCACATGGAAGCTGAGCCCTTCTGAACTCATTCCTTGGCTTATCCGTGGACTTAAGCTCCAGATCTCTGCAGTTGCCACCCACACCCTGATGGGCAGGAAGTATCGGGCCCAGATCCGTCTGCTCCTCTCAATCAGGACATGGCACAGGATTCCCAGAGAAGCTGTGGCTGTCCCTGGATCCCTGAAAGTGTTCCAGGCCAGGCTGGATGGGGCTTGGATCGACCTGGGATGGTGGAAGGTGTCCCTGCCCGTGGCAGGGGTTGGAGCTGGATGATCTTGAAGGCTCCTTCCAACCCAACCCATTCTCTGTGGATCCTGAGGACCAGAAGCAGCTGAAGGTGAGGAACATCTGCTTAAACAGCTGGAAACTGGAGATTTAAGGGGTTTAAGTCCAGATTAAGTCCAGGTTTGAGTCCATTCTTGGCTTGAATCCAGCATTGAAGATGGGGCGAAGCCACACGTCAGCGAAGAAGTACATTCCCAAAGCATCGAAGAGCTTATGAGGCAGCTTGGCAGGGAGAGTGATGGGATTTCAGCTGGAGCTGGGACACTTGTGACCTCACAGGGAGCACTGGAGGACCGTGCCAGCCACCAGGGCCACCAGACCCAGAGCTGCAGAGCTGCTCCTCACGCCACTGCTGTTCTTGGTGTCATCTGTGCACAGGTCGGTGTAGCAGCAGGATTTGGGCTTTTGGGCCCCTATCCCATCGTAGGATTGGCATTCCTCCTCACAGTCCCTGGTCACGGTGATGTTGCCAAAAAAGGGATAACCTGGGAGAGGCAGATTGGACAGGAGGAGGAGGTGAGAGAGGGGAAAAAACAGGGAAGGAAAATGGGATTGAGAAACACTGACAGAGGAGGTGTTGGACATTCCTAATCCATGGGTGCCTCTAACCCAGCCTGTTTTTTGTGGGAACAGGCCTGCCAGCTCTCACTGCTGACTCTTGCTCACCCTCCTGCTCCTTCCAAAATCATTCCAGCATGGACAAGGGACACAACTCCCTGTAGATGTTTGCACCGTCTATAAATTCAGGGTACACAGAGATATCAGGGTAGGAAAGGCAACGCAGAGGGAATAAGTGCAGTGAGTCCTGAAACTTCACTGTGAGGCTCCAAATCTGATGGATTTCTCTCCTTCCCTCTCTAAAGTGGGATAATTTCACCTGGGTTTTTACAGAAACGTTAAAGGGTAATCCAAGCTGGGACTGGGATGGGAGAGGGAAGTGTGGCCAGCAGATTGAGGGAGGTGATTCTTCCCCTCTGTTCTAGTGAGACCCCACCTGAAGAGTGGGAGCTGCCTCCAGCTCTGGGATCCTGACACAACAAAGACATGGAATTGTTGGAACAGGTCCAGAGGAGGCCATGGAGATGCTCCAAGGGATGGAGAAGCTGGAGCCAGGCTGGGAGAGCTGAGGGTGTTCACTTGGACAAGGGAAGGCTCCAGGGAGACCTCAGAGCTCCTTCCAGTGCCTACAGGGGCTCCAGAAGAGCTGGAGGAGGACTTGGGACAAGGGATGGAGGGACAGGACACAGGGAATGGCTTCCCACTGCCAGAGGCTGGGGTTAGATGGGATTTTGGGAAGGAATTCTTGGCTGTGAGGGTGGGGAGGCCCTGGTACAGGTTTCCCAGAGAAGCTGTGGCTGCCCCACCCTGGAAGTGTCCCATGCCAGGTTGGATGGGGCTTGGAGCAACCTGGTCGATTGGAATGTGGGAGTTTGGAGTTCCATGATCTTTAAGCTCTCTCCCAACCCAACCCATCCTGGAATGCTCGGATTTCTCCTCAGGATCCCTCAGGGGCAGTGGTGGCACTCACCTGTGTCCACGGAGTGCAGCGTCGTGGTGCACACAGTGGCTTTTGGGGGACATGTGATGGGTGTCCTGCACTTGGAAATGTCTGTGGGCACCTTGCACATGTAACATTGCAGGGGCTGGGCTGCAGAGGGGACAGAAAAGGCTCTGAGGTGACACAGCCAGGAAGACAGACCCAAAACTGCAGCTTTCTGACCAAAATGCAGCAGTGTCCAAAATTGTCCAAAATTAAGTGCGTCTGGAGGCAATGGCAAAGCTTGGATAAGCCAGGGGGGAAAAAGACAAATCCCAGCACTGAAGGACAAGGGAGGCGTAGCAGGATCTGGGCCTGAGCATGACTTTGTAGTCTCAGCAGCCCAAAAAGGGAGATTTAGAGGGACCTAAGCTTGAGCTTTGGTAGGTCTGAGCATCCTCTGCAAGAATTCAGCCTGGAGAAGAAGAGGCTGAGGGAAGACTTTTTGGGATCTACAGCTTCCTCATGAGGGGAAGTGGAGGTGCAGTACTGATCTCTTCTCTCTGGAGCAGTGACAGAATCCAAGGGAATGGCCTGAAATTGTGTCAGGGGAGGTTTGGGTTGGATATCAGGAAAAGGTTCTTCCCCCAGAGAGTGGTCAGGCACTGGAACAGGCTCCCCAGGGAATGGTCATGGCCTCAAGAGCTCAGGAAATGTTTGGACAATGCTCTCAGGCCGCAGGGTGGGATTGTTGGGATGTCCTGGGCAGGGCAAAGAACTGGACTTTGATAATCCTTGTGGGTCCCTTCCAAATCAGGATATCCCATGATGGTAAAAGCCAGCTCCTTCTGCTGAGAGCAGCATTCCCCAGCTGTGACAGCGGCAGCTCCCCCATCCCTCCCCTCACAGCAACAGCTCCTTCCTGCTCTTTTAAGGGAAATTCTGCAGCAATCAGTAACTGAGAGCAGGATTTAAATTTCAGAGCTGTGTCAGAGATCCTGAGGGCTGAGTGTGGCCTTAAAACTGCTCTCATCAGGGGCTGCTGCTGCTTTTTGAAGAGGCGATGGACAAACCCTTGCTGGCTGCCACCTGAGGGAGGGACATCTCTAAATATGCAAATCTATGCAAAGCAGCTCTCAAAACCCTCACTGTGAGCGCTGTCCATTCACAGCCAGCAGACACTGAGAGTGTGGATTTTCCGAAGTCCTGCTGGTGTGGCTTGATGACAAAAACCAGCCTGGTTTGAGATTTTCTATCCAACCCTATTTCCACCGGCTGAAAAACAACCTGCAAGCGTCCAGTGCCATCTATTGGTAAAAATTCACACCGACGCTGTTTTTATTTTTGTTCCCGTTCCGCCGTCAGAGGAACCTCTGGGGCTTTGTGATAAGGATAAATATTTTTGAAGGCATTTGTTTGAACACCTGACTTCAGAAAGGAATTTTCCAGGCGTCTACTCCTCGCAGCAGCTCCTTTGGAAAATTCAGCTGTGGGGTAGAGCCTGCACAGCGCAAAACTTCTCTTTCTTATTCCTTAGCTCTTCCTAAGGAATTCAATTCAAAGAGACAATTCCTTGTGTCTTTGCAGAAGTAAAAAGGATTTTTTCATGGAAATATTTCAATTTTCTTGTGGCCACACTCCCTGTAAACAAGGGCGGTGGAGCCATCCTTGTTTGTCCCAGCTCAGGACCTCAACAGATCCCTTCCCAATGATCCATGATGCAATCCATAAAATTGTTATATATTTTAACAGAGGTAACACATTATCAACAATCATTTGGATGCCTGTGGATGTGTAGGATGGATGGATGGATGGATGGACGGATGGACAGAGCAGTTCTGGCTTCAGGCACTTGAGAAACTGCCCTGCAACCCTTGGGGTGAGGTGGATTCCATTTACAAACCTCAATATTTTCATAGACAAACTGGGAAGTGCCTTGGGGGAATCAATCCCAGTTAAAAGCTGGTTTAAGGAAGGAAAACCTCAACCCCCTCATCCTTCACAGACTGTGGGTAGGGCATTTAGAAGACATGGGTTTTGTAGGAAGGTTGTATGGAAGAGGAAAGCCCAAATCCATAAGGACTAGGACAGGAGAACTGAACAGGCACAGCTCTGCATCCTGACCTGAGCCAATAATTCCCTGTTCCTCACTGTCCAACAGGACCTTCTATTCCTTGATATCAAAACTCAGGAATATGAATGGTCACAGACACATCCCTCAGCCACAACAGGGGTGCCTAGACCAGCTGCTTCCCTTTGGATCATCCCCCCAAAAAAATATTTCTGCCTGATTTCAACTATGAAGCAAATGGGGTTGATAACTCTGTTTCCATAAAATTCTTAGAGACCTTTGGTGGTTTCTCAGAAATTCCATTAAATCCAAGGCAGGAATTCAGATGGAGATGTTTGATCCCTGCCCAGGCTGCCTTTCCTTTGAGATCTTCCATGGAAACAGCCTGAGGATCTCTGGGGCCCGTGGGCTGTGGGTTAAACCCCTCTGGGGTGGTGCCATCCCTGGAATGCCTGTTCCAGGCAGGATGTGGCTGCAGTTGGTCACATCTACATGGAGGAAGGACACAGCAATGGCCAAACCCTGCTGCCAGCTTGCCCGAGATCCAGACCCACCACAGACCCAGGGGAATTTTCTATGTCCACCTATCTCCTGAAATATCTCCCGAATTCCAGGGGAATTTCCTATCTCCCGAAATAAGGGAAAATCCTGGAGCTGGGGGTTTAACAGAACTTTCCAATGTCCTTGGAGTTATTTCTCATACCCCCACCCTTATCTGTATCGAAGTTTCACCTTCTGACTTTCAGCACTTCCAGCAGCCAGCTGGGAGGTTTTAGGAAAGTCAGGAGCTCGGGATGAACATTCTTGATGGGACAGTGTGGCAGCTCAAGTAGAGACTGGCACTTCAAGTTCTTGCCCAGGCTGGTCCTGCCCTGTGCCTTGTGGTTGTCCCCTCCATCCCTGGATGTGGGTGGCGGGAATCCAAAGGACGTGCATCACTCCCAGTCAGGCATCACAGTTCTTCCCACCAGGAATGCATCTCCCCTTTCCCATTTCACCCTCTCCTTCGACCTTCTTCAATACAAAAGGCATCATTTCCCCTACCTGGGGGTCACCAGGTCTTTCCCCTCCTTCCCCTCCCAGGAATTTCCCAGGGTGGGGGGCCCTGGAGTGTTGGGAATGAGGAGTTCTTACCCAACTCCACGAATGTCAGGCCCAGCAGGAATCCCACCAGGAGTTTCTTCATGCTGAGAGCAGATCCAGGCAGCCAGGACAGATCCAGAGAGCTTCTCCCAAGGAGCTTTATATGTTTTCCCACCCTCCACCAGCTGTTGTTGATCCTGTGGGCGGATTCCCTCCGGGTGATCAGGGGAAAGCCCAGCTCCAGTCTGGATTGGGATTTGCAGAGGAACGAGTTCCCTGACGAGGTGACATCACCCCAACGAGCAGACTCCTGCCATACCTCAGCTCTTCCCCAGGTTTATGTCCTGGGGCTGGTCCCATGGAAAAAGGAAAAACAGGGCTGGCACTGCAAGGTGTGGTCCCATGCCAGGGCTTGGATGGGGAATGTGACAAGGTTTGTTTGCTCCTTCCAGTCTGGCTCCACGAGCCCAGAGCTGGCTTGTGTCACACGTGTTGCACTGGCCAACAACTGTCAAGGGGCAAGTGGCAGCAGGCTGGGCTTCCACGTGCTTTGGAGAAATGATTCCACGGGCTGGCAGGACTGGGGTTGCCCAGAGATGCCTGTTTTCCCAAACCCAGTTCAAAATCAAGCCTGGTTTCTGGATCCCTTGATTATTAACTGAGCTGCTGGGCATGGGAATCGCTTGGAGGCCAGTGGGATATGGTGCTTCCATATCCCATTTCCAAGTCTGGAATTGGGATAAATCATGTGGTTTCAGGTCCTGGGTCATGCTGGCAAAGCAGGATGCCTCCCTTTGGAAAGTTGTCAATTATTTACCAGATTTTATCCTGTAGCTAGGAAATAAGCCCAACATGGAGCAATTAATCAATTTTCCCACTCCAGCACCTTCCTGGTAGCAAATTTCACTTTACCCACATCCGGGCAACCCTTTCAAGCATAATAATGTATTTTGTATCTTATCCAATATTTGGGGAGACAGCCGGGGAGAAATTATTTACTTCTCCCTTTGGACTGAGCTGCTGGTGTTTTATATTTCACAGGAAAAGCTGATAGACTTTTCATTGGGTTTGTTGTGATCCAAATTGGAAAACCCTGGAGTTGTGCAATTTCCCATAAAACAGCTGAATAAGCCAAAGAGGCAAAGTTTGTGAATCACTGGAGCACTTGGAGATTCTAGGGCTGGAGATGAGGTGAGTGAAGGAGCTTTAATGAGGTGCTTTGCCTGTCACAGACCTGTCACGACAACACACGTGGGGATATTGCTGCCATTCCCAGCAGCCTGTCCTTCTTCCCAGATGAAGAATGGTTCCCGGTAACCCGAGAAGCGTTGCTAATGAAAATTTCCACAGCCACGGATGACACAAAGCTGACAGAGCTGTGGGAAAGGGAGAGAAAGATCTACATGCTGCTGTGCAGGACCCTAATCCTTTTCTATAAGAATGAAAATTATCCTTTATTTTATCTCCCTGTGCTCTCCAAGTTCAGGTGCTAAAAAAAACCAACTGGATAAAACATATTTTTCTGGGGACATAGGAAAAAATCCACTTGGTGAAAGCCACCAGACCTAGTTACATCCAGATCCTTGCTCGGAACTGGGCAGCTCAAGGCACATTTGAGCAATATCCTAATTAACAGCCATGAAACTGGAAAAGATCCAGTGCTTTCAGCATTCCAGGTGGTTGTGCCTCAACGGGAAAGTACAGTGGGGCTGGCACAGTAAAGCTGCCTGGTGGATTGTGGAGTGGAAATGTCCATGGAGACATCCTCTCATACCTGAAAATCATTCCATACTGAGAAATTTTTGGGATAAATCTGTGTGGTTGAAGGAATAGGGATATAAATACTTAACCACCGTCTTAACTCTGTCTTAAAGGCTTGGAGAGGTTGGAGATCTTCCCATAAGGCAAAACACTGGCAAAACACCAGAGCTCCTGCAGAGGTGCAGCAGCGCCAGACTTCAGGGAAAGAGGATTTGGGAGCGTTCCAGTAAAATTGTGGAGGCAAGGAAAGACCTTTAAGGTCTGTTACCTTTGAGGTATTCCTTGATCTAAAGATAATCAAGAGCTCGCGGAGAGAAACAAACCCAAAACCCAACACAAACAACCCCACGTTGTGTCCAGGTGTGTGTTGGGATAGAAGGGATTTGGATTTTGATTTTGGAAGTGGCAACAGCCTCCTGGCTTCCCAAGTAGAATTCCACTACCACTGTCAAGTACAAAATGGGATTCTAATGAAAAAAATAAAAAAAACCAAAGCAATAATGAGGAGAGTGGGACAACAGGATTCACACCAAAAAATGATGCTGGAATACCCTGGCTCCTTTTAGCTTGGCAGAGTTAAGACAAGCCTAAGTGAGACTGGAAATTGAGGTTGGATATTAAACACTAAAAAAATCGGGATTATTTCTGTAAGCAAAGGCAGGGAAGAAACCTGACCTGCTTTAAACCCGATAAGTATGTGGAAGCTGTAGTTTGACAGGGCAGTTAGGTAAGACTTAGACAGCTTGTAGGACTCAGGAGGCCCTAAAAATTCCCTTCTGTCTCTGCCAAGGGAAGGAATAAACCCTGGGAAAGGTTTTAAGCACTGACTGACAGGAGCCAGAAGGGACTTTGGTTGAAATGTCATTTCAGGTCTGGAGAGCTGAGAATATCAACGAGATGTGGTGTGTTAGGGAGAAAGGTTTGTGTGCCAAAAGCCTTCGGGAATTCTCAGTGGGATCAATCTAAAACTTCTCCCAGCCTGTCTCTGGGAGACTGCCCTAATTTATAAGGTAATATAGGAAGATATAATCACTTTCTGCTTATCACAAATACCAGGAAAGGCAAATGACAGAAATTTGGTGTTTACGGATAAGAAGGTGAAGTGCTTCACCTGCTCCAACTTCCCTTACAGCCAATTCTTGTTTGAACAATTAAACACCACATTTTTATGAGATGTTCTGTGGCAGGGAGTGAACACCAAGCTTTGCTCAGCTGTTCCAGTTGTTGATTATCAGCCACACGTGAAATTAGTCCTGTGTAAAATATTTCTACTATGATTTAGGGAGTCCCTACAGCCAGTGGCTCTTGTTGCACCTCTCTACTAAATTTAATTTCTCACTGCTGCAATTTTCCTCTTCTCCACAGAAATATATTTTGTCCAGGATATCTCTTGGATAGACTTTGGTGGGGTCTCTGACTCCTTTTCTGTTCTCCAAGGCTTTAATCCTTCTGATGGTCCTTCTTTGAACTCCCTCTGTTTCACCACCTTCTCTCCTACATTGTCCAGCCCAGACCTGGATATTGTCTTGAGCCACTCCGTAGAATCCCAGAATGTTTTGGGTTGGAAGTGACCTTCAAGATCACCCAGTTTTAATCCCTTGCCATGGGCAGGGACACCTTCCACTATCCCAGGTTACTCCAAATCCTGTCCAACCTGGCCT
This sequence comes from Diglossa brunneiventris, assembly GCA_019023105.1. Lineage (NCBI taxonomy): Eukaryota > Metazoa > Chordata > Aves > Passeriformes > Thraupidae > Diglossa > Diglossa brunneiventris. The sequence goes on along the minus strand of CM032354.1, from coordinate 154,278,455 downwards.
TGGACACTTCCAGGGCTGGGGCAGCCACAGCTTCTCTGGGCAACCTGTGCCAGGACCTCAGCACCCTCACAGGGAAGAATTTCTTCCCAATATCCCATAAAACTCACTCTCTTTCAGTTTGCAGCCATTCTCCCTTGTCCTGACACTCCACGCCCTTGTCCAAAATCCCAACACTCCATGCCCATGGGCCAAAATCCCTCTCCATCTCTCCTGCAGCCCCTCTTCAGCTACTGAGAGCTCACAACAAGGTCACCCCAGAGCCTTCTCCTCTGCAATCCCAGGAATAAACAGGATGGATCCACCTGCCACGATACAAACACCAACCAACCCTATCTGACACCATGGTCATGTCATGGTAACCATGGCATCAATCTACATGACATCATTGTCTTTCCTGAGAACTGATTTGCAGGATGGAGTCTGCTCCATTTTCCAGATATCAGATTCCCGAGCATCCTGGTGATAACTGGTTTGCAGGAAAATACAGATACTGTTGATCATTACACTCAGCCACCTGGAGTTCAGCTCCTGTGATTTCAAAGGGGCAGAATTTTTGCCAGGGGACTTTTTGGATGCTCCACCATCTTCACGTGTGACTCAGGAGCAGGGAACCTCTCTGCCCGTGCCCGTGGCCGCAGCGATGTTTGATGATCCAATGGAAGTTCCACCTCTCATGGGTGTGTGTCAACAACAAGACTTTGGGCTTGTTGGGGTGGAGTTGGTCTCCACCCTCCTGATGAAACTCTGCCACTGGGCAGGAAGGAATTCAGGTTTCGTTGGGCTGGAAAAGGGTGAAAATGTGAGAACCCTTCTCCAAGGAGCACTTCAGGTCTGTCTTCCAGGAGCTGTTTGGTATTAAATGTTTCTCCTCCATGGGGAGTATCCAAAAAAAAAAAAAAAATCCAGAATTCACAGCTCTGATTCAGTCTCTAAAGAGCTTCTACACCTATTTTTTTCTGTGTCTGAGCTTCATTTCGCTGCTTGGCACCCCCTGTCTGAAGATAGGAGATGAGAAGTTGAACCTCTCCAAGCAGAGAAGGGAACTGTACTTGCATTTCCCAAATTCTGGCTTAAGCTCACTAATCCCAAGACTAAAAAACAGGTGCTCCTGAGGATGGGAGGAAAGATTCCAGACTTGCTGGATTTTTACAAAAAGATGTAAAGATTTTTACAAAAAGGTGAGTTCTGTTCAAGGCTCTGAGAGAAAAAAGGGGAGTCCAGGGATATGATCATGCGGAGGTTGGAATTATTGAATCATGGAATGGTTTGGGTTGGAAGGGACCCTAAATCTCATCTCATCCAACCATGGGTAGGGACACCTTGCACTAGACCAGGTTGCTCAGGTTCCTCTTCTTCCAGCCAGAGGACTGAGGACAATTCCTTCAGGCATCACCTGTGTTTGGTCCACCCTGGGAATGTTGGTCCCTCAAGCATTTTCTGAAAACAGCAAAAATGTCCTAGATGTGATTCTGGATCGGATCCTAGAGGGATGAATATCCCCAATTCAGGCATTTCAGGCTTCCTTTAAGTTGTATCAGTCCTACCATGGACTTGAGAGATGTCTAGCTAGTGTAAAGTTGTCCCTGAGTGTGTCATGTCCTGAACCCACTGGATTTGTTCCAGGGAATGCCCAGGCACACTCTTAAGGCCAAGGATGTTTCCAGAAAGGTCGTTCTGGTTGGAAGGATGAGAAATTCAGGCACAAGCTGTGACAGTTGTGATCAGGATCAGAGTATGGATACTGATCCCTTTTAAATTCCCTTTTTATTCCAGTGTGATTCCCTTTTCCATCCCAGTGACAGTTGCTGCTAACTCTGTGTGAAAGCCCACGTGACCCATAAATCCACACTCCATCGCTTAGGGAGCCTGTGGACATGTGATTTTCCACATGAAATTTGGATTATTTGGAATAATGGGATTCTTAAAGGTAGGAGAAGACCTCTGAGATCACCAAATCCAGCCACCACCATGTTCCCCATTAAACCATGTCCTCAATTGCCAGATCCATGTGGGGTTTTTGAACATTTCCAGGCATGGTGACCCCACCCTTTTCTGGTGCTTGAACACTAAAAAAGCCAAGGTTGAGGGATGCTGGGAACATTCCTGGGGGCTGCCGTTGGCTGGGAGTCTCCAGCATTTTTTTCCACGCTTTATTCAGCTGATGGCACTGTTGATCTCTTATCAACATTCTGCAGTACAAGGGCAACATGCAGAGACTGGCCAGTCACAGAGCTACTTCCTTCCCTTTATCAGGAAGATTTTCCCTCTTTATCAGCTTTGGTTGTGCAGAGAAAGGAAACAGAGACCTCACTACGAATTTGTCACTTGTCAAACCCAGGGACTGTCACCGAGTCTGTGAGTGAGAAGTGCCTGACATCACTTTGTCAACCTTCAGCATCATCAGCAGCGCCTTTGACTGACAGGTTGACAGCAAAGTCTGTCGCCAGATACAGATCTGGATGAGTCACACTAAATAAGTAACCCCTGCTAAGTAATAAAATTAGCCTGTGCTGGGTGTTGCCATGGGAATCCAGCACAATATTGGGAATAGCGTGACAAGCAAGCCAATTCCCATCACTGGGGTCTGTATGGTCAAGGCATAAAGTTGTGTGAGCACCAATTAGCAGAAAATGCAGCAGAAATAGCCTTTGAAAATTTGTGGAGTCATGGGCAGATTGAAGCAGGACAAAAAGCCTGGAGTGGGAGTCACCTGGCCTAAGCACAGCCTTTCTTCTCTACCATAGGTGGCTCCTGGGTGACTCACTGGAGCTGTTTCTTTTTCCAGTCAGGCAGACAAAACCAAATGTCATCAGACAAAAGCTTCATCAAAAAGTGGATGGCACTGGGGATTACCTGTTTCCCTTCACTGGCTTTAAAGGGAGCGCTGCAAGGGTGGAGATGGGGTCACCCGGAGGCCTTTTCTTAGTAAATGTAAAATGTGTGTTTTGAGTGCCTTGTGTTGGAAGGGACCTTAAAAACCATCTTGTTCCAACCCCTGCCACGGGCAAGGACAGTTTCCACTATCCCAGGTTGCTCCAAGCCCCATCTAGCCTGGCCTTGTACGCTTCCAGGGATCCAGGGGCAGCCACAACTTCTCTGGGAATTCCATTCCTCAGCACCCTCACAGCCAAGAATTCCTTCCCAACATCCGATCTAACCCTGCCCTCTGGCAGTGGGAAGATATTACCAGTGACCTGTCACTCCATTCCTTTTCCAAAGCCCCTCTCCAACTCTCCTGGAGTTCCTTCCAGTGCCTGAAGGTCTAAGGTGTCCCTGGAGCCTTCTCTTCTCCAGGCTGGACATTTCCAGCTCTCCCAGCCTGGCTCCAGAGCTGAGGGGCTTCAGCCCTTGAAGCATCTCTGTGGCCTCGTCTGGACCTTCTCCAGAAGCTCCACGTTCTTCTGCTGTTGGAGCCCAGAGCTGGATGCAGAATTCCAGGTGGGATCTCACCAGAGTGGAGCAGGGGGGCAGAATCCCTCCCTCACCTGCTGCCTGCAGCTCAGGACAAAGGGGAGTCTCAGGGCTGCCTTTCCCTGCCAGAACAACTCCCAGGCACACTCTGGGATTCTTGGAGTGTCCTGTTCAGGGCCAGGAGCTGGACTTGGTGATCCTTGAAGGTCCCTTCCAACTCTGGACTTCCCTTGAATTTTGCCAATCCATCCCAGCAGGAACAAGCTCCTTCCCCATCCATCCACTTGTCCAACATCAATGACCACATCCAACGCTCTCTCCATTTGTTATCCTGATTCTTGGCTTCCTACATAATTCCACAGCAGTTTGGTTTTGCCAATTGATTTAATTCGACTTCAGCTCCTTTTAGGCTCCTACACCACAGAGCAACCGTGTCTTTCCTTCCTTGCCCATCCCTTCCCTCCCTGCAGAGGAGTTTTTGAGGTGGCACACCCTGATTTCTGGGATCAGGAGTGTAAAGAACTTGGAATAATATTGTCCCCTCATCCAGCTGAGTTTTGGGATGATTCAGTTTTAGATAAGCGAAAAATGTTGATATATGGTTGATATAGAGATAAATATGTTGATATCCAGATGTATTTGTTGATATCCAGAAAAAAAGAGAAGTGAACGGGAAGTTCAAGGGTATGGATGCAAAGTGTGAAGCTTGTGGTTCATTGAAATCAAAGATTCAAAAACCTCTTTGCTTTTTTTTTTTCTGTAAAAAGAGGGAAAATGGAGAAAAAATTTCTAGAGAGAGTGACTGTGACCTGACATAGGTGAATAATTTCAAAGATTATTCCAGGGATGAGAGGGAAGCCTAAATGAATGCATAAAAAATGGAGCAGCAGACAAAACAACATGAGGGAGGTTAAGAAATATATGAAGTAAAAATTTGCAATAGTCAAAATTACTTAGATCTCAAGAAAGACATTGAATGTTATTTATTCATTTATTTTAAATGAATTATTTAAAGTTATTTAAATATTATGTAATATTATTTAGCCTTTAAATTGAGAGGCAAAATAAAGTAGTGATAGATGAAAACTGAATATTAAATTAACCACTTGTTTATTCAATATACAAAATGCTTTTGATTTTGAGGGTAAAGGCAGCACAAAAAAAGTGCCCAGAAAAAGAAAGAACAACAACTGAGGTGGAACAAAAAAATTCAGTGTGTTCAAGCTGGGACAAAGCAGGACAGGATGTTTTCCATCCCAGAACTCTTGGAGAACTGAGATACAGAACAACAGGTCCACGTCCACTCCCAAATGTTGTTTATAAATTGGTCAAGGCAGAATCATGAGGTCAGAATTTAGCCACTAAATTAAAAAGAGGAGGGGTAACAGCCACTGTCTGGCCTCAATAGAGTGCCAGGAGTAAAAAGAGGGTTAGAAGGAAGGAAAACAATGAAAAACCCAGAAAATACTTAAAATCCAATGTTGTATTTGCTGTTTTCATGTTAATAAAGTCAGATTTTCAAGATTTTCAGATTTTTTACAAGTTTAGCAAAGTAATAACAAAAAATAATGTGGGAATATTTATTAAGATGCCACAGATGGAAATTAAATAGATATAAGATGGGTGAGAATTTTTTAAAGGCCTGGCAGTGGAGGAGCTGGAAATATTTAAAGTGTTGGGAGCAGGATATGAGCCTGGGAAAATTCATCAGCGCTGTTCCTCACTTTTGGAGTGCTCTTGCTTAAAATTTTCTGTTAAGACCTTGAAAAATGCCAGATAGGAGGGAAATTACCGGTGGCACAAATTCGGGAAGCCTCAGCAATTCCAGGAAGGATCAGGGTATCATGAACAAGCAGGTGGCTTGGATGCAAGTCATGGATTAAAGAGGATCATCCACCATAATAAGTCAATTGCACGGTAAACAAGGACGTCACCTGGAGATGATTGGGAGATGAAAGATGTGGGAATTCTTGGATGATCCCAGCTGGAATCTCTGTCAGGCACCTGATGGAGCATGGAAAAGGTGCAACACCAGGTGTATTTCCTCACCTGTGACTGAGGGACCTGAGTTCCCATCCAAAGGATCATGGGGAGATGAGAATGGAGGGAATATGAAGCCAAAAGGGAAGATTTATTAAAGAGGGAGAGCAGCTTTTCACACAGGCAGGTGGTGATAGGACGAAGAGGAAATGGTTTTAAACTAAAAGAGGATTTACATCAGAATTTGGGAAGAAATTCTTCCGTGTGAGAGAGGGGAAACAATGGATTAAGTTCCCAGAGAAGCTGTGGCTCCTCCATCCTTGGAAGTGTTCCAGGCCAGGCTGGACAGGGCTTGGAGCAACCTGGGATAGTGGAAGGTGTCCCTGCCCATGGCATGGGATTGGAACTAAATGGTCTTGAAGGTCCCTTTGGGTTTACCCCAAACCTTTCCATGATTCTGAAAGAGATGAGATTTTTTTCCCAAATAGGGACACACTCAACAGCAGGGAAGAATTGCCTGAGGTAAGAAAAATGGTGGCACTAGAGAAAAACAGTCCTTCACTTCTCCATATAAATATTCCAGGTTTAGTGCCAGCCTGGGAGCTCTCAAGGCTGGAGAACTGATCCACGTTCATGACTGGAAAATTGGGATGGAGACACAGAAGGTTTGGACTGGTTTGGACTGAATATAAACAGTGGTTTTGCCAGACACTTGAGTGGAAAGGCTTTATGGCCTTCCCAGCAGTAACATTCTAGAAAAATCTTTAGTCATGTCAGCCTCCAATGCCCATCTATCTATCCTGGATATCTGTCCTGTCATCCAAGGATTTTGGGTATTGCCTCATTTGGGGTTCCAGGTTAGCAAACATCCCCCATAGCTAAAAATAAGAGTTTATGGACAGTGCTCAGCTCTGGGTACAGATGGATCCAGCTCTTCCACACTCCACTATTTTGGCAGTGCTGGTGTCCTGGCAATTCATATTTTTGATAACTCCAAGATTTGGAGTGGTAGAAGTGGGAAGGAAGAAGATTTGGAGTGGAGGAAGAAGAGCCCAGGTAAGATCTCCACTGGTTTGGGGGTGAACTCAGCAGGTTTGAAAGTTATTCCCCATGTGAGTGAGGTGAAACTAAAATTTACCTTGCTTCTGCTGAAAGCACTCCCAGGTCTCACGGCAGCTCTGCCTGGATGGGGTTGGAGGAAGGTGACAAGGAAAATAAGGGTGACACATAAGTGGAATACTCACTGTGCTGTGATGTGTGGGATCTGTTTGCCTTAGTATCCTATTAAATATATTGAAAGGCTCAGAGGGTTGGGATTGTGCAGTCTGTAGAAGAGAAGTTCTGTGGTGACCTTTGTGCCCCTCCCAGTACCTGAAGGAGCTCCAAAAGAGCTGGAGAGGGACTTTGGAAAAGGGATGGAGTGACAAGACACAGGGAATGGCTTCCCACTGCCAGAGGGCAGGGTTAGGTGGGATATTGGGAAGGAATTCTTCCCTGTGAGGATGGTGAGACCCTGGCACAGGTTTCCCAGAGAAGCTGTGGCTGCCCCTGGATCCCTGGAAGTGTCCAAGGCCAGGCTGGACAGGGCTTGGAACAACCTGTTCTAGTGGAAGGGGTGTTGGAACTGGTTGATTTTTCAGGCCCCTTCCGACCCAAACCATTCCACGATTCTGAACCTGATATTGATGGAGCAGATCTCCTCTTCTTCTCCTCTTGGAGTCCTCTTGGAGACACAGCCCTGTAATGTGGGGCAGAGCAGCACACCCACCCTTCACCAACAACGTTCACAGAGTGTCTGCATTGTCTCTTTTCCTCCTGCATCCCTGGCTGTCCTCAGGATGCTGCCTGCTCCTGGTCCCACCATTGGGTTGGAAAGAGGCAGCTGTGAGCTCTACTTTGGCCAGAGGATTTGGGCTTGTTCATGTCAACATCTAAATCACAGAGCCAACAAAAGTTTCCCCTGTCATTTCAGTGATGCAAAGGTGTCCCCTGGTTTTTATTTTGTGGTGAATCACCGGGGTGGTGGTGGCAGGGCATTTACCTTGGCGTAGCCACACGGTGTTGTGGCTTTGCTTCCTGGTCTGTTTGGGCTCCACCCTTGGCGTTTTGGGGTTCCTCACAGAAAACGTGGTGAAATCTGTGCAGGGAAAGAGCAAGCTGTCCTGAACAGGATGGATTAGATTAGATTGGATAGATTAGATTAGATTAGATTAGATTAGATTAGATTACACTAGACTTGATTTTCAGTTGGAAGGATCCTACAATGCCCATCCAGTCCAAGTCTCTGGCCAATTCAGGGCTGACCAGAATTTAAAGCGTATTCTGAAATCCAAATTCTGACAGACTTGAGGCACTGACCATCTCTCTAAGAAGCTGTTCTGGTGTTTGACCATTCCCTTGGTAAAAAATCCTTCCTGATGTCCAGTCTATACCTCCCTGGTGCAGCTTTGACCCTTTCCCACATGTCCTGTCCCTGGATCCCAGGGAGAAGACCTCAGCATGTCCCTCTCCACTTTGCCTCCTACAATGAAGTTCCCTCTTATCCTCCTTTTCTCCAAACTGGGCAAACCTAGCGCACTCAAGGATGTTCCTTCCAGCCCTTTTCCAGCTTTATTGCCCTCACGTGGATGCATTCCAGGACATTCCCATAATTCCTAATTTGTGGGGCCCAGAATTGTACAGAATGTTCTAGGGGAAGCAATGCTGGACACAGCAGGATAATCTCCCTGGACACAGACCAGGATGTGGTTTGTCCTCCTGGCTGCCAGGACACGCTGGTGACTCCTATGGAACTCCCATCAGATTGCTTCTGCAGGACTGGTTTCCAGTCCCTCCTCTCCCAGTTTATCTTGTGCCTGGCACTGCTCCATTTTAGGTGCAGTATCCGTCATTTAGACCTGTTAAATTTCATCCCATTAACCATTAATTTACTTCTCTTTCACAGCTGGGGGATAAACACCCATCCCAGACTCCATTTCCATTCTTTGCATCTTTTCCACTTTACACAAATGTCTCTGGGAATGAGACATTTCTCAACAGAGTCACAAAACTTTGGAGGAAAACAAACATTTCCAGCCTGGATATCAAGAATTTCTGCTGAGCATGGACAATACTGATGTGCAGCTCTGGATGTGAGGATTTTGCATGGACCAGCAACAGCAACGACCATTTGTGTAGACCTTGACCTGGGTTGAAGTAGCGACTGGTTGAAGACACTTTGAAAAGGGTTGGGACAAACCCAGTTTGGTTTTGGGAATGGTTCAGTCTGAGAACTCTTGAATCCATTTTGAAGAGGAGTTTCCTTCACCAGATTACTCAGGTTTCTCCTGCCCAAGCAATCCCACAGTTCAATGTCACATTTTTACACAAAACCCTTCGGTCTCTTCAAACACCTGCAGCCTTTTGCTGTGCATCTCTACTTCAATAAATATTATTTGTTGGTTAAAACTGATATTGCAGAGCATCTAAAAAATTGAAGACCACGGAATCATGGAAATAGTTTATTTTGGAAAGGTTGTCAAAGATCCTCTCAACCAGCTCTATGTTATGAGCAGGGACAGAGATGCTGAGGATGAGTCTCTGGCACTGACTAAAGTCACTGAAGCTGACTAAAAAAATGGTCTGTGATTCTTTTTCCTGCAAAAATAAATCCACTGATTGCATCCAAACTGCCTCTGGGGATGGTCTTTGGGTTGTTTTAACTTCTCTGCCACCCCTAGGAATTGTCTGGGAGATCCTTGACCTCAACCCATGCTGGTGACAACAGGGATGATGAACCTGCAGTGCCCAGAGGTGTCCACTGTCCTGGAACTGTGACCTCTGGGCTTGGGACTGGCTGATCCCATTTCTAGAAGGCCAGAAAAGTAGTAAGTTGTTTGTATTTTGTGTTCCATGATTTTTAAGGAGATGTTTTTCTCACTTTTTATTCAAACCACATTTCTGGGTGGGTGTATCCCACCTCCTGTGCTCATTAAGCAGGATCCTTACAGGGAATTCAATGTGTTTCAGGATGTCTTGGGCTTGATTTATCCCAAAATGGACCTCAGAACTTGTACAGTAATGTTAAAAAAAAAACTCACAAAGGGACAATAAATTTGGGGGATAGCCAAGAAGTAAATACACTTAATTTTTTCTGGTAATCCAAGTGTCAGGGGATTCTCGATTCTTATGGACACAGGTGACACTGATGAAAACCCTGCAAGAATTTCTGACAGGGACATGCTGGCAACAAATCCCTGCTTCCCATGGATACTGTGAACAACAGATCTCCATGGCAAAGGCAAATATTTCTTTTCCTCATCAAAGAGATGAGGAGAAGCAGGGCAGAGCTGCTGCACTTGAGCGCCTGATAACAGAACGTTTGCTGCAAAAACATCAGAGAAGATAAATTAATTGGCTGGGATTATGAAGGGCAGGGAAACAGCTGTCTTGATAGTCCATGGGTGTGAGAATGTTGTTAAATGCCCTGTCATTTTACTGCAAGGCAGCTGGAGCCAGTCCAAGGTAATGACTGGAAATGAGAGCCTCATTCATGACAAGGAACCACCATTCCCTGCCTCCTCCTTGGAAAAGCAGGAGTGGAAAGGGATGTTTTCCCAATTGTTTTCTTTTAAATATTCCCATTTTATTTGAATAGTCAAATTCTGATGGCGAGTCTGCCTTTACTTTTCTAAATTTTCTTCATTTCATGTTCAGAGGAGTGGAATAGGGCAGGTGTGCTCCAATTATCACATTTCGAGCCCTGATTTGAAATCTTGGCCACACCTTCCTCTCTTTTTAATTATGGCATTTAAAAAGGTGTAAAAAACTTAATATTTTAAGCAGGATAAATGATCATCCTCCTATTCATTGAAGAAATACTGGAGGTTACAGACAGAGATTACATCATTTTTTTTTCTTGAATTTGTCTGTGTGAAAGCAGACGAATCTGTTATTTTTGCAAGCTCAAAGGCTGCTGCCAGATGTAAATCCAAAGGCAGACATCACAACTCATTTGGCACCTTTGTGTGGCACCACCCAGGTTTGTCCCTGCAAATAACTCAGTGTGTGGTGACCCCTGAGGAGAACAGTGCACCACTCCACTTTCACTCCCCTGCCCTGGGTGAAGTCCTCATTCCACAGATTCCCTCAAGGCCAGATTGAGTCTGAATGAAAATAAGCAGAGGGGAAGGAGCAAAATGTTTTTTGCCTTTTCTGACTCAGCCCCACGCCTGTCACCTCTCTTTATGGGGAGGTGGTGACACTACCCCAGCCAGGGAGGGCCACCAGCAGAGCTGGGAAAGGTTCCAGGGCTGGGTCGTGGTGTCTTTGAGTGATTCATGTGGGGAACCACTGGCAGAGGTGAGCAGGTGCCCTTAAATTTCATTATTCCAGGCACAGAGGTTATTCCAGTGTCAGGGGTGAACTTGTCTGGTGTAAAAAATTCTGGGAAAGGCACATTACAAGAGCTTTTTTACTGAGTTGATGGCTTTTAAGGTGATGTCTCCATAAAATATGGATGAGGAATCAGAGAAGCCATAGAGGGAGGAGGTTGGGGTTGCAAGAGAATCTGAGCATCAAGAGCATCATCAGGTGAGTCAGAGCAGCACCCGTTTTGCAAAAAGTCCTGAAAAAGAGTTTGGAAAGGCATTAAGAGAGCTCAGGATAAGGTCAGAAATGAGGGATCAAGGGTCCTCTGGCACATGGAGCTGTCAGTGGCAGGATGGGAATGGGAATAGTCAAGATGCCATGGGATGAACTTGGCTTGTCCTGCATGAGAGGCAGCTACAATTCATCGAGGGAAGTTCTGCAAAGGGCAGGAATTTGGATTGGTTTTAGTGGTAATGATGCCTTAGGATTTAAGATTTTACGTTTTTCATATATTTGTAATCCTGTAATTCTTTAGTGCATAACTCTAAAGTCCATATACACTGTTAGCTACTGTCTTCCCATTTTGGTCAGACAAAACAATTCCTCTCCAGGCCTGGGAATCAAGGACACCTCACTGTCTCAGGCCCTGAGAAATGCAAACAAAAGTGAGTTGAGGGGGAGCAAACTTGGGGTAAATTACTTCATTACCTAAGCTGTAATTGGATTAACCCCCAATATGCAAATGGACCAAACTTATACAAGTATAAAAACCTGTGACCCGTTGTCCATTTTTTTGGGTGTAGCCCCTGGGTGGGCTTCATCTGCCCAAAATGCATCTGAAGGCCACGTTAATAAATATAACTGCTTTTTATCCTCTTAGTTTTGTCTTGCCTCTGTTTTTAGGCAGCCCAGAAAAGCATCAGTTCGGCACCAGTTTAATTAGAGGCGGAGGAGAGCTAACTGTTCTATTTGTCCCCAAAACCACCTTCATTGCACAGCAACATGTGCATGATTCAGAGCAGGAATGTGGCTGGGCAGGGCGAGCTGGGAGCGGGCTGAGCCTTCCCCAGCTGGCTCTGTGAGATCATTTTTAGCCTCAATCTCTCCCCTGGCCCGTTAAAGTCACTATCTGAACATCTCTGAGTGCGTTGGGCCTGATAACATCTGAACAAGGCAAAGGAATGGAAATGCTGTGGAACTCGCCCTGGGCCATAAATGAAATGTGGAACACAGCAAGGAACTGCTGGTCCCTAAGCCCAGCTTATCCACAGACTTTCTCCAGTGGTTTAAATCCAGTTTTTAATCAGCTGCTGCAAACTGGGTTGATTTCAGAGGAACTTTTTCAGACTGGTAATGTAAATTCTAATGTGCTGTAGGAAATACTGGATGGCCTAATCCTTATCCACAGGGATGATGAATAGTGGTTAATTGTACCAGGAGTAAAGGGAATTCATGAAGCCTTAGAATCATGGAATGGTTTGATTTGGAAGTAACCTTCAAGATCATCTTGTGGTGGGCAAGGACAACTTTTGCCAGACCAAATTGCTCCAAGCCCCATCCAACCTGTCTTGGGACACTTGAATCTTTTAGAGACCCTGTTCTCAATTTTGAGAAGTGTGAAGAGGACAGAAGAATTGATAAAACCATTTAAGAAGCAATTTCCTTGGGCAAAATACACCCAGCCTTGTTTTTCAGATTAATACCGTGCTTTTGTGTCCTGCAGCGGCTCTCAGGATGTTTTAACACCGCCCAAAATGTAAATTATCACAGATTTCTGAACCAACAGAGCACAGTTGGTGACAGAGGGTGCAGGGCAGAGCAGAGGGACCTGACCCAGAGTCCTGTTGAGATTTATGATGGGTTTAAAGCAGGAGGGGGAACCAACCTTTCTACCAAAGGGCAGTCACAGCCCTCAAGAAAACATCTTGCTCTCTTCCTGGTCCTGCCCTGGCCCAGCCCAGGTTCTGATCCACAGCTGAGTCATTTATCTGCCCCAGTTTGCCACCTCCTTGCCCTCCCAGAAATCAGAGGGTTGTTTTTGAGGCTGCTCTGTCAGTGACCTGGACGGACAGTGAAATCCGGGGATATTCCAAGGGCTGTGCCAGGTGCCATCAGTTCCATAGGGGGCTCCTGCCCAGCCCTTTCCTGTTTCTGTCCCAGTCTTGGCCTCTCCCAGCTGCACTTTCTCTAAACTATCTCACCACCAAATCATGGAACCTTGGAATACCTTGGGCTGGAACCCCTCCATCATGGACAGGGACAATTTTCACTACCCCGGGTTGCTCCAAACCACATCCAACCTGCCCTTGGACACTTCCAGGGATGGGGCAGCCACAGCTTCTCTGGGAAAACCTGTGCCAGGACCTCATCACCCTCCCAGGGAAAAATTCCTTCCCAATATCCTGTCTAACCCTGTCCTCTGACAGTGGGAAGCCATTCCCTGTGTCCTGTCACTCCATCCCTTGTCCAAAGTCCCTCTCCAGATCTTTTGGAGCCCCTTTAGCCACTGAAAGCTCTCCCCAGAGCCTTCCCTTCTTCAGCTGAAGGCAACCCCAACTCTCTCTGCCTCTCCTATAGGAGAGGTACTCCATGCCATCTTACCTGTGCAACTTCCAGATACATCCACAGAGAGGATTTATCTCTAGGTAAATCCGGATGAGAATCACTCAGTGGTCAATGCTGGACTCCTTCAGGGCAGAAATTGGGAGAAGAAATCATCCCTTGAGCCTCTGAGTGTTTAGACATTGGATCTCAGCCACCAGAGCTTGGGAAAGCCAACTCTTGGCTCTGGGAGGAAACTCCTCAATTACATGCTCGAGGAAGTAGATGGCATTGCTACAGGACCAAAATGTTAAACTAGAGCTGAACAGCCCAAATTTATACTCCCCTGGGCTATAAATATGTATTTTGGGGACAAATTCCCAAAATTCCCATCCCTGGAAGTGTTCAAGGCCAGGTTGGATGGGATCTGAGCCACCTGCTCTAGTGGAAGGTGTCTCTGCCCATGTCAGGGCAGTGGAATGAGATGATCTTCAAGGTCCCTTCCAACCCAAACCATTCCACGGTCTTAGGAATGTGTTTCACTGTTCCAGAAGCTGGAAGAGGCTGTTTCACCCAACTTCCCTGAGGACTCCAATGGCCCTGGTGACACCATGTCTTGGCCACTTAAATTCCCAGTCTCCAGAAAAGACCACTGCAGCCAAATTGCTTGTTGAGAATGGCCTCTGGATGTGGAATTGTTTCAGAAAGTGCACACAGGGCATTAAGGTGTCAGGAACATCCTTGCAGTGCAAGGAGAGGATTCCCTGGAATGGAGAGCTCATGGAGTTGGTCACCATGCAGAAAACCTACAGGAAGACCTACAGGTGGACAAGCCCCTTTTCAGGGATATGACTCAGGAGGTTTGGAAAAGCCAGAATAAATCACAGCACTTGTCCCAAATCCTCCCGTCACCAATAACCAGACTGGATTCCTATAAACAAGGTGGCTCATCCTTGATTTCCTCCGGGGAAACCCCTTCCCAGCTTCCTACAATTAGCAGCTTCCTTACAATTAGCCCTGCATCCCGAGGATTTACGAGCTTTTCACAACAGCAGATGGTGTCATTAGCTCCTTTGACTTCATCCCAAATCGGATTTTGACCCTTGTCCCATGGCTATGGATCCTCCAGGTGACTCATCCCCCCCAGGGAAATGATTCCCTGTTATTTAGGCCTGTGGATCTTCACATCCTTGGCAGCTTCAGTAGGTTTTAAGGTAGAAGAGAGGAATTTGAGGCTCTTGGCCAATCTCCCTCCCCTTTTAATCCTCCAACCACTTCTGTCCTGACTTCACAGCTCCTTAAATCCTGTTCTCCCACCCAGGGCTTTCCCAGATTCACTCTCCATGTTTTCCTCCTTGTTTTTTTACCAGATCTCTTCACATAGGTGTAGCTTGGAAAACACCCCTGAGAGTTTCTCTCAGGCCTCTTTCTACAGAGCTTTTCCTGCTGCCTTTGATCTCCCAATGCCAGATGGGAACATCTCAATTTATATCTATAAAATAAATCAGCTGGAAAAGGCATGGGATAATTTTGAACCTATAGCCACAGAGAGGGGCTGTTACTGTTTATGAGAGATGTAAAGAGTCTGCCTGTACTCAGACACCTCATGGGTGTTCAATCTCAAACCACTGGCCTTGGAACACTGATCCAGCCTGTGCAGATCCCTCTGCAGAGCCTTTCTGCCCTCCAGCAGATCAACATCCCACCCAGTTTGGTGTCATCCCTGAACTTCCAGAGGGTGGTCTTGACCTCCTCATCCTGATAATCCATAAATATATTGGACTGACCCCAGTACTGATCCCAGGGGGACACCACTGGTGACCTGCCACCAGCTGGATGTGGCACCATTCCCCACTACTCTGTGCCTGGAATCCACCCGGTTTTAAACCCAACCAAGAGTGCACATTCCCAAGCCCTGGGCTGCCAGTTTTTCCAGGAGAACATCATGGGAAGCAGCATGACAGGCTTCCCTGAACTCCAGGGAGATACATCTGCTGCCTTTCCCTCCTCTGAGGAGGAGGTTACCTGGTCATAAAAGGGACTTCATGTCACATTGCACAGCAATGACCTGGGCTGGACATTGGCCAGACATAAAACACCCACCTGCAGCTCTGCTGTGGGCAGAAATAGATGACAGAGTGATAGACACACTTGGTGGAGAAATAACTTTATTTTAGGTGTTTTGCAGATAACATGAACACACATTTCCTTATCTGCTAGCACTGGAGCTTTGCAATGAGATTAAAGCAGAAGCCATCATATGGCAAAGAGTTGCCATCAGCTCCCGGGGTGCTGGGTGCCCAACACACCCCACTGCTCCTGGTTACAATTCCTGTTATTAGAGGGGTGCTCTGGGACTTTCTGTGGTCATGGGAGGCATCTTTGCTCCTCAGAATTTGTTGTTGAGGATGGTCCAGAGCACTCCGGCCGCTACCCCTCCGGCCAGCCCGTAGCTGGACCTCACACTGCCCGCGGCGTTGGTGTTGCAGAGGTCGCTGCTGCAGCAGGAGATGTTCCTGTTGCCCACGTTGAAGTCCTGGTAGGATGGTTCACATGAGGAGTCACATCCCTTGCTGATGATGCTGAAGAGCCCCACAACCCCTGGGAGGAAAGCAGGACCATTAGGGTTAGCTTGAGATTCAGCCTTCCACAAGCCAAGCCTTGTGGAACTGAAAAACGGGACACTCGTTATGTGGGACAAAAATCGGAATCACAGAATGGTTTGGATTGGGAAGGGACATTCAAGATCATCTCGTGCTCAGGGACACCTTCCACTATGCCACTACCCCTGGGAGGAAAGCAGGACCATTATCACAAGGATTCAGTACAAGCCAAGACTTGTGGAATTGAAAAATGGGATGCTTGTCCTGTGGGACAAAAATCGGAATCACAGAATGGTTTTGGTTGGAAGGGACATTCAAGAGTATCTCATGCTCAGGGACACCTTCCAGTGGGTCAGGCTGCTCCAAGCCCTGTCCAACGTCTCCTTGGACAATTCCAGGGATGGGGCAGCCACAGTTTCTTTGGGCCTCATCACCCTCAAAACAAGGAATTTCTTCTTAATATCCCATCTAACCCTGTCCTCTCTCATGTGAAGCCCAATCCCAAACATTGCTGCACGGAGCCTTTCAACACCTGGGAAATGATGGAAACACGGCTATTTCCATTTCAGATGGCACAGTTATTGTTTGATTTGTTTCTGAGAGGCACAGCCCATTTTTTTGGCCATTTTTGGCAACCACTGGTTACCAGCAGATTTTGACCTCCAGGAGATTTGACCCATTCTCCTGCAGGAGATCTAAAATCCATTCTGGGCACCAAATCTTTGCCATGTGCAATAAATAACAAAGAGTCCTAAAACATCTTGGCTCTCCTGCATGTGAATGTCATGGATTTGCACATTCCCACCTGGGATAATTCTTACTGGAGGTATCCCATCTACTGCCTGACAGAGAGGAGCTTAAATGTGGCACTGGTAAGTTTTGTGCCCCAGGTCCAAGAGCAACTCAGCTGTTGGCACAGATCTGGACAGGGCACACCAGATTTAAACAGGAGGATAAAATCCTAGTTTTTTTTAAGTTTTCCCACAGACACAGAGATGAAATTTTGTCATTTTCATTGATTTCACCTCAAATCAGCGCCTCCTAACTTCACAACCAGGTTGGACCAGGCTCAGCCCCTCCCATCCTAATTCGTGTTTGCAAATATTGCAAAAAAAATTAACCATTGCCCTTGCAGGCAAATAATTTTTGGTGCTGTGAAAGAGAAATAAACCTAATTTTGCACAGGTGAAAGACACTTGCACACTGAGGTTTGCTGGCCCAAACCACCTGGTGTATCCAGACTGAGTGAGCCTGGATGGGACACCTGAGGCTGGGAAGAGGTTTGGCTCCACCATCCCAACTAAGACATCTTCCACCCCTGCTTTTCCTTACGGATCACGTCCGTCTTGCACACGTTGCTCTCTCCACACGTCTTCACCGTCTGGCACTTGGAGTTGCTGAGCTGGGAGGTGCAGCTGTAGCACTGCAAAGATGAACCTGCAGGAGACCAAGAGGGGTTAGGAGAGAAATCAGGGAATAATGGAATAGTTTGGGTTGGAATCATCAAGTTCCACCCCTCTGCTGTGGGAAGGGACAACTTCCAGTTGACCAGGTTGCTCCAAGCCCCATTTAATCTGGACTTGGATACTTCCAGGGATGGGGCAGCCACAGCTTCCCTGGGCAGCCTGATCGTTTTTTTTTTTACCACTCTCATTATAAAAAATGTCTTAATTATAGTTAACCTAAATCCACCCTCTTTTAGTTTTAAAAAATTACCCTTCATCCTATCACAACAGGATGTCTTAAAAATTTATCCCCCAACTCTCCAGGAGCCTCTTTAGGCACTGAAAAGGGCTGTAAGGTCTTCTCAGTGTTTTCTCCAGGGTGAGCACCTCCAGCTCTCCCAGCTCCAGAGGAGAGAGGCTCCAGCCCTCAGAGCATGGAGACCCCCATGGAGACCTCCATGGTCTCCTCTGGACTGGCTCCTGCAGCTCCACATCCTTCTGATGCTGGACCCCAGAACTGGACCCAGCCCTGCAGGTGGGGAACAATTCTCCACCTCTGATGTATCTTCAATCTATCCAAAGCTCTCCAGAGAATTCAACCACAGGGAACAGGACCATTCCTGGGGATCCTCAAAGGAAGGTATCAACTCTGCTTTGGAAAAAAATGGGTTTTTTCCTTTTTGTTTTGTGGATAATAATATACCTGGTTGAGGTGCGAGCCAGGTTTGGCAGGTGCTGGAGATATTTTGGATGCAGTCAGTGCAGTGAGGGAGCAAAAAGAGAGCAAAGGGACAGCAGGGCTTGAAGAGGATCATGGAATGGTTTGGGTTGGAAGGATCATCAGGGACACATCCCTCCAGACCAGGTTTCTGCAAGCCCCATCTGACCTGGCCTTGAGTGAGGGATGAAGCAGGAATTTGCAAAGTCTCTTCCAGCCCCTTGTCTCAGTCCTTAACTTTTGACTCGCCCTTTCCATCACACCCTCCTTGAAATCAAAGTGCAAATGGCTTTCACCCCTCTCTGACCACCCCTCGTGGAAATGCCACTCCACAGGGGATGGAAATCAGTGCTGGCCACACCTGCTGGGCTGCTCTGTGCATCCAGGAAAGGCAGGAAAAACCTGGCAGCTCCCAAGCATCCAGCCCTGGTGAAAAATTGTCCTCAGAGGAGTGAGATTGGGGTGTAATTACCTGTTCCTGTGACACCTACTTGTGCCCCAGGGTGTCACTGGAGCCTTGCAAGTGTCAGTTAATAAATACTTATATATATATATATATATTTCCTTGAGCCCCATGACCACCAAACTTGCATCTCAACACTCTTTTAGGACACTGAAAAGCCCTGTTTGGAAATTACTGATTGAAGGAATTAATTTGAGGCATTTGGTCTCCTTCTGTCCAAGCCTCTCTGTTGTAAATGACTGATGCAGTCACAGAGGTGAGGAGCCAACCCTCAATTCGTCTGAGTGCTGCACTGTTCTCACACTGATCTGGCTTTTAAAGCAATAAAAGTCAAATTTTGAGTGTTTTGAAGGAAGCTGGCAGGGAGAAAGGTCTGAGGGCTGTGCAAGACCCTTCACAGCTTATTCCTTAAGCATCCTCTGCTGATTGAGAAATTGCCTAAATTTGATTCTTCTCTTCTCTGGTAATAGGGAAAAGCTGCTTTAAACCCAATTTTTTTTCTTCTCAGTGAGGCTATAAAAACCTGACATTATCTAAACCCCACCCATTCAGTCTATAAAATAACACATCATGGCATAGTCATTTTTACTGTCCTACTAAAATTCTGGAAATCTGAGCAGAGTCAGGGTCCGCTTTTGAAAGGAAGATTCAGAAAAAAAGTTGGTAGAAAACATTGCGTAAATGTTGCAATTTTGATATCCTGGGAAGGAGGAAAATAATCCTCCCACCCCACTTAGCCCCTCCCCTTCCCCCTTAACTGCATGGTCTGGCTGAAAAAAATTTGAATTTTGATTAATTCAGGATTCAGGATTTATCTTTCCTGGAAGCTTATCTCCCCATCACTTGGGTCCCACCATTCCCATGTGGGATGTGCATTTTTCCCACTCAACACCCACCTGAAAGGGAAATACCTTGGTATGACAATGTGCCAACATGTATCTCTTCCCTCCTTGCCAAACCCCACCACAAATCCTCCTTCCAGACTGAAAACCTGCAGGGAGGGACGGGGGGCAGATCCTTTGTGGGATCTTACCTGAGTCCACGCAAAGGAGAGCTCCCAGCAGGAGCACAAGGAAAGCCTTCATCTTGGAATAACCTGTCTTGGGGCTGCCTCTCTGGGTTGTTTGCTCCTGGGGCAGGTTATATATCCTGGGAGGCCGGGCGTGCCCACAAGGTCATCCCTGAGAAGGCACCTGAGGGAGCTGCTGGCAGCACCAAGGGAGGGGTTGCTTTGTGCTGTTGGGATATTTGTGTTTGGTGCCTCTCCTCTTTCCCTGCTACTCTCTGGGCTCCCCTCCACCCCTGCCTCCCCTCCTACCCTTGGGCAAAGTGCTCACAGGAGTGCAAAAAGCCCCAGATTCTTCCCTCCTACCCTTGGGCAAAGTGCTCACAGGAGTGGAAAAAGCCCCAAATTCTTCCGAACAAGGCCGGCCTTATGCATTTCTTCAGAGTCACTGAGGCTGCGGTGGCGCCCTGTGAACAAGGCTCTCCACCCCCAGTGCCACCCTGAGTGGAGCCATTGTGTTGAAACTGAGGACAAAATGTTCTTTGAATCAACAGCTCCGGGTATTTATCTGCCTGTGTGAGTGATACTCGTGATAACAAGGTATGTGGTAGAGAGGTATGTGGGCAAATTAAAAGTGCATTGGCATTTCCAGGTATTGAGGGGCTCATTCCCCCTCATTTGCATTTGTTTTCTCTTACAAAGCAATGGCCGACTCTTATTTTTGATGTCTGAAACCCACAGGGACTTTGTGCTGGGTTTATTTGGCGTTTTGAGATGTTTCACCTGTGGCTTGGTTCTCTTTGTGTGCTCTTGTCTGGTATAGGCTGGGTACAAGTTTGGACACTTGGCTTAGAGCAGATGCAATGTCGACAACCCAGGCTTGTCCATAAAATGCCACTTCCCCATCCCAGACAGGGTGAGTTCAGCCACATTCCAGCCTCGAGTGCGAATGTTTGCTCTCGTGGGTTGAGCAGAGTCCTCTCCCATTCCTCACACCCTGTGACCACTTCTAGGACATGCCAGGGCAAAAGAAAACAGGGCTTTTTTTGCTAAATTCAACTTGCAATTTTTTTTTTTTCCCCTGGGATCTTGGGACTAGTGCTGTGCATTTCTCTCCTTCAGGGATTTATTCCCATGCAACTTTTCCAAAAGGTGTGCAAGTGGATCATTTATCAGGGGCTGTGGGATGAAGGATACAGTCTAAAACTCCTGCCCTGACTTTGTTGCAGGAGATGATTTGACAAATCCTAATTCCTCCATGGGGATCTTAACCACTTCCACTTGCACTTTTCTGTGTAAAAAATACCTAAAAAACCACCCCAACACCTTTTTTCTGTGTCTTTTGGCTTCTGCCTCATCATATTTTTACAGACCAAATCATTTATATCCAAGTTTGATGGATAAAAAAACCCAATATTTTTTTCAGGCTCTGGACTTTCTCATTCAGAAGTATTGAAGGTTATTTTTATTTTTTAATCCCTCTGGACTGTCCCTGTAGTGTTTGGCTTTTTGTGGTAAGGAAGAACAGGGCTGAGGGGGAAAAACCCACTCCCTATCAAATCCACCAAGGCCTGGAATTAATATATTTCTTTAAAAAAGCATTAATAAGGAAGAAAAAACTCTTTCCATCTTTCCCAGTACCATTACAGCTGAGAGCTTCTCCATCCCCCAGTCCTGCTTGCCTGAGGCTGTGCGAGATCCCAGGAATTCCTGTGTTCTTACATAAATTGTTGATTCTCGCTGTATTTTGGGAAACTGAAGTGCAATTCCTGCCTGACTCCTGAAGATGGCAAACATACCCCGTTACAATTCCATGTGCATTAACACACAGTTATCCGCAGGACTGGGTGTATGAGGTGTTGTTTTCTTTTCCCGAGGTTATAAAATTCCCAATTCATCTGCCTGCATGGAAAAGACCATCAATTCTCACTGGAAATCTTACGATGTCTGCAAATCCCTTGGAATCTGTTTTGCTTTTTTTTTTTAAATATTTTTTTGCTGTCACTGCAGATTCCTGATGAAGCTCTCTGTTTGGGAAGGGGGAAACAGGAGTTGATTATTTGCTCTATCCTGGTTCTGGATTATTTGCTCCTGCCTGGTGTCAGGAAAATGGTGATGGATCATGGTATGATCATGGTGTCATGGATCACATTGAGGAGCAGCCATGAGCTGGAAATTTGAGGAAAAAAAGGTGAGAGGATTCCTGGAAAATCTGGACAGTGAAACGTCAAAAGGAGTTTCTCCAATTTCCTGGTCATCTGTAGGAAAGCATGTAGGATGACAGAGATCTTAAAATCACAAGATCATGGAATTATTTGGGTTGGAAGGGTCTTCAAGATGATCTCTTTCCACACCCCTGCCATGGTCTAAGCCAGGTCTAAGCTTGGTCCAGCCTGGCCTTGGACACTTCCAGGGATGGGGCAGCTCAGCTTCTCTGAGCTCTGAGTTGTTTTCTCAGCATGGTCGTGCCTTTAACTCCTTTCCAGGATGTTCTGAAGTCCCTGTGTGTGTTTAAAAGGGGAATTTTATTGCCTTTTCCACTCCTGGGTGGTGTTAACAGAGAGCTGATGCTGCCTGAAGTGCTGTCTGCAAATCTACCCAGGCTGTGAGGCTGTGGGATGTTAGAGAAGGGATTTTAGTGACCAATTTTAGACATCCAAGTGGGAATTTCTGGTGGCTGTTGCTGGGAACACAGCCTCAGGATTATTCAGCTGTCCCAAATCAGAATGGGTGGGGAATAAATGAGATTAAGTCACCAGCTGGGAGTGGGGCAAATCCCATTATTAGACTTTTCTCTGAGGTGGGAAGAGTGGATCCCAAATGAGGCATGGAATTGGATAGGCAGGATAACAGATGGATTGATAAGGGGAGAGAAAGATTTCAAAAGGAGAAGATGTAGAGATGCTCCCAGAGGTGGATGGATGGATGGATGGATGGATGGATGGATGGATGGATGGATGGATGGATGGATGGATGGATGGATGCATGGATGGATGCATGGATGCATGGATGGATGAAAGAGGAGGTTTAGATTGGATATTGGGAGGGAATTCTTCCTTTGAGGGTGGTGAGGCCCTGGCACAGGTTTCCCAGAGAAGCTGTGGCTCCATCTCTGGAACTGTCCAAGGCCACAACAGGACAACAGAACCAACCTGGTCTAGTGGAAGATGTCCCTGTCCATGGCAGGGGGTTGGACAAGATGACCTTGAAGGTCTTTTCCCACCCAAACCATTCCATGATTCTATGGAAAACACACAGGATGTCCCTTATCGCAGCCTTCCCCAGCTCCTGGCTGTTTTCCACTCTCCTCTGTCCTGGGAGGGTCATGAACAATGCTGATCCAGCAGCAGGAAAAAATGATTCCAGCAGGTCCAGAGGTGCCTTTGGCTGCCAGCAGAGAGAGGCTCCAGCTCCCACATCTGCTGATATTTAACACCATTCCATGTCATGGTCCAGCTCCCTCCCCAAGGATTTATACCCAGATTTGTTGTTCAAATGAGCTTCAGAGCACATACAGCATTCCTGCTGGAATTCCAGAGCGCAGCAATGCAGACTGGAGCTGCCATTAAGGGCAGGACTTTAGGGGGATGCAGGATGGGGTTTGGGTTTCTGTCACTGAGCTTCTCAGGGACCTTTGGCTCGAGCCTTCCTTTCTTTGTTCCTCTTTTGCCTCCAGCACCATACAGAGCTTGGAATTCCTGCATCCCAAGTGAAGTTTTTGGGATCTGTGAGTGCACACAGGTACAACCAGGGTGCATACAACTTGCAAAACAAGTTTAATGAGCAAGGAGTCTGTTTGACCTTGAGTATTTCTCCAAGGGTCTCCAAGGGCACAAGAGTGAAACATCCAGTGATTCCAATGTGGGATTTCTGATTTCTGGAGCCATCCTGACAGTCTCTGGAGAAAAAGTTCACCTTCACATCCCACACATTCCTGCTGACAACCATGAAATCAATACACGGCTGAAAATAAATCCCACCACGGTGCTGATCTTGTCTGCAGAGTGAGGAGTCAATGGAGAAAATTCCAAGGGCTGCAGGGATTGGAGATTCCCATACGATGGTGCTGTTGCCACATGGCTGGAGCCCAAACCTCTCCCTGAGTGTGGGAGCAGCCCCAGATTGTTTGTTTAAAAATCTCAGCAACTTCAGAGCATCAAAAATGCATTTGACTCTCGCTCTTTTTTTTTTTTTTTTGTTATTTTGCTAATTGCTGAGCTCTTCTGCTCGCAAAACACTCAGAGTGTGGGATTCCTGCCAGCTCCTGCCAGCAATGCCTGGTGCATCCCAGAGTTGTTTGCAGGGAGAAAGGAGAGCATTCTCCTGCACCCACACTTTGGAGCTGGGGTGAAGGGTGGGTAGAGCAGCCTGGGCTGGGACCACAAAGAGGTTCTGTGCTTGTTCTGTCCTCACAAAAAACTTTCTGGCTTTTCCCTTACCAGGCGTTGCATCTTCCTGTGTACAAATGTGGCAAAATATTGGAAATGCAGGCAGGAAATATGAATTTCCTGGGATCACACAAGAGATCTCAAACCAGGACTCTCAACCATCCTTGCTGCTTCCCAGTCTATGAACTTTTCCTTCTATTGGGAAAATTAATTTTCCTGGCCCCACAAGAAACCACAGAATATGGATGGGGAAGAACCTGAGATTTGCAGTGCAGCTGCTGCAGGAGGAAACACAGAATCACAGAAGGATTTTAGGTGGAAGGGACCTTCAAGATCATCCAGTTCCAATGCCTGCTATAGGCTGGGACACCTTCTACCAGACCAGGCTGCTCCAAGTCCTGTCCAGCCCTGGGTAGAAAAGGGTGGTTTTGGGGCCAGACGTGACCAGCAGGGACCATTGTCCCTCATGTGGCCACAGCTGCCCTCAGTCCATGTCCTCTTGGTCTCTCCTTTCCCCGAGAATCACAGAGTCCTTCAGGTTGGAGAAGACCTCTGAGATCTTTGAGTCCAACCATTCCCAAAAGAAGCCCATGCCCCCAGGTGCCACATCCAGACATCCTTTAAATCCCTGCAGGGAGGGGCACTCCCTGGACAGCCTATTCCAATCCTCCTGCTGGAGAAATTTTCCCTAATATCCAATCTAAACCTTCCCTAACAACCTGAGGCTGTTTCCTCATGCCCTATTCCTTGGGAAAGAGATCAATCCCCAACTCAGGAGGGCTTTGGTCCTTCTAATTTTTTCCCTGATTAATCTCATGGCATTCTTGAAGTCCTCCTAAGTTGTCTCCCCCTCATGCAAAGGTTATAAAATCTCCTTTTTTGTCCATCCTGCCCTTACTTTGTGGTCCCCCAAAGTGATGGTGTTTTCCCAATATCAATAAGGTTTTAGGAAAAATTTTCTGCACAGAAGGAGCTCATCTTGTGGATTTATGCATTGGGAAAATGTTTTCTTGAGGGATCATTCCTGTCAGGGCTTTTTTTGTGGCTTGATTCTGAAATTTTTGACAGAGTGTTGGAAAATAGGATTCTGTGGACAAAGAAGTGCTCTGACGAAGTAACAAAGTTATTTGAAGTCCAGGATGGGTTTTGGGATCAGACCCAGGTATGGAGATCAAGATCCATCTGAACCAGCGAGTCTCCACTCAGGACATGCAATTCAGATGCAGGAGATGCAGGACCAGTCCCTTAAAGTCAGGTTTCCTTTTCCTGGAGCAGATGCTCCTCTATTTACAGAGGCAGGAATTCTGATGGCACTTGTCTTTGTCCCTCTGCTTAGAACTGTTCCACTTTGTGTTAACTAATTACAAACTAATTGGGCCGGAGAGATGCGGTGGCGTGAGGCAATTTGATTTTGATGAATTGGCAATTTCTTACAAAAACTATTTCATTAAAAATGTTGATTTTTTTTCCCCTGCTGGCTGCTTTATCAAATGCTCTGATGCTTAGGACAGCAGAAGATGAGTTGCACAAACCAGGAGAGATAATAGGAATTCTGATTAATATCTGTCATTTCCTCCTGGTTTAACTGTTTAGCTGGAAAATCGATTGGAAAAATGAACCCTCAATTGCTTGAAGTCATTAGGAATTTTCTAATTTGAAGGAGCAAGGGGGAATGGCTTCAAGGCTCCCCCAATAAAGGGCAGGATGGAATATTGGACTATTTAGATGGAATATTGGTCAGGAATTCTTTCCTCTGAGGATGGGGAGGCCTTGGCACAGTTTGCCCAGAGAAAATGTGGTTTCCCCATGCCTGGAAATGTCCAGGACCAGGCTGGATGGGGCTTGGATCAACCTGAGATAGTGGAAGATGCCCAGGGCAGGAGGGTTGGAATGAGATGAAGATCCCTTAAAGATCCCTTCCAATCCAAACCATTCCAAGATTCCATGATATGCCCAGGGGAAGCCTGGCCAGAAGAGCTTGGGGCATTGTCCAACATGTCCTAAAGCCAAACCTGAATTTGATTGAACAAATAGGATTCCCAGCTCCATTTTTTTGGCTAAATCTTTCCTGATTTACAGGAGCTTGGCTACTAAATAGGCACCACCTTGCAGATGGTTGTGTTTTGTCAGATTCTTAACAATAAACGGAAACATAGAAGGAAAACCAAAATGCTGTGGTGAGATTCAAAGCTGGTCCCAGCAACTCCACTTTTGATTTCGATGCTGGAATGAAATCATCCCTCTCAGCTGCCCAGGCAGGAGTCAAGGATCCCTTCCCCTGCCTGACCTTTACAAATTGCAGTTCCTGCTCGGCCGTGACCTTTTCCAAGGTGCCACAGATCCCGAGCCCAGAGGTTTTGGGATTGATAGCACAGCCAGTACTGAGCATGGAATTAGCATAACTGCCTTGTCAGTCTCCCCAGCAAAAAGTGGGATGCCAAAGGCTGGCCAGGAATGTGTCTAGGATTAAACAGACCTGATAGGAGGGAAATGGGAGAGATGGATTCACAGACAAATGGGTGCAATTTTCATTGAATCATGGAATGGTTTTGGTTGGAAGGGACCTTAAAGATCATCTCATTCCAACCTCTACTGTGGACAGGGACGCCTTCCACTATCCCAGGTTGTTCCAAGCCCTGTCCAACCTTGCCCTGGACACTTTTAGGGATCCAGGGGCAGCCACAGCTTCTCTTGGAATTCCATTCCAGGATCTCCCTGCACTCACAGCCAAGAATTCCTTCCCAATATCCCATCTAACCCTGCCCTCTGGCAGTTTGAAGCCATTCTCCCTTATCCCGTCCCTCAATCCCTTGTCCCAAATTCCTCTCCAGCTCTCCTAGAGCCCCTTCAGGCCCTGGAAGGGGCACTGAGGTCTCCCTGGAGCCTTCTTCAGGCTGGAGATTCCCAGCTCTCCCAGGCTGGTTCCAGGGCAGAGGGGCTCCAGCCCTTGGAGCATCTCCATGGCCTCCTCTGGACCTGCTCCAGAATCTCCACATCCTTCAACTGTTGGACCCCAGAGCTGGATGCAGAATTCCAGGTGGGGTCTTACCAGAGCAGAGTAGAGGGAGAGAATCATCTCTCTAAACCTGAAATTTTCTGAATGAATGAAGCTGAATTTCCAATTTTCCATCCTCTAAGCTCCCAGTTCTCTGTTTTTTCCCTGCCCTTTGGCTCCTTGCCAGGATTCCTTCCTCCTTTGCTGAGCAAAAGACATCATCAGGAGATGGATTTTCCTATTGTCCACCTGGCTGCTGCTTCTAGGAGTATTCAAAGAGCTTTTGTGGAACCCTTCATTTTGAGGTTTCTCTTCCTTTTGTCCAATTTTCACAAATTTAATGAGATTATTTCTAGAGCTTTGAGAACTTTCTCCTCATTTAATTTGCTTGAATCTGTGCAGGGTGATACCCAGTCTGATCCACGAGCAGATGGACAGAGGGATGGACAGGACTGGAGTTGCATTAACCAGATTTCCAGGTTAAGACTTATGGAACTGTAGGAACAGCATCCAGAGGTGAAGAAACAAAAGAAAGGAAATAGAAAAAAAAAATCAAAACAAATGTCAAGGATCCCAACAAAATATCAAGGATGATAGAATTGCTTACCAGGGAATAACAGGAACGGTAATGGGAGCTGTTCCTCCCTTGTGATCCACAGATTCTGTGTGGATAAAAACAGTCAGGAGGTTGGCAACATCCTGTTCCTCCCATTTTGATGGCTCACATTGGATGGACCTTGGCTAATTTGTCTTCCCTGCACAAAACAAGGTCATTTGCTCTCAGGGGCATCGCCGCCTGCCTTGAATTAATTTTCTATTAATTACTGGAATGATTTGAGGGTGGATAAGCAGCAGTTATTTTTAGCACTCAGACTGATTAGACTTCAGAGAGAACTACCTGGGGAAGCTGTGGGGCTCTTGTTGCTTGGGAAGGGGAGAACAACTGTTCCCAGTTGGATCAAAGTGTCCATCTGGGTCATGAGCCCCTTCTGACACCCCTCCTTAGAGGTTTCACTGGGAAAGTAAAAGATTTCACCAATTTCCACCCCTGAAAATGCTCAAGGACAGGCTGGGAGGGGCTTGGAGCAACCTGGTCCAGTGGAGAGTTCCCTGCCCATAGCAGGGGTTGGGATGAGATGATTTTTAAGGTTCCTTCCAACCCAAAACATTTTATTCCATGATCTCACCTGCACCTGGCATCCCTGATGAAATACCCCCTTGAACAATGGACAGGGACATCCTTCACACCTCCTGACCTTTTATTGCAGTTATTTATTCCCACTAATCCAGGTATTTCTTTTTTCCTTGGCCACCCTGCCCTGTCATAATTTGCTTTTTGCTCTGTGCAAAGAGAGCTGAGGCACCAGTTCAGCTTGCAACCCACTTGCTTTTCCATTGAATTCTCTTTTTTTTTTTTACATTGAATTCCCTGTGAAATCTCTTTATTTCCTCCTCTACTTGTTTTTCTACATTTTTTTTTAATAACACTCTTTTTTCAGGTACCCAAACTGTCTGGTAATTACCCTGCTTTGATAAACCTTTCTATTAAGCACAACTTGTAAATACCTTGCCTGCTCTAACTGCATTCAATTCATCATAAAGGCTCGGGAAGCCTTTGTTTTCCCTCTTTTGTGTGGAAAAAATTGGAAACAAGAGGTAAATTCATTTATTTTCAGCAAGGAATTAAGGAAGGGACTTGGATTCATAGATTTTTTTTTTTATTAATATGATTCTTTAAACCTCCTTTTCTAGGATTATAAATCTTAACTCCTGGTTTATATATTCACTTATTTGTTAGATTTTATCCCTAGTGGGGCTTATTTTTATTTGGTTTGTTTTTTGGGGTTTTTTTTTCAGGGAATCAGAGACTGTTTTGGGTGGAAGGGACCTTCAAGATCATCTTGTTCTAACCCCCTGCCATGAGCAGGGACACCTTCCACTAGACAAGGTTGCTCTGAGCTCCATCCAACCTGTCCTGGAACACTTCCACGGATGGGAAGGAATTCTCTTTTATCCCTCTTCCTTTAGGAGCACATGGCCTTGGCCCACACTGTGTCCAGGTGAGCTCCAGGTCAGTCTCCGTCTCCAGGAGATGTCCAAAATTCCCACCCTGTGCCCGACAACGTTGTGCAAACACTCCTTGAGCTCCATAGGCTTGGAGCCATGGCCATTCCTCAGGGAGTCCTTTCCAGTGCCCAACCACCCTCTGGGGAAGAACCTTTCCCTAAAATCCTACTAAACCTCTCTGGTATCTTATCTTCTTTTTTGCCAGGGTCAGGATTAAATGTGTGAGATGGTATTTGTTGTTCGGACTCAGATGTTTATTAGTTCTTATCTCTGTTACAGTCTCACAAACCCTGAGTTCTGCAGCACTTCACTGTAACAAACTAAAAATGGAGCCCCATCTCTCTTTCTACAAGGCCTTTTAAGGATGAATTTCCAATTTAGAAATGACACCTAAATTATTTTTGCTTTTAAGCCAATAACCAACCACTCATGGCCTGCAATGCGGACTTTTTTATCCAATTGCACAAAACCACCCAAACCCATGGAGAAGAAGGTGGAGAAGAAGGTGGAGAAGAAGGTGAAGAAGAAGGACCTGCCTCTGCCCTAAAACTCCACCTTGTTTATATATATTACTATATTCTAAAACCTTAAACTCTAAGTTTTCCACTGTGTGATATTACACACTCCTATTCAAGCTATACTCATAATCCCAGCTCTATCGTTCAATTTTGGAAGCCTTCTCCATGGCCTCAGGTCAAATGCAGTGTTCTCTTGGGGGTCAGTGCCTGACAGCACAGAAAGTCTAAAATTCTCAGCAGCAACCAAGGTTCCAACACCTGCCCTGACACAATTTGAGGCCGTTCCCTCTGGTTCTGCCATTGTCACCAGACAGAAGAGATCAGTGCCTGCCCTTCCCCTCATGCAGAAGCTCCAGGTCCCCCCTCAGAATCTTCTCCAGGCTGAACAAACCAAGGAACCCCAACCTCTCCTCATCAGGCTTCCCCTCCAGACCCATCACCACCTTCGTGTCCCTCCTTTGGATGATTTCTAATATCTTTATATCCTTTTTATATTGCGGTGGTGCCCAAAACTGCCCACAATTGGGTTCTGAAGCCTCTCCTATTACAGACCAACCAGAGACTTGTGATTCCTGAAGGTCCTGGAGATCCCACCTGCTGGGGAATAGAGGTGCAAATTGCCAATGGAGACACTCAGAACTATGGAAATTTTTCCTTTCTCTCCCCTGGATGTGCATGTTTAAGTGAAAGATGCCTGTTCTTTATTTCAATGATCTTCCGAATGAAGCTGTAGGAAAGCCTAGATTAATTTAAGAAAACCCAATGTTTTGGTTTTTTTTTTTTTCTTTTCCACATCAAGATGCAGCAGGCCACAACTCCTCCATTGGTTTTCCTTCTGGTTTAGACCTTTTGTCCTGCACAAGAAACAGCTCATTAATGCGACCTCGTGGAAGGATCAGACCAGGGGAATGTTTGAAGGCTCAGCCTTTATGAAATTCTGTCTCTATTTTTCCCCAGCTACCAAAATTTCTCTTTTTTTTTCCTTTTTTTTTGCCTTCTCAGCCATGGCTCAACTTGGTAGCATGCATGTATTTAATTATTACTTCTGGCAAAAAAAGTGGCATTTTTCACTTTTCACTCGCATTTTTATCAAGCCAGATTTAGTTAGCTGTGCGCTGTTCAGATGGACATTCTCCATGTCTGGAAAGCAGCAAATTTGCCAAAATATTTAGAAGTTACAAAACATAATAAAATTTGATTTTTTTTTTTTTTTTTGAGTAACTAATGTTTGCAGATGTCTCTCGAACGAGGATTTTTTATTGTCTTTTTTTCACCTGGAGAAGACCAGGGAGGATTAGATTTCACTGAAAAATTTGCTTGCATTTTTTGTGGCAAATATTCCTTAAATCCCTGAGTAAAAAGATCAGCCTAAAACTTATAAAATATTCATCTTCTTAACTCCTGCTGGTGAAAAGGCCTGAAGATCTGGACTGGAGGTTTCCTGTGATCTCCTGAAGCACATGGGAATGGCTGGAACAGCTCTGATTCCCACTGCTCTTAAATGCTTCAAGAATTGATCCCCTTTGGGTCAGAATGAGAAAATTAGTGTGAAAGAAGAAAGAAGGCTGAAAGAGGAAAAAACAGTTATTTCTTCCTCCCATTCCTGAGTTTCCAGATCAATTTTCTTTACCAGAACTCTTTGGGGATCTTACTTAAGGGAATGCCTGCTGTTGGAAGGATGTGGAGCAGAAGCTGTTCAGGCTCTGTCAGGAATTTTGGTCCAGAACTTGTCCCAGATGATTTCTGTTGCTTTTCTTGCAGTCCCCAAGTGCCTTTTAAAGCTGGAGCTTGGAACATCCTCCCTAAATCACCAGTGTAAGCCAGAAATATTCTGGCTTTGGAGGTGGGAGCCAGTGCTGTGCTTTTCAGGCAGGAGGTATTAGCTAAAGCAGGTATTAATTAAGGGTGAATGATCCAAGACCCAGAGAGATGGGGGATGATCACAGAATCACAGAATCAGTGGGTGAGGTTGGAAAGGACCACTGGAGGTCATCTGGTCCATGGTGGTGTCATTTTGCCTCATATATGGATACATTTATACAAAATGAGCATGATTTTATTTCCCATCTCAGTTTTAGGGTTCACAAAATTAACAGACAGTAAATGTAGCACACAAATCCCCTGTGCCTACCCTGAGAGATGTAAAATCACTGACTTTGGGACAATATCTGTCTTCTCAGATGTCACAGAAACCCCTGAGCTGTTCCTCACCCCTGGTTCATGCAGAGGATCTGATGGAGCTGGAAAATCAACTTGCTTTTGGTTCTGGTTGAGAGACCATAGAGATTTGGGATGCTGAGCATGTGGATGATGATGGGAAAGAGTGAGAAAGTCCTGCAGGACTCCATGGATGCTGTGCCAGGACATCCCTGCTGGGGCAGGACAGCCTGAAGGAGCATCTTTGTCCCAAAGGGATGAGTTCTGTGATCCACCAAGATCCTCCTGCAAAGGCACTGCAGGGAAATCCTGTCCCTGAGTTTTCCCCAGCACTGATTTCACACAAGGAATTGATAGGAACTGCCTGAGTCTTGCAGGAAAAGGCACTTTGCAGTGGCTGATTGCACTCCCACAGATCCTGTTTTCCCTTGGAATCTCCTTGGGGATTGCAGCTCTCAGCACAGGCTTTTCTGAATGCACACAGTGATTGCTCCCACGAGGTGGGAGCTTTCTCACCCTCCAAAAGGGCAGAAAAACATTTGGAAAGCGCTTTCCAGGTTACACGGCCTCTGATTTTATTTTCATGCAGCCCCTGCAGTCAGCAGGAGCAGCAGGGATCTCACCAGGGAGGAAATCCAAGGAAAGACAAGAGGCAGGAGCTGGGTAGGAGCTGGGACCCTGAGGTGGACTCAGGGTCTTTTCCAGCCTTAAAGATTGTTAATTTTATGATTTTTGCACTAAATGTAAGGGAGTTTCCACCTTCTCCCTTTCCTTTTGCATGGATTTAACCTCTTCTCCCTGCCTTTGCATTCCAATTATTGCCATTTCATGACAATATTTGTGATGCACTTGCAGAGGTAACAGAGGAAATGGGTGGTGTCCAAGAGGGGAGGAGAACTGGAAAGCAAATTATCACAAACACCGTGGAATTCATCCCATCACCACCCCTGAGAATGTTCAAAAAACATTTTTTATATGGCATTGATGTATTCAAAAAACATTTTTTATATAGCATGATGGGTATAGCATTGATGGTGAACATCATGCTGGGCTGATAGTAGGACTTGATGATTTCAAAAGTCTTTTCCAACCTTAATAATTCCATGATTTTATGAATAATTTCATTTGCCCCTGATGGAATCAACATGGAAAAAATCCAGGATCCCCCTCCTGGAGAGAGGAGAGACTGGGCTTTGAGTGTAGCCATGTGGAGTGATACTGGAGCAGGCTGGAAAATCCCATCCTGCTGCTTCTTATAGGCTGGGTAAGCATAACTCATCCTGGGGAGTCTCCAGGGTAAATCCAGGCAATTCCCTTGTGGGAAAATGTTCCCCTATGAATATTTTAGCAGAGCTACTGCTGCCAATGCTCCTGAAAATTAAGACACTCAATAGATGTGTCTGAAATTTACTTAAAACTGAGAGTAGCTCTGGATTGGAAATTAGGAGATAATTCTTGCCTGTGAGGGTGGTGAGGTCCTGGAACAGTTTCCCCAGAGAAATTGAGGATGTCTCATCCTTGGAGATGTTCAAGGCCAGGTTGGATGGGGCTTGGAGCAACCTGGGATAGTGGGAAGTGTCCCTGCCCATGGCAGGGGGTTGGAACTGGGTGATCTTTAAGGTCCCTCCCAACGCAAACCTTTCCATGATGTTTCTATCAAAAAGTGCAAAACCAGGAATATGTGGAAATCATCCAGGTGGGTTTTTCACCGTTGTTTGTGCTTTGGCTCTTTTATGTTAATTGTTTAACCTCTAAGAATGGACAGGTGGAAAACTCCTCCTGCTCCATATCTGCCTCATGTCTGATCAAAACAGAACAACTCTGTTTCATCGTGAGGTAAAATATTTCTGGAATTCCCAAATATATAAAAGCCGCGAATAAGATGGCATTGTAAAGTAAGATCTCATTTGATAGGTCAATTAAAAGTGCAACTCTCCTTGAATTCTCCTGGAATTTGAATGAAATACCTGATGGGGATCATCCCAAACCCACTGGAGAAAAATTGAGAGAGCAAATAAAATTGGAATATAGGGCCACTGGAGACATATATCTGGGAACCATTCTGGAATACCTTTAATGGAGACAGGATATACAATATAGAGAGAAAAGGAGGAATAATTCTAAAGGAAGAATATAAAAGAAGTTATGTGGGTTTGGAACCTCTCACTCTTTGTGACCTCTGTTCCTGAAGCAATCCATCTGAAAAATTTCCTGATAGGAGTATTAATTATGGGTCAGCTGTTGAGGGTAATGAAATTGTAGTTGGTCTGATTTAGAATTCCTCATTAACTTATCCAGAAGCATTTTTGGGATTTGAGCTCACAAGGGGAAGGAATATTGCTTATGAAACCACCAGATGCAGCTGGAAAACACCATTGAGCTCTCAGGCACAGAACCCCCAAATCAGGTGTGAAATGGAAGCAGGAGGCTTGAACACAAGGAGAGATGAGAGCAAAACTGCTTTGAGTTATCTTTGTGGTGTTAATTGGGGAGATAATTTGTGAGGGAAGACAGATAATTTGAGGGGAAGACATCTAGCACTTGAGGAGGGAGCAGGTGTTGGGAGGGCTGGTAAATGATAACGTAATTACCCTGTGGGACACAGAGACCAAGAAAAACAAATTTAGTGTTAATAGTCCCTTTAGATTCGTTGGGACATTGAGGATCAGAGCAGCAAAAACTTGCCTAAGGTCACCCCACTGGCAGTGACAAAGCCCAGAATAAAACTGAGGGTCTGGAAGCTCAATCCATGGATCCTGTGGTGTCCCTCAGTAACTGCAGCACTGCCAATGTTGTAGGAGAAAGGGAAGAGAAAAGGAGATTCTGACAGGGGATATCAGGAGCTGCAGCGGAATTGTTGGTCCCTAATTCAGCTCTTTGGCGTGGGACACTCCCAGGGATGTGATGTTGGACGTT
This sequence comes from Diglossa brunneiventris, assembly GCA_019023105.1. NCBI lineage: Eukaryota > Metazoa > Chordata > Aves > Passeriformes > Thraupidae > Diglossa > Diglossa brunneiventris. The sequence continues at coordinate 154,243,898 of CM032354.1, read as the reverse complement.
CCTGAGCTAGGGATGAGGATCTGAGCTTGAGGCTTGTTTTTATCTTTGTTGCTCAAATCAAAATTCACTCTGCCACATACAGGACTCTGCGCCCATTTCCTTGTGTGAGCAACATCCCCTGCACAACAAATCCTGCTGTGCCTTCCTTCCCGGGCACACGAGAACACGGAATCATGGAAAGGTTTGTGTTGGAAGGGGCTTGAGGGATCATCCAGTTCCAGTCTCTGCACCAGGGGCAGGGGAATGCAGAATGTGACATGAAGGCTGGAGGGTGGATCCAACCATGCTGACAGCAGGAAAACATTAAAGATTAATTACTACTATTATTATTATTATTATTACTACTACTACTACTACTACTACTACTATTATTATTATTATTATTATTATTATTATTATTATTATTATTATTATTATTATTATTATTATATACATAATATTATTATATATTAACTCATTAAACATCGGGATATGGTGTTGTTCTGGAGGTGATAATTGCTCCCTCTAACATCTCTGGAGGAGACAAGAGGCAGGGCCATGCTGGTTCCTGTTCTAGGGTTGCTCTGACTAGCATGGGCTCAGTGCTTCACTTCATGGTCCAGATGTGCCTTTCCAACCCTTCCAAACTTATCTAAAAGATTGTTTTGGGAATAACCTGTCCTTGTTGTCCTTGTTATCTCAGAGCAGTGTCTGCCTTCCTCATCTTCAAGGTAGTTCAGGCAGGACATCCCCTGGAATGAGTCAGGGATCATTTCCATGCCATCACCAGTATTTTGAGATAAAAAACAATTGAGGGAGAAAGAACTTTCTTATTTTCCTCTACAGAGAGCTTAGGGTGGAGCTGTGAGATTTTCCCTTGAGACTTGGTTTTCCAGCCATCCTTTTATCCCCCTTTTTTGATCTTCCATCACGAGTCAGCCCTGATTTAGCTTTTACAGAGAAATCTGCTGCCATTTGAAGACTTAATTGCACCAGAGGCCTTCAGCAACGTGGGCACTAATGAGCCAGAGTTCAGATATTCCTGGCTTAATGAAAACCAAGGAAGGGCTGGCCATGGGCTCCAGGCAGTTCTGGATCTCACAGAGGAAGAATTTTCTCCTGGATAGTTCATTAATAAAAGGAGGGTAGAGGAGAGTGGCTCATCACCATCTGTCAGTGGAAGCTGGATCCCAGCCAGGAGAGCCAGCAGTTAATTAGGAATGAGAGCTGCTTCCTTTCAGAGACATTTCTATATGTTTATATATAGCCATTGTATTGCCATTAGTGGAAGTATCTCTTTTTTTTTCCTAATTAAATGAACCAGCCAAAATTTTTGTTGGATAGTTTTAACTCTGGAGAACTTGCTCATCCGCAGGGATCTGCCTTTGTTCTTCCCAAGCTCTAGGACTGGCTTAGGAAAACACAACCCAAGGGATGATGAGGCACCCAGGAAAGTTCTCTTTTGGAATGGGCTCCAAGAGAGGGGAAAGATGTCACCTGAGTTCCAGGATTTATTCCCCTTGCTGGAATCATCAGGTGATGCTCTCCTTGAAAGCTGGAGAGGGCATGGAGTGGCTGGACAGGGGGGAGTGGCTGTCAGCTCAAAGGGAGGAGGTTTAGGTTGGATATTAGGAAAAAATTCTTCCCTGTGAGGGCGGTGAGATTTCCCGGAGAAGCAGTGGCTGCCTCATCCCTGGAAGTGGCCAAGGCCAGGCTGGGCAAGGCTTGGAAGAACCTGGTCAAGTGGAGGGCCCAGAGAGCTTGGAACCAGGTGACCTTGAAGGTCCCTTCCAACCCAAACCATTCCATGGTAATTCCATCAGGAAGATTGGATGTCCCAAGGTTTGTGATCTTCCTCCCAAGTTCTTACTGCTGCTTTTTTCTCTCTCTTCTTTACAAGAGTTCCCTTTCTGCAGGAAGAACCTTCCAGCACACCTCTCCCACCTCTCCAGGTGCATCCTTGTCAGGAAAATGCCTTTATTATTTTTTTTTTGTGACTCCCTGAAGAAATGTGACATGAGGAAGGGATTACACAGGGAAGGAGGAAGGTGTAGAGGTGGAATTGGTCTGCAGGGACTGTCTGTGAAGTCTCTTTTTGCCTCTGAAATCTAAATGGGCTGGGTTTTTTTTTTTTTCCAGCATTCTCTGACAGATGTTTAACATTCAAACAAGTCCAATCTCCACCCTGCTACTCCCAGCAGCCACCAGTGTGTGATGGAGATAAGAGATGAGCTGAGGTTCACAGCTCACTTGCGGAATGACTCATCCCTTTAATTGCATCCCTTTAATTACAAATTAGCCTCCTTGACCTTTTCTTCCTGCTCTTTCCTGAGTGTCACGGCACAGTTTGATCTCTGTGCTGCCAGGAGAAGAAGGAGATGATGTCTCTTGGTGGAAGGGTTGTTTGAGCTGAGGCCACACTCTCACCTCCCTTAATCCCACGGTTGTGCCAAAAAAAGCTCCTCTTTTTCTTGAAAAGGTCTTCGTGACTTCGAAAAAGCTGAAAAACACAAAGTCACCACCTAAAACTGCAGAAGGAACAAAAAAAAAAAGGCTGACAAATTAGGATAGTCAAATTTGGGCAAAAAACCTCAAAGATTGGGAAGACTTAAGAGCTAAAATTGTCATTCCTGGGTTGATTTGCTGTAGGTTTTCTCTCTTTTGAGGTCCTTGAAAATCTGTTGGAATCAGTGATGTTACTCTGATACAGAACTAAAAAAATGTAAGGCTTATTCAACAGGAATATTCCAGCAGAAATGCTGCTTGGCAAGAGCAGACATGGTTTCCCACCAGGAGACCTCCAAAAAAGAATGGGAAAACCACCTCAAAAAATGGCAACTCCTGGGCAGAAGTGGATTTGGAAAGTGGAGGTTACCTGTGAATTTCCTTTCCAACATCGAAGTCTTTGGGAGCAGAAGTTTCTAAAGAAGAGAAAACATTGTTTGAAACTCTTTGCCTTTATTCATCAGTGAATTCTTGAAATGTTCTCCCTTGAGAAAATGTTTGGAATAACACCAGATTCGCCCACTCTGTGCTGACATTTAACTCATCCCATTATATGTATTACGCCACCACTCCAGCTTTATCCAGGATATAATGTAAGGAACATATACACAGATTTAGAAAAATACAGAGCCCTATAGATTTATTTATAACACTTCATATATTTATAATTAACTTCATTGTGAGGAAGATTCAGCACAAGGTAGGACAACAATGGACTCCTCAGTTATATAAAAGGGCCTTGAAAAGCTCTTCCCTCCTCAGAGAGAAGTTTCCTGAACTGCTCAGGGAAAGCTGCATTCTTTTAAAAAATAAGGCTGAAACTGGAAATGTTTTGTTTATAGCAATTTATTGCAGTTGAAAGTTATTTTTTATTTAATTTTTAAAGTGTACTTGGGAAGAAGTTGTAGGGTTTTATATAAATGTTGGGGGACACAGGACAAGAGAGGGATCAAGGGCATTCCCAGCAGATTTGTAGGTGACACCAAGCTGGGGGTGCAGTGACACACCTGAAGGATGGGGGCATCCAGAGGGATCAGGACAAGCTGGAAAAGTGGGAATGTTGTGTGGTTTAACAAGAGCAAGTGTTGGTGCTGCACTTTAGTTGGGACAAACCCCAGGATCAATCCAGGCTGGGGATGAGCAGATGGAGCAGCCCTGGGGAGAAGGACTTGGGGGTGGTGGGTGAGAGGCCGGACATGACCCAGCCATGTGTGCTCCAACCCCAGAAATCCAAAAGTGTCCTGGGTTCATCCAAAGCAGGGTGGGCAGCAGCTGAGGGGGGGGATCTGCCCCTCTCAGGTGAGACCCCACCTGCAGAGCTGCATCCAGCCCTGGATCCCTGCACAGGAAGGACATGGAGCTGCTGGAGAGAGTCCAGAGGAGGCACCAGGATGACCAGAGGGATGGAGCAGCTCTGCTGTGAGGAAATGTTGGGAGAACAGGGATTGTTCAATCTGGAGAAGAGAATCTTTGGGGTGACCTAATTGTGGCCTTCCAGTAGCTAAAGGAGATGACAAAAAAAAAGACAGATAATTAACAAGGGCCTGGAGCGACAGGACAAAGGAGAATGGCTTCAGACTGGTGGAGAGTAAGTTTAGTTTGGATATTAGGAAGGAATTCTTCCCTGGGAGGGTGCTGAGGCCCTGTCACAGGTTTCCCAGAGAAGCTGTGGCTGCCCCTGGATCCTTGGAAGTGTCCAAGGCCTGGCTGGACAGGGCTTGGAGCAGCCTTGCATAGTGGAAGATGTCCCTGCCCATGGCAAGGGAGCAGAATGAGATGATCTGGAAGGTTTCATCTGTGCATGGGAGAGGGTTTCAAAGGTTCCAGTGACCTCATCCCAGGATCACAGAATTGCTGTGGTTGTAAAAGACCTCCAAGGTCATTGAATCTACAACTCAACACTTCAAAAATCACCATTAAACCCTGTCTTCAAGCATCACATCCATAGGTTTTTTGAACAGCTCTAGGGGTGGTGACTCCACCTCTGCAGCCTGTTCCAATGCTTGATAATCCTTTCAGTGATTAATTTTTTCCTAATGTACAATGTAAGCCTTCCCTGGCATAACTTGAGGCCATTTCCTCTTGTTCTATAGCTTGTTGCCTGGAAGAAGAGACCAACCACCCCCTGGCTACAACCTTCCTCCAGGAAATTGTAGAGGCCTTGTGCTGCCTCTTGTCCCCTGATGAGATCCTGAACTCCCTGAAAATGGGATTTTTTTAACTTCTGAAAACCCCCCTGTTCTGCTGTTTCCAGCTCAGAGAGCTCGAGGTGTGGTTGGTGATGCAGCTGGAACCATCCCACACCAAGTGCCAACCAGCTGGAAAATAACTCCCTGTTCACTGAGGAGCAAGTGGGAACTTCCACCTTGCACAAGAGGCCTTTTGCCTCCTTGTGACCTGATTTCCTTGTGGTTTTCACTGGAACTGTTTAAAGAATTCCATACAAGTGGAGAAGGAAAGAACAGGAGCCTCTCTTGCTTCCTTCCTGCGCATTGCATAAAGCTTTAATATCCAGTAATAGCTGACATGGCTTTGATTTTATTGCACTTAACTGGGTAATTCTCCTCTCCCCAACTGTGCCCAGGAGGACTGAGAGGAACAGAAGTGACTGTGCCACAGTACAAATGGGTCTTTGAATTCCTCTTGCATTCCCATGGCCTGGATTGTGTTCAATAAGTCATGCACAGTAAATACAGCCAGGAGACGTGAGGAGACTCATGAATACTTGCAAGGCACTCAGGTGCCACTTTGGTGAATGTGCTGCAGGCAGAATATGGGAAAAAAAAAAATGCCCTGCTTGTGTCTCTGCCCCTCCTCTCACTCGTTAGTGAAGGCTGTTCCCCACCACAGAGATCCCCAGGCAGAGCTAATTAAGCAAAACAAGCCATTTCTAATTTTATCCCTGCTTTCTTACAACAAGGAGACACAAGTTCACATCCAACATCTGACATCCCTACCCTGGATTCATTGATGGGTTCACAGAATCACAGAATATCCTCAGCTGGAAGGGACCCACAAGGATTGTTCAGTCCAACTCCTGGCCCTGCACAGGACAACCCAGAGAATCCCACCATGTGCCTGAAGTGGTTTGCAATAATTTCTTGAGCCCCAGAAGACTTTGTTTCTGACATTTTAATGTCTGTTGGTTGCATGGAGGGGCACGAGGTTTCTTTGCCATGATGGACAAGACAAACAGCACCGTGGACACCTTGGGTGGGCAACCTGGAGACTGTCCAGCTGGACATTGGGCCACAGACACAACTGTGCCAGTTTGGTTGCAGATACAGCCTGGAATTCTTGTGTCCCATCCCTATTTTCACTCTGTTCCTCCCTTTCTGGATGATGAGAATTATGGAGACCTCTGAAGTGAACGTCTCCTACGCTGGCCCCAACTTGCTGCGTCATATTTCAATGTCTTTTTAATATTCTCATGCTCCATTCAAATTCCAACCCGGCTTCTTAATCTGTCCTCCCTGAATCCAAGGCATTGCACAATCTCCTCCCTTTTGTCTCCCCAAAATCTGGCTCCATGCACCTTCACTGAGGGAACAGCAGCAATGCCCCTGTGAAAAATATCCAAATAACTTCCCTCTGATGATCCCAGTTTCTTTTGTTATTAGACAAACCTCTGGAAGTTCTCTAGGATGCTCAGAACTGGGGGCTTGGCTCCATGGGATGGGCTCCTGACCTTCCCATGGGTGATTTGTGCAAATCCACTCTAATGAAGATGTTCCAGTCACAGAGGATCCTGTATTGGAGCCTCTGCAGGCTGCTCAGCAAAGCAAAGAAGGAATTGCACTGTCTCCTTTAATGCTTTTTAAACAGTTCATGTCTCATTGCTGGCAGGTGAATAAATTGGTAATGAATATGCAAATCAGCAGGTCTTCCTAGCAGGCTGAGAAACCTCATTTTGAGGTGTTTGTGAGGCAGGATGAGCACTTTAATGTTTGCCACACATTTCATGCCAGTGATATCCTCTCTCCTTCATAAACAGAGCTGCTGTTAATCCATGACCTGTTCCACACTGGCTTTGTTTGCAACAGTAAATTAAAAAATGTCAGGGAAAGTTGTTAATTGCTGTAAATAGAATTTTTTTTTTTTTTTAATCCCACAGGATTTCTAGCATGGAATTATAGAATGGTTTGGGTTGGAACATGATCTTCGAGATAAGCAGGGACACCTTCCACTGTCCCAGGTTGCTCCAAGCCCCGTCCAACCTGGCCTTGGACACTTCCAGGGATCCAGGGACAGCCACAGCTTCTGTGGGAATTCCAGGGCCTCAGCACCCTCCCAGCTCTATCAGGTGTTCTTCCTCCCTTGTCCTTTTGAATTTCCTTTTGTCCCATTCTGAGGGGAGCTTCAGGGGGGATGAAATTCCTTCATTAATGCCTCTGATTTCAATCCAAAATTTTCACTTTTCGAGATTAAAAAGGTACCTCTGGGGTTTTAATTTTCATTTTTGCTCCTGGTTAATGGAAATTTGGACATATCCATCTCTCAAGTCTTCTGAGGTTTTTTCCTCCAATATTTTGGATATCTCAGAAGTCTCTGTGGAGCCTCCAAAATATGCGGGAAATCAGCACCATCCCTGAAGCAAAGCTGAAGGAGACACAGCGAGGCCAAAATGTATTTATTGTTTTAATTTAAATCTCATCAGACGTTATCAGTTTTACCCCTTGTGCACCTCCTTCCATTCTCCACCTCCTTACACAATTCTCTGCAGCATCTCCAGGGCTGTGTGATCCACCTGGAAGTGTTCCAAGGGTCCAACACAGCTCCTCATGTCCATCACAGATCATGGATTCATCACTGCTCCTTTTCCCTCAATGTCTTGACTCTTCTAAAAGATTTTGGTCCAAGAATCTCTAAAATTCCACTTCGCAGAGTGTTGTTTCTGTGGATCTAGAAGATGTTCAGGGAGCTGAGTCACAGTTCCCTGGCAAGATGTGGCCTGCTTAGCCTCAAGTTATTTTTTGTCAGTTTTTGTAGGCAGGGAATGTGCACAAATGAAGGATGAAGTCAGTTTTCCCACTTGCCAGCCATTTATTGCCTGGGATCACTTCAGCACTTCCATCCTTGCTGTGTTCTGTGTGCTTCCCATTTTAGTCTTGGGGGCAGCAGATTCCTTTATTTTATCAGGGGAAGTTATTCAAAAGCCTGGAAACTGCGGATGAAGAAACAAACTGGGCATTTCTGGAGGATTGTGATTATAGCCCATTTTTTTGAGCAAAATCTAAAACTTTTATCATTTTTCTTATGTTGTCACTGAAGTAGTTTTGTTAAAAATTGAGGTTATTACTGATTAATCATTTTTTACTTCAGTCTCATTTTGATTAAAGCAAGAAAAGACAGGTTGGAGCTGTTAAAACTACACCTATTTTAGAAATTGAAGTTTCACTGAATGTGGAAAATGATCTGGTTTTTGTAAGTCTATCCACAAGCTCATGGAGCTGAACATTCCTGAACATTCCTCATGGCTATTGCTGGGTTTTTAGCTCCCAGATTAGCCTGATGGTGCAACGTGCCCACATCTCATAAAACATGAGTGGGAAGTTTTCATGCTTGTTGAGCATGAAAAATGTCCTGGTAATGAAGCTGCTGTTTCTGAGATCATGGAATAATGGAATCATAGAATCATGGAATGGTTTGGATTGGAAGAGATGTAAAAGATCATCTCATCCACCCCTGCCATGGGCAGGAATGCCTTCCACCATCCCAGGTTGCTCCAAGCCCTGTCCGTCCTGGCCTTGAGCACTTCCAGGGATGGGGCAGCCACAGCTTCTCTGTGCCAGTGCCTGGCTACCCTCCAGGTAAAGAATTTCTTCCAACATCCCATTTAAACCTCCCCTTCCTGTAGTTTAAAACCATTCCCATCACCAACAAATTGTCCATTTGAGAGACACTTTCTGTGGACTGATTTTCTCCTTATACACCCCAATTCTATTTTAGAAAATGAGAAAATTGTGTTCCTACGTATAAAATGTGACCAGATGGTTTTCACTTTGTTACCTGTGCTGACTTTTTCCTTCTGGCTTTTGCAGCCCTCAGCCTTGGCCGCCCAAGACTGATATTTGTTAAAATGGTTTTGTCTTCTTGTTTTGTCCCTCAAGAGCTGTTGAGGTTTTGAGAGATTTGTTTGAGCACTGGGTCAAGCACAGGCACAACCCAGGAGGGTGGGGAGGAGATGCCAGGGGAGTGGAGAGAACAGCAGCTCTCCTCTTTTGGAAAGAATCAGTCATTAGGACCACAAAAACATTTTTGCCTAAAGGATGCACTGAAAACAAAGTGTTGCAAGATAATGATGGGCTCTACCCAGAGGTAATTAATCTGCAGATGGAAACATCCATTCACGTGTGCTCTCTTTATCCAGCTGGCAGTTCATTGTTTTTACAAAGCCCATTCAAGTCAAGAAAGGAATTCTGCTGCTTTCCAGGCACAGATAACAATTCCCTGTGCTATTCCTGGGGTTCCTGGCAAATTCTCCTTGCACAGAGTGCTCAGCTCAGCAGTGACATGGCCAACAAGAAGCAAAAGCCATCTTTTAATGCTGTGAAGGTTTTTACTCCTTCCTATCTATTTGAGGAAGGAAATAAAATGTCTGCTTGAATTTTTCCTTCCAGCTGTCCATGGTATAGAATCTCCCCAGGTTGCCACAGGAATAAATTCATTACCCGTTTCTCTAATGATGGCAGCTGAATATTTTAATGCAGTTAATTTTAATCACTTTTTAAAGTCCACAGTAAAACCTCTGCAATTACCCTCAGGGCCAACAAGTGCTCAGTGAACCATGGGGTGGATTAAATTCCTTTCTCTGGATAAAGCAAATCCATCTCTCCAGAAGAAAAGCAGGACACACTGAGGTTTCCGCCTGTTGGTGCTGTTGTGCTGTGCATGGAAATGTGGGAATAATCACTGGAGTGAAGATGGGGGTGAATCATCTTCATAATTTGCTGGATACTTCTCACACCTGCAAAATCCCCTCTCCATCTCCACCTGCTGTAAACCAATCAGAATAAAAGGGAAGAACTTTGGTGATAAGATCAGGAAGAGCTCAACTCCAGCATGGAGTTGATATCTAATCACAGATAACATTTGATGAGAATCCTTGGGACAAGAAAAGAGCATTTTAGTCAGCAGAGGGCTCCCCATCCTGTAACAATAAACAATTTTCTATGGTAATACAGAAAAAAAATGCTGCTGGAATTAGGAATCTGTGGAAGATTTCATGAGCCAATTGTTTCCTTCATTTCTGTCTACCAGTTCAAAGACCTGAAAGAAAATCCAGGGTCTGCTGCAATTCCGAGGTGGAATTTTGAACCGCAACAAGGAATTCGATAAACTCAGTCATCACTCTCGTTGTTTCTTTTCCCACTTTTTTTTAATTGCCTGTTTCAAGCAAACATCCTCCAGGATTGTGTTTTCCTTTGTATCAGACAAAATTATGCATTTTCAAATGCACAGACCCCAAAACTTTGATCCGTTGGGTAGAGGGGACAGGAGAAGTTTCTTTAAACTTTTTTGGTGATGAACTAAAACTTATTTCTCAGTAGAAAAGGGGTTTCAGTACATGCTTTCCACCCCAAGGATCATGGAATCATGGAATGATTTGGAAGAGATCTTCAAGACCATCTAACTCCTTCCACAGACCAGGTTGCTCCAACCTGGTCTTGAACATTTCCAGGGATGGGGCAGCCAAAACTTCTCTGGGAGACCTGTGCCAGGGCCTCACCACCCTCACAGAGAGGAATTTCTTTGGAATTCTTTGAAGTTTCTTTGGAAATCCTTTCTCTCTGTTCTCCCTTCTGCGCAGGACTTGTGTGAGGTTACTTGGAACCATAACGCGCATCAATGAGTAATAAATGATATTTAGCTCTAAAAAATACAGATGTTCCTGGTTCCAAGGCTCTGGTGCATCATTGTCTCTGCAAGTGGGACCGAGTCCTTCTGGAATCTTCCACCTGGAAGTGGCTATGATTAATCCTCCCACAGCACTGTCAGAGTTTGCATAAGGGAAATAGACAAAGATGCAACCTCTCCCCTCCTGGCTGATATCTGGATTTTAGATCCAAAAGAAGAAACTGGGGCCATCAAGAAGAAACTGGGATCACCAGAGGGAAGTTATTTGGATATTTTTCACAGGGACACTGCTGCTGCTCCCTCAGCGAACGTGCATGGAGCCAAATTTTGGAGAGACAAAAGAATGCAGATGGTATCTGGATTTTAGATAAAGGGATAACTTTTCAGGAAGTTTTACTCTCCAGAGGTGTTGGTTCCTTTCACAGTTCGAGAGGTTCCAGGATAAATTTGTACGCAGGTACTGATTTCTGCCTGATGTTCTGTGTGCTCCTTTTTCCCCCTCTGATTTCCAGAAGTTCTTTCAGGAGAGATGGAGCACTTGGGGTGATGGAAATGACGCCTGTGAGAAGGAGAAGGAAGAGCAGCTGCCATCAGCAAAGGGATTAAAGCCAAGGAAGCCTCTAAATCCTGAATAAAGACACAGCCTGGTTGCCTCAACTTGCTGCCTTTTTTTCCTTAATGCAGGGGAAATTTGCTGCTTGATTTTTCTAATTCTCATCCTGCTGAGAGCAGGTGAGCAGGAGGAACAAGCAGAATTTTAAGGGATCCTGATCACAGAGAATGGATTGGATTGGAAGGGATCCCCAAGATTATCCCATTCCAACCCCTTTCCATGGGTAGGGACACCTTCCACTATCCCAGGTTGCTCCAAGCCACATCCAACCTGGCCTTGAATGGTTCCAGGGATGGGGCAGCCACAGCTTCTCTGGGATTTCTACTCCAGGGCCTCCCAATGCTCGCAGGGAAGAATTTCTTCCCAATATCCCATCTAAATCCACTCAGGATCTCTCTCCAATATGCCTTGTTCTTCAACAGCAGCTCAGCAGCATCGTAACTCCCAGTCTGCACAGGCAGAGGTGATTTATGTTTATATATTGTCCATATATGTGCAAAGAAATCCTCATCTCCTGAAGGAAAGCAAAGGGAATAACATTGGGTGGAAATCCAAGAGGATAAAATCAAATGTTCATCAAGGACACTGAATTCCTGAGTTATCTTCAGTGTAATAACCCTGATTTTTACTTTTCCTTAAGTTCCTTCCTGTGTTATAAGGTGAGGGATCCCAGTTTTATGGAGACTGAGCTCCATAAATGATTTGTTGGACATTGGGGTGCCAGGAAACATCTAAAACCCAACAATTAATCATCACTCCTGCAGGGTTTGGGATGGTTTAAACGGGTAATAGGTGAGGGAGACTAGTTAGAACGATATAAAAGACTGATTGGTGCAAACCTAACTCCCAGGAAGGAGATGGAGTCAGGAAATTTCCTTATGGAAAACATGAACACAAACTCAGAAATCCACTGATGTTCATAAGAATGTTCTTTTTTTTTTTTTCCCCAGGATCATGGGACCAGACCACTCAAAATATTTTATTTTAATTGCGTGCAAGGTGACACAGTGGTCACAAGTCGTGACACTCACGCTTTAAAGACATAATTTGGAGGGAAAAAATAATCCCAGTGTGTTTTCCACCAGCAGATGGAGTATATAGGGAGTGTTCACCAGTTTATCCCACTTTACTGGCCCTCTGATCCATGTGTGTCCTTAAAAATCCACAGTAAAAGCTGGAAAAGAACATTAAAATAACACAGTTGTTATAGAGTGGATTTTCAGTGTATTAAAGTGTGAAATCCCACTCTGTTTTTATGGAGAGCTGTAAATAAGTCAACAAGATTTAGGCTACACCTTTGGAATTTGCTTGGTGGTCAGTGGTAATTCCTGAGTTTCTGTGGCTGGCTGAAAAATTCACAATGTTTCCTACAGGATATCAGAAATGTTTTCAGAAAGCCCCTGTTTGGAGCTTTCTTTATTTCAATTCATTGCTGCAAGACTTCATTACGCTCAAAAAATGCTTTTTTTCTTTCAGCCTGGTTCTCTTCAGCTCCCCTTTGGCTGGGAAAGGAGAGCAAAAGAAAGACCTGTGAGCTTTCTGTCAGTCAGGAGAGGAGTTATTTTATAAATTGAACCTGAACTGATGAGTCTGGGGCACGAGGGGAATTATTTCTCCTTTGAATATTGTTCCAGCCATTCTTTTCTTTTTTTTTTTTTTCTTTTTTTTTCTTTTTTTTTTCCCCAGGTGATCTCTCTGTTGAGAGGTCTCCTCTTCCAGCTGAACCTTGTGGGAGCTAAAATAATATGCAAACCTCGAATGCTGAGCTATTCCAACTCCAGGGTTATTCAGGCAGGAAAATCCTTCCCCATTCTGAGTGGCTCAGCTGATTAAAAACTCCAAGTTCAGAGCATTTCACTCAGGCAGAGAACATCAGAAAATCAATGCTGGATTTATTGACTTTCCCTTGGGTTATTGCCATTGTTTGCTAATTCCACAACAATTTTCCTTTTTTATCAGAATGTCCTTCTCATCCCCCTCCCCGAGGGGCTGCTCCCTTATTGCTTCTTTGGAGCTGCCTGGGCATCCCATTTCAGCCCTGGCCTCTGGAAAGCAGAAGGTCAGAGAAGAATCACCCATTTTGCATTTTGAGACTGAGCTCTAGGCGGGATATTAAATCCAATTCCCTTCCTTCAGCTTCCTGAAAATGTTGTATTTTCCTTAGTTTTTTTAATTATGCACAAGACATTTATTTTCTTTACCTTTCCCCCCTCATAATTACTTTAACCAACACTTTCAGTTCCAAGTACAGAGCATCTACATTTGATTTCCTTTCTCAGGAACAAATATATCAAGTAAAAAAATTCAACCTAATCACCACTCCAATTTTCTTCCTTTTTTTTTTTTTTTGTGGGGGAAGAGGATTTTTCCTGGAGAAGGAGATAAGAAAACAAAGCACTAAAGTGGATTTTGTCCATGTTTTTAATGCAAAGGAGGATTTTTGAGCACTAAATACAATGGTTCCTAATGTGTTTTAATATCTATATTTATACAGATAAACTCACACAACTGAGAGCAATGCATCCTCCTGGCATAGATATGGGATATGTCATTATTCCCACTTTCCAGTGGGAAATAAAGACCCACATGGGAAGCTGCAATAAAGACAGGACTTGAGTCACGTTGCCTGAACAATACCAAAATGGTATTTTCAGCTTTTTAGTCTTTCTAATCAGTGACTAATCCTGTTTTCTTTCTTTCTTTTCTTTTTTTTTGTGTTCTGGGAGCGAAATTCCAGCCATTGGTGGACAAATTGATGTCTGATCATCCTTAATCTGCAAAATTAAAAACTTTATGATTAAATAGTGCCATTTCTTAGAAGACTGCTCACCCACCACTTCACTTTGGTGGTCTCTCTCAGACCCTCTGAGCATAAATCCAGCTAAGCCCATGGTTCTATCACAGATAATCCCTTAAGGAGATTTCTGCATTGTTCTATTTAATTAACAAGGATGTCTAATATATCATTATTGTATTTACTGAATTTTATAAAGAAATAGGATTTTCTAAGACAAGAACAATTAGTGGCTGGAAGAAATACAAATCCTCAAAGCTTCTCAAAGCACATTTCCTCGGGTTATTGCAGCTCTAAATATTCTTTTTAAAAATTGTTCCGGTCTCTTTCCATCCTTTTTGCTCTACCCAGATTCAACAGCTCTACAACCCCCTGGAAAATGGGTCATCCACAACTTCACTGGGAAACTTGTGCCAGGCCCTCACCACCCTCAGGATAAATAATTTATTCCCAATATCCCACCTAAATCTGTTCCCTTTCAGCTGGAAGCCATTCCCATCATCCTGTCACCAATAATGACTGGATTTCAGGTGGCACTTAATGGCTGATATTTGTGTTTTCCCTGGAAAATCAGGATGAATTAATGTCTGTTCACCACCACAGGGCTGTTGGGAAGGTCTGATGAGGCAGGAGCCAGCAGCCAAACGGGAGTCAGGAATGTGGGAAATTTTCCTGAAGTTGTTTGAAGTGCTAATCCAACCTTTCCTCTCAAAAATTCTGATTCCCACTGACAAACTGAGTTTCAGAATTCCCACAGAAATCTGGCCAGAAGTTGTTCCCTTCTTTGACTCCAAATCCAAGAGCTCATTGTTCATATGATTCCTGGGACAGTAACAGAGAGTGAAAGGACATTTCCCCACCTTTCCTCTCCCAACTATGTTATCATAGAGAAAATAATTATCTTGGGCCAGGAGAAATCATGGAATGCACTTCATGGCTTTGCCTTGTGCTCGTTCCACTTTGGCACGAAGTCAAACAGTCCAGGAAACACCAAAATCCCCAAATGCCAAAAGGAACCATCTCCAGGGATGTGAGAAAAGTTATCCCGAGACTTTCTTCCCTCTATTAGCACATCAATAAACCAGACAATACCCTCAAGCACTGAAATTACGTTTTCTATGCAGCTAAATTGTAAAAACATTGATGATTTTTGGTCTATAACTGTATCTGTCTTTTGCCACATTTCAGGCTCATGCTCTTCCAAAGGCAGTTTAAATCCTTCAACATCTTTGGCACTGATTTCTTCAGCTGATGTAAGAAATTATTTCATGAACCATCAGGGTTCTGCCTACTGGCCAATGTGGTTATTGGGATTTGAAAATCAAAGCTAAATTCTTAGAAACAATAAAAAGGAAAACATTAAAATGAAGGATTTTAAACCCAAATAATTCTATAGCCCCAACCTTGTGTATTTAGATATGGAAAGATTGGTGCTCAGAATGTTTGGATATTCATTTCCTTGTTCCTGGAGGAGCAAGAAATCCTCAAATGGGTCCCCAAGGAAAGAAGGAGAGAGGAAAAAAAGGTGATTTTCTGAATTTTTGATGATGGAAACACCTCAGGTGTTTGTGCCTCAGACTATCCCAAAGGAAGGTGCTGATGTGATGAACAAGCAGAGCAAGGCAAGGATATAAAGCCAGGAAAAACTCAGAGATGTTTAAGATATTTGAAGACAGAAAATGATTGCTTGTATTCTGCTTTTTCTGCAGTCTCCTTTTGGATTTTTGTACTTTCCAAGGCTTGGCTTTCCCAGTAACTCCCTCAGAATTTTCTGGTTGAGGGGAGTTGTTTTCCAGAGCTGTCAGGGGCTGATGGATCCCTCTGCATCCCCACAGCCTTTTCATCTAACATTTATTTGATTACCTGTTTACCTGAAATTTATCTGCTCCAGAAGCATCACTCTTGAGATCTCATTAATCACCACTGGATAATGCAGCAGGCAGGAATTCATCTGGCAATATCCTAAACTGAGGGAAATCTTCCTTCTTCGTGTGTGTTCCTGGAAACATCTCCCTTTTGGATGACTGAGAGCTGCAAAATGAAAAGGAACCAAAATGAAACCATTCATGTAAAATTCCCTAAATCATCCTTGGGGGACAAATAATTCTGTGTCAGTGACATGGCCAGAGATACTTTTCCTAAGGAATATTTTGGAAGTGTGTTCCTGTGAACCTGGGAGGTTTTCCATTTATTCCTAGAATTCCAGGGTCATGGAATGGTTTGGGTTGGAAGGGACATTATGGATCATCTCATTCCCATGGGCAGGGACACCTTCCACTAGACCAGGTTGCTCCAAGCTCCATCCAACCTGGTCTTGGGCATCATTTCCTGGATGTATGGGATGACTGAACCACACCAAGATGGATGAGACCTTTAAAAATGTGATTTTCCTCCAAAGTCAGCCCTGATTGGAGAAGGAGATTGGAGCAGAGATCTCCTACCCACCCAATTCCTACCTGTAATGGAGATACCAGGTGTCTTCAGTTTCTGTTTGAATGAATTTTGGCTTTGCATTCATTCCCAGCTTCCAATACTCCTTATGCCCTCCCTGAATAATCTTCACAAGCACTGGGCTCTGCTTCCATATTTATAAAAAAATAATAGAATCATTAAGCTTGGAAAAGACCTCCAAGATCATCAAGTCCAACCTTCAACCCAATCCCACCACTCCAACTAAACCATATCACAAAGTGCCACATCTGTTTCCTTTTTTGAACACTTACAAGGATCGTGGCTCCAACCCTTCCCCGTTCCAAAGTTTAATCTCTCTTTCAGTGAGGAAATTTTTCCAACTATCCAACCTGAACCTCCCCTGGTGCAACTTGAGGTCCTTTCCCCTTTCCAGCTGCCTGGGAGAAGTTTTCTTCTGCTCTTCCATACATGCTCCCTTCCCTTCCCTTCCCTTCCCTTCCCTTCCCTTCCCTTCCCTTCCCTTCCCTTCCCTTCCCTTTCCCTTCCCTTCCTTCCCTTCCCTTCCCTTCCCTTCCCTTCCTTCCCTTCCCTTCCCTTCCCTCCCTTCCCCCTTCCCTTCCCTTCCCTTCCCTTCCCTTCCCTTCCCTTCCCTTCCCTTCCCTTCCCTTCCCTTCCCTTCCCTTCCCTTCCCTTCCCTTCCCTTCCCTTCCCTTCCCTTCCCTTCCCTTCCCTTCCCTTCCCTTCCCTTCCCTTCCCATCAACTTTTCCTTCTGTTCTCAATTAAAAAACAGCTGGGAAAGTGCTGGAATAGGAATTTCAAACTCTGTTTCTTTGCTATGACACTTTCAGAGACAAAAACTCACCCAAAACCAAACTTCAAATCCAAAAAAATGGGTTTGCCCATTTTTTGTGATTTAACCCCAACCACCAACTCAGTCCCACACATTGCTCAGCCCTGGTGGGATCAGGGGAGAGTTGGAAGGGTAAAAGTGGGAAAATTTGGTGGGTTTGTAACTAAACTCGTGGACAACAAATAAAACATCCCTATTTATTAAGACTACTTCCTGGAGAACTCCAAAATTCATCTATGACAAAGAACATTATCCCAGTCAAAACCAGCAACTATTTCCAAAAGCTCTGTCCACCAGTAAATCCTGTCCTTTTTTTCCCTTCTGATTCTATTGATAGGTGAATTTTGAATTTCCTTTTTTTTTTTTTTTTTTGTTTTCCTCCTATTTTGTCATGATTCATCCTTTTGTAGGTGTGGAAAGGAGCATTATGCACTGCTGGGAGATATAATTTGTGACTCAACCGTGGGCTTTCTGCTTTTGGAGTGATAATTAAAAGGAGGGGGTTGGAGCTGCCAGGGGGTTAGGGAAGTGTGAGGTTGGAATAAAGAGCCTAATCCTTCCATTTAGCAACGGACTGGTGGAGCAAAACAAGTCTGGATACATGAGAAACCTGGTGGAACTAAAGATAAACTTTGAACTTTTCTTGCTTCTCTGTGGGTTTGCTGCCTTCTCCCAGGTTGCTCAATCTCAATTACACACAGTAATTAACTCAGTAAGTCCTGAAAGTGCCAGAAAGAGAACCTGAAATAGGAGAAATGCACTAGATTTCCAGAAAAAACTCTTTCAGACACTCTCCATATTGGAAATCCAGCCAAGGGCTGACTGGAATGGGGACTCCCATTCCCAGCAAAAATATCCCAAACTGGTGGAGGGAATATCAGCGGATTTGTTCCAGAAACTGTTCTCAAGGTCCTTCCCAAAACAAAGTGATTGGATCTTCTTGGCAGCACAGGGAGGATTTTCTCTTTTTCTGGTGCTTCTCTTTGCTTGGCAGAATCCTGATCTCTGGGAAGAACAGCAAAAAATTCACAGAAATGGAAATTCAGATCAGAGTCAGAGATGCCTCTGAGCCTCATTGGCTCCCACTAATTGTGCTTTCCTTGGAAGGAAGACAGGAATGAAGGGATGCATCTCAAGCTCTGGCAACTGAGTTCAGGCTGCTCTTCACATTATCCCTTTTAATTTTTTGTTAAATTTGCTTTTCAATGTTGTGTGCTGGGGATTTTCCCTGGTTACTCACCTGGAAATGACTTTTACTTTCCTTCCTGAAGCAAGGGAAGCACGGCCCAGTGGTTTGGATAATTTCCTGGGATCCAGGAAATATACGATTTCTTCCATGCTCTGGTACAAAAGTCCTCAGTAGTTCCAAACCCTTTAAAGGAGAGTCACAGCACTGAATCTGAGGATCAGCTGGGATCAGCAGTTGAGGAATCCCAGCTTTTTTCAAGGATTTCTTTGTAGAGAGATCATGGAAAGGCTTGGGCAGTTCTAGGATGTGATCCCTTTGGAATAAAACATAATCACATTAAATATAATACAGTGACAGCTCTGCCAGGGACAGTGACAAATGTCCATCTGCATATTTCAGCAGAACATTCCTTGAGGAATTCCATTTTAAGCTCAAAAACCACCTTCTGAGGGAAATCACACCTGTCCTTGGCCTTGGTTTTTGTCTCCAGGTGATATTTGGTGCCACTGATCTTTCATGTCACTGATCTTTTCAATTCCAAGATATTTTATAAACTCAGATGCTCATCCTGGTGGGATTCTTGGGGTTGTCCTGTGCAGGGCCAGGAGCCTGGACTCTATGATCCATGTGGGTTCCTTCCAACGGAGAATATTCTGTGATTCTGTGAACCTCACACTCAGCTCTTGACCTGCGATGAAAGCAGCCAGTTGTCATCAAAACAGACACATCCTACCCCAAACTGGAATATTTTGGGAAAAGAAGTGTCCCAGAGAGTCTGTAAAACCTGCTCTGATTCCATTGGTGGCACATGAAAGTTCCTCAGATACCACAGAATCATAAAATATCCTGAATAGGAAGAGACCACAAGGATCATCTACCTGATGTCGGTAGAAGCTCATAGCTGAAAATTCTTGGCTAAGGAGAAAAATCTTTCCTGCTTCAGAGCACCCTGGAGAGTGGAAAAGGTCTGAACAAAAAAAAACCAAAAAAAACAAGCCCACATTTTTTTCCAACTTTCAGCCTTTCATTAATCACCTAGATCTTCTAAATATTTGTGGTGCGTTGATCCTGGATGGATGCCAGGTGCTCACCAAGGTGCTTCATCAATGTTCTCCTCAACTGGACAAGGACGAGAAAATAGAATAATATATAATAATTATATGTATATATATATTAAAATATAATAAATTATATTTAAATATAATAAAATATAATCAATAATGAAATATAATAAAAATATTGTGGGTTGAGATAAGAACAGGGAGAGATCACTCATGAGCTCCTATCACTGCCAGACTCTACTCTGGAAAATTAATTTAATTTGTTATCAAACAAAAACATTGGAATAATGCTTTCAGGCACACAATGGGATTCTCAGAGCTCTTCTGTGTAGGTCAAAAGTTGGACTTTGATGATCCTTGTTGGTCCCTCCAACTCAGGATATTCTGTAATTCTGTGAAAATCAGGGTAGGTTAATCAGCAAATAAAACCAAATCCTGAAGCACCTTTCCCCCAGCCCTCTCATCTTCCTGGGCTCAATTTCAACCCCAATTTTTTTACCTCTTCCCATGGAGTATTGCAAGGGGACAAAGAATGGGAATTGTGGTCAATTCATGGTGTCTGTGCTGCTTCTTCCTCCCCAGGGCTGGACTCCTCACACCCTTCCCCTGTTCCATCATGGGATCCTTCCCACAAGAGAAAGTCCTCTACAAATGTGTCCAACATGGTTCTTTCCCACAGTTCTGCACAAACTGATCCAGCGTGGATCCCTTCCATGGATTCTGTCCTTCAGAAAAGGCTGCTCCAATCTGGATCTCTCCAATGGGATCAGTCTTTTGGAAACAGCTGCTCCAGCTTGTTCAGCCTGGGTTCCTCATGGCATCACAAGTCCTGACAGAAAACCTGCTCCAGTTTGTGCTTCTCTCTCTCCTGCCAGGACCCTGCTCCAGCTCTGGATTCCCATGGGATCACAGCCTCCTCCGTGCATCCACCTGCTCCAGTGGGACCCTCACAGGTTACAGGGGGATCTCTTTTCCCCAGGGGCTGCAGGGGCACAGCTGCCTCAGCCTGGGCTCCATCATTCCAACCCAAGCCATCCCATATTTCTGTGATCTCAAATGGGCCAGCGATGAGGAAATCTCTAGAAATGAAGAGTCAAACCCATTGGAATGGGAAGTTTCTTTGTATCAATCTGAAAACTTGTGGCTTTTAATGATTTTGTTTAAAAAATGACACACACATTGTGACTTTCAACCTAAGCAGATACACTTTAAAGCAGTAAGAGCATCCCTAAAAAGATAAATTTCTTCTCTGATCAGAGTGCCCAAAAATTGCATCAGCTAAAAAAAAGTGTTTCAAGCTCATTTTAATGTTGCAGCTCCCAGGAAAATGAATTAAAACCTGGGATTAATGCTTGGCTGGGGCTTTACAGCCAGCTCCAGATACTCAGCTCAGATACCAGGATGACAAATGGGATCTAAAATACCTTGAAAGAGATGAGCCATGCGGGCAGAATATCCTGATGCATCTGGAATTTGGCTCCTCATCACCTTTGCTTTAAAAGTCTCAAGAAGAGAGAGTGGATTTTCTTCCTACTAAATAGACTGAGTTCTTGTAAAACCTTCAGATGCTATTTCAGAGCCACCCAGGATATCATGGAATGACTGAGGTTGGAAAAGACCTCCAAGACTGAGTCCAACCTGTGACTGATCCTCACCTTGTCACCCAGCCCAGAGCATTGAGTGCCACGTCCAGGTGTTCCTGGAACACCTCCAGGGATGGGGACTCCAAACCTCCCTGGGCAGCCCCTTCCAATGCCTGACCATCCTTTCCATGAAGAAATTCCTCCTGATATTCAGCCTGAATCTCTTCTTGTGCAGCTTGAGGTTGTTTCCCCTTGTCCTGTCCCTTGTTCCCTGGGAGCAGAGCCTGATTCCCACCTGGATCCACCTCCTGTCAGGGAGTTGTGGAGAGCCAGAAGGTCCCTCCTGAGCCTCTTTTTCTCCAGGCTGAGCCCCCCCCCAGATCCCTCAGCTGCTCCTGGTGCTCCAGACCTTTTTCCAGCTCCGTTCCCTTCCCTGGACATGCCACAACCCCTCAATGCCCTTCTTGTCATGAGGGGCCCAGAGCTGGACACAAGAACCTGAGCTGCGACCTCAGCAGTGCCCAGCACAGAGGGACAATCCCTGCCCTGATCCTGTGGTCACACATTGGTGACACAAGCCAGATGCCATTGGGGGTTGAAACTCAACGATATTTAAGGTCCCTTCCCACCCAAACCATTCCCTGATTCCATGATCATCTCAGTCAGGGAGAAGAAATGCATCTCACCATCCCAGAATAGGGATTGATTATGGATTAATAAATTTCCCTGTCTGAAATTCAGGTTTCTGTCCCCCAGGCAAGTCAACCCAGCTAGAATTCCTGCTCCCTTTTTCATCAATGGCATTTAGGACAGGAAAATTTTTCAGAAACCTCAGTAAAAGAGTTTTTTCTCAATGGAATAGGGAGAACACAGGCGCTGTGGACCAAGAGTGGGAAAGCAGAGGGATCTGAAAGTTTCCAGCCAGTCCCAGGAGGGCACTGGCATGAGGGACCCAATCCATGTAAGAAAATTAAAATTGCTTAAAGAGCATTCCTTGGGGCCTTTGCCAGCTGGCACAGAGTGATATCATTTCCCATTATTTAACTCTCCTGCTTTCCCAAATGAGAAAATACTGATTGCTGGGAATGATCTCTGACCCATACTCACTCCTGGCCCATGATTGATAAGAGCACAGGGGGATAAGATTTTTGGCTTGAGCTTTCCTAACAGAACAATGGCATTGAAATAAGCATCTGAAACTCCTCACAGGACTGTTTAATTTATTGATAGAAATATATGACCAGTGTTTAACCCTTTTTAATGATGGGATTTGGAAAGAGCAAGAGTTGTCTCTATTTTCTCTCTTCCTCCTGCTCTATTTTAACATCACTGTTCTGGGAGAGGAACTTCCAAAGTGTGTGAGCATGTGGGAAATGAGAACCACTCTCCTTTAAACACTTGGGAAATGAGGCTGAATGAAACTGCTGGTGGAAAGCTGAGCCAAACTGAATTATTTTCTGCTGCCTGTGTGTCAAAGACTCAGTTTTAATTCAACAGCAGGAATTCCACACTCCAGCTCTGACTCCAATCCTATTTTGGTTGGTCTTGACTGGGCCATGACCTGCTCGTGTTTAATGGGAAGAAATCAATAAAGCAGGATCAGAGAGGCTTTTGCCTGTTTTTGTAGGAAATTCATTAACTCCTAACACTGCTGAAACACCTCAAACACCTCTAATCCTCCACCCCTCCTGATAGTTTTCCTCATAATAATGGTGTCCTGTTTGCTCCATGGATCTTTGATTGGCACCTGCTTGGGAGGGGTCCTTTAATTCCTTGGTCCTTTTCATTCCAAGCAATTCTTTAACCTGTAATTCTTTTTGGCAGAAAATCTCTCCAGTCTACCTAACTCGCTGATTTGGAGGAAAGTGAAAAGAACCCAGCTGGGGGATTTAATATCTTGGCATAAATCTTCCTCTCCACAGCTGTATTTCTGATTTATGTCACATCACAAACCTGGAGCCATTTGCATAGGGATTTGATAATTTTTAACTCATCTGTGGTATTTTTTTCCATCCTAGACCTGTTTTTTTCTTATTTCCAGACCTGTCTTTCTTACTTTTTTGATGCAAATCAAACCTGATGCAGTGATAGAAGTCATTGGAACAGACTTCCCAGGGAAGTTGTGGAATCACCATTCTGGAAGGGATTTAAAAGCCATGTGGATGTGGCACATGGGGACATGGTTTAGTGGTGGCCTTGGCAGTGCTGGGGGAATGGTTGGACTTGATGGTCTTTTCCAACCTAAATTTTCATGATTCCATGATTTTTGTTACATTTCCCAATGGAGTGAGGGACTATCATCCCATTACCCATGGGAAAAGGTAGCCTAGGAGGAAAGGGAGAATGAAAAAGGGACACAAATGCTTCAGAGGGGGGGGAGGAGTTTGCTGAGGATTTGTCACCAAGTTCTGAGTTACCAAATTATTTGTCTGTGCCTTGTTTTCTCTGCCCACAAAACAGGATAATTGTGCCAGCTTTTGAAAAGTTTTGAGACATGGAGATGGATAATCTGATTAAAAATCCTGACTGCCTGCTAATTAATAATCAAGGACAGGCTGGATGGGACTCTGAGCAACCTGGTCTAGTGGAGGGTGGCCCTGCCCATGGAAGGGGCTTGGAATGGGATGGTTTTGAATGTCCCTTCCATCCTGTAATTCCATGATTCTCTTGCTCCCATGAAATAAAATCCACATTATGCACCAGCAATTAGAAGAATTTATAATGAAAAACAGAATTCCGAGTCTTCGTAAGAAATCCTGTTTTGTAGAATCATATTTTGATATCTGTTTCTGTTGTAACATTAACAAAATTAGTTTTAAAACATTTGACAATCGACACTTCCCACCAAACAGAATTGTGATGCTTCAAACCGGTCTAATAACACTTACTTGGCTCTAATGTGAGGCATGAGAATAAATATTCAGATAAATAATTAAATAAATGTTCTAATAAATAAAAACTGCGGTGTGTTTTCAGTGATGGGGCCAGAAAAACATTTTGAAGCAATCAGACTTTTCTAACAGAGTGGTGTTGCATTTAGCTCTTTTCATGCTCCCAATGCACAAAGGTTCAGATTTAACCTACCTGGTTTCAAGCACTGGAATAAAATACCTACATTTTGGGGTTACTGGATTTCCATCCATGAATTTTGAGTTCCTTCCAGGGACAATTCAGCTCCTTAGTGGCCTGATTTGCCATCTGGAGGTTTCTCATTATTAATTTCAGCACAACCTGGTTAAATGCTGCTGGTAAAAGCCCAGATTTGGTCAGGATGCCTGTAAACTTCTGCTTGGTTAAAAATAAAATTCAGACATTAATCAGCTGCTCTTGAACTCAGAAATAACAGCAGAACTGTGTGGTGACAGTCCCAACATGGGCTGAAGTTGGTCTTGGTAATGCTTTGCCAGATGGGTCATTAAAGTGATTGATGATGATTTCACATCATCAGAGCTAAATTAGTTGGGATATTAGAACTAATTGCTGGTCAGAATGAGCCAGGAACAATTAGCAAGAGACACTGATTGTTTCCAAGGGGATTTATCCTCCCAGCAGCTCATGGTTTTCAAGTCTTTTGGCCCCTTGGTTGAGTGGCAGCCAAACTGAAGGTTGGGCAAAGAACCTACAGAAAATTCAGCATAACAGTGAAGTCAGGTGGGTAAATTTGTCCATATTTGTGGAGTTAATTGTCTCCTTCACTTGACTGGGCTGTAGAAAGCTTAGGAAACCACTGATAAAGAGAAGTCTGAAAAGGGATTTGTTGAGGACTGCAGAATCATGGAATGGTGTGGTTTGGGAGGGAACTTAAGGATCACCCAGTTCCGAACTCCTGCCATGGGCAGGGACACTTCCCACAATCCCAGGTTACTCCAAGCCCTGTCCAGCCTGGCCTGGAACACTTCCAGAGATGGGGCAGCCGCAGCTTCTCTGGAAAACTTGTGCCAAGGCCTCCCCCTCTCACAGGGAAGAATTTCTCCCTAATACCCAATCCAATCTCCCTAATCCATAACTTGTGTTCTTTAAGTTTAAAACCATCACCCCTTTTCCTGTCATACTGTCCCTTATCCAAAGTCCCTCACCAGGTCTCTTGGAGACCCTTTAGGTACTGGAGGGGGCTCTAAGGTGTCCCTGGAGCCTTCTGTTCTCCAGAGTAGACAAACCTAATTCTCTCAATCTGTCCCCACTGAAGAGGAGCCCTCTGATAATTGTTGTGGCACAAAAGATGAACAGAATTAACACAGAACAGAAATAAATCTGGCACATTACAGCTGGTGCCCTGCTGCCAGTGGCTACCATGGCTCCAAATCCCTTTTTTTTTTAATGTCCTCTGTGACAGAAAGTTTTTGCCTCTGTTTTTCCAAATGGGAAGTTGTTCCAATCAGCCTCTCCTATTTTCTCTCCTGCATTTATGCACAGCTGGTTTAGACCTCTTTGTTCTTTTGATGGTGATGTCCCTTAGTCCAAACGGTGCCAATTCCTTGGCATTTCCCTCCTGGGTGTATTTACAGACAGCAGACAATCCATGACCAGCAATTGCTTTATTCAGCTGCATGAACTGAGCTCCCACAGTCACCTCTGCAGGTTCTCCTGCCCCTGAAACCCTCAAGGTGTTACACGAGTTCCTGGTGGCATTTGTTCTTTGGGGTTGGAGCTGCACTTGATGTTCCCCATAAAGTTGTACTTGAAACGTGAATGATATAATTCCCCCTTTATTTCCTTCCAAAATATCAATGAACACTTGGCAGGGCTGCATTAATCACATGAGTGTGGCAAATTGTGAGTAAGTGGAGTGGAGGCATCTTGGCAGGAGTTCCACCAGACTCCCCCGACTCAAGTGAGTCAATAATTCTGGGTTGTTTAAGGCGTTAATTATTCTTCTCAACCTGATGAAGACACCAGAATTTTGTGGGATAATTCATGGGATTG
Source organism: Diglossa brunneiventris (assembly GCA_019023105.1). Classification (NCBI taxonomy): domain Eukaryota; kingdom Metazoa; phylum Chordata; class Aves; order Passeriformes; family Thraupidae; genus Diglossa; species Diglossa brunneiventris. The sequence goes on along the minus strand of CM032354.1, from coordinate 154,218,131 downwards.
ACTCTGTTGATACAGGAAGTCAATCTTTATTGACTCCACGGTGATTTGGGGGTGATTAGCCTGTGATTACTTGTGTTGCAGACAGGGAATGTTAAATGGGACAGATCTCTCCCCTCAGAATTTCATTCACATCCTTCGAACTTTCTTTTCTATCATTTTCTGCTACCTGGCCCTGCTCCCTCCATCTCTTGCTCTTCCTGCTGTTCCTGGTAGCTCATGTTCTTAAATTTCACCTCTTTCTCAAAATGCTGTTATCTCCAAGGTCATTTGTTTCTCCATTTGTGAGAACTGGATCATCCTTCATTAGGAAAATTCCATGGAAATTGTGTATGAACCTAAAAATTGCCCTGCTTTTTGCAACATAATGATTCATGAAAAAATTAAGCAAAACCAATTTCAGGAATTATTTCGGGTAAGTTTGCTTGTAAACCTTTCCCAGCCTTTTTTCTGCTGTTCTTTCCTTCCCCCAAGCCTTTTCTATTACTTGGAATTGTCTTGATCTCCTAAGAAAACATGGGAAAGAAGAACCAAGTGGAAGATCTTATTTTCTTGGTGGGGATACTTGTTTACACCACCTTAAATTGCTTGTGGAAAAACACTGGAAGATTCAGGCAGTTTCCACTGCAGCTAAAATCATGGAATCATCACATTATTAAAGCTGGAAAAGACCTTTAGGATCCTTGAGTCCAACCATTAACCCAGCACTGGCTCGTGTTACGCTGCTGTTGATTGGAACTTCCACATCCTTTTGCAATGGGAAGTTTTCCAGACATAAAGATATAAATAAATATATAACATATATTATATATTGCTATTACATATTTACAATACATTTTTAAATTTTCCTCTTCCTTTCTCCTTTTCACCAATTTCCCTTCACTTCACTCCCAGCTAAAAGGACACACACAAAAAAAAGAAAATAAAGGGGGAAACGCAGAAAGAAATTAACTTGAAAATCTATTTTTACCTGGAGTTGGGAAAAGGGAATTCTGTTTGACCTTTGCTTTACAAGACAATGCAAACAAGAATTGTTTTAGAACTTTCTTAGGAAAACCACTGGGATTAAAAAAGTCAAGGTGTCTGCACTGGGGAGATCGGCTCCCATTTCCAGCTGCACCCTCTCCTTGAAATTTTTAATATTCCTTTAGGCACTGCTTTTTGTTTGTGCTTCCTCCACTTTTAGAAACATCTTTGCTCTTCCACTCAAGTTCAAAGTTCAAATCAGGCAACGGGGAAAAAACTCTCCAAAAGGAGATGAACTTCCAAGACAAAACACAGGCTCCTCACTAATATATGGAATATAATTATTCCTTTATTGTTTTGTTTATTTCTCTGCCATTCTTTTTAATTAGAATAGCAATTGATTTTCCATTGTCAAGAATAACTACGTTCCAATCAGCAGAATCTGGAATATTAAGTAGACTTAATTTTTTTATATGGAACCCATAACAATGTTAATATTAAAATGTCATCAGTCTCGCTGAGATACATAATGAGCATGAAATGAACAGATTTTTTTTTATCCCCTCCTTTTGTAGATCCAATTTAAATTACAAATGTTCCTGATAAAATTTGCACAGACTAATTTGGATATCACAGACAATTATTTCCAGTTTGAGAAGGAAAAAAAAAGCCACTCCAAAAGACCCACAAAAAAATTTGGAGAGGACTTTTAACTGAGGCTGATGAGTCTGACAAGTTCCTTAACCTTGAGTCTGTCAAGAGTGGCAATTTAAAAAAGTTAAATACTTCTCCTTTTAAGATTGCTTCTTTGTTTGGAAAGCAAATCCGGACTGAATCATTAAATCATGGAATGCTTTGGGTTGGAATGAGCCTTGAAGGTTATTTTCTTTCAACTCCTGCCATGGGCAGGGAAACCTTCCACTAGCCCAGGTTGCTCCAAGCCCTATCCAGCGTGGTCTTTAATTTTTCCAGGGATGAGGCATCCACAACTTCTCTGGGCAACCTCTGCCAGGGCCTCACCACCCTCAGAGGGAAGAATTCCTTCCCATTATCCAAACTAAACCTGCTCTCTGTAAGTTGGAAGCCATTCCAAATAATCTCTCTCCATCTTTCTTGTCAGCCTCTTCAGAAACTGGGAGGCCACAATTAGGTCACCCTGGAGACTTTTCTTCTTCAGGGTGAAAATATTCTCCAATCTCTCAAAATCTCCCAAATTCTCTCAAAATGTCTCAAATTCTCCCAATTCTCTCAACCCTTCCTCATAAGAGAGTTGCTCTGATCATCCTGGTGCCTCTTCTGGACTCTCTCCAGCAGCTCCATGTCCTTCCTGTGCAGGGATCCAGGGTTGGAGGCAGCTCTGCAGGTGGGGTCTCACCTGAGAGGGGCAGAATCCCCCTCAGCTGTTGCTCATCTGGCTTTGGGTGACCCCAGGACACGTTTGGATTTCTGGGCTCCAAGTGCAGTGGCTGGGTCATGCCCAGCCTCTCACCCACCACCCCTCATGTCCTTCTCCCCAGGGTTGCTCCATCTGTTCATCCCCAGCCTGGATTGATCCTGGGGTTTGTCCCAACTAAGGTGCAGCACCAGCACTTGCTCTTCTTAAACCTTATGAGGTTTCCATGGGTGACTTTTCCAACTTGTCCAGGTCCCTCTGGATGGTCTTGTCCTTCAGGTGTGTCACTCAGCCCTTCTAAGTGACTTCTGCAGCCCTTCCCTCACCCACTGATGCAGCAACTCCATCCTAGAAGGCCACAAGGTTGATTATCTTCATCAATTTCTCCTCTCAGTATTCATATTCCAGAAGAAGTTGTTCCAAGGGAGCTTAAATCCATTTCAGATTCCCCTTTGTCATATGCCTTGTTTACCATGGAACAGCAGCAGCCACCAAGTGTTAATTAACGGTGTTTATGTGCTTAAAATTGACATCCTAATTCTACATAAATTAACTTTGATGTGCACACTCGGAATGCTCGGGATGAACTTTGCTGTGTTTCCTGATGGAAAAGGATGCATTTCCCACCAGGTTGTAAAAACCCCATAGCAACGGGGTTACCTCAAGTCTGCTCCACTGAAAATGTTTTTGTCAGTACACTGGGATGAAGGAACAGCACTTTTCCTGTGGACATGGTTTTATCTCTGTAGAATTCCTTATATCCATACAGATAATGCCTAAAAAACAGGGAAAAAATCAGAACAAGTGTTTAAAAAACTAATAAATATTTTCTTGCAGTATGCACAGAGCATTAAATATTGCCCAGCTGTATTAATAATACTTTTCATTAAAGCAGATGTTAAATCTTTTTTCAAGGCAGGGTCTGTCTTTTTATTAGCTGATCATATAAACTCATTTATAAACCCTTATTATACACATAGAACAATAAGGGCACTGCTTCACAGCTCTTCTGGAATAAATAAAAGGTATGAAGAGACTTTGGGGTGGTAGCCTCAGGGCATCCAAAGGATGCCCTGATCGATTAATTAATAAATGGAAATGAATTAATTATTAATAATTAATGGAAAATTGGGAGAAGTGGGACAATTTCCATCTGCTTCCTGTCCTTGGTGTGTTCCTCACTCACTGCAGGATTTACTTGGCTTTTAAAGGAAGACTGGCTTGGGATCACCTGAGGTGGGATTTGTCTCATCTAACTGCAGATGTTGATAAAATGCGGGGTTCTGATTGATATTCCTGTTTCCAAAAGCATCATCATTCCCTGGAGAAAAGGAGGGTCTCCACAAAATCCCTGATAGGAGGGTGGAGGCAGAGAAGATCAGGATCTGCTCCCAGGGAACAAGGGACAGGACAAGAGGAAACAGCCTAAAACTGTGCCAGGAGAGATCAGGATGGACATCAGGAAAAATTTCTTCCTTCCTCTGTAGATCAAGAAATAACAAATCTCCTTCCCAAATGTTCTCCAAGTTAATATAGGCCCTGTCAGGCCAGTCCTAAATAATTATTTATAACGGACTTCTGAAAAGATCAATTTTGGCCCTTCAGTATCAAGTGTTTTCCTCCTTGTTCAGATGCCGGGAATAAAATATAACGATCAAATTTTATACATGTCACTGAGCTTGTGGGGGGCTAAGTAAGAAGGATGGAATTGTCTGTGTAGTGACACAGGGATCGTTTGGTAAACAGTGCTCAGACAAATAGTGTGTATTTCAAGGAGGCCAAAATTCTGCAGAGCAAATAAAGCAGCTCAGTCATCCATCAGGGGTTGACTCCGTCCTACAAATTACCATATAGAGTGGATTGATTTTTTTATAGGGCTTATACAAAGCAGTAACTCTGGGAAAGGCTCATGGCAGATAATCAGGCAAATATGAGCTCCTGCCTCCATGCAGGAGCCAAGGAGGGCTAATGGGATTCCTCGAAGCATAAACACGGATCCTCCATTTGGCCAAGATTGTGTTAATTCTGTCACTGGTGAGATTATGGCCGTGTTACAGTGGAAAGAAGTTGATAAATTGGAGATGGTTCAGAGCAGAGTCATTAAAGCACTGGATTTGTCTTAAAATTGAATGAACAGAGCCTGCTTAGCAGAGGGAAGGTCAAGAAATTCTTTGATCACAGTCTGTAAAAATTTACATCAGTTTAGCTCCGCCAAAAAAAAGTCCAGCAGCATCCCTTGGAAAGTGAAGCTGGATAAATTCAAAGAAGCAATCTGAGTCAAGTTCCTTCTTAATATTAAATACAATCAAGGGGTAGAACTTTTGTAATGGTTTTTGAGTATAATTAATCACTGCCAATTTGTAAATCAGGACAGAAAGCCTCTTAAAACTCTGTGATAACACAAACCAAGTGTTGACTTAAATAAATCTTCTGGATGTTGGGCTGGCAGCAAAAAATATGTCCTGGAACACACTGAACTCTGACTACTCTTGTGGAGAGCTTATTCCGTGCCCTGGAAGTGTAGAACAGGATCCATGGCATCAATTTTTCAGACTTTTCTCTTCTGATCCCGAGAATAAAAGAAGATAGAGGATTTTATCCAGCAGATCAAACAATTCCTGGATGACCTGAAGACCACTGAAAGAAAGCAAAGCAGTATTAAAGGGAGAATGTCCTGATGCAACTTCTGAGGGTCTCTTGCCATGTGTAGCTATTTAAACCTCTGGAATGGTTTCAGCTTCCTGCCTTCAGATCTTCAGGGCAGGTCCTGTCAAGATCCATTTCAACTATTGCCCTTTAGCAGCTCTTCCTTTCACAACTTCCCTTGCAATATCCAAATAACTTCTGAATTCTCTAATTAGATAAAATTTCCTTTGTGTTTTGTTTTTTCTCTTTTTGGCTTCAGTGTGAAAAAACAGCTAAAGAATCTTCAAAATTTCAAACATGCCTCTTTTGTGTCCTGGCAGCCAAGAGGGCAAAGCCCAGCCTGGGATGCACCAAACTCAGTGGAACCAGCTAGTCAAAACAGAGGATGATCCCACAGTATCCAGGGTTGGAAAGACCTCACCTTGGCCACTGAATGCAATTCTGGGCCCCACAATTTAGGAAGGATGCAAATATCCTTGAATGTGTCCAGGACAGGACAACAAAGCTGGTGGAAGGGCTGGAAGTTGTGTCCTGCGAGGAATGACTGGGTATTTTGGGCTTGTCCAGTTTGGAGGGGAGGAGGCTGAGGAGGCTCTCCTGAGGAGAAGTGGAAAGGGAGGTGCTGAGCTCTCCTTACTGGGATCCAGGGACAGGATTAATGGGAATGGTTCAAGGCACATGGGGAGGTTTAGACTGGACACCAGGAATAATTTCTTCACCAAGAGGTTGGTCAGCCCTGAATTGGTCAGAGAGTTGGACTGGGTCCTTCCCCTCTCCTCTCCAGATCCAGAGGAAGAGGCACCTCAGGAGGCATCAGGAGTAAAAGGGGATGATGAAATGTTTGTTCATGGTCTCAGCACCTCCTGCTCAAGCAGGGCTGGTGGCCTGGATCCAGTTCAACATTCAGAATACCATGGATGTAGAAGGATCAGTGTTGGGGAAGATGAAACAGGAAAGCCTTATAAATAAGATTGCTGGGCAAAAGATTTTGAGAATATAGAAACTATAAGCGAGATTGAAATGAAAGCAAGCTTTGAGATACCTTAGCTATTGAACAACTGGAAAACAATGGTGTGGCTGGCTGAAGGTAATCCCCTTTTGATGAAACAATGCCCTCTGCTTGCAGACAGGTCCAAGGGTCAGAGCAGACCCTACTAGCTTAACAGAAGGGGTCCAAAGAGGAGTTTTTAGGGTTTAAAATGTAACACAGTATGGTGATGTAATTATAGGCTGTATGTAAATGCTATAGGATTTGTATATTGTGCTAGATTGGTTAGTGAGAATGAGAATATTCAACACAGAAGAAGATTTATTGTATTGTAATGGGAACCTCGCTTTCTTACCCTTTTTACTCTCTTACCTTTTTTACTCCCTTTTGCTCTTCCCCTCTTATTCTCTTACCCTCCCCACCCCTCTCTTCTCTCGGGCCTGCTCTGAGCTGCATCTGGCAGCTCCCAGCAGGGCCCTGCACCCAGGCCCTTTGCAATAAACCACAAGTTCCACAACCTGGCTGCAGAGATCTCTCGTCTCCATCCGTCCCGACTGTCCTGCCCCCCAATGCTCCTACAGAGCAGGATGAAAAGGCCTGGAAAATTTGTGACCTCTCTGACCCCAGATGGGTCCTGGATCACGGTGTTTGCACTGATGGTTTCCTGCTCACATTCCTCAATCTCCTTCCCTTCACCTAGGTTATCTTCTGTCAAATAATTTAGCTGTAGCTTCATTTATCTCTTTCACACACAAAAATCCCATAAAACCAGGTGCACTTTGTCAGCTAAAGGCCCATCCCGCTGCTCTCCTGTCTCTGAGTGCCCAAAATCCCACTGTAAGCATGGGAAGAGTATTTCCCTAAGCACGGAGAAAGCTCAGGAGGATGCTTTTCCCCTCCAACCCTCCACTGTTCAGTCATTTTTATCCCTGAGACTCCAGAGATGCTCTCTGTGTCCCAGCAGCCTTTGATGGATTTATCTTCCAGGAGCTATCCATTTATTCCACGAGCTCCGCTAAGCTTTTAGCATCCATCATATCCTTGGACAGATTAACTACAGTTTGAATAAAGAACCACCTGCTTTTGTTTCTTCTGATTCCTCCTGTGGCCTCTTATCATCACCCTGGAGGAAACAGAACAATTAACCCTTACCTGCTGTCTCCAAGCTACTCATGAGATTCTCCATCAAACTCAGTAACTTCCAAATTGAGGGATCATTTGTTTTGTGAACTCTGCAGGCCTGGTAATGAATCTGAGCTTCCTGTGTGAAATCTTTTCCTAAGGCTTGGTGGATGGGGAGATACTGGCAGAAACTTGCCAGGAAAAATCGAGTTTGCAGAATCACAATCCAGATTGCTGTTATAAATTAATATATCTGTGTTTAAATTGCACTGCAGTGACAAGCAAGTGCCTATTTACCCTCTGGAATGTGTTCCACAAGTCTCTGAGGTAAAGGGTTGGCTTTTTGAAAGCTGCAGTTGGTAAAATATAAGAGACCTGTCAGCTGCTCTGAGTCTGCCTGATAGAGCTGATCAAAGAGTTTACCAGGAAATAAAATCCTGGAATGGTTTGGGTTGGAAGGGACCTTCAAGATCATCTCATTCCATCCCCCTGCCATGGGCAGGGACACTTCCCACTGTCCCAGGTTGCTCCAAGGCCCATCCACCCCTGCTTGCAGGAGTGGGGCAGCCACAGCTTTTTTCCAGGGCTTCACCAGCATGCCAGGGAAGAATTTATTCCCAAAATCGAAGCTGATATGAGTTAATATGATAACACTGTTGACAGAGCATAAACATCCCACATCCCAGTTGGTGCATGAGTGATAAAAATTCACCTCTACTTAGACACTCTCCTTTATACCTCTGTTTCAAAGAGTTAAAGCACTTTTGCATTTGAAGGTTTTGCATTTTGCTGGCTTGCAGCCTTAAAAAAAAACTTTAAAAATACTGTTTTGATGTGGGGAAGAGAAAAAACATCTTCTTATAGATCCAGAGCTGTGGGGACTGGAGATCCTTGGAGGGGGGAACAGATCCTGCATCCTGCCCTGTTTCCAGACCTGTTAATTCAAACTTTCCAGCAAAGGTGCGAATCCTTTGACAAAAGTTGAAGCACAGGGCTGTAATTTCCTGGTGGTTTTGGGCTGCCTGTCAGCCCCTGACAAAAGGTGGCTGAGGAACCCACTGCTGTTGATGGCATGAACACGCCTCTCCCTGGCAGGATGTGATGGGATGATTGTTTTCCAAATGAGGATGACTCCATAAAATCTCAGCTGCCTCCCCAGGCTGTGCCATGGCAGAACCAGCATTGAGTGGCTGCAGCAGGGCTCCATCAAACTGTGCTCATTTCCCAACCCTCCTGGAGGGCTTGGAGCAAAGGGAAGAAGGAAAATTGATATCCTGAATGAATGAGCACAAGTGATTTGGGAAAATGCTGGGATGAGGGCGGTGATTCCTCCCCCAGGACAACAACACTTGGGTTGCTAAACACAGGGATTCGGCCAAATGAACATTGAGCTGTTCAAAATCACCAGCCTGGAGTTCTTGGCACCAGAGCAATATCCCAGCCTCTCCTGGTGCTAACTGGAAAATGCTAATTTGCAAAAACACAGGTTCCTTGTGCATGCACACAAACACAAACAAATGTTTTGCTTCAAATGCTTCACCATCATCAGAACCACTTTGTTTTAAACCTCTCCCTCATGAGGTTCCTCTTGTCCCAGCACCTACACAGAGCCTTAATGACCATTTGCTTTCTTCTTTCTTTGTGAACAGGGATTTTTGGGTTTTTTCCAGGCCTTCCAGATGATTGCACTGATTGAAAGGTAAGTGAGAAGGAAAATTACTCCTCTCTTCTCTGTCCCACAAAATTGGAGCTTGTTTGCAGGCTTTCAGCATCACTATTTTAAAGCTTTCCTGCTTTGCATCGATCCTGTCAATTCAATATTTTCAGTGGAAGCATTCCAGTCTTTTTTTTTTTTGCCTGATACTTCTTGCAGTCGTGACAGAATCTCCTTCACATGTGGAACAACAATGGAAAGCTGCAGATGTTTGTGAGTCTGTCCTGATTTTCTCCATGACCCTTCCCTTTCTGGGCCATTGGGATATAGAAATTCCCTACACATGATGCCCCACATGGTTCTGGGGTCCAGCACAGGAAGGACATGGAGCTGTTGGAAAGAGTTGAGAGGAGGCACCAAGGGGATCAGAGGGATGGAGCATCTCTGCTTTGAGGAAAGGCTGGGAAAATTTGGATTGTTCAGCCTGGAGAAGAGAAGGTGTGGGGTGGTCTAATTGTGGCTCTACAGCTCCTACAAAAAAGATGGAGAGACACTTTTTAAAGGAGTCTGTAGTGACAGGACAAGGGATGAGGATTTTAAACTGGAAGAGTGTGGATTTAGATTGGGTAATGGGAAGGAATTCTTCCCTGTGAGGGTGGTGAGGCCCTGTCAAAGGTTTCCAGAGAAGCTGTGGCTGCCCCTGGATCCCTGGAAATGTCCAAGGCCAGGCTGGACAGGGTTTGGAGCAACCTTGGGTGGTGGAATGTGACCTTGCCTATGTCAGGGATTGGAACTGGGTGACATCCAATTCCAATCCAAGCGATTCCATGATTTTTTTTGGCACATTTATTGGGAATAAATTGATGAACCAAACCATGAGATCATGAGGGGATGAAGAAGAGGAACAAGTCTATGCTGTAACCACCAGGACCACAATTGTCCAGAGGGACAGAAGGAAAAGGAGCTATTTAAGTGTCATGGCAGGAGGTTTGTCAAGTCTGGCAAATTCATAGGGAAGAAGAGAGAGAACAGAGACTGCTTTTCAGGAAGGGAAAACTAGAATGGCTTAAGAAAACATGCTATTTCTTTTCTACTGGAATTTGAGATAAAATGAGAGGACAGAATTCAAAACCAGGAGCTGAATATTCTTCTTTTGGTATTGAATACAGTAGTTTAATATTTCACTTCAGTTTTTATGATGCTGGACAGCATCACAAAGCTATAGGTGCCCTCCCTGGAGGTCATCCCAGGAGGGAAAATTTCCTGGCAAATATCAGCTCGCTGTTTCCACAATTCCAAGCTGCCCACCACATCAGCAGAAGCCTCCCCACCCCCAAATCTTCATTCAAAGTGTGAACCCATTTTCTTGAGCCTATCACATTGTAAGAGGAATTAGGTAATAACTGTGGCAGGGTCTGAATTCCTGGGGTCTTCCTGGGCAGAGCCATGAGTTGGACCTGGTGATCCTTGTGGGTTCCTTCCAAGCTGAGATTTCTATGATTCTGTGATTAATGGAGGAATCAGAGGAAGAGAAATAGAGAATGAAGTGAGCGGAACACAACAATATTTGCATTTTGGCAGAAAAGATCTCAGCTTTTATCATGCCAGGCCAGGTGACAGCTGGAATGCAGCCCAAGGAGAAAAGACGTTCAAAACAGGGAAACCTTGCAGGGATGCCCAAGGTCATCTTGGAGTCCTCAGTGAATGCAGCCACCCTCAACTTCCTGAGGAGGTTCATCAGCATCCTGCATTTCCATACAGGAGCCAAAAGCTTTTAACTCTGGAGGCTGAGCACTGGAACAGGCTCATCACGGAATTGGTCACAGATTCAAGCCTGCCAGAGATCAGGAATATTTTGGACAATGCACCCAGGAGTATGGTGGGATTTTTGGAGTGCCCTGTGCAGCACCAGGAGCTGGACCCACGATCCTTGTGGATCCCTCCCTTCCAACAGAATATCCTGCAGGGATAATAATCCATAATCCTACATCATTTAAAGATAATAAAAACCACAAGACATGGAGATGCTAGAGAGTGTCCAGAGAAGGACAGCAAAGCTGATGAATGGTCTGGAGCCCAAATGTGATAAGGAACAGCTGAGGGAGCTGGGAATTCTTATCCTGCAGAAAAGGAGTCTCAGGGAAGACTTTATCACTGTCTACAACTCCTTGAGAGGAGGGTGGAGCCAGCTGAGCATTGGTCCCTTCTCCCAGGTAAGAAGCAACAGGACAAGAGGAAACAGCCTCCAGATGAGCCTCTGGGAGTTTAGATTGGATATTGGGAACAATTTCTTCCCCAAAAGGGTGGTCAGACACTGGAATATGTTGCAGAGTTGTGAGGGTCCCCAGGATGAGGTGAGAGGTGAGAATTGATTCCAACCTCTCAGAAGGCTGATTTATTATTTTTTGATATTATATTATATTAAAAGAAAATTATATACTAAAGAAAGAGAAAAGAGACATCGGAAGTCTAGAAAGGAATGAATAATAAAAACCTGTGACAGACTCAGAGAGTCCGACACACTGGCTGTGATCGGTCATTAATTAAAAACAATTCCCATGTTTGGATAAACAATCTCCAGGCCACATTCCAGAGGAGTAAAACATGGAGAAGCTTCTCAGCTTCTCAGGAGAAAAATCCTGGTGAAGGGATTTTTCATAAAATACCATGGTGACAGGAATAGGCCCAGGGCAGTGGTGGAGTCCCCATCCCCAGAGGAATTTAAAAGCTGTGTGGATGTGGCACCTGGGGACATGGGTCAGTGATGGCCTTGGCAGTGCTGAAAGAATGGTTGGACCCCATGGTCTCAGAGGGCTTTTCCAACCTGAATTATTCCCTGATTCTCTGATCCTCACCCACTGCTCTCTGAGGGAGAGTGACTGACAGGGAGTGAGGGCTTTGCTGGGAATTTCCAGGGCTTGGTGGGTGAACCTCCAGCTCAAAGCCAGTAATGAACCCCAGAAACTTTGTGAGAACAATTAAGTAGGAAGATTGAGAGAGAGAGGGAGCTCTAACAGACAGCCTTGGAGTGATAAAGGAATTATCCAGCTGTAACAAGCAGCCTAAACCTCCTCAGGAACACCGTGAAATGCAATAGTGAGATGCTGCAGGGAGAGTGAGAAAGGTGAAGGTTATTGTAGCTGAAATATCCAGACTCTCTTATTACAGTCAGTTCCCTTAATAAACTTCAGAATATGTGACTGAGACCTCTGTAATCCACAGAATACACCTGGATAATTAGGGACAGATTTAAAACACTGAGCATGGCCCTTCTGGCTACTTTCTCAAGGACCTGCACTCTCAGGAACTGGGCAGAGCAAATGTGGGTGCACAGGGCTGTGTCCCACATGCCAAAAGTCTCCCAAATCATTTCTGGGTCTTTCTACCTGGGAATTCCGCAGGCAGGATGAGAGAGGAGTCCATGTGGACAAACCCACAAGCTGGGGACGAGCCGGTTGGCTTCAGGGCTGCTGCTGAAGATCTGGACTGATGGTGCTGCAGATGTGAAGATGGATTTCAAAGCCTGGAAAAAGATCCTTTTTATCATAGAATCATAGCAGCATTAAGGTTGGAAAAGACCTTTAAGACAATCAAATCCAACCATCAGTTCAGCACCACTACCAAGGTCACCATTACACCATGTCCCCAAAAACCACATCCCCATTTGTTGAGCACTTCCAGGGATGGTGATTCCACCATTCTCTGGTTGTTCCAATGCTTTACAACCCCTCCAGGGGAAAAAAACCCCAATCCAACTCCTAATATGTGTTCCAAACCTTCACAGAAACTTGTGATCACTTTCTCCCGTTGGCAAAGGCCAAGGTAGAAAAATCATGGAATGATGCTTAAGAATAAAGAAAACTCTAATTTCAGCTTTATTTTGAAACTGCCTATATTTTCCAATAAAATAAATATGTGTTTCTTTCTAGTGATATTTTAAAAAAGATAATATTTCCTTCTGAACACTGACTTTTCAATGTTGAAATTTTAACTGAAAACAACCAAAAGATCCTTCTATTTCCCTAAACAGCTACACCAAATTTTTAAGGAATATTAAGAGATACAGAGTCATTGTAGCTGCTGGAGTTGGAGCTGCGAAGATGCAGTTTGGGAAGAAAAAACATGAAAATCAGGCAGTTCCTAAAATGTCTTTGGGAAGCTGTGCAAATCAGTGGGAGGGTGTTTGTTTTCCTCTTCCCTCCTGAGTTCCTTCAAGCATGGAAATCTCACCCTGGGACTCACCTCCAGCCATTGCCCTCCTCCCACATGGACCAACCCCTCCAGCTGATTGTTACTGGTTTATTTTCAAGCCCATGATAGGAATTGCAAGGCTGGGATAGTGAAAATCTGGACTGGGATTTTTTTTTTTTTTGCTGATATTTTTCCCTATTCCCCTTTACTATCAATTTTCAGGGATTGCAACTTCCTCTAAGCAAACAAGAAAAAATTCATCCCCATCCAAATTGGCCTTGAACAATTCCAGGGAGAGGGCAGCCACAGCTTCTCTGGGAAACCTGTGCCAGGGCCTCACCCCCCTCCCAGGCAAGAATTCCTTCCCAATATCCCATTTAATCCTGCCCTCTGGCAAACAACTGGGAATTCATCCCACCTGTAACTCAGGTCCTTCCAGAATCTCATGTATTTCTTCACTGGGTTCACAGAGAACAAGCAGAACAGTTCATTTTGTCTACAAGTGAACTCCCCAAAGCTGGGAAAAATCTGCCTGGTTTTAAGGTTGCCTTTCCTGCTTATTTCTGATTTTATGTGGAGCATGATCCATCTGTTTATCTGAACAAAATAAAGGAGAGTGGTTTGATTAGGTGAATAAAGCCTTTCAGAAGGAGAAAAAAATCCCCACCAGAATTGCTAACAGCTCTTTAATCCAGCAGAGACGTGTGACAACATCCCAGGGTTGGAACAAAGTTAGAAAAATTCCAGTATCAAATAGGACAAGCATTTAAAATATAGGGAGAGGTGACCGAGTTGGTAGAAAGAAAAGATTCTCAGAAGAAACAGAATGATTTTTTTTTTCATGCTTTTAAATCGTGGAAGGTGCTTTCAGTCAAACTCAGCCCTGGAAGGGTCCAAGGTCAGGTTGGATGGGGCTTGGAGCACTCTGGGATAGTGGAAGGTGTCCCTGCCCATGGCAGGAGGGGTGGAATTCCATGATCCTCAAGGTTCCTGCCATCCTAAACCATGCTGGGATCCTGTGATAAACTCCCCAAACTGGACTGATGCTGCTGGATGAGGTGACAGTCCCTTATCCCATAAAATGCACAGCAGTCCTTTATCCCATAAAATCCACAGTCCTTTATCCCATAAAATTCCCAGTCATAAACTCTGAGAACTGAGTCCACCTTGGTTAAATTAACAGCTATCAATTAAATGACTCATCCTAGAGAAGTGTTTAGGCTCCTTCTGTGGCTGGCAGACAGAAACAGACACTTCCAGCTGGTGATTTATCTCATATTAACTTGGCAGAAAAGGAATAGGAATGAATCCTCCTCTGAAGGCCTTCCCAGCTCTCCTCTAAGCACCAACACCTCACAAACAAATGAAATTAAAGATCTGATTTGAGAGGGCAAAGTTTCATAAGGCAGATCCTTCCAAGAGACAAGGAATTTGTTTTGATATTCCAAAGTGAATATTTGTCTTTCTGTCTGAGCCTGATCCTGACTCCAGAGTTCACTCTGGCAGAGTTGTGAAAGGGACACAAATAAAGGGAAAGGCAATCTTTTGGATTCCATTATTCCGAGCTGTAAAAATCACGGAGCACTTTGGGATCAGTGTGGGAACGGGCGCTTCAAGGATATTAAATCCCTGCATTTCATTATCTGGGTGCCACTCACAGCACTCCAGTTAAAACTCCAAACAGGCTTTTAGTACAAACACTCATTAAACCCTGGGAAGAATAATGGATAATTGTGATCAGTGTTGGAAAGAGTCAGATCTTTTCTGTGTATTTAATTACTTATGCAGCCAGAAAATGATGTTCTACTGCCTCACACTCCCTTTATGAAATGTTCCAAGGCGGTCTCAGCTGCTTCTGGTTTTCCGCTTGGGAATATCACAAGGAGTTTGTGCTGTCAGTGTATTTGCCCATAAAAACTGAATCATGGGACAACCTAAAGTCAACAACCAAACTGAGTCTGAAAGGTTTAACAACTTCCATGCTTAGTCAATAATTTGATGGCTCCCAAGGAAACCTGGGTGTAGGAACTCTGCCAAGATTTTTCAGATGGAAGGTGTCTCTGCAAATATTCTTAAAATGAGAGGATCCAGCAGTGATATTGCAAAATTTCCAGCTCAGACAAGGCTCAGGGAGACCAGAGCAAGGGGGGGGGGGGGGGAATATTGTGTGCCCAAGAAATCCTCTCTGTTAATGCTCTGACTCAGGTGCTGCTGAGATTTTGTGCAAACACAGGATAAATATCAAAAAGCGAGGCCCTGATGTGGCTGATAAGAACAGGCAAAGGAGCTGAGCAGGGCCAGGAATTTCTCAAGGACTGCCTAAAAACCCCCCACAAAATTCTGCATGCTTTTATTTTTCCAGGGTAGAAATTATTTTGTTGCGGACATGGCCTAGGTCATCTCTGGATTTGCTGTTTGGCTGCAGACAGCACCCAATGTTCTTCAGGCCTGGGTAACTCTTTTCACTCCATGTGCCTGATGGGATTATTTCCACCTCCACCCATGCAAGGTTTTCTGGGGCTGTGGGTTTGGTATGAACAGGTTTTTTACTCTGTACAGGACAGTGTGCAGGGATGGGCCCCACCAAGGAGTTATGGAATCATGGAATGGTTTGGGTTGGAAGAAACCTTAATGACCATCTTGTTCCACCCCTGCCATGGGCAGGGACACCTTCCACTATCCCAGGGTGTTCCAAGCCCCGTCCAACCTGGCCTTGGACATTTCCAGGGATGGGGCAGCCACAGCTTCTCTGGGTAACCTTTGCCAGGGCCTCACTACCCTCACAGTCAAGAATTCCTTCCCAGTATCCCATCCAGCCCTGCCCTCTGGCAGTGGGAAGCCATTCCCTGTGTCCTGTCAGTCCATCCATTGTCCCAAGTCCCTCTCCAGCTCTCCTGGAGCTTCTTTAGACACTGGAAGGGGCTCTGAGGTCTCCCTGGAGCCTTCTCTTCTCCAGGTTGAACATTCCCAGTTCTCCCAGCCTGACTCCAGAGCAGAGGGGACTCCTGACTCCAGCCCTTGGAGCATCTCTGTGGCCTCCTTGGACTCACTCCAGCAGCTCCACATCCTTATACTGGGGACCCTAGAGCTGGATGCAGTGCTCCAGGTGGGATCCCACAAGGCATCATTGGTGCCATCTGTTTCTTGCTTCCTTTGGGGTGTCAGGACCAGGCAGATTCTCAACATGTGTGGGATGGGCTTGGAAAATCCCAATTCCCAGGACACAGCTCTGCTTATCAGCACCCTTTGCTTCCAGTGCCAACCTTGTCATCAACCACGTTTAATAACTCTAACTACCCAGACCAACCCTCAGTTTAATTTTGTATCCCTAAAATTATGTGGAAAACTTTGATCAGTGAGGAAACAGCACTTGTCCACCACAGTGTGCACAGCAGTGGAAAGGTTTTGTTGGAATTCTGGCAGTGCTTACTCATAGTTTGTAAGTCACGTTGTGTCACCAGAATGCAGGAAATGGGAAAAGGCAAACCAGGAATTTTTTTGGAAGGAAACTTTATCAAAATCTTACAGAGCTGTGCAGGGTTTGAGATGTGGGATGAACATTCTGCCTTTCAGCCTCTCCCTGTGGCTTTGGAGCAGCCCAGGAATCTTTAATGCTAAAAATGGCCACAAAAATTGCTGTTCTTAGCCAAGGAGGTGACAGTGGCTCCTTACCCGGAGTGACAGAGTTATTGGACTGAGACTTTGTGTCTCCTTGCCAAATCCCATCTCCCTTATCTCACTAATTACAGATGGAACAGAGTGGAAACAGCCCAAACCAATTTTCAATAAAAGTGACCACAATCTTTGATTGAAGTCGCTTTGTTTCTGCAGAGGGCAAGGCATGAAACACAATTGCTGCTCCATGTTGGAGCTGGATGGGGCTGTGACAACCTGGAATAGTGGAAATTGTCCCTGCCCATGGCTGAGGGTTGGAATGAGATAATCCTAAAGGTCCCTTCCAACCCAAACCATTCTATAATTCCATTTTTAGCATTTAATAAAATAAACGCAATACTTGCTAATAAATAAATAAATTCTTCCTTATAAGTAAAGGTTCTGAGATCTGAGACAAGCACTGAACCCTTGAGGGGGAAAAATATTTCCTCATGGTTTGAATCCCCACTGGAACACCTTGTTAGGTTATCTTGAGTGCTCTAACAGGTCAAGAAACTTTCTGGAAAAGTTGAACTAGTTACAGACTTTTCATTAAAATTGCTCCTGTGAGATATTTTATATTTGAGGTAATTCCATGCTTGGGATCTAATTTCAAGTTCTGGTGTCACGGGACTGCTGGAATTTGCCATGGGATGTGAGGTGCCCGACCTTCTGCCACAAAAATGACCGCCCCAAACAGAAATATTTTGGGACTGAAAAAAGGATTTCTTGGCCTGGTCTGTACTCGGTGTGCTGCAGGCACAGAATGGCACAAGACCATCAAGTTCTACAATCAAGAAAGTCGTTATTTAATGAATTAATATTGCATTAGTATTTTTTCAATTCCTCTAATTTTTAAGCTCATCTCATGATTTTTGAATCTTTGTGGCTGCCCTAATTGCAAAGACCTGGTTTTGCAAACAGTTTTCCTGCGTGGGAACACACATCTCATAAATTAATAACATTTTAACCTGAACATATTTGAAAGGCGCATCCAGCTTTTAAAACTGAGTAGTTTTCTTCCCTAACTATAAAATCTCTTCTAGAGTTTTTTTCCCAATCATTTATGACTTATTTTTACCTTTCTGTACTCCTAAAGGAGCTGGAAGATGGAGTTAATTGTTCCAGCTGGATGAGGGCAGAGGGAATGACAAGAGGATGACAAAGCTGCTTAGTTGATTATTAGATAGAAAAGATGGAAAATCCCTTGAGTTCTCAGAATTCTGCTGCAGAAAATGACCTCTTGTCAAAATCCATGGCAAGATCTTATATTTCTCTTGTGCCTTTCTTCATGGCATTCATTTTCCCTGAAAATTTCCCTGCTGACTGGGTTTTCCTGGACAGAACACATCCTTTCCATGCTACCAAATGTCCTTTGATGTCTTTTTGATCACGTATAGATGGAGTTTATACTTGTTTATTCCAGCCCCAGGGCATTCCTATGGATCCTTTTAAAACTCTACTTGTTGAAGATGTAGAATTACTCAAAAATCCAGGTTGGAGATTTTGGAAGGATGTTTTTCATCCGTGTGTCTGGAGAAAACAGCTGGAAAAGTGGAGCCAAAGTGAGAAGAACCAGGTCAGGAGGCTGCTCAGTGTTTTTGTCTGAGCAGCAGCAGCTGCATCCCTTGGGTTTCAAAGGACTGAGGTAGAAGCTGTTATAGCCAAAGATTCCAGAGCTGGAAAACCGGGTGGAAGAGTCAGAACAAAAAAGTTAAGGAACCTGTAAACCCTCAGAACCAAACAGAAAAATAGCCTTTATCCTATAGCAGAAGGGGTCAGAAAAACACTTTTTTTTTCCCTCTTATTCTTCCATGTATCCCTTTTTAAGCCTTTTTTAAACTTCCCTCTGTCTCAGCTTTTTACATATTTAGAAATGTGGGAGAATGAACAGTAATTCACACAGGCAGAAATTTGGGCAATTCCTAGCAATGTTTCTTGAACAACAAATAACCAGGAAGAAGCAGTTCTTGAGCCTGAAATTCCTGCTGGTCCAGCTGGGTGTTCCTAAAAATGCTCATCTGCCACCAGGAAAACAATGTCCATTAATACAAAAATATTCAATTTTTTTTTAAAAATAGGGCAAGAAGACAGCTCCTCTTCCTTTGCTTCATCAGGCAGCTGCTGGTGATGTGTCTGGCCACTCTAATATTAGAATCATGGAATTATGGGATGACTTGGGATGGAAGGAACCTTAAAGATCAACCCATGGACAGGAACTGCTTCCGGTAGGCCAGGCCACTCCGAGTCCCATCCAGCCTGGAATGACCCCCAGTTAAAATGGTTCCTCCACAGTGCAGGCAGATCCTCTACTTATCCTGCACATGATATAAAAAGTGGGTTTGAAAACGATTTGGGAGATAAACAGGGACTTATCAGCTGAATACTGTCAGCATCTAAATAGCAGCGAACAAACGAAAAACCTGCAGGAAAAACAAGTGTTTTAAACAGGAGCAGGATCAGAGTGGAGTCAAAAAGCAACAAACCCCTTTGCCCCCAACCCCTCAGGGTGGCTGAGGTGATGGAAGAAGGGATTTATTAGCTCCTGGTGGATGCCAGCAGTGGCTTGTGGGTCAAGAGCTCATTGTACAGAACCCTTTTAACTGCAAGATGCTTCTGTTGATATTTCATGCCTAGGGGAGGCCATAAAACTGAGTAGGAATTTAGTGCTTTGTTTCAGGATGCTCTTTATGCCTCTGTATATTTTAAGATTTTGAGAAAAGAGCAAACAGTGAGCAGAGACTCAGCTCTGCTGCCAAACTGAGAATTTCTGCTTGACAAAGGAAATATCTGCACCCAGTGGTGGGAAAGATTTGATGTCTCTGAGTTATCTGGCTGCTAAAGCATTCTAGGTATAGGATATCCACAACTTCTTTGGGAATTCTCTTCTAGTGCCTCACCTCTCTCCTAGTGAACATTTTCTTCCTTCTATCTAACCTAAAGCACCCTTCTTTGGAAGTGTTCAAGGTCAAATTGCTGGATCTTGGAGCAACCTGGTCTAGTGGGAGTGTCCCTGTCCATGGTAGGGGTGGGAACTGGGTGATCTTGAACGTCCCTCCATCCCAAACCATTCCATGATTCCATGATCCCTTGGAGAAAGGCCCAGAGTCCAAATGTGCTTGTGCACCTCCTTGCTTGGATGTCGAGCCAGGATGTGACAAAAACTGCAGGGATTTGAGCTCTGAGGAACCATTTCATGTCCCTCGTCCAGAAATAATTTTGCTGTTTGAGCACCACTTTTTTTCCCACAGATCTTCTGCTCCCCAGCTCACTCTTTCCTACCTCTTTAATGACTTTGTTCTGCTTTTTCTTGTCACTTTGAGGGATTAAATTCTCTCTGCACATTCCCCTCTGCTCCTTCAGAGGTTGCCTGAGTCCTTCCCAAGAGCCAGCCCTGCCTTCCAGCAGACCTTTGTCTTCCTTTCTCCCACAGATAATTTGCTGAGGGAGTTTTTATCTTCTCAGCATAATCTTCTCCTTCCCTTTTTTTTTTCATCTTCTCCGAGTTTTAACGATTCTCCACAGACAATCAGCCATCTGTAGATCTTACCTGTGTGGCTTCTCCTCATTTAAATGAGGATAAATGCCACTAATGAGTTTTGAAAAGAAGCAACTCCGGAGGAATGTGGAATGAGCAGGGAAAGGAGAGGCTGGGAATCTCAATTAGCCAGCGCCTGGGAAATTTCTGCCACAGGGATGAGGGAGCTGGGGCACCTCAGGAGCTTCGAGAGCAGGAAAGTTCCGGGTTAGAAAGGGGTGTAGGGTCATCCTGTTGTCTCTGCTGTTATGGGACTGAGCAGCCCTGGAAAAGGGCACGAACAGCCTGGAAAAATTCTGAAATATTATTTTTAACGTCCTGAGGATGTGTTTATTCCCATGAATGCTCCTGATGGTTTGAAATAAGCAGATGCTCCGTGTCCAGCAGCAAAATCCACCTGCACCAATTCCATTGAAACTCTTCACCTGAGTTCTGAGCAGATTTTGGAGGGTTTTTATGGCCTTTTCCACCCTTTTAGCTGCAAAGGGTAACCAAGAAGGTAAAACTAAACCTACTGACTTTACTCTTCATTTATTTTGGTTTAAACATGTGAATGACTGTCAGTTTAAGCCCTGAACATTTTCTTTCTGTAGGACAAGCAGAATTTTAAGGAAATAGTCAGAAAAATCCATATTAGCATTTTATAATGGGGTGAATGGAGGAATTTAATTTTTGTAAGTCTCAAAGTTCAAGTCTTCTGCACACTTACAACTTATCAAGTCAGCAAAAGTAGCAACAGTTGGACTGGATATAAAATCACGAAATCATGGAATGGCTGGAAGGATTAATGATCACCTTGTTCCCATTGCCATGGGAATGTCAAGTTAGGGAAGAGAATATTGATACTGTGAAGAGTCAGCCTCAAGGTCAAATCACCTCCCCAGGCTTTTACAAATTAAAAAAAAAGCATTTAATTTCTGGAATTTGTACCCTGCTCTGACACTGGCTCCTCACCTCATCCAAGGGAAAAACCACTGAGTCCTTAAGGTTGGAAAAGACCTTTGGAATCATGAACCATCAACCACCATGTTCAAAACTAAACCATGTCCTTAAATCCGCACTGTTTTTGAACCCTTCCAGGCATGGTGACTCCATCACTTCTCTGAGCACCTGTTCCAATCTTTACAACCCTTCCCATGAAAAGGTTTTCCCTGACATCCAATCTAAATCTCCCCTGACCCAAGCTGACGTCATTTTCTCTCATCCTGTCACTCGTTACTCGGAAGGAGGAAGTGATTCCCACCTGGATCCAGCCTCTTTCAGGGAGCTGCAGAGAGTGGGGCCTCCCCTCAGTCAGGATCCCATGCACAGACATCCCGTGGACTTTATTCCCTTAAACTGAAAAATAATTAAAAACCTCCAGGATCCTCCAGCTCTGGAGCAACATTTTTAGCCCAGGACAAAGCCTCAGTGATTTCCTGAGCAGGAAAAATCCAGTTTCTCCTTGGTCAGATTGGAAACCACAGAGGAGCCCTCTGGAATCTCTTCCTGCTCTCCCAGGAGCCCATGGCAGGCTGGAAAGATTGCTTAAATTCAAACAGCAAAATGAGTGTTAATGAGTAATTAAGCAGAAACACCTGCAATGAGTGTCATTACTGCCATTAACTGAGTGTTCTCATGGAAATTTATGGAAAATACCATTAATAGGAATACCAGGAAAATATTTTGCAGCACCAGTTCTGCTTTCTGCACATCTGAGTGGGTTATTTGGCCTCAAGAGAACAAAGCCATTATCTGGGAATGCTTCTCCTCTTTTAGCACAATACAAAAATAACAACAGCTCCTGCAGCCTTTGATCCCTTGATTTGTTGGGAGGATTTTCCAGATGTTTCATTAATGATGTTCAGGATTTCTGGCTTTTATCACTTTTAGGCTCCATTTTTTCCCTCTACAGCGGAATGAGATTTTCATTTCTGCACAAAAATAATCTTTGCTCACCTCAGAGAGGAGCCAGATCTCTCCAGATCAGATCTCTAGTTAACAAATCTGGATCATTCCCTGTTTTAACATCAAGAGGGTTTTGTTCCTGTTTTCTGACAGATATAAATAAAGCTTTAAATTGAGTGTATCCTTATGGGCTGTAGAGACATCCTCCACACAATTCTCCTTTTTTTTTTTTTTTTTTTTTTTTTTGAGGAATATTGGCATTAAGGTGTCCTGGATGGTTCCCATACAGGGACTAAACTTACAATTTATTTTAATTTATTTTATTTTATTTTACTACACAAAGTAGTAAATACAACCAATACAACAAAGTTATAAATACAACAAGTAATACAACCTATTTTAATTTATTTTACTTTGTGTAGTAAAACAAATTAAATTAAAATAGGTTGTAGGTTTGATCCCTGCATGGGTCATTTACTTAAGAGTTGGACTCAATCCTTGTGGGTCCCTTCCAGCTGAGAATATTCACAGAATCTATGAAAATAGTAATAAAATAAAATAAAATAAAGAAGTGTATTTTGTATTTTTCCAAGTGGTATAAATATGCGCTTATTTAATATGCATGTGTGTATAAATATATTTATATCTATATATATTTGCTACTGTCATTTCTGTGCACTCTCTTATGTATTTAAATTCAACCAATTAAAATTCAACTCACAGTATGATTAAAACCCAGGTTGGAATTTCTGGCTTTGCTAAAACTGTTGGGATTTTTGCCACTTGTTCCAATCCAGTCAGGAATTCCCTTCCCAAGGGCTCAACATCATAATTAACTCATTCCCCTCCTCGTGGGATTTGCTGCCTTGTCTCAGTCTTGGGAGTTGATGCCCAGGTTGTGGAAATACCTTGCATTGTCAAAGGAATGTTTTTGGAATTTCCAAAAATGCAATAAAAATACAACAGCAACCTTGGAAATTTGCCCTTTCCTGAAGTAATCAAAAAATCCTGGCACAACTGGGATGCCCTGAGAAAGCTGCAGCCGAGAATTCAAATTATTTTCATTTTTAATCTTTTTTTTTTCTCTTTATTTGGCATTTAATCTTACTAGGACCCACCAAAGGGAATTTTGTTTGCTTAGAATTACTATCAGTCTTTTTTCCTCATTGGATAATGGATCTGGCATCTCTCTGTATGGAGCTTTTTTTTTTTTTTAATTATTATTTTTCAGCACGTCTCCTTTCCTGCTTTGGGTGGGGGGGAAGTGTAAACTATCCCTACCTGATTTTATCAACTCCAAATCCTTGAAGCCTGAACATAACCTGCTGTCAGACAGGTCATGCAAACTGAAAAGCAGGATAAATCCTGGGTCAAGCTGGAAAATCCTTGTGTTGAACAAATAAATAAAAGCCATGACAACAGGAGAGCCTTCTCAGGATTTTTATCTCTCATCCAGCTTTGTATTTCCAAGTTTCTTTCCACAGATAGGAAATCACACAATGGGTACTTAACAAACGCTCATCTGAAATTCTGGAGCTAGAAATTGAAGAAAATTATAAACAGTGCAAGACTCAGAATAAAATAATGAAATGCAATAAAAAAACAGGAGAGAGAACAAGGTTCTTACAGAACTACGATAAAACTGGGGATTGAATCAGCCTTTTCTGACTCCAAGCAGGGAATTTTATTATAAAAAAATGACAAACTCCCCTTTCCTTAAGTGTATTTTGCTGCTACAAGGTTGAATGGGGTTTGGAATAACCTGGTTTGGTGGAAGGTGTCCCTGGCCATGGCAGGGAAGTTGGAATGAGTTGATCCATGAAGCTCCTTCCAACCCAAGCCATTCCAGGATCCTCTGATTCCACCCTTGATGCAAAGCATCCCCTTGAAAGATTTTTCCTGGGATGTGGCATTCCAGAAAGTCACGGGAATTCAGAGCACAGTGATCCCAAGTCCAGGAGGGCTGTGCTGAATGAACTTCTCATCCCTGCCACATCTCCATGATTCATTCCCATTTAAAATATTCCAAGCTCTACTGTTAACCTATGAAAGTTGTGTTAAGACATGAAAGAAGTTTCTGAGCAATTTATGGCTTGGTCCCCTCCCTGAAAGGCTTTTCCCCTTTTCTCCTTCCTCAAAGGCTTTTTTTTTTCCTGGAAATTTAAATAATCACCCTGCCCTAAGAGCAGCTTTTTGCTTGAGCAGGTCCTAGACAAAATCCTGACCTGGGTCTAAGGATGATCAGGCCTAAAACCCACATGAGGATGAAGAGATTAACCCTGGAAGCAAACAGGCTGCTAATTGCCTGGTTTTAGGAAGAGAATTAATTCCACTGCAGCTCACACTGGCGGAAGTAGGGCAATAAATTGGATTTTGGAAGTCGTACTGGACACCATAGATGACCAGGTTACATCTGATATCCCCATCTGAAGCAGTTATTGAACATGGTGCTCATGTGTTGGGCCTCTTTGCATGATTTGATGCCCAAAGGATCCCTGGAATCCCAGAATGTCCTCAGTTGGAAAGGTCCTACAGGGATCAGAGAGTCCAGCTCCTGGCCCTGCAAAGGACAAACCCAAAATTTGTCTGACGGAATTATCCAAATTCTTCCTGAACTCTGGCAGAACTGCTGTTGGAACCACTTCCTCAGGGATATTTTACAAAGAGAGAAAGCACCACAGCAACTGAAATCTGCATTTCTGAGCACATCAGTTAAAATAATCCCAATTTGGGAAACTTCTCCTTTGCTGGATTTGGGATTTGAGGTGACTCAAACCAGAGTGGCAACTTGCAGTTTGTACAAAACATTTTCGAGTGCAAAGTGAATAAAAAGAGGTCTACAGGTCAATATTAGATTTGGTTTTCCCAGCTGAGTTTCCAAAGAATTTTATTATTTGGTTTTGCAGACAGAACTTCTTGTAGCTCTTTTTCAATACTCCTATTCTGTAAACAGCAGTAAATTGTAGAAAAAAAGTGCCCATCCTGTGCTATTTTAACCTGCTCCCAATTCCTTTATTTTTAAAGGACTTCACAGCAGCAACTTGATGATATTTTTGCAATTTAAAAAAAAAAACCTTTTTTTCCTTCTAATATATTTACTAAGGTGTTCAAAAGGTACAATTTGGGTGGTGAAAATTACTCTATGGAAGTTGCTTTCCATGCTGTGAGAGGTCATCCAGCATCCCAAAATGGAATCATCCCACAGCTGGGATGATCCATGAGCCACTTTGGCTAACAGGGAAACATTCCCTGTTTTTTTGACTCCAAGGCTTTTATTAATGGGCTGTGAAGGGGGAGACAGGGCAGGGAATGTTGATGAGGAATTACACACTGAGAGTGTGAAAAAACTCCAGCACTTGCTGATTCCCTGGATTTCAGGAGTGGACATTCCAGAGAGGTGAGGGAGCTGCACAGTAAAAATTTCTTCATTGTGCCAAGTTCCATCCAGTTTTATTTTCCTGCTGCCTGCAGATCCAGGAGGGCATTTAGCCCAGACAGGATTTTGTCCCATTGCTGGGCAAGTTGCCATTGAAAGGAATTTGGGTCCACAAACAATAAACAATGAAAAAATGGATGATTTATTGATGTTTCTTTGGGTGTGAAGTGCCAGCCCAACATAGCTGAGATAAATCAGGATCTGTTTCTTTCCACTGGCTGCAAAGAGTCCCTGGGAGAACCAGCCCAGCTGGAGACCTCTACCATGAAAATCTCACATATTAGAAAAATAAATCTCATTGTTTTGGTGATAGCAGTGGAAACATCCTCATATGACAGTGCTCAAATGATATTTATTGTCAGATAAAACGCAGATGTCTGTTTTAGGATGTGAACAAGCAGTGATTTTTATACACAGCCACCTCAAGTCCTCCCTGGCAGGGCTGCTCTCAATCCCTTCATTTGTGTTCCTCTTGACTCTGAACTTTTCTTTCTGGGAGGGATTTTGCTCCCCCAGAATCCTGAAGATCATATGGAGCATTTTTGTAAACAGGCAGCTGAATAAGAATGTGTCTTTAAGCTGCTCCTGAGCAAGAAAATTTTGGGGAGGTGGATGAGTGAAAAAAAACACAGAAACTGGGAAAAATCTGGACTGCTGGGTCAGGCCTCCTCCTTCAGACTATTCCTTCATCCACCAGTGCCTGAAGATTGCTGCCAGAGAACAATTTCTTCATCATCTGAGAAACACCTCACATGGGAGCTACCCCAACATCTGGAAATGAGGTGGAGCATCTTCTGAGGAGGGGATTTTGTGGTCACTGCCCTGAGCTTGGGAACAGCCAGGAATTCAGTTTGGGAAGAATAATTTCAAAAGCTGACAAGCTCAGATGGGGAGGGAATTCCTTGATTAACAAATTTTTCCTATTGCTTATTTTGAAGACACTTTGGAGTAACCAATATAATGGAATATATTCTCATGGCATATCCAGAGTTGAAAGGACCCACAAGGATCATCACTGCAATCTGTAAATGTCCCATTATGGCCCAAAGGGATCATTATCCTTTAAGTGAGGCAGCTTCTCCCCTTGTCCAACAAATCCAACTCAATATTGCTCAGTTTTGTCTATAAATCCCCACTTCATCCCTGTGTGTGACTCCCTCTCCTCCCAGGCCAGTGCTCATCCCAGGAGTGATAAAAGCATTAATTTACGAGGAAAGGATTATGACTGAACTTCAGCCATGCGTGACTGGAGATCCAAATCAAGCCAATAATTGATTTTTCCTCCTTCCCTCCCGTCAGATCCCCATCTCTCAGCCTGGGCCTTTTGATTTATAACCCTGCTATTACAAACAAGTAAGTTCCTCCAATTGCAATTTCAATAACGTATTGATTTTTTTTCTCAACTCTTTTTTTGTGCAGCGTTCATCCAGGGTTCCACAGCTTCCACTTCATTCTGATGTTTGTATTTCCAGACTGATTCCTTCCTCCAGGATGAATCATCCTGCTTGACAAAGGAATCCTTCAGCTATGGAGGGGAGGTGAAAGATCAGGACAGGCAGGTTCAGGATATAAAAGAGTAATGGTTGTGAGGGATCTGGTTTATGTTGGATATTAGGAAAAACTTCTTTGTGTAAAGGGTTGTCAGGCGTTGGAACAGGCTGGGCAGGTGGAGCCACCATCTCTGGAGGGATTTAAAAGAAGTGTGGATGTGGCACTTGAGGATATGGTTGGCCTGATGGTTGGACTTGATGGTCTTAAAAGCCTTTTTTAACCAGGATGATATTTTTTTTAAAGAGCCATTGCTTCCATTGAAGGAAAACTCTCAATTTCTCATTTTCTCCAGATTTCTTTTTTTAGGACATTCCTATTACATCCATTTTTAGTTCAATGAGTTGAACCTTTCGATGAATAAAATTATTAACTCAGGAATTTATTTTCTAAATACTTCACTTAGAAAGAGTTCCACCTCTGCAAGATCTGTTTTAGCCCACAAAACAACAACAACAAAATCCAATTATAACCCCCCAAAATTCCAATTAACAGCTCTTTTCAGTCTTATTTTTTCCTTCTTTTTATATTTTTAAATAAAACATAGCAGTTAATTCTGATGCTTTTCTGGTACCATGGAGCACTAAAACAACCCCATGTACTTTACAACAATACGGGATAAAGTTTTTATGGCAACTTTCTCTGAAAATATGTCAGCCATGTCTGAAATCCTCATTTAAATTCCTGAATATGCCATGGAACGAAGATATGGGTTCAATACGGCCAAAGCAACACCAAGAACATCTGATTCCCCAAATTCCAGTGCCATGAATTCCTCTTGAAAATCTTGAGCCCAGGCTTCAATTCTTTAGCTTAAAGGAGAGGCATCTACGGCAGGTCTGGCAATAAATCTAAATATTAATGGGAGAATCACGGGAACCACCTGCTAAAGTTCTGGAAGCAGGATTTGTTGGATCTTGTCCATGCCCTGCCCAGTAACAAAAGCTGTATTTGATTATCCCCAATTTTAGCTGCTGTGATTCAGGGCTTGAATCAAAGTCAGCCCAAGTCATTTCACTCTCTCTGCTGCTCTTTGCATGAGGCCATTTATGAACTCTATCCATTCTCATTCCAAACCTGAAATAATGCTCCCTATTCATGGCTCGAAAACCTTCTTAAGGGGGATGATCAGGTTCCCAAAATGTTCCAAAGGGAAATGCCAACCTTAGAGATGTCTGAACATCAATAGACAGCCCTGGTGTGAATTTATTTTTATGGGAATTTCAAACAAAACCCTGTCCACAGGAAGTTATTGGCAGAGACTGGATTCAGGTCCAGCTACAATTCCCATGTAATAAATTAAAAATTCAACTTTTCCCCTGCTTTTAAAAGTCCTGCCCTTTGAATGTATTGGGGAGGTTGATTTAATTGACATTTCTGCAGCGAAAATGGAAGCTGGAAGTTCTGGTCCTTAATATCCAAGGAATTTATGTTGTCCCTTGAGTGGCTGTGAGCTCTGGGGGAGGCTGTGTAGGCTCTGCTTGTAGAACTTAGTTTGGAAAATTGAGGGAACAGGAGGCTGGACCAGGATCTGAAGTTCTCCCTTCTGACAGCAGCTCTGGAAAATTTCATTTTTGACTCTAAAATAATTTCTCCTTCTGAAGAAAATTGGAATTTCCTTTTCCACTTTCCATCTGCCTATTTGCATGAACTTTAATATTAAAAAGGTTTAGATCAGGTCCATTGGAGATGTCTGAAGGTGTCTCTGAGCTGTGCTGCACAGGAGAAGGAAGCAGCAGGATAATGGTTTATCCTTGGAGCTGTGCAAGAATCCTGGTAACTTCTCCTTATCGCTTTTATTTCCAAGACTTTATGGGCTAACACTTCAACTAAGGCAAGAAAATGATGATCTCATCCCTAATTTGTGCTTGGAAACCTGCCAGTGAATGGGAAAGCTTTGAGAAGGCAGCAGCATCTTCCAGAAGAGAGGAGGAATGCAGCTTCCAGACAATCTGATCACAGGGAAAAGGAGATAAAAGCATGGCAAGTCCTCTCCCTTGTTATTTGCATGATGGGAACCAATGTTTTTACAGGAGGAAAATCTTCAGGGAGGAGAATTGGGAAAGGTGGTAGAGGCTGATGCAGGGTGAAAGGGTCATGGGGTGTGGTTGGAATGTCTGTGCAAGGTGATGAGAGGGTGATAAGGGACCCTCAGGGCTTTATCTTCCCTCCTGCTATTCCCTGATCTTCCAGTCATGGGAAAAAAAAAGGGTTTCCACATTTCTAAGTGGTTCATGGATTGAAGTGGGGTGCAACCCTGCCATCCTTGATTCCCACTTCATCCATCCTGAATCCAAATCTCATCTCACACATTGGACTTCTTGTATTAAAAAAATAATTGTCCTTTATTTCTATTGCATTGAACCCTTCTCCACTCCCATATTTGTGAAGCAGGCTTGTCCAAAGAAACCCTCACAGATGGAGCTGTAAGGGACAGAAACATCCGGAGAAATTACAGGAAACAGGAACTTTTTGTGCTGGATCCCGGCCCACTCCAAGCCTACGTGGTGCCATTTGTGAGGATGAGCAGGACAAGAGATGGGACAGAGCAGGAGAAGAATGGTAGAGGTGGAAAATCATTTGTGCAATTACATGAAAAGGAATCTGTACCTCAATCTCAAGACTGGTTTCACCCTGTGGAACTTCCTGCATGTCTCCAGGGCATTTAAATGAGATTTGATTATTCCTGCAGGTCATGAGGAGCTAAACAGCTCCAGAGAGTGGTTTGGACCTGAGAGGACTGAATAAATCCTCAGGTTCCTTCAGCTGGGAAGAGAAGGAGCTTATGGAGCACACAGACCAGACCTAAATCCTTGGAAGCAAAGAAATTAATCTCCAGATTCACTTTTATTTCCAAAACCCATGCATGATACATTATTCTTTGAATTTTGTCACTTGCAGAGGATGTCAGCCCTTCCTATTGTGTTCTGAACCTCAGGCATTTTGTGAAAGGATTTTGTGGAAGATTTTATGGACATTTTTTTCCTCCCCATCCTTCCACATTTCCCTATTGAACAACATTTCTCTCCAATTAAGATATAAAGCTAAGGCTTAGTGGAAGAATCATTACTTTACCAGTTTGTGACTCATAAAATTGCAACAACTGCTCTACCTCATGTCAAGGGGTGGTAATTAACCACAATTATCTCGGCACCAGGTTGGGGATTTATTCTAAGCCAGAGGTGGTGGAGCAGCGCTCAAGTGCCCACTGGACAGAGATCCTTTTTTTCACAGGCCATGAAATACAGCCAAGGTTGTTTTTATCCCCCAGCAAGCTGGGAAGATGTTTTTAATAGGGTTTTAAATATCTTTTAATTGTGGGGTTTTTATTTTTTTCCTAGGAAATATGCAAAGACGCTGCAGCAAAATGGGACAGGATCACTTTTACTGCCATCATCCCTCTCGTGGGTG
Source organism: Diglossa brunneiventris (assembly GCA_019023105.1). Classification (NCBI taxonomy): domain Eukaryota; kingdom Metazoa; phylum Chordata; class Aves; order Passeriformes; family Thraupidae; genus Diglossa; species Diglossa brunneiventris. Next base: position 154,187,700 of record CM032354.1, on the reverse strand, counting down.
AGGAGAACTTTTAGAGCAGTATCAAGGGAGCAGGAGGTGCTGAATAATCTGTGCTAGATTTTGAGGTTCTGCCTCAGCCATGAGCTGCCTTTGGCGAAGTTTTGGGAAAAAAACCCAAAAAATTGTGTCGGCTTGGGGACAATTCCAGGCTAAGGGAGAAAAAAGGAAAAGAAGGCTCAGGGGGGACCTTCTGGCTCTCCAAAACTCCTGACAGGAGGTGGAGTCAGGTCAGGATCAGGCTCTGCTCCCAGGGAACAAGGGACAGGACAAGACAAAACAGCCTCAAGCTGTGCCAGGGGAGGTTCAGGTTGGACATTAGTGGGAATTTCTCCATGGAAAAGGTGGTCAGGCATTGGAAAGGGATGCTCAGGGAGATGTTGGAGTCCCCATCCCTGGAGGTGTCCAAGGAATGTCTGGGTGTGGCACTCAGTGCTCTGGGCTGTGTGACAAGGTGAGGATCAGTCACCTTGACTTGATGATCCTGGAAGTCTTTTCCAAGCAAAATGATTCTGGGATTCTGTGAAATTCTTCCCTGTGAGGGTGGGGAGGCCCTGGCACAGGTTTCCCAGAAAAGCTCTGGCTGCCCCTGGACCCCTGGAAGTGTCCAAGGCCAGGCTGGATGGGGCTTGGAGCAACCTGGGATAGTGAAATGTGTCCTTGCCCATGACAGGGGTGGAATGAGATAATCTTGAAGGTCCAACCCAAACCATCCCACAATTCTGTAATTCTACCAGAATCTCATCTGGTTCTGTGGCCTCTTTTCGTGGCACTGAAATACTTTGGAGCAGCACAGAATTTTGTCCTGTAAACAGATGAAAATTTTTCTGGCGCCTTCCTTCCTTGAAAGTTTGTCATGGGTGTCATTTCCCAAAACCAGATACAAAACAAACCTGGAAAATACTTGATTTCTTAATTTTATTTCCAAACAATTCAGAGAAATTCTTTTTTTGTCTTTTGATCATGAAAGAGGCCATCACAAGTTTGAAATTCAACCCACACTCCTGCCAGGCGTGTTGTCTCTCAGCCACTCCAGATCACTGTTGATGAACACAACTTTTAATAATGATTCATTTTCCACCCACTGCTCAAACCTTTTGCTGCCCCAAACATTAATTTATTCCTAAATTTAATGCCCTGTTCTTTTGTCTGCTCTGAAACACGATGTACGAAACGCAGTGGTTGACTGTGATGGGTCAGAAATCCCCATTTCTATAGGTACACAGGAGAAAAAGGATTTAATATTTGGTGGAGGGACTGTGAGACACCATCAGGGTAATTTCCATGGCCTTTCCTTTCTCTGATTTTCTGAGTATGAAAGAAAATGTAAAAAAAAAGTTTTTTCTGAACCCCCAACAGCACACAGAAGTTACAGGAATTTATGGGCAAAACAAAATATTGCTGCTACATCCTGAGATTTTTTTTTTTAATTACACCCCAGAAATTTTTTATTTCCCATGGATTCCCACTTTCTTTATTGGCTGAAGATATAAAATACAGATGTACTTCTTAATATTTGTGAGAATATGGAGTGGTTTTTGGAAAACCTGCTACCAATCCCAATTTGGACATCCAGGAGCATGTGAGGCACAGGTTGGGCTGAGATTAGTCAGGGTCCTGTAGCTTTTGTTTGGTGCCTGGAGGAGAGGAGGTGTCTCCATGGCATCACATTTGTCCCTGGGTGCTTTGAGTCAGGCTCAGATTGAATCATGCCCAGATTTTTTTTCCTTCCACTGATTTTAACAACACATTAACAGCAGCAGGGAGCTCTAGTGGGTTTAAAATCCAAGCTAAGATAAAGGCAAAACACATAAAAGGTCTAAAATAGCCACCAGAGTTACAAAGGTTTATAAAATTGCAATTTTTCAGGAAAAGCCCCAGTGCTTCTACTTTATATTATAAAATTATATCCCTTACATGAAGAGGTGCAGTTTTTCACCCCAAATGATCTGATGAACCAGGAGACTGCAGGATTTTGGGGAGGTTTTCAGCTTTACTTTTCTCAGGATCTGACATCCAGGAACTTCCTTTTCACCACTCTCTCTGGAGATTACTCTGCTTTAAAACTTCCCAGCTTGAAGACTTTAAAGCTGAGTGACCTTCCTGTGACCAGTTTTCCATTCCAGTTTTAGAAATGCTCGTGTCCCTTGGTGGTGGGGATTAAACACAACCTGCTCAGGAATTTAGAGGAAGAATTGGTAAAATTTTAAACCAGGGCCATTAAGGTTGGAAAAGATCTCTGAGATCATTGAGTCCAACTGTTCTCCCAGCACTGCTGGGAGACAGCTTGGCCATCACTAAACCATTGTCCCCAAGTGCCACATCAATACAATTTTTGAGATGGTGATTCCACCGCTGCCCTGGCCAGCCCCTTCCAATGTTCAACAAGTCTTTCAGTGAGTAAATTTTTCCTAATACCCAATTTCAACCTCCCCTGGCACAACTTGAGGCTGTTGTCTCCTGTTCCCTGGGAGCAGAGCCTGACCCTGTCTTGGCTCCATCTCTTGTCAGGGAGTTGGGCAGAGCCAGAAGGTCCCTCCTGAGCCTCCTTTTCTCCAGGCTGAGCCCCCACATCTCCCTCTGCTGCTCCTGGTGCTCCAGAGCCTTCCCCAGCTCTATCCCTTCCCTGGACATGCTCCAGCATATTTTCCTCCAGAATGAAAGGAAACACCATTCCCTACCTATTCCAGCAATGCCCAAACTTCTGGGAGGTTTATCCACCAGGGAATCTTCTGTTTTATGAAGACAGGAATCATACCTAGCAGGAATATCAGAATAATTCTTATGGATCATTGCTGCCCTGAACTGGCCTTAAGTTGCTTTGTAGATCTTTCCCCTGTGGTTGATTAGGGAAAGTGGAGAAACAGCAATGAATCCATGATATCCACGGAAAAAAGGTGGCTGCCGCTCCTGCCTCTGCTCCTGAGCTGAGCTGTGACTTCCAAACATTTCACCCCTCCTGGGCTCTGCCTTTGCCGCTCTCTCACCACACTCTGTTAAATGCTTTGAAAACTGTGGTGAAAGGAACTACCTGGCTGCAGGTGCCACTGAGGATTTATGACATTGCCAAATTCAGGGGCTTTTATCTCGGTGCAGCAGCTTCACCTCCCACCCTTTCACCCCCACCCAGCAGCTGGGAGAGGAACTTCAAAAAGTGCAGTTGATATCGTAACGATGTTTTATTATTTCAATGATATTTTATTATTTCAATGATATTTTATTATTTCATCAACTCTCAGGGATAATAAACAGGGAATTGGGTTTGTGCTGCTCCCTCCTGGCCTCGTGTTGCCTCTGTGCTCCTTTCATGTTGACATTTCTCACTTGGAAGAGCTTCAGCTGGAAATAGAGGTCAAGAGATATCTGCTGCCATGAGCACCACTGGCCATGGGGACATTTTGTGGTCACACATCGTATCCCACTGGTTTCCCAGGGAATTTTCTGTCTGGAATATTCCTTGGGCTAAACAAGAGCTATCTCTTATTTTATGATCCCTCTTTTCAAGGTGAGGTTGGATGGAGCTTGGAAAAACCTGGGATGGTGGAAGGTGTCCCTGCCCAAGGCAGAGGGTTGGAATTAAATGATCTTTAAGGTCCCTCCCCAAACCACTCCATGTTTCTATGACCAAGAAGAGGCATGTCAGGAATCTGATGAACACCTACAACTAGAAAACCCAGCACAGGCTATTTCATGCACTGGGAATCCCAAGAGTTAAGGGATATGGAAGAGTCTAAATGAGCAGGACTCAGCCAGAGCCCTGCAGGGCACTGACGAGCAAAAAATGACTTTGCTGTAGAATATTTCATCTCCTGTTAACAGAAACGAGGCACAGATCAACTCTGTGATCATTTGTACCTCCCTGGTACAGCCAATTTGATGGGTATCTCGATGATCAGTTGAGCTGGCGAGCAATTAAAGTCTAATTTGCATCTGCACACGAAATTAAAATGCTGGATGGATTAATTTTTAAAAGCAGCTCCCTCTCATTGAAGGCAGCATTAACTGATTGGATCCACACACACGATGAGACTGAATTTCTCCTCACCACGGGAGAGATGCTGCCCTGGAACTCAAGGAAATCTCTGCTTTGCTCAGCAGGTGATAAATGCTTCCAGCAGCTCTTCAGGCAAAGATAAGGCTGTTCCATGACTTCATTCCAGTGAAACCCTAACTACCACAATATTCAGAGGGTATTGTCCACAGAAGTTGCAATTTTCATGGCAAACTGCATTAAATAAACTGACTTGAGTGGATGTTGCAGCACAAGATTTTCTCTTTCAGCAACGTGGGCATCTCTGTCCTAAAGAGATGACACAATTCTCCCAGCAGCCCTGGGAATGAGATGGGTGGAGTAGCCCCAGGCAAAACACAGGAAAACTTGTGGATTTGTCAGGCAGGTGGGGGGAAAGGCAGTCTTTTTACTGTGGAAAAATATTGGGCAAGATGATTTTTTATGTGCTTAAACACCCAGTGGAGCTGTGCCCACAGAAAACATAAAAACTCCATTTGCAGGGCTGTTTTGTAAAAAGAAGGAAAAAAAAATTACATGTCAAAAGAATAGAAAGGTTTTGTTACAAGCTGAGAAGGAAAAAGAAGTTTTAAAATGAAAATTCAGTTGATCCCACCCACTTCTGAAACACTGGAGCATTACTGATCCACAGAAATTTTCATTATTTTCTATTTTTACCCCATTTGGTTTAAGAAAAGTGTAAGGTCCTGAAGAAACTGAGCACCCTTTCTCTCCCAGAAGTTTTGTGTATTAAATAAACAGTATAGTCAATATACTTGAAATACATATTTTTCTAAGACTGAAACTTGTCACCACTTCCACTCCAAGGATATAATTTTTTTTTTCTCTGCAAAATAAGCAGCTTGAGGCCACAGAGGTGCCTGGATGAAAGATATTTCCCCCTGAGTCCACAATTTGTTGCTACAGCATTCCCAAAAGGTTTTTTCCTGTTTCCAAAGCCAGGTAAAACCTGGTCCTGGCTGGGGCTCTCTGAGTGCTGAGTAGAAGCAGCTGTCCTTGTTTGAAGGGTCTGGGAATGATGCCTTGGAATATCCAACTCTGGGTGGTTTGGACACAGACTTGGCATTGGATAGTAGGAAAAAGCAATTTACTGTTGAAATTGTTGGAATGCAAGTCTCTCTGAGTTCCTCACAGGGTGAGATGAATGCAGAGGTTGAATTAAAGCCTTTAGAGAAATTAAAATATATTTATTTTATATATTTTAAAATATAAAAGATCTACCACACAGATATGAAGCAGAAGTGTAGGTTTAAGTTTTAAGTAAGTGCAAGTGTAAGTTGTAGTTTTAAGTAAGGAGAAATACATTTTAAGTGCCTTGAGAAACTGTGTTAGCTAGTAAAGGCCCTAGGGCCTAGTTTAGAGTTCAGTAACTTAGCTACAGATATTAAAAAAAGTTGCAGAACTTTGCTTGCATTTCTAGAACAGATAGAAGTATATGTGTAAATAGATAGAACTATTAATGTAAATAAACTTACACATAAATTTTAAGTAAGAAAACAAATAGTATATTTGTGTAAATGGATAATAATAAATACACAGTTTTTTAGGTAAGAACTGACACTACTTTTGTACATTAGAATCAAGTGTAGATTGGTTTGGAAAGAATGTTTTAGAATCGTGTTTTTAGCTGATTGGATGTTTTATGAATAAAATGTTTTGTAGTGGGGTGCAAGCAACAACAATTTATACACATTCTAGAGCAAATAGAACTATATGCTGTTTTTCATGTAAATAAACTTATACACATAAATTTAAAGTAAGAAAACAGTATATTTGTGTAAATAGATAACAATATATGCGTAGTTTTTTAGGTAAGAATACTTTCATTCATTAGAATCAAGTTTAATTCGTTTAGAAAGAATGTTTAAGAACTGTGTTTTTAGCTGATTGGATGTTTTATGAATAGAATGTCCTGTAAGGGGGTGAAAGCAACAACAACCACAAGAAGAAGAAGAAGGAACAGCAACATGAAAAAGGAAAAGAAAAAGGAAAAGAAAAAGGAAAAGAAAAAGAAAAACGAAAAAGGAAAAGAAAAAGAAAAAAGAAAAAAAAGAAAAAGGAAACGAAAAAGAAAAAGAAAAAGAAAAAGAAAAAGAAAAAGAAAAAGAAAAAGAAAAAGAAAAAGAAAAAGAAAAAGAAAAAGAAAAAGAAAAAGAAAAAGAAAAAGAAAAAAGAAAAAAAAAGAAAAAGCTGGTTTTTGTTGCTGGTCAGAAGTGCCTCCCACTCACCCCAGGCTCTACCTTGAATGTGGCAGAAAACAGCCTGACTTGCCAGTTTTTCAGCAGAGCAAAAGTCTGTGTTGAGAACCATAAATATTTTGGTGGCCCAGAAAGGTGATCCTTCCACAGAGAACTGTGTGTGAATTAATTAATGTTATGGGATGGTTTAGGGTTGCTGTCATGGTTTTAGGTCCCAAAGAAGGATCTCTGTGTCCTATGGCACCATTGAATCACTCCTGGGAAAAGCCATTTCCAGCTCCACTGGAGTCCTTCTGCCACAGAAGAGAAAGGGAAAAAGACCCTTTGTGGCTTACAGGTGTCTGAAGTGAAGGGTGTAGCAAGAATCTTTCTGAATTCTGTGATAAAAGCAAGGAGATGTATTTTTGGCAGGCAGAAGTTGTTCTGAGAGCAGCCAGCAGAACAAATTGCAACAATCACTCGATGAAATCTTCTAAATTAAATTTCAGATTAAAAAAACCTCATGGAAATTAAGCTGATAATCCATGCATTAAAAGCAAAGCAAATCAGGCTACTTGAGAAGCACTTTGCAAAGAGGAAATCACAGCCCCACATCTCTAAGCTGGGAGTTTTTGACACCTTGGTGCAGTGGAGCTGCAAGACCTTCAGATCACAGAGAAACTCTCTGTTCTCAGACTTTATCAGCTGCTTCACCCCCATCTTTTCCACACAGAGAATATAAATTTATGCCAACAGAAATCAGGATAGACTCAGTTTTTGCTGTAACAGAATTAGCAGCCTGGTTGGAGTGTGCTGTGGCTGTAGGTCTGCATCTAATGTTCATCACTGTGCTCTGTGCATCCCCCACACTCAAGGATTTTTTTTCCGGACTTGGATTCGCTGTTGAAAACTTTCCTTGTCATTTAAAGTCCTCTCACAAAGTGTCTCAGTGCCTGCAGGGCACAAGTTAATATTTTCTTGGGTTTAAATGTGTTCTGGTTGAGACGATGACAAGAGTCTGCAGGGATGATAAAGGATCTGCAGTAGTTTCAAAAAATATTAGTTCACAGAATTTTGGAGTGCTTTGGGTTGGAAGGAAAGTTCTGGATTATCTCATTCTACCCCTCTGCCATGGGCAGGGGCTCCTTCCTCTAGACAGGGCTGCTCAAAATGAGCTTGAGTAGGACACAGAAAATCAACATGCTCAAAAATATTTCCCAGCTTTAAAACTAAAATTTAATGAATTTCAATTTCAGATTAAAATAGAAAATCTTGAATGTCACTGGAATTCTGCCAGGAGTTATAAGTGACTTTAAAACACAAGAACCTGACAAGCTGCCCATGATCCCTGGGCTGGAAAAGTAGGAGATATCCTCCTGTTGTGTAATTCTTGAGGAGGGCTGTCCAAAATCCCTGGGATATGGAAGGGCTGGCACACAGAAGGAATGCAGAGCAGTGAGGGAATGTGCCAGTGAATTTTTATATTTAGCTTTATCTAACTGGTTCTTTCCTCAGATCAAACACATAGGTATCTTCCCATCACATTCCCACTTGGACAGGCAGCAGGACACTCTGAACCATCCCAATTCAGAACAAACTTCAGCTAAATCTGAGTTAATAAACAATGGTGGCTACATGCTCCAGATTTATCAGCACAGTCCCAGACCAGCAGTGTCACATCATCCCCTTTGCTTCTGACATTACTTTATTCACAGAATGATTTGGGTTGGAAAAGAACTTTAAAATCATCCAGTTCCAACACCTCCATGGGCAGGGACACCTTCCACAAGCTCCTCAGAGCTCCATCTAAGCTGGACTTGACCAACCAGGATATGGATTTTTTAATCTTATTTTATCTTCCCCAAGCCCTGCAAACTTCCTTACTTCCTCTTATGTGGCGGGAATATGAGGTGGGAACAGGAAGAATTTCCCTTTATTTGGCGATTTCCAAGCTTGTAGTCACAAGTGATTCCAAAGGTGACTTCCTCTCTCAGGAGCTTTGTTTTTCCCTCTAATCTGCCCAGGACTGCCACCTCCTCAAGAGTGAGGTGCTCCATGTCTTTCTTCATTCCAGAATTCCTGAGTGAACCTGGACTTGCCAATGGAGCTGCTGGCCTTGGTCACATTTTACTTTGCATTGCTCCCTAACTATGGCTCAGTGACCTGCTAACATTAATTTCTTATTAATTGTTTTAAAACCGACAGCATCCTGTGCTGCTTTGGGTGAGCAATTGCCTTTCTCTGCTGGGAAATAATTTCAGCATTTCATTTGGAAAAAAGTAATTAACTGCATGGGTATGCTTAGTTGAGTAAGTCATTACAATCTCTGACTTATGCAAATGAGATCGTTCAAGTCTAATTCTTACTGAGATAACTCCACACACACACAAACTTTTAAATTGCATGGTCCAGCTGAGTATTTGTGGGCAAATAAACGATGTTAATGGGTTAATTTATAAACTCTGTTGCATAATCAGTTTTCAGGAAGCAGGGAGCCTGGGAGGAAGCTGGTCAAGACCTTTCAGGAATTTTTTGGCACATCATTGGATGTGGAACATGAGGAATCCACTGGTTCACACATCCCTGTGCTCATTTTGCAGCTGCTGCAGCATGGAACATATTTTCAGGGTCACCCTCCTCATATTCTGCCTGCTTTAATTAAGATGTTTATGGTGTTGTGGAGACAGATGACTATGCTCATGGATTTTACTAACTGTCCTGAATTTTTTTGTTCCAAAAACATTTAAACTTTCAAATAAGTGTTGCTAATTTCTTTTTTCCTTCTTTGTCATCTCCTTACACCATGCAGCTTTTTCTCTGCTTGAATGTAATCTTAACATGCAATTTTTGGCCAATTTAAAACAAAAAAGATGGATTAAAAGGCTGAATATGGACAAAAAAAAAAAAGACTTAGGGAATTATTCCATAGAATCATTAAATATCTTGGATTTGCAGGGTCCCACAAGGATCATTGAGTGCAAACTCTTGGCCCTGTATAGGACAACCCCAAGAATTACCATACGAATTTTCCCTAGAAAATTATTCACTTGCCTCAAATATGCTCATTTATCCTGAAACCTCTTGGGAATTTTGAGAAAATAGTATTTTGGGGATAGATTTCTAAAACAAGGGAACAAATGCCCTAACTTTGCTCTCCACAGCTGATGCTGTACAGACTCAGCATTAAGCCGGGCAGTCAGACAAGAAACAAAAAATTCTCAGTTGGAAGAATTCCATTTTATTACAAGGCTCTGAGTTCAACCAAGGATCTGGTATCTCTGGAGAAATCCCTGAGTTTGGAAAACCCTCTGCTAGGAGGTCAAAAGAGTTCCTGTAGGATTTGATTTATCATTCTCTGGGGTACTGATTCGGTGGGACTTAATTTTCTGCCTCCCGAGTAATCAGGAGCTCGCATCCACCTCCTCCTCTTGATTGATGAACATGACTTGGAATACAAGGAGGAATGAACCCTTGGATGGAGGAGGTGGAGAGATAGGGAGTGAGAGATTTCTCCCTGGGAGAGCCAGGCTTTGACAAGGCTGATTAACAGAGAAATGGCCTCGGAAGCGCGAGGTCAGTGGCTCTGCCCAAGCTGCTGCTTCATCTTGAGAGGGGCTGCTCTGAGGCTCTCGCAGCAGCAGAGCTGTTAACGGGAGATGTTTAATCCTCTCTGCCTGACAGGGAGCTGCCAAGATGCTTGGAAAGCCTTCCTGAACTCCTGGAAAGACAGGTCTGTGCAGATGCTGATGTTGGGAAAGGAGCAGTCTGTCATTCCAGGCGGAGTCAACAGGGATTTTCAATTTGGGTTTCCTTGGAGCGTGGCACAAAATCTGCCCCAACATGTGTAGACCACAAATTATTGGATCAGAATTGATCAGAATATATGGGGTGGTATTTAAATCTGCAACAGCTCTGAATTGCTTAGGATTAGGTAAATAAAAGAGGAAAAAATAAACTTGAACAGTAAAACTACTGACTGTGACTACTGAGTCGAGGTGTCCAGCTGTAATTCCAGAAGGAATTGCATCCAGAGCCAGGTGTAAGGCTTTCTCAACAGCTGGAGCTATTCCCTAATTACTGAGCTGTCCTATGGAATCCCTTTTAAGTTTTTAAATTTTTTTTTTATTTTTAATTTGAGTGGTTAACAGTCAAATGGAGATGTGCAAAGTCTGGGTCTCTGCTCCCAGGAGAACTGAATGTTTCTTCCGGTAAAATCATCCCAGTTTAATTAGTTGGTACCAGAGAGACTGTTCAGTACCAGAGAATCTCCTCAGAGCCATCTTTTGCTCTCAGTTGAAAATGATTTAACAAGGAAGGAGAAACAACAGCATTTCTGCGTGACCTGGGTCTTGCCCCTTCTCCCATCTGTCTGAGGAGGTGAGGTTTGAGGAGGGAACAGGCACAACAAGACCCTTTCTCAGCTCTGACAGAGCCAGGGCAGGTAATTCCTGCATCATTTGTTTGCTTTTTTTCTCAAACAACCCCAAAAAAACCAGAGAAAATGTCAAGTCTGTTAAGCAGAATTTGTCTCAGGCAGCAGCTTTCACCTTTGTTAGTTCCTTAATGAAAGTTTTTCAACTCAGTATCAAGCAGCAAAAAAAAAAAAAAAAAAAAAAAAAAGCAAAAAGTTGTTTCTTTGAAACACAAATCCCATTGCAAGGTCAAGCTGAGATTGTTGCTGCTTTAATAAACACCTCAAATTGTCTCTGATTAATTCTAAATAAATTTCGTGTGTGATAAGTGATTTCGAGCAAGTGCTGTTGACACACGGAGCTGATGGAGATTAAGGGGAGAAAGAGATGAACAATGGGGTGAGATTAGAAACTCGTTGTCACTGGGAGCAGGACCCTGGAGTGGAAGGATGACACAATCATTTGTCATTGTGGAGGTGAGGGGAATGAACAAGGATTTTCAGGGAAATGGCCTGAGATTTGGAGCATGGCCGAGCTGCTCAGGAGGCAAAGTCAGTCCAAGCCATAGGAAAAGCAAACAGTGGGACAGCATACTAAAAAAACCCTTTTTGTACTGGTGGGAGTGGGATAAGTGGGGCAAAGCAGTGGGAACCTGTGGTCCAAGTGAGTCAGGGGATGTTTTCAGTGGTTGATAAAAAGGGAAAATCAACTTCAGGTGTGGGACTGATTTGTGGGGCTGATGCCTCAAGGTTTTAGCTTTTATATTTTTCAGATTCTGTGCTGCTTTAGTGTGTAGTTCTGAGCTTCATATTAGGGGATGGTGAGCTCTCGTCACAGAGCAGGGAGACAAAACAATTCCTTCTCTAGCTGGGAACCAAGGACAAATTATCCAGATTTCAGGCCCAAGAGCACAAACAATGTGGACTGAAGAGAGAAAAACAAGAAGGATGGGACTACAGACTAAATCTCTAATTGGACAATTAACTCCAATATGCTAATAAACCAGAACTTATAAAAGTGTGAGACCCTGTGACCGGTCATCCGTTTTGTGACCATTTTGGGTTCATCTTGGGTGTAGCCCTGGCTGGACTCTTGTGCTGCCCAAGGTGCATCCATTGAGGCCTTCTAATAAATCCCTACTTTATTCTTTATCCAGTCTCTGTTCTAGGTCAGCCTTCACAAGGCATCAGGACCAAGACCATAGAATCCCAGAATGGTTTTTTGGATTGGAATGGACCTTCCAGATCATCTCATTCCAGCAGCCTGCCATGGGCAGGGATACCTTCCACTATCCCAGGTTGATCCAACCTGGCCTTGAACACTTCCAGGGATGAGGTATCCACAGCATTTCTGGGCAGCCTGTTCCAGGGCCTCACCACCCTCCCAGGGAAGAATTTTTCCTAATATTCAATCTAAACCTGGTCTCTCAGTTTAAAGCCTTTCCCGCCTCCTCAGTGTTGTACCAAAAGTGTGTTTTAACCAGGGAGAGTCAGGGGAATATAAGGCAAACAGTGATTGCATCCCTCAGGAGTTCAACATTCTGGTTTTCTTGGATGGCTTCGGATAACAAGGATTGCTTCCTGCCCATGGCACAGGGGTTGGAATTGGATGGTTTTGAAGGTTCCTTCCAAACCAAACCATTCTAGGCTTCTGTGAATTACTCATCAGAGCCAAAGCCACTTGAGAGGATGATGGAACCAGGGAACAGCTCTTAAGTGGTGTGAAAGGAAAGAAGACAGATGGAGTCAGAGTGGAAATGCCCCCAAGGCTGAAGGAAAGGGAGGGAAAGGGGTGCTGTGGCTTAGAATATTCAAAATAGTCCAGATATAAACTTGGAAATGGCTCCAGGGAATGAGGCTTTGCTGCCTTTCAGGTCTCGGTGTCCTAGAATTTCTTTCCGGCTCAGATGGCAGGGATTTTTTCATATTCTGTGAGACAACAGAAATAGGGTTTTTTTTTCCAAATTCTATAAATGTATTTTAGCCTAATAAAATTATATAACAACATATTCCCTTCTCCCACTAAAGGACATTAATTGCAACAACTTATTTTTTATCAAATCTTAATTAGACCTTTACCTATTAATAGGAACACCACAGAAACAAAAATAATTCCCATTAACAGGTGAGAGATGTTTATTGATGACCCCCACACTGGGTCTGATATGAAAAATTCTTATGAAAATTTATTCCTCTCTAAAAAAGCAATGACTTATTCAAAAGATGAAGATGATTTGTGTACAGGCAGGGAGGGGGGAGCCTCGATGAAGTTTCTGGGACTGGTACATTTGAAAATCAGCTCTTCGGGGCAACATAAATAAATACAGCAGAACCCTGAAGAAAATAAAATAACATGAATCATAAATCAAAGCAACATAATGGAGCTGCAGAGGACATCACAAATAGATGGGATAACAGAAGGAAATATTGGCCGTGGCATAAATAGCTCTTAATAAATCATGAACCAACAGGAACAGGGCAGCAGCTTCCCCACTGAAGATAAGGACAGCTAGAAACAACTTGGTGGTGCTTGTGCAGGCACTGCAGACATGGGCTGGAGGCCTCTAGAGTCCTTCTGTTTGACAGGAACGTCACTGGCCAGAGAGGATGCAGGAGATTGAACTGGTTAATGGTTCAGGGATCAAGTAAAATACTCACCCAGGAGCAGAGGGTGAGCAGAGCCCACCTCAAGCTACACCTGGGTGCTGAACAATGTAGGAGGCAAATCCTGTGAGGAGGGAACTGTCTCTTTGTCCTTCATTAGCATGCTCAGGATTCAGGATTTTAAGATAATTAGGATTTTAGGATAATCAGGATTTATCTTTAATTAGGATACTCAGCTGGGACAAATCCCCTGCCTGGGAAGCACTGGGACATTCTCATGTGGGCTCAATGGCCTCAAGGAGCTCATCTCTGCTGATGGGCCATAATGGGCTCAGCTGGGCTTATTTAATGGCAGCTGTATCTTAGAAGGTGTCCAAAATATCCCAAGTCTTCCACGATCCACAACATTATATCACCCGTGTATCTTGTGATTCCATCATTCAGTCAAAACTCCTCACCCCAGGGTGTTGCCATTATATTGCAAAGGTTCCATATTGTTATCTCCTTATTGCAAGAGTTTCTTATTTCCTTGATGTTTCTCATTGGCAGCTCCTCTATGCACTGACTCTTCCTTTGCATAGCAGCCAACTGACTTCAGTTCCCCCTCAACCAACCCACCCACTCTTTTATAACACTTTTCTTCTTATTGGCTACAGCTGTGGCCTGTTAAGGTCAGGCCTGCTTCTAATCTTCAATAATTAACCCAGCTGCAACTCCTTAGGGTAAGATTACTTTCTATACTACCTTTATTTTCTTATGTTCTATCCCCCTACACCAGGGGAGGTACCTGGGCGTTCCTACCTAAACCTGAGTGAATATAAACCCAATAGAGCATGTATTCTGGGGTTTTCCTGGGGATTTCTCCTCACCATTTCTTTGGAATTTCCCCCACCAGCCAGTGCATCCAATCTGTGACCATCATTTTGGCCAACATTTTGACCTCTATCCCTGGAGGTGTTTGAGAAAAGAGCAGATGTGTCACTTAGCGTTATGGTCTGGTGGACAAGGTGGAGTTGGGTCATAGTTTGGACTTGATGACCTCAAATGCCTTTTCCATCCTCGTTGATTCTGTGATTCTGTGATCTCTTGGGTGACTGGTGAGGATGCAGCTTTAAGAAGAACCCACCTGCAGAGCTGCCTCCAGCTCTGGGGTCCCCAGCACAGGAAGGACGTGGAGATGTTGGAGCGAGTCCAGAGAAGGCCACCAAGGTGATCAGAGGTGTTGCAGTGTGACTGCTTTTCAGTTCAAAGCTTGTTTTATTATTCAAATTGTAATTTTAATGTTTTAAGTTGGTATGTTCCGTTCTCCCCATGTTATGTTACATGGTTCTGCCTTGGGCTCCCTTTCCTGCCATTGTCCCTGTCAATCCTCTGTCCCCTCCCCGGTTGCCTAGGGAACTCCCGCCTTTTTGTATCAATTCCTATGTCTGTCATCAAACCCCTCCTGTGTTTCCCCAGCAACCTCCTTGTCCATCACCCCCTGCCCACTCCCATAGCCTAGAAACTTCCAACCTGGACAGGAGGTGATTGGAGCAGAAGTTGTTGTCCCTCCCCAACACGTCCCCCATTTGTCACCTTACTGTGTCAATCATTACGTTCTTTTTTGTGACTGGCCTGGAAGTGGGTTGCTCCTCCCCTCTTGGGCCCCTTAAAACCTTTGTTCCCGGGGGTGGGCTTTTTCCAGGCAGTTCCCTGCAGCCTTCCGACCCTCTTCAATAAACGTGTCCCTGCTGCGGAGAACTGTCTGCCTCCTTTGCCTTTTGTCGTGCCTGTGCTTCGCTGCCGCATCATCTTACCCATCTACCAAGGTGCTGCATTCCCCGCCACGCCGTGAGGGAGAGCGCCTCAGGCAGCCATTGCCCCACCTGCCTCCTGCCAGGAGCCAGGGCTGAGCGGCCACGTGGCTGTCACACCTTGGCTGCTGAGGTGCCTTTCTGTGGGTTAGCTGGGCTTGGACTTCCTGCACAGTAGCACAGAGGGATGAAGTAACTACCATGAAGAAAGACTGGGAGAATTGGGATTGTTCACCCTGCAGAAGAGAATTTTTGGGATGACATAATTGTGGCCTTCTGGAATCTGAAGGGAGCAAAGAAAGATGGGAGAGAGATTATTTGAAAGGCCCCAGAGTGACAGGACAGGGGGCAGTGACTTCAATCTGACAGAGGGTAGATTAGGTATTAGGAATAAATCCTTTATGATTGGGTAGCCAGGCATTGAAACAGGCTGCTCAGAGAAATTCTGGCTGCTTCAGCACAGGAAGTGCTCAAGGGAAGATTGGTTTGGACTTAGAACAACCTGAAATATCCAAAGAAGTGAGAAAAAAATGCAACATAGGATCACAGAATCATGGAGTGGCCTGGGTTGGAAAGGACTTTCAAGATCATCTCATTCCAAACCCTGCTATGGGCAGGGACACCTTCCCCTAGGCCAGGTTCCTCCAAACCCCATCCAACCTGGTCTTAAATGCATCTGGAACAAGATTTTAGTTCTTCATTGTGGCTCTTTTCTTGCAGGGAGGTGCTGGTGGATTTCTGTGTCCTGGATGAGGCAGGTGGTCAGATGAGTTGAGAACACTGAGTTCTCTTCTCCTAAAGTCAGTGAGCTTTTGTGATGACAAAACATTTGTCATCACAAAATGGAAGGAAGGGAGGAAAACAAGATCCATGTAATTTTTCAGTTAGTTTAGTGGGGGGAAAAAAAAGAAATACAAATTAAAACTCCTGTACTCTGAATTTTATCTGCCTTTGATGGAACTGTCAGTTTTAACACAGCCTTTTTGGGTAACAAAAATGGTAAGGTCGGCCATGAATTCTAATCAAACAAAGAGCAGCATCAGGACTGATTGGGTTGTTTCATTTTCTCTGCTAACCTTGAGAAAAAGAGGATGGGGATTGATATGTAAATGCATTTTCAACCCTGGCTGTGGATATGGTGACACTTTAATAGAAAGCAATGCCAAAGTTACTGCTGATGAAGAGCTCCAATTGTTCAGCCTGATTGGACTGCTTAAAAGAAACACTGGCCTGTGAACAAGCCCTGACTCCCACGTTCCCTGTGGCTTATGATCCCAAACACAAATGTAGGTTTGAATGTCTGAGCCATTCACCCCCCTGGCAAATCCCAATGTTTCACTTGGGAATTCCCAAAGGCAGGAAATAAAACCGGGCAGTCAAGGTAAAAATGGATTATGTCTGACTGGGTCACTGTTTGGGAGATGTTTTCCTCTTTTGGTTGGCACTGCCACTGATAGGGAGCCCTTGAAGCCTGAAGACTCCGAATTGGAGCAGCTGCACGAGAGTTGATGCATTTTTTAAGACATCCCTGAATATTCAGCTCAAAGCCCTAAAGTGGCCATAATTTGTATTCAGAGAAGGACAACAAAGCTGGTGGAGGATCTAGAGAACAAATCCTACAAGGAGCAGCTGAGGATACTCAGATTGCTCCATCTGGATAAAAACAGACTCAGGGAAAACCTTATTGCCCTCCCCAGCTCCTTGAAGGGACGTTGTGGCAAGGTGGGTGTTGGTCTGTTTTTCCCAGGCAACAAGAGACAGGACAAGAGGAATCAACCTCAGCTTGCATCAGGGGAATTTCAGGTTTGATTTTGGAAAAGTATCTTCATTGAAAGAGAAGTTGAGCACTGGAAGAGGCTTCCAGGAGAAGTAATAAATCACCATCCCTTGAAGAGCTCAAAAATTGAGTGGACTTGGCAGTTCATTATGTGATTTTGTAGTATGATTGTGTTTGGTCAAAATTTGGACTTGATGATCCTGGAGATCTTTTCCCAACTTAATGATTCCATGATCCTTTGTCACGGACATATTTTATGAAAAATCATTTTGCTAGGATTTTTTTCTCCTGAGAAGCTGAGAGGCATCAGAAAAGAATTGTAAACAATGATTGTCTGCTGCTGTGGAATGCAACAGGTGCAGCTGTGATTGGTCTCATGTGGTTGCTTTTAATTAATGGCTAATCACAGTCTGGCTGTCTCGGACTCTCTGGTCAGTCACAAAATCTTATTATCATGAAAATATGAAAAATGAAAAATTTATCATCATGGAATCATTCCATTCTTCTCTATTCTTAGCTAGCCTTCAGATGAAAACTTTTCTTCTATTCTTTAATATAGTTTTAATATATCATTTTCTTTTAATATAATATATGTCATAAAATAATAAATCAGCCTTCTGAAACATGGAGTCAAGATTCTCATCTCTTCCCTTGTCCTGGGACCCCTGTGAACACCACCACAATCCATTTTTTTTTTCTCCCTCCTTGGCAGTGAGGATCCAGGAGGACCTGGAATGTCCTAGCGTGATACACTGTGTGTAAATCCCATACCAGAACCTCATGCCTGTAACTCCTACACTTACAGCAATAACCTCTTGTCAGGCTTTTCCAAGGTGCCCACATTTTTCATTTATGCATCCAAAATAACCCCTGTTTTCTGAGGTGTCATCTTTCTTGCAGTGATTAATTGCGCCTGCTTTAAAAAAACCCACGTTTCCCAGTGTAAATGTTTTGTTAGAATTCCTCGAATTGCCTTTGGCAGTGGTTGTCTCTTCTTGTCCTCAACAACTTTTTGAAGCTGTAGGTTCCTGTGAAGTACCTGCTGTGATCCACCTCAGGAATCCTCACAGGGACTAGCACAGGGTTTAAATATAAAATCTGAATGAGCTTAGGCTAGAGGAATTGTCTGTTCCAAGGTAATTTGCACCATTACCATAATGGGAATCAGAGTTAGGAAAAAGTCTCAAAATGTTACGGTGGAAGCAACAGTTCCATGCCAGGAAGAGGGAGATGGTGCATCCCAGCTCCATGTTTTTGGGGAATAGCGGTGAGGGATGCCACAGGTCTGTGGGTGACTCTGGCACAGCTGAGCTTGGGACAGGCTGAGTGCCAGCTGGAGGCACTAAATCCTCGAGCAAACACCTCTGGAGCACAGTGGAATTCCTTTTAAAGACAGAGAAATTCCTTTTAAAGACCTCAGGATGGCTCAGCTGCTCTGTTCGTTCTCCAAGTGTCAGGGGTTGGGTTTGCAACTGCTGAATTCATAGGAAGAATTTTGGCTTTGTGGAGTGGAATAATTTCAAGATAGGAGTTGGGCTGATGAGAACATGAGGCTGAGATAGGAGTTCAGAGGTCAGGTGGGGTTGGAGGTCAAGCCACTTAGATCTGGTGAGGAAACCAGTGCCTGGCTTACATCCCATCTGGATTCAGCTCTGGGCTCCAAGCACAGGAAGGACACGGAGCTGCTGGAACAAGTCCAGAGGAGGCACCAAGGAGGGATGGAGCAGCTCTGCTGCGAGGAAAGGCTGAGAGAATTGGGATTGTTCAGCCTGGAGAAGAGAAACTTTGGGGTGACCTAATTGTGGCCTTCCAGTACCTGGAGGAGCTGGATAAAAAAAATGGAGAGAGATTTTTACAAGAGCCTGGGGTGGCAGGAAAAGGGAAATGGTTTTAAACTGATAAAAGGTAACTTTTGATTAGAAATTAGGAAGGAATTCTTCCCTGTGGGGGGGTGAGGCCCTGGCACAGGTTTCCCAGAGAAGCTCTGGCTTCCCTGGAAATGTCCAGTGCCAGGTTGGATGGGATTGGAGCAACCTGGGATAGTGGAAGGTGTCCCTGCCCATGGCAGGGGGTGGAGATGAGATGGTCTGGCAGGTCCATTCCAACCAAAACTACTCCATAATTATTTGAACTTCCTCACCAGAGCCAAAGACACCAGGGAGGATGGAACTGGAGAGGAGATCATGAAATGGTTGAGTGGAAGAACAAGGAGGGCACAACACCGGGGTGGTTTAAGATGAGCAGGTGGCACCATTGTAGTGATTAAAGATAAAAATCTGATATAAAAAGCTCAGTCTAAAGGTCACGCACATCTTGTGGGAAGAAGGTCATGAAGGGAGTGAAGGGACAGAGGCATTACAAGGTGTGAAGGCGCCTGCCAGGCAAACCCTGAACTTGGACAGATTTTACAGATACACAGCAAGAGAAGAGGAAAGACAACATCTGCTGCTGTCTTTTTTTGTTTTTGATCCAGAGACTGTCATGATGTTACAGAAATGGCTCCAGTGCCTCATGCTGTGCAAAGCAAGGGTCAGAGCACAAATTCCTGATTTTTTGTGCAACTCTTACCACCAGGAAACCTTGCATATCTCAGGCTGGGGAGCTGTGTGAACAGGGAGTCCCTCATGGAGTGATTTTCTTGCTAAAACGGCAGTGAGGCTCGGCTTTGTGCTGTTTGGGGCGAATGTTTTTTTGCACTGAAGGCAAAAAATAAAAAAAATTCCCTGTACCAGGACCCCATCAAGCCAAATTTTATTCCAAGCAACCACAGTGAGAAGCTGGGACCTGTTTCACGTCACCGAAAACATGTGTGAGAATACATGGCAGCCCAATGCCAGCCTGTTTGCTGGGACCAGTGGGAATGTTTGCTGCTAATGCAAAAAAACAGGAGATGGAAACGTGCTCTGTTTGCTGATTTTAACACGGAAGAATGAACACTGATCCTAAATTTTTCATAGCTGCAAATTTGCTTTTTTTGCCTCCCACCACCTTTTCAGCAGTGGGGGCAGCTGTTTCCATCACCTGCCGTTGACAGCCAGGAAAAAAATTCTACAATTTGTTTCAAATAATGAAACTTCCCAGGCCTGGACCTGAATCAAAGTTTTGTTTGCTTTGCTCTGAGTTTAGATTTTAATTCTTAATTTCACTTTAGATGGTCTCATTAACAGGGTGACATCTTCCTATTATGATCAAAAATGGTAAACACAGATTTCCTTGTCTCCACATTACTGTTTTTGCCATCCTGGATGGATCAGCCTGTTGTGATCAGTTCTCCTTTTATGGAATGCCATCATTACTGTTTTCCCTCTTCCTCATCCTTTTTCTCTTTAAGCCAGCAATAAAAAACAAAACAAAACAAAAAAAAAGTGAAAAATCAAAAGCACAAACTGCCTTTGTGACTGGATGATTTCCTTGCTGCATTGGGGAATTTCTGCTGTGCCAGCGCCTCTCCTGAATTCTCAGGGTGTTCTGCTGGGCTCCTGAGAGCTGCTTTGCCCTGATCACCCCATGCATGGCTGCTTGTTTGGAAACAGCCTCATGATTATGGATATCCAGGATTTTTTGACTCGGCTTAGTAACCAGGAGGGGGGGTCCGTGCTTTACAAATCAGCTCTGTCTGGGTAGAGCAGCTTCAAGCTGCGCTGTCAAATGTCCCTGTGAGCTCTGCAGAGCAGAGGGAGGGGTGGGATGGGCAGCACCTCTCGGGGTCTTCAGCTGGTCAGAGTGACCCTGAGATCTGTTAGAAAATCTCTTTTCCCAGCCCAGTGGTCGAAGAAGGAGTCAGAGCTCTTCATTTCTCGGTCTCAAGGTGGTTTATTGTATCTTATCTATAAAATTCTTTCTCCTGTCCTGCCGAGGTCACTCAGCAAGACAGTCAGAGACACTCTGGCCGTCCCTGGGGCGCTGTTATCTTTTTATACTAAAAACTATGTGTACAGTATTTACAATTACTTTCCAATACCTATCACCTATGTTAGACAGTGAGCTTCTACTCTAAACCAATCTAAAAGTGCCAACATCACCCAGAAGATGGAGGCCAAGAAGAAGAAAGAGAAAGGCTGAACACGTCCCGATTTCTCCATCTTGCCTCCTGAACCCCTGTTCTAAAAACCCCAAAAAATCTATTTTTCACCCCGTGATAAACTCACTATCATTCTACTTAAACTTTCGTGGTTTGTAATTCTTCATATAAGGTTGGTAATTGTTTTTTCCAAGGGCTAAATCAAAGGCACAGGGGTCTTGGGCTCTGTGCCAAGGTCTCTGAGCCCCCTGGGCAGGGGCTTGAGTCCTCCAGGGCAGCCAGAGGAATTTCCTGGGTTCCGACAAGCACCGAGGTGGGAACTGCTCCAGTGCTGCAGGAAAAATGGGTGTGGAAGTGGCCTGGCATGTGGGGAACAGCACAGGAAAGGCAGCGGAAAGGGATTTTTGGGCTGCAACAGAGCATGTCAGATCTTAGTCCTTGTGCTGCCTGTGATCCTCACTGCGTATTTGGCCCAAAAATCATGGAACTGTGGAATGGTTTGAGTTGGAAAAAATTTTTAAAGGTCATCTTGTTCCAGCTAAATCTACCAGGAACACCTCCCACTATACCAGGTTGCTCCAAGCCCTGTCCAGCCTGGCCTTGGACACCTCCAGGGATGGGGCAGCCACAGCTTCTCTGGGAAACCTGTGCCCTCTCAGGGGAGAATTTTGTCCTAATATCCAGTCTAAACCTACCCTTGCAGATTCTGGTTGAATTTTGCACCCATTTTGAATGTAACATTTCTTTGGACTTTAGCATGGTGTCCATGCCTTTTGCATGGGAGTTAAATTGACAGAGCTCCTGCTCTTCTGTTTTCCCTGAAAACCCTTGGAATCCCTTCTTGAAACAGGAATGTTGTCTAATGTCTCCCCTGGTGTAGCTAAATTGGGATGAAAACACCATGCAAAGGCATCAATTCAATCAAGGCAGAGAATATTCCCCTGGGGGAAAAATGGGTTTCGCTTTGAATGTCTGACAATTTAGTGAGAGAACAGCTCCAGCCTCATTAGGCTCCTCATTTTGTGAGATAAGGAAGAGAGGGATTCAACAGCCTGCTGCTAACAGAGCCAGGCTTCTGTGCTAAAGCTGGGAAATGTCACTTTGGAGAGGATGAAAATATCACAGCAGAAGGGTTGTGCCACTTTGTAAAATACAGCCATCAACAGGAGCTGGAAGGGAATGGAGCTGGGAGGGAACTGGGGCAATTGGGAATATAATAAAAATAACTCAGATATCAGGGCTCAGTCACTGGAACAGTCAGAGGAAATGAGATCTGAGCACAGGCCTGGAGAGGGTTTGGAGAGGTGTTTCCATAAGAAATCAGGAGACATTCCTGCTTTTGTACTGATAAGAACCCACCTGGAAGAAAAGCTCAACACTCCCGTGAGCAGAGAAAAACGCCATTAAGGGAACCTCTTTTATGAGAAGAGACCTTGGGCAGGTTAGAAAATTGCAGGCTAAGAGGAAATTTCTTTAATACAGCTTTGAAATAACATCCAAACCCCTTGCAGCACAATTTTTTCATCTTTTTTTTTTTTCCTAGGCAGCACCTGCAGAACCCCAAGATAAAGAAGGCATCAATGTAACATAGAATCATTAAATATCCTCAGCTGCAAGGGACCCACAAGGACCATGGACAATCCCAAAAATCCCACCATGTGCCAGACAGGCAGTGTTGGCATAGAGGAAATAGAAGAATGAAAAAGAATAAAAATATTTTTTAAAAAAGGAATACATGTAAGAAGTAATAAGAACAGGAAGATCATGGAACTGTCTCCCAGCTGGAGCTGAGGGAATCAAATCTACTAGAAAAAACAAGAGCAGGTCGTGAGGGATTGCTTGACTACTGAACAAGCATTTTCTGCTTGTATCAGAACCGATTTTTTTTTTTTTTTGGTTTGTTTTATTTCGCTTTTTCTCTCCAGCCTGGTACAAGCACTCTCACTGTCCCTGATGTCTGTTATGATCTGTTAGAGGTTGTTAAATCAAATAACCCAATATATGAGCTGCTGCTGTGGCTCCATGTCCCCAGGTGCAGCCAACAGGAAAACGGAGCACATTTTCCAGCTGGGAGCCCCCAGTATGTTTTATTTTATATTTATATACCCATTTATCTGCATATCCATGGCCAGTCACACAGATCAATAGCGACAGGAAACACAAACCAATGCCATCCACAGAAAAAACATCCATTTAAATGTACTGCACTCCCAGAAACATGAAAAGCTCCAATGGACCGATGCTGTTGCTCCTCTGAGCTGACCAGGACTGAAATTACTCCAGGAATACTCACACACACTCCAGGGGTTTTTCCAGGCTTGGATGGACTGTGCAGGAGCAAGTCTTCAAACCCTCAAGTCTTCCCCTTTGCTACCACCTGAACTTTTGAACCCTGATGCTTCAAAAGAGTCATAAAATATCCCATGTTGGAAGGGACCCACAAGGATCAAGTCCAACTCCTCACCCTGCACAGGGCACCCCAAAAATCCCACCCTTTGCCTGAGAGCATTGTCCAAATAAGCTCCGGCAGCCTTGGGGGTGTGACCACACTCTGGTGAGCAGTTCCAGTGCCCAACACCATCTGGGGGAAAGAATATTTTCCTAATATCTAAATAAACCTTCCCTGGTACAGCTTGAGGCCATTTCCCCTTGTCCTTTTGCTGTTGTCTGTGAGGAGAGAGCCGACCCCTTTTCATTTGTTTCTCAAGGTTGGGATTGAAGGCGCTTGAGACAGTAGTTCATGTTCAGACTCAGGTTTATTATTTCTTATCCGTGAAACAGCCTCACAACCATGAGTTTTGCAACCTTTCATTAGTAAGGCACAAAATGGCTAACTATCTCTTGTTACAAGGTCTTTTAAGACTAAAATATCCAATTAAGAAATGACACCTAGATTATTTTTCCCTTTTAACCCAATAAATGATCCCTCAAAGCCTGCAATGCAGAATTTTCTGTCTAATTACAAAACATCACCCAAACCCACGAAGAAGGAGGAAGAAGAAGGTAAAGAAGAACAACCTCCCTCCACCCTTAAACCTCTATCTTGCTTCATATTTATTTCTATATTCTAAAACCCCAAACTCCAAGTTTTCCACCCTATAATATTGCACACTTCTAACCAACTACACACCCGTAATGTCAGTGCTATCAATCGATTTTGGAAGTCTTCTCCACAGCCTCAGGTCAGTGTTCTCTTGTGGGTCTGTGCCTTTAACCACAGAAAGTTTTAAATTCTCAGCATCCAGGGTTCCAACACCTTTTTCTCAACAACCCTGATATATTCACACACTGCCATTAAAACCACCTAAGAATAAGTTTTCAAAGTCCCCAGTTCTCTTCTTTCTGCATCCCATAATGAATGCTGCTGGTTTTATGTCCTATTAGCCTACAACTCACTGGGTTCCCTATTTGGGATGATGGTTTTGTTGTTCTCCTGAGGATTAACCAGTTCAGTTCCCTTTGAGGTGATAATTCTCCATCTGTTTTCAGTCCCTTGACCTTCCTGAAGCCTTTGTGCTGATGGCGATGAAGGGTTAATGCCTCGTCTCTTGAAGAAATAGGAATCCAGCTCTTTTTTATACTGAAACATTCCCTGCCCTCACACATCCCTGCGGTGTCACTTTCCTCCTCTCAAAATCTGCTTGGGATGAGCAGATCAAGAGAAAAAGGCAAAAAGATCAGAAGCCACAGTGATGGCAGGGAATAAACTTACAATTTTAGTTTATTTCTGTTTTTTGGTTAATTCCATGGATGTCATGAAGCTGTTGGAAGCTGGTAACCCCAGGTGTCATAAGAGGTGGAGCTGGGAAATGCTGAGAACTTTTCCTCACACCAACTTTAGGACTTTTAGGACCTTTTTTATATCTTACAGAGGCAACTTTGTCTTGGAAAGGGGGCTGTGAAAATTCCCTGAGTTACTCACCTGGAGAAACCCCCTATGGATTTGGAAGCTATTGTCATGGAAAATGAAGGAAAAGGTTGGGGTTATGGGAACAGCAAGAGCTGGAGCCAAAGAGGAAAGGACAATAATTTTATTGTGTGAAAAGTCAGCTCTTATCCTCGGCTCTGTGCAGAGCCAGTGCCCTCAGGTCATTCCTCACCTCCTGAGCAATCTTTTCTCTCAGTCTAAGTGGCTGCAACCACCCAAGCTCCCTGCAGTTAGGAGGCTTTACTTAGGAGTCATCTGGGGACAAGTGCACAGGAGCTGGAAAATGTAATTATTGGAGAGATTTTGATTCAGGAGCCTATGCAAAGTTAAAAGTGCTTTGCTGGGGAAAAGGGAGAAAGAAGAACATAAAGGTCATTTAACAACCTGTCTGATAACAGTGAAATGCTCACACTTCACACAGATTTTGGCTAGACAAACTTTCCTGATTGCATTTAATGCCACCAGCTCTGAAAAACTGAAATCTCCTGTACTTAGATGCCTCCAATTCTTTTTCATACAAGTGCTGAAGCGATGAATATTTTCACATTTAAAAAAATGCAGCATCTGATTGAATGTGAAGGGAACTGTTCCCAAAATGAAACTGTAGCAGTTGGGCTGGAGAATATTTCCCATAGCCAAAAGCACTCTGGAAAGGTTATTATTACATAATGATGGAGATGTCAAAATTAAAGCAGGAACAAGGCCAGGATAATCAGGATTCAGCTCACCCAGATTTAGCTGTCTGAAGGGAAGGCTTCCAGTCAAATTCCAGTCAAAGCTACCAAGCTAGGAGGGGTTGATATGAATAAAATCATGGACTCTATGGCCTCACAAATCCATTTGGAAGCTTTGGAGATGCTCTGGAGAACTGCAGATGATTCTAG
The DNA here is from genome assembly GCA_019023105.1 of Diglossa brunneiventris. Classification (NCBI taxonomy): domain Eukaryota; kingdom Metazoa; phylum Chordata; class Aves; order Passeriformes; family Thraupidae; genus Diglossa; species Diglossa brunneiventris. The sequence goes on along the minus strand of CM032354.1, from coordinate 154,162,078 downwards.
CCATGGATCCAGAAGGACACAGGTGAGCTCTGTGTCTTGTGGATACCCTTAGACACCACAATGTGGAAAGAGGTTTTACAGCGACTTCTGTGAGCCAGAGAGAAGTTTGATAAGAGGATCATGTTTACCCCTGAAAGAATTTCTACCAAGGTCATTGACATAGAAACCAAGAAAGAAAGAAGGATAAATAAGAGAAATCTGCAACTGCCTATTCCAGTAAGCACTTTGTTTGTCTCTTGTGACCAATGAGTGAAGTGTGAACTTATGGGTTTTGTAAGAATGTAAAATGCATGCTTTTTATTCTTTTGTAGGAATAAAAGCCAGGCATGGTATAATAAAAACAGTTTGAAGCTTTCTGAAAATGGAGTGTGTTGCTTTGTATTGTCTCCATCTCAACTATGACACCACAAAATCACAAAATATGGGGAAGAGTCAAGCCCAGATTTTGCTCCACAGGGATGTGTCCACATCAACTCCTGGGAAAAGTGGGCACCTTTCCATAGGAACTGGCTCTGACCCACTGTGGGAGAAGGATGAGGTTGTTCCAAGTATCTTATCCCACAGCAGATGTTTGTTTGGATGGGGCTTTAAATCCCACTACCACCCTTACTGTTATTTAACTTCCTTTCCTCTTTATCTCCCTTTCTTCTATTTACACCCAAGACTTCTCAGATATTCTGGCATTTCCAAACACGTCTCTAGCTCTGGAAGGATGTGAGTAACTCCAGGTTTCCAGTCCTGTGTGGATGCGTTTAATATCCCAGAGCATCCCAAATGCCACAAAACATCTTTTGTGAGCAACTGAGTGGAGCCCTCAGCATGTGCTCATTGCCCTCAAAATATGATAAATGTTTGTATCATGTTCTGGAAATAATTTGTAGAGTTTGGGATTTCCCTCTGTGTGATTTTGGAAATGTGTTGCTGAGGAAAAAGTGGCCTTGAATTCAATATTTGTATTTTTAAAAACACCCAATGTCTGTCTTTGATTTTTTGTTGATTTTTTATTGTTGATTTTTATTTTTTCCTCCTTTTGTTTATAATTAAGTCACCCAAAAAACCCAGCTTGTCTTTTTTCCAACAGAAACTCCAAAACTTTGAAATGGAAATGTATTTGTTTTTCCATAAAATCTCTGGAAAATAAACCACATCTTTGTGTAAGCTCAAGACTGGTTTGTTTGCTTGTTTGTTTTCTCTTCCATGAGCTTTATGCATTCCAATTTATCACTGCAGGGTCACATGAAAGTCGTTTTCTTTTCCTTTTTTTTTTTTTTTTTTTTTTTTTTATCCCTTCAAATAAATGATGGAAAGGCAGCACGGAAGGTGCTGTGTAAAAGGCACTCTCTGATATCATTAACATGTGAAAAGAACTTGTCAAGGATAAAGTTATGCCAGTTCTTCCCTCATGACTGCAAACATTTCCCTCTGTACCTCTGTTTTTTCCAAGCACTCCTCAGCAGGGCTGTTCCCTGTGCTGAAGTTGCCATTTCCAACAAAGCAGATGATTTATCACTTTTATATCTGCATTGATTCTGATGTCAAACTGGACAAAGATGCATCTGAAACAAAAATGACTGAAGAGTGAGGAAAATTGATTTCTGGAATATTGATATATGGAAGAGCTCTAGTGCTTTGCACTTTGGAAGAGCACTAGGAATTTTTATAGGACCGTGGTCAAACTGGCTGGAGGTAACAGGGAGTGAAGATCTTCACTGGGATGAGCTGAACTTTAGCTATTTTTAGGGTGAAATCCTTGGTTCAGGCACTGTTGATTATCCCTGGGAAAACACAGATTTACAAACCCTGAATAACGTGGAATCATGGAATGGTTTGGGTTGGAAGATACCTTAAGGATGATCCTATTCCACCCCCTGCCATGGGCAGGGACACTTCCACTATCCCAGGTTGCTCCAAGCCCTGTCCAGCCTGGCTTTGGACAATTCCAGGGATGGGGCAGCCACAGCCTCTCTGGGCAACCTGTGCCAGGGCCTCACCACCCTCTCAAGGAAGGATTTCTTGTATCTAATCTAAATTTACCATCTTTTAATTTAAAACCATTCTGTAGAAATTTTTCTGGGGGATTTTTAAGCTTGTGGTTAATAAGCAGGTTTAACAGATGTTTTTAACCATGAGATTTGGAGTTGACACAACATAAGGTTGGAGAGTAGTGGGCAAAATCCAGCTGTGCTTTGTCACTGAGCAACTGGTGGTTGCTGCTGGTGGAATTCCAGAAAGGAGCAATGAGATGGAATTCTCTGGAGTTTTTGTTTGAGATGAAAAATTTTCACTATAGCATCATGATCTTATTTTGGATGGGCTTGGTGGAAAGAAATCCCCATCCTGTGGATCACTGATGTCACTCCTCACGTCATCATCAGACAGGATGATGTCATCAGACATCATCCCTTATCCCTGGTAAAGACTTCTCTGGGAAAAGGGTCCAGAAATGTTGCAATTCTATGAATGGAATGGTTTGTGTGGAATGAAACCTTAAAGATTATCCAGTTCCAACCCCAGGGAAATTTTCCATATCCCAGGTTGCTCCAAGCCCCATCCAACCTGTCCTTAAATATTTCCAGGGATGGAACAGCCATAGCTCCTCTGGGCAAACTCTACAGGATGTCACTACCCTCACAGGGAATCATTTCTTCCTAATATCCCATCTAACCTTATTCTCTTTCAATATGAAGTCATTTCCCCATCCTGTCGCTCCAGGCTCATGGGATATATGGATGTGATCCCAAAGAGGGAAACTGAGGCATGAAGAAATAGGTTCACTGTTGTGACTTGGTCTGTGGGGTAGAAGTGAAATCTCAAAGGTGTCTTTTGTGTGCTAAGAACCAGCCTCTTCTCGTCTACAGGTGAGAAATAATTTGAATTTCAGCATTTACTCCGCTTTAATAAAAAAGAGAAAACTGAGTCCTCGAAGAGATCAGTTTCCATCGATAAAAAAATTAGAGATTAAAATGTTCAGAAGAGAATAAAGATCTCTGAGCTCCTGTGGAGAAATTCTGTATTCTTCATAAAGCCCTCATGGATTTCAGGGAAGAAGGCCAAGGAGGGATTATGGGAAGGCATGGAGATCTCTCTGGTTTGTGAGGGGAAGAAGAGCACAGAGATAAGAGCGTCTTATCTTGTATTTCATAGCTGTGTTAGTCTCTGCTGAAGGATTAGGATCTGTAACATCCAGATGCTGGGTAAGTGGGGTTCTCCCTCGGGTGAAGGTGTCTGAAAGGTGCCTGAGGGTATCTGAAACGTCTCTCCAGGGCTCAGAGGTGGACAGACAGACCCACACCCCTCTGGAATGCTATTGGGATGCTGAGAATCCTCCTGGGATATCACTAAGAGCTCAGAATACAATCATAGAATCATGGAATATCCTGACTTGGAAGAGACCCACAAGGATCATCAAGTGCAACTCCTGGCCCTGCACAGGACAAACCCAAAAATCCCTTCTTGAACTACTTGACCTGAGCAGAAAGTTCTCCTCTCCCTCACAGCTCCTCTGGATTTGCATTACCTTTGCTTATCTTTGTTCTGCAAAACAAAAATGTAATTTATTATTATAAAATCCACATTACTTGTAACAATGCAATGTTCTCTGCAATGACATTCAGACCAGGAAGGTCCAAAACCACATTTCCCACCTCAGTCACCACAGGCCACCATAAGAATTATAAGGAATGCCACAATTCCAGGAGGTGGAGCTGGGAGAAAGGATTCTTTCAGATTAAATTGCATTTAAACCCAGAAAGCACTGAAGTTATAAAATGGGAAGAGCTCTGGGATGGATGTTGAACACCCAGCCCAAGTGGCCTGGATTCCTTGGAGCAGGCATGGAAAGCCTGGTGTTTGATGCTGTGCTCAATGCTTCCATTTCTATCCAAGAGGCAGAAAGAAAAATGGAATCAGTAAAATAAAATAAAATGAAATAAAATAAAATGAAATGAAATAAAATAAAATAAATTAAATTAAATTAAATTAAATTAAAAAAAAACCTGAGCAATTCATTGACTCATTTGTCAGCACGAAGGGTTCATGGTGGGATCCTTGAGGTGCAGGACCAGGAGTTGGGCTCGATGATCCTTGTGGGTCCCTTCCAACTCAAGATACTCCATGTTTTTTAAACATTTAAAAATGTTGGGCATTTATTTGACAAAATCAAGAGGGGACAAGGCAACATCCATGCTGAAAACTCCAATTGCTGTTAATTCTTGTTTTCAGCAGACCAGGCCTCTGACACTCACTCCAACCTTTATCATTCCTTCAATTTATTTTCTTTAGCTCTAATAAATTTTCCATGTCCCACTGCCCAAACCCGATGAAGTTTGCTGTGTCCTATTAATTTGGATTGTCACTAGAAAGCAGCACTTGTATTTAACACTGTTTTTCTGTGCTGAAAATAACAGATTTTTCAAAAACAAACAGCAAAACAGTGTTATTTTCTATTTTTTCTCCCAAAGCTGATGGAAAGCAAGAGGGTGCCTTTCTTTGTCTCACCATGGGGATGCAAATACAGCCAAGAGATGAGCTGAGCTTAGATCAGGCCCTTGGTGAGCCGGGCTTACTCATGCAGAGCATTTGTAACACATTTAACAGCAACAAAAAGCATGAGTCCTGCAGCAGTGCTGGATTAGCAGGGACCTGGAACAAGATATTAATTATTTAGAGCTACATCTGGAGAAATTGAGTCCTTTACCCTCTGGGACCACCCTCCCCTCTCTCTCAACCTGCCATCAATTCATTCCTGAGATTAATTCAGAGCATGTTTCTCCTTCTCCAACACTGCTCTAAACTGAGGGAAAGCACATTCCTGTAAGCAGTGGAATTAAATTTGCCATACAGAGATGAAATAAGCTCAGCAATGTCTAAAAATTGATATAAACCCTGAAGTTTAGAGATTATTATGTCTGAATCTTTATTTTTCTGTGGAAAACCAAAAAAATCACTGGGATGCTTTCTGAAAAAGGTTTATTATCACTTTGGACTAAGCTCCTTTTTATTTTTCCTGTATTTATTTATTCTTCCCTTCCCATCCTGTCACGGGATCCCATGAGAAGAGCTCAGCACTTAAAACAAGATGGTTTTGGGCTGTCACTGATGCCAAGATCTGGTTTGGGCTTGATATGGTTTTTGGACATTTTTTTTAAGTAAAAGGATCTGGTTTTAGGCTTTTTTTTTAAAGTAAAAGGATCACAGTGAAGATTAAATTCTGCTCCAAGTCTTCAGTCCCTGTTCCAGGTCCAGGGAGAGACTTCAGGCTGCTTTGGTGAATCTGGGCTTGCTCCCTTCAAACTCATTGTTTCCACAATGATCTACTAATCCTAATTTTAAGGCACTTTTTAATCCTTTAACTGGTAAACTCTTGGAAAAAAATAGTTTATTTTGGACCCTTGATAGGATAAAATTCAGAATCTTGTCTTGTAAGTGAGGAACACCAAACCTTCCAACTCCAAGTGCTCTCTGACCTGCAATTGTGGCTACAAATCTCCAAACCTTGTCACCCCCACATCTCCTGGGCTCCATTATCTCGAGTTTTGCAGCACAAAATCTGGGACTGTGGGAGCTGGTGGCTGAATTAGGGTTTCTTCAGCATCCTCGTCTGCAGGAGCATCTGGCGGTGATTTCTCTTTGCACATGGCTCGTTGCCTGAATGAGATTTATTGTGATTTATGTAAACACAGCAGGCAGAGGCTTTGCCAGCTACACAGGGAAATGGCTCATCAGCTTTGCTCCAGGAAACGACACCCAGGGGAGGCCTGGAATCTCCTCACTTCCAGCTTTAAGGTTTGCAAACAATTCCGGCCGGAGAGTGGCGGCACCTGTACCGGGCAAAACCCAACTTAGCAGAAAGTCTGGGCTTGCCAGGGCCAGAGCATGGCTGGTGAATGGGGAGTAGCCAACGCATCCATCTGGAGCAGATGGGGAGGATGGATTTGGGATTAATGGGCTGGACTAGGATGCACAAGCCTGGGTTCTGTCTAGAGAGGGATTGATATTTAGCTCATCTCTCCTTGGGGCTGAAGGATGTACTTGAGGTGTCTTCACGTGGGTTTTGGTGCCACAATTGTGGTTTAAAGCAAATTGTTTTGTTCCTGAGGGTTTTGGTTTGCCCATCAGTTTCACATCAAGGAACAGGGGCTACTCCCAGATCCAGGGAATTCTGAGATTCCTAGAAACTTCCATGGACTGAAATCTGAAACCAAGAAGAACTATTAGGGGATAGCACAATACTCCAACTTTTTTAATCAAGGATCACAATCAAAAGAAAAGAAAACAAAAGGAAAATGAAAGTGGAGATGATACTGATCTGCAGGAAATAACTCCATGCATCATCATTCCCTCCTCCCCCTCTTCCCTCCCCTGCTACAGCTGCAGCCATGGAGATTTATGGATGCACACATTGTAATTTGCTTTGTTTTGTCTGGAGGAAGACACAGCTGTACAGAGCTACTTTGTCAGGAAAATGTCACATTGCACTTAATTGCCTGATAAAGAATGACAAGTCAGAAACAATATCATTATCCTGTTTAACTTCTTCTTCCCCCCCCCCCCAATATATAATTTAAAATTTATAAAGTTTAGGTTTAAAGGGAAGAAAGTTGTTGTGAGATTCTCAGTAATGATTTTCCACCTGAAAAACCATGCAGTGAAATGCTGTCATCTCCTCACACTTTCCCTTCATATTTTAGGGTAATAATCAGTGTTGACTCCTTTCTTACTGAAACATCTGCTTTGTGCTTCCATGGGTGAGTTGAAAAACACATAGAAATTAATTTGGGCAGCAATTAATTGATTTATGGGTTTAGCAAATGGAGCTAAACTCTCCTGGAGCCCCTCAGTTGGGAGCTGTGGGTGTTCAGCCTGGAGAAGGCTCCTGGGAGGCCTCAGAGCCTCTTCCAGAGCCTGAAGGGACTCCAGGAGAGATGGAGAGGGAATTTGGACATGGAATGGAGGGATAGGACACAGGGAATGGCTTTAAGATGGAAGAGAGAAGGTTTAGATGGGATTTAGGAAGAATTCTTCCCTGTGAGGGTGATGAGGTCCTGGCACAAATTGCCCAGAGAAGCTGTGGTTGCCCCATCCCTGGAAGTGTCCAAGTCCAGGTTGGATGGGGTTGGATCAACCTGGGCTAGTGGAAGGTGTCCCTGCCCATGGCAGGGGGTGGAATTCCATGGTCTTTAAGGTCCCTTCCAAACCAAAACACTCTGGATTCCATTCCATGATTTCTGGAGCCAGGAGGCAGCACTGGGTGTGACCTTGGTTTGTGTGAGCACCCGAAATCTCTGGGAAAGGAATTAGGACTTCTAACAAAATCCCCGTCTGGGAACCGTCACTTCCTTTAGAAAGGGGGAAAAGAAGAGCCAAGAAAAGCCCCACATAATCTCCATTTAATTCTGTGTGAAGAATTCCCCCATGAAATCATACCCTGTTTTTCAGCTGCATTGCCATCAAAATATGTGAATTCAAATCAGAGGATTTCAGGGTTCAACAAAACCATCTCCTGACACCTCTCATGCCAGCGATGGTCAGGTTTGTACCTGTGACCATCCTTCTGCTTCAGCCCAGGGATTTACAACAACCTGGTTTGGGATGAAATTAAATACAATTTTCCAAGCTCACAATCATTCTTGGATCAAACAAAGCACCTTAAAATTTATGGAAGAATATTTCAATATTTTAGGAACTTAAAAGAATCTGTTGCTCCTTTTTCAGCTCTTGGTGTCTGCATAGAATCTCTGTTGTATTTTGTAGGATATTGAGTGGGGGAATCTGAATCTCTCTGGCTGCTGGGAGAGATGTCCTGGGAAATGGTGACTTTGTGCATGTCATTTTTATACTTTTCCTCTTGAATCTGTGATTCTGGGAAGGAGGAGATGTATCATATTTGCCTTGAGCGACCTGCAGAAAATAACCTCAGGTTTGGGAGCAATCCCTGAAGAACCTCTTGGGATATTTTTTGCCTTTTCCAATAGTTTCTATTTTCCATGGGCAGCTACTTGAAATCTGTGTTTTAGGTGGGTTTTAATCTCTTTTTCTTACTCATTAGTCACAACATGAATGTGAGAAGTCACTTGTTCACAAAGGTTAGAGGGGATTGTTTGGGAAAAATACTTAGGTAAAATCCCCTGGATAATGGGTTGGAACATTTTATTCAGCTATGGGAATATCAGTCAAGGGAAATGCCTGTGGGAAATAACAGGAATACATAATAGCTGACATTTCCACTGCTGCAGGAATTGTTCACGATTACTGTACAACTCCATTAGTTTTGTTAAAGAAATTGTTCTTTTTGAAGCTGGAGATTAACACCTTTGTATCCAGGCTTTCCACATGTCCATGGAAATTTATTTTGCAGGATGCTGTGGCAGGAACCAAACCACACTCTGGTTTTTTAGATTCGCTGCAGGATAATTTTGGAAAGAGCCAAACTGGAATAAAACCACTTACTGTGGGTCTTATTAATGGTGTAGCCATGAAAATGTGGGCTTAGAGAATCTGTTTCACAACCTGCAGAGCTCTAACCACAGAGTTAGAATATTTTGTGGAAAAAGATGGATATTTTAAATTCCATCCCAGGACATTGTCACCACAGCACTTTGCTGGGCTTCATTTCCCTGCTTGGAGTAATGTAATGGTTTTCAGTCTCAATTTTTAGTGCTGAAAATAAAGATAAACCTATTTATCATTTTATTGTTGTTGTTGTTTATTAATAGAAGAGCAGTCGGTCTTTTCTGAAGTTAATGGTAGCAATCAATGAGCAAATGAAAATATTTCCCTGTTTCGGAAGTTTGTGGAATTATTGAGGATTTTTTCTTCTCTGTTTGTCTCAGGAGTGGGAGGCTGCCCTGGCTGAAGCATCCAGGATTTATGCTTGTATTTTTCGATCTGGATTTTGGGGCATTATAAGTTGGATCCCTGTCCTTTTTTCCTCTTTGACAAATGTGAATTACCACAAGCAAATCCAATCTCCACAATGGCTCCTAAAAAACTTTTCCTCAAGCATTACAGACCCAGTTTTGTTGGGTTAATTGGACCAAGGGTGAAGAACTTGCACCTCACACAATCTGGGCACTGGATTATTTTTTGTTTATCCTCCTTCCTGAAAAGATTCTCTCTCACATCTCCTTTCTTTTGTCTTTGTGACATCAAAGGTCAAAGGTGACACCAGCCCTTGCAAAGAAGCTGCTCTCCATTCCTTGGAAAGCTGCTCAAGTTGCCTCTGTCTCACACATTTGGGCTCTGGATCCCAAAAGGACAAAGGTGCCCCTCCAAAAGTCTGTCTCTGCTGCCACATCTGCCCATTCTCCATTCATTCTCCAGGTATTTCCTGCTGAATATTCCTGGGAGCAGGAGCTTCAATATTACGCAGAGCCAAGGTGCAACCAATTGCATAACCAACAAAATTCTCCAGTGAGAAAGGAGAAGGTCCCTGGAAATGTTTAAAAAAAAAGGACATGGAGTTTCCAGACTTCTGAATTAAAATGTGGACTGGTGAACGAGGCCTGTCTCAGTTGCAGTCAAACTTCTTTCTGCCCTAAAGAGCTTTTTCTCTTGGCAGATGTCTACAAACATGTTTGTGAAGACCAAGACAGATTTCTCTCTCTCAGGGAGCCTAAAATGTTCTCTTTTCTCTTAGTTCCTGACTGTAGAGTTGCCTTCTACTTTGTTCACTTGGAAATTATGGGATTTTTAAAATAAAAACCTATTAAAAAAGAATATAAAAGATGACATGAGATACAGAACTGGTTTTAACTGCCTCCAATCCAACTGAATAAGTGGAGATGTCATATCAAGGGCGTGTGACCATTGTATGAAATGTGATGCAAAGACAACAAAGTTTTGTGTCCAGGCTGAAAAATAAAGGGACCACAAAGTGTCAGGAAAGCCCATGAAATTCTGAGACTTTAATTTTTATTTCTGTTCACACATTCCTCTTAGGAATATGGAAAAAGGCATAACTCTTAAATTAATCTCAGTGTCCTGGACCAGTACAGTGGGCCCATTCTTCATTGCAAAGATAGGTTAGGAAAAGCATCTGTGAGGGAAAATGCAATTTGATTCCAAATATTGGTGTCTGCAAAAATTGGAATTTAGTGAGGATTTAGCCTAAGTAAGTTGTCATTGATCACATATGAGGGAACTTTGAGCTGCCATGAGAAGAAGAAAACATCCCTCCACAGGCTGGAGAGAATAGGGCAGAAAAATCACATCAGACTTGCCCCAAAGCCTCTTTCCCTGTCTAAAAACTCCAGGGATACAAATAATCTCTCAGCCTCCATTAATGTTTCTCTGAAAGAGTGAGGCATCTGGGAGGTTTGTGACAATGAAATGTCAACATGATGTTAAAAGGGAAAAAAAATGTTCCCCATGGATGCTTGGAGAAGGGAGCTGCAATGGATCTGAGGAGCTTGGCGCTGTCTGCGCAGGAATTTTTCCCCTCTGCATATCTCCTTTGTTTTTTATAAATTTTCCTTCTGGATAAACTGCAGAAGCAGCTCCTGAAAAGTCAGGAGACATCAAGACCCTGTGGGCTTTTCTTATGCCACTTTTTTTTAATTGCCAAACTTGCTGTCAATCCCAGGTTTAATAGCTACTCCAAGGTAAGACAATGGCTCCTAGGAGAGCACCAGGGGTCACAGTTGTCACCCTGCAGACCCTCAGTGCCCAGAGGCTGATGGAGAAACCAAAACAGGAAAATTACCTCTCAGGGAATCATTACCTGCGGATGCTGTTAGTGCTGCTGGAGAAGAGCTGGAAAACAAAAAGTTGGAAAATTGAGGAGCTCCAGAGAGCAACTTTGAAACTGGAGCAGAATCTCTTGTACATGAAGGTCTCACTGGGAAGAAATGCCTTGGCATGGTCCTGATTCATTGATCCTGTTTCTGCTGCTCTGACAGAACTTCTCAGCCCTCTGTAGCCACCAGAGTAACCTGCTTAAGGACTTGCAAGCCCACAGAAATCACCCATCCCATCCCATCCCATCCCATCCCATCCCATCCCATCCCATCCCATCCCATCCCATCCCATCCCATCCCACAGATGGAAGAATCCCGTGGATGGATGAATCCATTAATGATGGATGACTCCGCGATGAAGCACTTGTCAAAAAAAAAAAAAAAAACAAAAAAATCACAAAACCAACTGAATTTGGATTTCCCTACATTTGTGTGGAGCTGTGCTGCCCTCAGGCTCAGGGATACTCCAAACCAGAGTTTTGCAATTATTCCTGCTGGTTTGGGATAAAATTCCTGCTGGTTTTCTGGTTTGGAACAGGGAGCTGCCCTGTTCATGGAATCATGGAATGGTTTGGGCTGAAAAAGAATTCCAAGATCATCTCATTACAGTTTTCTGCCATGGTCAGGGGCATCTTTCACTATCCCAGGTTGATCCAAGCCCATCCAACCTGGTCTTGGATACTTCCAGGAATGGGGCAGCCACAGCTTCTCTGGGAAACCTGTGCCAGGGCCTCACCACCCTCACAGGGAAGAATTTCTTCCCAATATCCCACCTAAATCTACTCTCATTCAAATCTAGAGCCATTCCCCCTTGTCCTGTCACTGCACGTCCTTGTAAAAGGTCCCTTCCAACCCAAAGCACTCTATGATTCTATGATTACTTTATTAACATCTGTTAATTAAGTGGCAGTAGGTGAACCTCACATTCAAGACTGGTATTAGCAATACAACAGATAAGTTGTAATATGAGACACATAAAAATGTTAACAAACACTCTAAGAAATCCAAACACCTTTCTTTAATTATTGCTGAGTGTGAACACTTCAGCTCCCTCACAAAACTTATGGATTGAAGAGAATCTGGATTTGTTCTCTCTCCTCCATCATCCTGCAGAAGATGTGGCTGCTAAAATTGTTGCATTTATAAATTATCATGTAATTTTCATAAAACTGCTGTGTTTTAACCCCAGAGATACTCAGTCATCCCCCCAGTGAATAGAGGAGAGAATTGAAAGGATAAAAGTGACAAAACTCCCGAGTTGAGATAAAATCAGTTTAATAATTTCTCCAATAAAGTCCAGTTTTATGGGTGTGTGCCTTTGCCTCCAACCGCCCCCTTTAGCACACTTTGATAAAACCAGGCCATTAAAAAGTAAAATAAAAGAGATGACTTCCAAATTAGATAATAAAGCTAGGGCCGAGCAGGTCATTAGTGGCTGTGAATTTTTTATGGCTGTGCCATTGAGCAAGATGGGGAGGGAAACAGGAGCATTTTGCTGGGGGATTGGTCTCTCCTTGGATTTAACAGAACAGAGAGTGCCTGACCCAGCTGAAGTCATCCAAAACAAAAACAGGAACAGTCACAAATCTTTCCAAAACCCTTCTGCTGATTGCAGGTAAGACCTAGGGCAGTAAGAGCTCAGACTTCAGTGGTTTCCAGCTTTATTACAAATTCAGGTTGTATGTAAAAGGTACATCAATTGTTTTTTGTCTCTTTCTTTGCACTTGTTCAGGTGATAAAGTGGAGCAATGAAGGCAGGATAAAAACTCTCTTGGGTTAAATGAACCCAAAACAATCAACTCCTTTTGTTGAAATAAGCTTTCAGCTTGGGTTGAGCAGAGGAGCTACTCAACCAGCATCAAAATATTTTTGCCTCTTAATGGTTTGTTGTTTGGGGCTAAATTTCTAAATTAAATATTGTCCGTGAGCAAAGAAAAAGGACCTCATCCCTAGAGAAATCCTTCTTTTCCACTGAGGAATTCAGCTGTTAAATGGACCTGAATTGTTTCAGTCCAACAGTTCTGAAGAACAAAAATACTTCAGCTCTTTTTGTTTTTTTTTTCCCTCCTGCATTAATGCCAATTCACTGAGTTTTTAGGGACTTATTCTGTTACTCCTCTGCTGGTATCTGCGGAGCTGCTCACGGCAAAGTTTCTCTGTGTAGACAAACGTAGTGTAAAATCTACAGTAACAATGGATAGGAGGCAAATGCCACAATCCCTGTAATTCCTATTCCTGTTTCTATTCACAATGGGGAATAACCTCAAGTTTCTCCAGGGGCAGTTCAGGTTGAATACCCTGAAAATTTTTTTCATAGAAAGAGTGGTTAGGAACTGGAACAGGCTGTACAGGGAAATGCTGGAGTCACCATCTCTGGAAGTGCTCTAAAAATGAGCAGATGCATCACTTTACTACATGGCTTAGTGAAGATGGTGGTGCTCAGCCAAGGGTTGGACTGGATGACCCTGGAGGTCTTTTCTAACCTTAATGAATCCACAGTTCTGTGGTTTTTACTTTGGAAGCAGATGTACATTGTCCTGGCTGGGCCTGAGCCAGCTGTGAATGAGAAGGAACGAGGGCATGGATTGCACAGTGCTAATTGAAGAAGAATTAAAGAGAAATTGTCCACCCAACTCTTTTTCCATATGTGAGAAACACTGTAATGTATTTATCACACATAGGATCCTGGAATGGTTTGGGTTGGAAAGGACCTTAAAGATCATCTCCTTCCACCCCCTGACATGGGACACCTTCCACTAATCCAGGTTGATCCAAGTTCCATCCAACCTGGCCTTGGACACTTCCAGGAATGGGGCAGCCTCAGCTTCTCTGGGAAACCTGAGAGGTTTCACCTTCCCAGGGAGGAATTTCCTCCCAATATCCCATTTCACCACATAAAATAAACCAATTCTAGACCATAGTAGTCCATGCAGACCAGAGAGGACAGATGGGCTTGCTCTGTTTCACTCCTGATATATTGTCTCCTTATTTTGACTTTGTTTTTCACTTTCAAACTTCCGCTTTCAAACTTCCACTTCTGCTTTGCTTCTCACAACGATGGACACTGTAAGCTGTGAGTCACAGTCACTGCTCAGCCAGGAGAAAATACAAAATCCATATCCAAACAGAAATGTGCAGCTGGAGACAAATCTGATTGTTTTCTTCCTCCTAAAGTGGATGAGCAAACCCAGAACTTAAGGATTCATTCAGCCTTGAGATGATGTGATCCATATTACTTCACTCCCACCAAGGGAGAATTTTTTGTGAGGAGCAGGATTGAAATGAAGAAGGTTGAGGTGCCCTAAACTCTTCTGATCTCTCTCTAATTCACAGATCCTTATTATTCATCACCACACAGTCTTGAGGGAACTGTTAAGTGAGGTATCACTTAGTCCTGTGGTGTTCTGAGAGGGCCACATTATCTACTTTAACCAGGAACCTGCGGTGAATTAGATCATTAGGCAGAGATGGATTTGACACATAAAAAACTTGTATCTCACATCATTAACGTTCAAATCACCTTCTACACTTTATTTCCCTAAATAAAATGATTTGGAAGACTGCAACAATAGGGGTTGGTGGCACTGAAGCCTCACTAGGCACGATTTCAGGGGATAAAACATGACAGGAAGGATCGGACATGTTTTGAACATCTCCAAATATTAAAATTTCTCATTTTTTTCATCTGCTGCTTCTTTTTTATTTCTCTGAGTGAACAAACCCAGATCTCAGAAATTATATTACCCTCAGAGTGTAATTGCTCTGGGAAGTACTTGGTCCCTGTAGTGATAAGAAAAATAGTTGGAGATGTGGATGAGGGAAACCTGGGGAGGTGGGATGATACAACCCTGTAGCCTTGAGTCCTAACAGAGTTTTTTCATCTCCAAATTAAGATTATTCCAGACCTTTCTCTGCTTCTTCAGCATTAGCTCTTCAAAATGCTGCTGGATTGCCTAAACCATAAAAAACCCTGAATTTTGAGTGCCCACCCTGAGCTGTGCCAAACCTTGTTGAACAAATATATTCCAATGAACTCTGGGATGGGTCCTTGGGATCAATTGCAGAATCTGTCTCAACTAAGCATGGCACCAACAGCCTACAGGTCAGATGGATTTGAGCTCAAATTCACATTCCCTACATTATCTGAGTGTCCAAAAGGTTGTAATTATGGCAATTTAGCCATAATTATCCAGGGGTAGATTGGATGGAGTAACGTCCCCATCTGGACCAGCAGATGAAGGTTTGAAGGACATCCTGAAGTCTAGAACACCCATATCAGGAAACTAAATTGCCCTCCAAACAGAAGGTGCTCCAGACTAATGTGAAGGAGGTAATTTTTGCAAGAGATTTGAGAAACAGTGGCTGAAAGTGGAAGTAGGAGCAAAAACAAAGTGGAAATTTTTCACAGGTAATGTAATTAACTGTCAGACACGGTTACCACAAGTGGGAGGAAAATTTCAGCTTGGAAATACCTCAAAAAAGAAGAGGCTTTAAAAATTTCAGCTTCTTATCTACTGTTCTAGAGAAGAGACAGAAAATGTTGAAACAAGATTTTTGCAGAAAGATGAACTTGATAATCAATAATATTCTATTAGAGTATCATAGAGTCACAGCAGGGTTTGGGTTGGCAGGGACCTTAAAGATCATCTATTTCCATGCCCCTGCCATGGGCAGGGACATCTTTCACTTGACCAAGTTGAAATATTCCTATTTCTTGATTAGTTCAGCGTGAACTACCCAAAAGCAAATCTCTCTGCATGATCTCAAACCAGAATTCTATGAGAGATCAGGGATGGCAGCAGGTCCTCCATGAGCTTCCTCACAACATTAAATTCCTCTCACATTTCCCTTCAGAATCCCAGAATTGTTTAGGTTGGAAAAGACCCCCAAGATCATGGAATCCAACCTGTGACTCATCTCCACCTTGTCACTCAGCCCAGAGCACTGAGTGTCACATCCTTGGACACCTCCAGGGATGAGGATTCTGCCACCTCCCTGGGCAGCCCCTTCCAATGCCTGACAACCCTTTCCATGAATAAATTCCTCCTAATTCCCAACCTTGTTGCAAAAAATCCGTGCTCAAAACTTTTCAATTATTAACCAAACCACACTGACATTTGAGTGCTAACATGGAAATAATGACAGGGTAGCAGAACATCATGGAAATTATCTGCATGAAAATTCCTGAAGTAGCTGAGGCCCTGAGGACTGAAACAGCGCAATTGTCAGAAGGTTGATATTCCCTCAGAATTTCCCCCTCTTCACAGTGAAAACAGCCAGGCAGTTAGGCTGGAAGAGAGCTCAGGATGTCAAGGAAATCTGATGTTTATTTCACAGCAAAGATGGATTTCCTGAGCAGTTGGAGAAGCTAAAATACACCTGCTCATTTTGCAATTCCAGAGGGAAAATGCTGCTGGTCATGGGGCAAAGAGTTTCCTTTAGGAATCAAAGAATCTCAGGATGGTTTGGGTTGGAAAAGACTTGAAGATCATCTTATTCCAACCCCCCCTGCCATGGGCAGGGACATCTTCTACCATATCAGGTTATTCCAAGCGCCATCTAACCTTCCCTGAGCATTTCCATGGATGAAACATGTGATATATTTGAGAGAAATATTTGGTTTAGCAAGACACCAGGCATGGAAACTGGGCAGACCTTCTACAGCCAAGACTGAAAGGCTCAAGAGTGAAGATTTATTAATATGGGATTGTGGTAGGTGTCAAACTTTGCTACTCAAACTTCCAGGTGTTCTAATCCTCATAGAATCATCCAGAGTTTGCAATAATAATTTAATGTTAGTTGATGACAATAAAGATCCCTTGATCTGCATGCTGGAGGCCAGAAGGGAATGTTTAGGTATTTATTAAGCATGGATGAATATTATTTTAAGGTATTATGGAGAATATTTCTATAACTGCTCACAGTGTCTTTTCTAACTCCGATTGTTTTCCAGTTAATTGTCCCTTGTTAGTCAGGGTCTGTTGCTGTTTTCATGGTTAAAAGGAAGCAAAATTTAACACTGGCTGGCTGTTAAATCTCTGAGAGGGTTTTAATTCCATCAGTTGTTCATCCATGCACGTTCAGCAGGATCCAGGCTTTTTATTTTTGGAACATCTCACTGGGAAAGGAAGAGATTGTCTCGCTTCCCTATTGGTATTCCCTTAGTCTGAGTGTGGGATCATGGCCTGTGCTGACTCGTCTGAGAGAAAAATAAAAGAAAAAAAGAAAAGAAAAAAATAAAAAGAAAATAATAAAAAAGAGTAAGAAGTAATGCTTCTGGTAACAGGTCCTGACTCCTGGAGAATTTTTTTCTGTGGATTTAGATCAGTGGCAGCCCATTCTTCATTGTCCCTCAGAGAATTACTGCAGACATCAGGAGAGTGGAGCTGCCCTGCTGGGAATAAAGCCATATCCAGCTTTATGATAGGGTTTTCCAATAGAAATCCCAGCCTGGTGAAAGGGCACAGGTAAGGAGACAGAAGCACAGAGCAGACTCCTCAGCAGCTGTGTGCACTGGGGAGTTTTCAGGGACCTGGCAGTTTTCCTTCTCTGGGAGATTTATTTTTTTTCTTATGGAAGCGAAACCCATTGAAAAACTGGAAAAAGTCCCATGAAAGCCATCAACCTGCTCAGGGAGCTGAAGCACAAGCACAGAAAATGGGTGAAGGAGTGGACCTTGAAATGAGTCCAGAGGAGGCCACAAAGATCTGAGGACTGCAGCTCCTTTGCTCTGGAGCCAGGCTGAGGGAGATGGGAGTGTTCACCTGGAGAAGAGAAGGTTTCAGGGAGACCTCACAGCCCCTTCCAGTTCCTAAAGAGGCTCCAAGAGCTGGAGAGGGATTTTGGACAAAGAATGGAGTGGCAGGACAAGGGGGAATGGTTTCCCACTGCCAGAGGGCAGGGTTAGATGGGATACTGGGAAGAAATTCTTCCCTGTGAGGGTGGTGAGGCCCTGGCACAGGTTTCCCAGAGAAGCTGTGGCTGCCCCATCCCTGGAAGTGTCCAAGGCCATGTTGGACAGGGCTTGGATCAACCTGGGATAGTGGAGGTTTTCCCTGTTCATGGCAGGGGTTGGAATGAGATTATCCTGAAGATCCCTTCCAACCCAAACCATTCTCTTACTCCATGATTCTTCTGGAGTTAAATTACATGGGACCAGAGTTATGTCCATGGTCTCCTTGGTGTCCCCAGATCCTCAGCCTTGCTCTTCTGGAAGGCATCACCAGAGCTGGGCATAAAGAAATATGTGAGGGCCCAAGAAAATGACCACACCAAAGGTTTCCATGTGGACATCTTGGACTTCTCAACAGAAATGCAAAATCTTTGAGTTGAACTCCAGAAAAAATGGCTTCTATTTGGAAAAGGGCAACAGATTCCAGGAGATTTTGATGAATAAATCTCAGCAAAAGCCAGCTCGAGTTCCCTTAAGGAGATGATAATGCCAGCTGAAAAATGATGATGTTTGTTGATGAATAAGAACCTGTGACACTGCAGGAACTTCCTTAGGCTGCTGAGATCTCTGGAAATTGAGCCACAGCCACAGCCCTGGCCAAGAACTCCCTTGGGAGAGCACTGATAAATTGTACAATCCACCACGAATTTATTAAATTCCTGAGGAGTCCAGATAACAGCAAGGTGCTGACACAATTTATTTTTTTTCTTTCAGATTCTGGGTTTTATTGCAAATACATTTCCTCTTTATTTTAGGAGAGTTTCAAGAGATAAAGACAATCCCAAACTTCACTTTGGGAAGTCATCATGAAACGAGAAGAGTATCTGCAGGCTGATCTGTCCTCTTGTTCTACTGAGCAGCACATTTTTGCACTTTTAAGTGAAAAGAGAACTGATTTGGGGATAAAATTCACAGAACTCAGATACCCTGAAATGCTTAAATCAGTGGAGAGACCTTGCTTTATTATAGTTTGTGTGTGGGACGTGATTCTTAATTTTCACCTCCTTTGTGCTCCAAAATACCCCAGAGCCCATTGAACCAGGCTGAAATTTTGCAATGGCAATAAAGTAAAATAATAATAAAAAAAGGTGCTGTTTCAAATGATAAAATAATTAAATACAGCTAAATTTGAAGCGGCTCTGGCAAAGTGTAATAGCAAAAGGCCATTAAATGAGCTGTCCATTTATAGAAAACATAAGCTATAAAATTCATTTTTAATGGACTGTTTCCATGGAAATGTTCTTTAGGAGGGCCGTTTTATAGGATATTAAGCAGCACAAGGAGTTGAGCTGAGTGGAGTGGTGACTGTAATGCAGGGTCTATGGTTTGTAAAAAATTGAAGCTGTTAAAAGGTTTATGGCTAAGAGAGTGAGGAATAATTCAGAGCCGTTTATCACTCACCCGGCAAAATTAAGTGCTGAAGCTCAGCACACCTGAAGTAGAATCCCCTCATTAGCTCCTTACCCAAATGTCTCGGAAAGAGACGGAAAATCTGTTCCCTGATTATGGAGGCAATAATAATTATAGGTAATTTGTACATCCTCGTTCCGTTAATTGATGGAATCTTGAGGTGTTTTTTTAAATATTAATTAAATAACTTGCTCTGCACGATGAAATCACTCTGCACAATAAACCCTTGCTTTTATTTGCAGCCTGCTCCTTATGCCCAGGCCTAATGGTTGTCATTTAATGTTGGAATTTCATTAGCGGGCTGCTGAGGCTGTGGTCTAGGCTGAAATCCATGGCTGAGGTCCAGAATCAGCCTGCTCTGTGTTCCAGGGACTGGAAAATCCAGGTGAAAATGAAAAAGGCTGGGAGAAAAAAACCCCAGAGGCTCCGATGGGGAGAGATTTACCTGTGATTTTGAGGCATTTCTAGACAAAGAAGGTCCCCCAGATAGGTTCAGTCAGTATTTATTTGTCAGTGAGTCAGAAAGCTGAAATGGTTTGAGCTGGGAGGGATCACGTTGTCTTAGACATCTCAGACTGAGAAATTGGGGTTGTCCCATCCCTGGAAGTGTTCAAGGCCAGGTTGGATGGGGCTTGGAGCAACCTGGTCCAGGGGAAGGTGTCCCTGCCCATGGAAGTGTTGGAACAAGATGATCTTGATGGTCCCTTCCAACCCAAACCAATCTGTGATTCCGTGATTGTATTCCCCCTCCATTTTAGGGCTGAAGGCGCAGAACTGGGAAAAAAACCCAAAACAAACAAAAAAAACCCCCTGAAAAACAACAAAAAACCCGCCTAAGTGACAGAAATGCATTTAAAATGCAGCCTGGCTACATCTAGGTCTGACTGTACAGACAGGAATCAAATTTGGAGAAGCTTTTCATTGATTCTCCAGTAAGGCCCAGCCATTACAACATTTTGGAAATACTCTGAAACACTCCAATTCTGGCACAGCAGGAGCATCCCCTCCTGTTCTGTCTGCATATGGATGAGGGCAATGTCAGCTGAGGGTCTGTGGATTATTTCAGCCTCACACACATGGGTGAGAGTTTTTCCTTTCTCCATGGCCACCAGCACATTCCTTTGACACAGCTGTCCCCACACAGCCCAGCAGGAATTTAATCCAGATGCCAAACTGCAGGGAGTTTGGCAAGCAGAGGATCTCTTGGAAATCCACAGGGAGGCTGCATCCAAAGCCACATTTATCCGGCACCTTCCTGCCTGTTCCACAGGGAGCCACTGTTCTGGAAAGATCTGTGATAAATGACCCTGCTCCTTCCTCCACACATCAGTGGGAAGGGTTTATTTGGCAGCCAGCTGGCCCTGGTTAGTGAAAGGTTCTTACCAATGACCCTGAGGGATGTTCAGACAATTCTCTGATTTTGTTTTTGCTGTTGTTTCCCTCTCTGGTGCTCAGAGAAGCAGAAGAAAGTTGCTTTAATGGGAAGTGACAACTCACAACTGAGACCATTTCCTTCCATCAAGGAGGGTAAACGGCCAGGAAGAGCCTTCAGGTCTGCAGATGTCCAGCCACAGAAGTTTGCTCTAATGTCGTTTCTTGTCCCTTCTCTGAGGGTCAATTTGCAGAGTCAAGTGATGCCCCAGCAGCCCCCATCCTCCCTGAACCATTCCTACATAGCCAATTATGTCTTGAAGCTTTAATCACTTCAGATCTGGGCTTTCATTCTGCTCCAGCAGCATTTTTAACCTCTCTTTTAAGCAACTCTTCAAGGATTTTGAGCACTTCACTATAAACACACAAGGTTTTATTACGAAGGGTTTAAAAGAGCTTCCTTAACCTGTTTTTTTTTCCCTTCTCATTTAAAAATGCTACAAATTGTTTCTGGTGGTGGGATTTGTGTCAGCCCAGCGATATCCCATGAATTTATGCTTAATTCTGGATGAAAAGTTTTGGGACAAAACATGATTTTTTTAATTGTTTTTTTTTTTGTTTTTGTTTTTGTTTGTTTTTGTTTTGTGTTTGGTTTGGTTTGGTTTTTTTCTTTGGGTTTTTTTGTGGGTTTTTTTTTTTTTTTTTTTTTGGGGGGGTTTTTTTGTTTGTTTTTTTTTTTTTGTTGTTGTTGTTCATTTTGTTTTGCTTTTGTGTGGGGGGATTCACAAGCATAAATGCAGACCAATGTCTTCCACCAGTCTTCAAGAGGCATCACCCAACTTCTAAAACATCACAGACCCTGTGGGTGGAAAAATTCCCCAAAATAGCAGTGAACACATTGCAGCACTCCCTTTATTAACACCATTGCATTCATTTCCCTTCAATATTTGCTCTTTCTGTGGACAAATGACATTGTTTATGGGTTTAATCTTTCTTTTTTTAGGAGGTTGATGCTGTAGTTTGGCCACTGAGATACAATTAAATGTCTTTTTCTCCTCTCCCTGACCCTGGTTGTGATTCCAGACAGGACATTTAAGACCCTTATCCATTAAAAAAAAGGAGGGAAAACCACTTTGCTAATCAGATTACCTCAAAATAAATAAAAGAAAAAAATTAGGAAGTAAGACAGTATTCTGAACCATCTTCGATAATACAGGAAGCAAAAATGTTAGGAAGGGAAGAAAATGGCTTCAGAATGTGGTTAATTGGCCTGGATCCTGGATATTGAATTTGTTTGGTGGGGATAAATCAGAAAGAAACAGAAGTAAAGTATCAGGAAGGGGAGAAAATGGCTGTGGAGAATTTATGTCCCACTGGAGAACCAGGAATTGTGAAGGGAGAGCCAAAGGTGGGGAATTAAAATGAGTCCAAGACCTGGAGGGCCTGAAAGATGTTCCATCCCTGTTCATTAGACAGATGAACTCCTAAGGGATCAGAATTAAACACTTGGAACCACTGGGACCATCTGTGGAATTGAAGCTGTTGCCTGGTAATGACTCCAACAGAACCATTTTTTCATTTGATTCTATTTTTCTTCTCATGTATGCACTGACTTTTATCTAACACGACAAAATTTACATAAAACAAACGAACCCAAACAAAAACAACAAACAAAACCACAAACAAACAAACCAAAACCAAATCCAAACCATAAAAAAAACATTAAAAATCCCAACAAAACATACAAAAATACTCCCATAAAAACATTTAGCATATGGAAACTGCCCACTCAATGTACTCTGGGCCACAGACTCCCAAAAGGAAGGCTTAGATCTGAATAAACCCATCCAAGGCACAGCTGCACCATCTAAAACCAGTTAGGAAGTGAAGAGTTTGTGCAATTCTGCCTCCAGGAAGGAAAATCACCTGAGGAGAGGGGAAAATGGGAAGGTCAGGCTTTAGGCAGACTGTTGAGGTATCATCCTACAACTCTGCTTTTTCCTCAGCCTCTGTGGAATGCCTTGGATAAAAGGCTGAGCATGGAACTAAAAGAGGAGGTAGATCCGATATTAGGAAGAAATTCTTCCCTATGAGGGTGGTGAGGCCCTGGCACAGGTTTCCCAGGGAAGCTGTGGCTGCCCCATCCCTGGAATTGTCCAAGGCCAGGTTGGACAGGGCTTGGTGCAATGTAGGGGATGTTAGAGAGGCTGAAACAAGATGATGGAACTGGAAATCCAGTAAAGTGAGGCAGAACCATCCCTTTCCCTCCTTTGGCCTATAAAAGGATGGCTTTGGGCCAAAGTGAGCCCCAGCACTGAGCAGATATTTAACACCCAATAAATCTTTACCTGCAGCAGGAAAAACTCCCGATTTGAAACTTTCCCCTGCTCAATTTAGCAAAGCTTTGCAGCGACCAGACTTGGAACAGCTTCAGGGCTTGCCAAGTCATTTGGCATCATCTGCTGTCCTGTCTTTTATCTCAAGTACAGCCCTTTTTTAATAAAGGCTATAAAATATTCCTTTCTTTTATGGCTGCACAAATATTCCTCAGCTATCAAAAAAAAAAAAAAAAAACAACAAACCCAAGAGCCTTTCCTCACAAAATCTGAGCATATGTGGGTGACTTGAAACCTCACTGTGAGAGATGATCCAACCTCGACAGAAAGCAGAGATATTAAAAGAAAACTCTCCTTGGGCTGCCCATGCACCTAATGAGGCTTTTTGCTTCCCTCCCCCATTTTATCGCTGCTGTCCCATTAATGTCCCTTCTTCTCCTGGTGGCTGCTCCTCACGTGCTGCCCATTAAGGATAGATTAAGCAGTGATGGATGGCAGCCTGATTCCCTGGAAGCATGGCTGGCATTCAGATGTGTGGCACAGGAATTCATTAGGAGCAAAACTGGGTTTGGGGATAATAAACACTTCCGGAAAGTGTTCAGAGAGTTCTGTGAATCCCCACCTTTCTCTTCTGTTGGGGCTGCAAACTGTTCTTCCAGGCAGAGACATGGAGGGTAAAATTGAAAAAAAAAGGAATAAAAAGGAAATAGAGGATGAACTCAAACTATTTGATGGGTTTGAATGACAAAAAGATTGGCACTGAGAGGAACTGTGAGGGGAAGTAATGCAGTGCTCTGTTTAATGAGAAATTGGTGTTGTGGGGTGGGAAATCATGGAATAGTTAAGGTTGGAAAAGACCTCCAAGTTCATCAAGCCCAACCTTTGACTGAATGCCACCATATACAATAAGCCGTGAGGCGAAGTGCCAGGTCTGCTCCTTTTCCATGCACTTCCAGGGGTGGTGACTCCACCACTGTCCTGAGGGTCCTGTTCCAATGCTTACCCACTCTTCCAGTGAAGGAATGTTTCCTAATATCCAACCTGAACCTTCCCTGGCTCATCTTGAGGCTGTTTCCCCTTTTCCTGTCATTTTTTCCGTGAGAGAAGAGACCAACTCCCACCTGGCTGCACCCTCCTGTCAGCGAGTTGTAGGGAGTGATAAAGTTCTCCCTGATCCTCTCTTTTTCCAGGCTGAACATCCCCAACTCCCTCAGTTGCTCTTCATCACTTATGTTCCAGGTCAGTCTCCAGGTCTGGGAATTCTCATGGGAAGTACAACACTGTGTGATTTCCAAAGGCTTTTTCTTCTGCTCAAGTCCAGGACTGACCCTGAAAAGTCTCTCTCCAAGGAATAATCCCACCAACTCAAAGCAGGACTAGGAAACTGTTTGCTCCACTGGGGACCAAAACACCTTTAATTCCCATAAGGATTAGTTTGTTTTCCTGACGCTGAAAAAGAAAATTGGAGATGTGGAAGGGGATGCAGCACTAATTAACCTTGCCTGGGATGGAGAATTAGTGCAATTATTTCCCAACATGACTCCAAAGAGGGGAGCACTGGCTTTGCACATCCTGCATCTCCACGATTAACAGCTGGAGTAGCCCTGGTGTGGCGTGGGATTATCCCACTTGTGGAGTGTGAAATGTTCCAAGAGGGAAAACCAGCTGGAGACATGGAGAGGGCACTGAGCTCTCCCTGCAGCAGGGCTGCCAGAATCCAAATTGCCTCTGCAAACCACATTTATTTTTAACCAAGGACTCCAAGGAGCAGCCACGAGCCGTTCTTCAGGGAAGTCTCAGGTGGGAAAGAAAAGGAACAAGCTGTCACATTCACCCCCTGGCAAAAGTTGAAAAGTTGAGCAAAGGGAAGCGGCTTCCATTGGAAGATGAGGATTTGCTCCAATCTAAAGGCTGTGCTCATTTCTCATTCTTGTTTTCTACCACTGAAAAATGCCAGAGGGCAAATGGCAGCCAAGAGCTCCTTCCATGATTGTACCTGGACAAAAATGTTTCTCCATCAACAGCTTTCTCTCTGATTTATCATCAAAAAGAAAAAAGTCAAAATAACCTTGGATACCAGCTCACACCAAATGACTGGGAAGGGAGGGAATATTTCCAGCTCCAAGGACAAATCCTGTGTGTTTGCTCAAACCAAAGGCAGATCGGAGAGAAACCGAAGGCTTTGGAGATGGGAATAAAGAGGGTTTGTGCTGGTTTGAGCTCAAACTCCTGGACAGTTGCACATGTAACATCTTGTTGGGAAAATCTTCCATTCCTAAGGATCAAAACTGAAGCACAGGCTGGAGTTATCCCACACAAGCCCTTGCTGTGCATCACCTGGGCTTAGGCATTCCTTCAGCCCAGAGCAAAGGCACGACGCTGGTGTTCCCTAAATAACTCCATGTGACACCAAGTTAGTCCCAGCATTTATTTAAACCCTTGAAAACACAGGAAGAAAATATTTATATTCCTAGGAAATGCAACGGAACTAATTGAACATTCCCCAAGCCATGTGGGTAATTCCAGTGCCCTAAGTTTTCCTCTAGTCTCCATTTCATTTGGCATTTTCAAATTTTGGATGAAAAATCAAACAACCTTCCCACTTGTCCTGATCCGTTTAAAGCCCAACTTCACCATTTTTAAATGTCATCTTAAAAAATATTTTTCATTGCTGGATCTCCTCAAACCCACGAATATTTGGCGGTGTCTTAGGTCTCTTGGTGGAGTTCAGAATGCAATTCTCAGGAGGAATTTCTTTGTGGAAAGCATTGTTAAACATTGGAATGGGCTGCTCAGGGAGGTGGTGAAGTCCCCGTCCCTGGAGGTGTTTAATAAATGACTCCATGTGGCACTCACTGTCTTGTTGACAAGAAGGTGATGGATTAGACTCAATGATCCCAGGGGTCTTTTCCAACCTTAATAATTCCATGATTCTATGCTGAAATAACCACTCTGAAGAGGAGACAGATTTAAGGAGGATGGCAGAGGTCTTTTAAGAGCTGCTTTGAAAATCTCCCATTGTCTTTGAGGTTTTTTCCCCTCTCTTCTGTCATTTTCCTAAAGAGTTCTTCTCATTCTCCACTCTTTATCCTGGAATCATTTACTCTCCTTTTGCTCCCTTGGTCAGCAGGGAGCCATGGTTTTTCAAGCCATGACACATCAATCATTTGAGGGACTGAGTTTCAGGGCCAAAACCCAAATTCCTGTGGGGAAAAAAAAATCTACTTCCTTCCCCTTTGAACTGTGGGAAAAGCTGGTACAGCACTTCAAAATTCAGGTGCGGAAATTACTCAAGCTTTATTTAGGGGAGGTTTAAATTATATATTAGGAAAAAGTTCACCATGGAAAGGGTTGTCAGGCATTGGAACAAGATGCCCAGGGAAGTGGTGAACTCACCAGCACTGGAAGTGTTCAAAAAAAGTGTGGATATTGCCTTGAGGACATCTTTTCCATCTTTTTCTATGTGACACAGACAAATCCATGCAAAATATGGGAGTTGGGAAGAATTTCAGCAGAACTGTGTCAGCTCAAGGACCTTGTGAATGGGTCAAAGGCATAAACTCCTAACTCAGCTCTCTTTTTCCTTTGCAGGTGTAATTTCAATAACATCAGAATTATGAAGCTGATGAACAAATCCATCATCTTCTCCCTCAAGTGTAGATGACAACTGTGGTTGCAACAAGCCACGTCCTGAAGGACGTTCAAGGAGCTGCTGCCGTGTTCCAAATTTTCCAAATTCCAGCAGTGGAAAGGGATTTGCATTGGTTTGATAGTTTGAGAAAATAAGGACATTAATGATGAAGAATTCACTGCCTCCAGCTCATTCCCAGAGGATCTGCCTTGTGCACTGTCCTGGTTTAGAGCAAATTTGGGAGAGAATCCCCAAAGGGGCTCTGGTAGGAGAGCAAATTCAATCGGCCCCTCCCCCCAACCAGTCCGGGAGAAAATACCTCCTTGGAGAAAAGTGGAAAAAAACTGTTTATTAAACAATAAAACCTAAACAATACTAAACAATAAAACCCCTTGCTGCTCCAAAAGAGATGACAAACTGAGAAAACCCCATCCCCGGGTTGCAGCTCAGCTCACTCAGTCTCTGATCAGTCCCTCCGTGCTGGAAATGTCGCAGGCCAGGCCTGGCCCGGTGGGCCCCAGGTGCAGCTGCCGGTGCTCCCCTGGGTGTCCAGTCCAGAGCAGGTTTCAAGAGGTCCAAAGAAAAGGGGAAAAAAGCACAGTCCAGGGAACTTCTTTGCCTCAGCTAGCTAAACTAACTAAAAGTGAAGGAGAGCTCTGTCCCTCTGTCTGTCCATCCGCAGACAGCACAGTCCAGGAGCAGGAATGTGGAGGAGTGAGTGCAGTGTCTGAAAACAAACTGCTGCTTCTCCTCTCCCCACCTTCACTCTCTGCAACAAGTCTTAAAGGTGCAAAACTTATTATTCAGCATAAACCAAATGAGACAATTGGGGATAAAAGCATCATGTAGTTAACCCAGGGCATGCACAAACCCCTGTCTATAAATTCCTTAATTTTTCCTGCCTTGTAGTGGAAATTCCAGCTGTGCTCTCATTTAGGAAATGCTTTTCCTCTGAATTTCAAAAGGATGGGGGGAAAAAAAACTACAGGAGAAGAATGAGTCCCACAATCCCATCCCTGAAAAATCCAAGCAGCTTTGGAGTGAGGACATCTGCTGTGCAGGATAAACCATTAAAACAGTGCTGGGATTTGCAGAAAATATTGGGACTTTCCCATTGAACTGATTAGGGTTTAGTATTTGATTTAATATTCCATTGAATATGCTATATTCTAAAAAACAACATTTATTGATTTTTTAATAATTTGACTACTTCTTTTTCACCAGAAGGGAAAATGAGTTCAACAAGTGTTTGGGCAACACTTCATCCACAAGTTGGGATTCTTGGCTTGTCTATGCAGGGCCAGGAGTTGGACTTAATGATCCTTGTGGGTCCCTTCCAACCATGATTCCATGAAATCCTGTTTGCACAAGTTAGTCACCAAATACCTTTAGGCCTCTAGACAGAGGAAAATACATAAAATGATAAGCTATAGATAAAGCAGGAAAGTATTTACTTCTTGAGGGATTTGGTTCCTCAAAATCCTATCCAGATACCTGAACTACTGTGGTTAAAGATCATGGAATCATGGTTTGAGTTTGAATGGACCTTCAAATTCACCTCATTCCAACCCCCTGCCATGGGCAGGGATATCTTCACTACCCCAGGTTGCTCCAAATCCCATCCAATCTGGCCTTGGATGCTTCTCTGGACAACTGAGCCAGGGCCTCACCCCCCTCAGGAAGAATTCCTCTCTCATATCCAATCTAAACCTGTTCCTTTTCACTTTAAAGCTCTCAGGGATTTAGATTTATGCAACCAGACACCATCTGATCCTTCTAAAGTCTTGAACTGCTTTGGGGTCTTAAAACCCAGAGTCTTGCTGACACTCTCAGAGAAGGATTTTGGGGGATGTTATTTCAGGATGCTGGCCACACTCTCTTTTATCCAATGTCTTTTGATTCCCAGTGGAAAGCTGCTTAATAAAATGTGGCAGGAGCCTGTTGACTCACTTTACACCTTTATGTGAAGATCAATGTCTGATGGATCAGTGATGCAATGGAAGAAGGATGAGAGAAAAAAGAGAGCGGATTAAAAATAAAGGAAGAAGAAGAGAATGAAGTGATGAATCTCTTACGAATTCCCCCAAGCTCCAGGCAGTCAATAATTTGACATGAGCTGTGCCTAGGGCAGGCTCATATTTTCAGACAGGATATTAAGACACACAAGGAGGAAAAAGAGAAGAATAAGTGAGTTTTGCAAATCCCACTGGGTGGTGGGGAAGTCCCAAACACATTTTTGTCTCTCCTTCCCCTTTCCCTTTGTCTCCCAGATCAGATAAACCCCTTCCTCATTAAGACTCGGAATATTTGGGTTTGTTTGGATTTGCCGTCGCTCAAGAAATAAATCTGTCATCCAAACTCAGGAGAAGAGGGCCAAGGAAGACACACAGATGCAAAATTAATTTGCACAAGAGTCTGAGCAGCAAGAAAACTTGCCTTGGAGCTGCTCATTAGCCGGGCTGATGACAAAGAGAAAATAAAAAGAAGGTGAGTTTTAAGGCATCTTTCCAGCCAAGGCACTCAAACATCCATTTCCATCTGCCCAGGATGAGGAACTTTGCATGAATTAGGCTCATGTGCACCATATGTCTCTTTATTTCCATCTTTATCCTCTTTGCAAAGCTGTTTGAAGAAAAGATGCCAGGTTGGTGTTTAGAGGTTCAGAAAGTTCAGTGCAGGGAAGAAAAAAGCAACAAGCTCAAAAAACCCTCAAAAAGCCTCCTAGAACAAAACAAAAATGAGACAACCCCCTGCCTAATCACTCTCACTAAAGAATTTGCATAATTTTCCTCCACTTTTGCTATTTCTACTGGCAGTACAATTACTTCAGCAAAGCAAGAGATAATTGATTACCAATATTCACTTTAAATGAGTTTAAATAACAATTAGAAATGCATCAATTATCAGCAGACACGGGGATATAGACCAGAAACCAAGGGCTGGGTAAACCAGGTCAGTGAGTCCTGAGTGTATGGGCCTGAAGGCAGGAACAGCTGTTTCCAAGCTATAAAAGACAATGTTTGTCTGCTCCTTTCCTGGAGATTTCTGTTCCTGGCTGACATTTGGCTCAGGGGCTGCAGACAATTCTTGGGAGGCAGCTTTGAGGCATCATCATCACTTCACTGGAAGTTAAATAGAGCACAAACGAGCCCTGTGCACTTTATTTCTTCACCCTGAACTTTGGGAGATAAGTCACACGTGGATCTTCTGTGAAGTGAATAACTTTTGTTTGTGATAAAATGGAGGAATCCAGGCAGGAAAGTGTCCTGGAGTGAAAGAACCCACTCAGAAAAGTGTCCTGAGCATCTGCTTTGGGATAAAAAATAGAAAGGAAGGTGATGGCAAAGATTTTGACATTGTGAGTCCTTGGAGGGTTGAGATCTGGTCCCTTACAAGTTTAAATGTGAGTTTTGTGCCATGAGGAGAAACAAGCAGAGGAAGCAGAGGTTTCCTAGAAAAACCCATATGTAATATTTAGATTCTGCATTTTATTGCCTTCTCTTCATGAAAACTTCCATAATTAGCATTGGTTTTGGGAGAATCATGGAATGATTTGGGTTGGAAAGGACCTTCAGGATCATCTTGTTCCAACTCCCTGCCATGGGCAGGGACACCTTCCACTATCCCAGGTTGCTCCAAGCCCCATCCAGCCTGGCATTGGACACTTCCAGGGATGGGGCAGCCACAGCTTCTCTGGGAAAACTTGTGCCAGGGCTTCACCATCCTAAATTTCTTCCCAGTATCCAATCTAAATCCACACTTGTCAGTTTGAAGCCATTCCCCCTTTTCCTGTCAATCCACACTCCAGTAAATGGTCCTCCACATCTTTCTTGTCAGCTCCCTTCAGGAACTGGAAGGAATTTGGATAAATTGAGCCTCATTTCTTGGTTCTGAATACAAAATTTTGCGTTCAGGTGGACTGACTTGACTCATCTTGGTCCCGTCTCCCCCAACATTCAAATCTCTCTGTAGAATCCCTCTGCCCTCCTCAGAGGCAATCATCATCTTTTAGAAATGCTGTCAGCAGTGATTTTTGTCTTCTTTCCAAATCACTGACAACGATGCTGAAAACTTCTTGCAGAACCTGCATCAGCAATGATTTTCCATTGACAAATTCTTCCAGAGATCTGTTTTTGATGACCTTTTAATTGATTTGATATTTATATTTCCCTTCTTTTTTTTTTTTTTTTTTTTTTTTTTTGCTTTTACTATGACTGTTGGAAATGAATCAAACCTTTTAGAAGAGTCTCACACTGAGGCTGTTCCCAGTATCACGAATCTTTTATCTCCTCAGAAACATAATCAGGCTGGCTTGACAAGGCTCCCTTCCATAAAGCACTTTGACTGACATTAATTGTGTTCTGACCCTCTGGTTCTTTATTGATTGCATCATTTAGCTTCTTTTTTTTTTTTTTCCCCACAATTTTGTGTAGAGTTGATTCTCAGGCTTAGAAACTGATAATTGGCATCACCAGCTGATAATTGCCATCTCATTTCTTCTGTCCCACCTAACATCAGTTTGAGACTTTCATGGATCTTCTTGCCTGAACTGTGGCACTCTGATGAGCTTTATTTATTTATTTAATAGGTTATGGAATGAAATGTCCTTTAAGGTCCCTCCCAACCCAAACCATTCCATATTCCCATGATTTAATAACTGAGTGAACACTGAGAGGTGAGGCCCTTCCTCTGCTCCCTGTCCCCATGAGGAAAGTGCTCCTGGAAAGACAAATCCTGATTGAAGCGCAGGGAGTGCTGAGTTCCTGCCTAGAAATTCCCCCTCATTCCCTGAAAGCTGATATTTAGCTGTCTCAAATTTGGTTGTTTTTTTTTTTTTTTTTTTTTTGGCTTATCTACAAGAAAAGATCTTCCTTTGGGCTTCCCTGCCCAATTCTCCCAGGATAAATCTGGGATATTTCTGTTTGACTGCCCTGAACTAGTAAGAGTTCACAAAATCCCATTTGTGGGCACTCTTGGAGGTGACTGCAGCTGTGTTTTGCCCGGTGGAGCATGGATGAGGATTTTTGATGACCTTTAAGGTCCTTTCCAACCCCTTCCATGTTTCTCTGCTAAACTGCTGCAGTTTGAGCTCAGTGGAGTGCAGTAGGATGTGAGAGCACAGATCAGCTGCTGGAATTTCTGCAGGGGCTTGATAACAGCACAGCTGGCCCGTGACTGGGAAAGGGCCAGCCCAGGACATGCCCAATGAATTATCCCCTGTTTAACTCAACAGGAGAGATTTTTTTTATCTCCAGGGCACTGGAGATGAGGTTTGATGTCAGGAGTGGCAGAACCCTGTAACAGGGAGCTGCCCAGAGATCAGTAATTCCAGAAATCTTCACTCCTGAGTGCTGAGCCTGCAAGAAGCAGCTTGGTGGGGCCTTGTTTGAAATGGTTTTATTTCAATTCATGCATTTAACCACTCATTCAGTTCATTACGAAGCATCACTCATAGCTGGCTGCATTTCCAGTGAAATGGGATATATGGGATACACCTTAGGAGGTGTTTGTCTCATCCCTTGTACCTTTCCATCCTTTTCACAGACCCAGAACAGGAAATGGAATTTTTTGGCCAAAGAAACCTTGGCTGTGCCATCCCTGGAATTGTTCCAGGCCAGGCTGGATAGGAACAACCTGGTCTAGTGCAAGATGTCCCTGCCCGTGGCAGAGGGGTGGAATGAGATGATTTTTAATGTCCTTTCCAACCTAAACCATTCTGGGATTTTGTGAAAAGGAGTTTGAAGGCTTTAATGTGTGAGTTGTTTGGTGAAATTCCTGTCTGAGAGTGGAGAGCTCTTGTCTGCATTGCAGGGAGGCAGAGCAGGCTGCCATGGGAGGGAGGTGGAGGGAATATAGAAAAAAAAGGAAGAGCTGGCAAGACACAAAGAGTCACAGGGAGATAGATTTGGTGAATTATGGATCATACTGGACTGGGGGAATTGTGGAATGGCCTTGGAGAGCCAAAAACCTGAGCTCTGGTACCCAAGTTGCAGCTCTGGGTGTTGGGAGGATGGGCAGTGGCCTCTTTGCACCATTAACAACTTGCCCAGCTCCCCTCTGGATTCTCATCCCTGATTTTCCACAGTCATTGACACCAGTTCACTTCCAGCATCTGCTTTTGGGTGTAGGATCTGATGTCCCTAAAACACTTTTCCAGGTGCGTCCCTATTTCCTCAAAAAAGTCACACTTTTCCTTAAATCCACTCACTCTGGACTTGCACACCACTAATAGAGGTCTCTGAGCACTCTGTTTTCTGTGGATGAGTCTGAATCTTCATATTTAATATGCACTTCTGGCAGCTGATATTTTCCAGGCAGGTGAATTTCCCATGTTTGCCCATTTTTTGCCTTTTCCAGCAGTGCATGCTGGTCAAACTGGGATTGGTTATTAGGAATGATCTCAAGAGGGAGTGAAGGTTGGGAGGATAAATATTCATATTTAATATAAAATTTACTATGAAATCATAGAAATCACAGAATGGTTTGGATTGGAAAGGACCTGAAAGTTCATTTTGTTCCACCCTCTCATGGACAGGGAACCTTCCACTTGACCATGTTGCTTCCAGAACACTTTGAGGGATGGAGCATCCCTGGAAAACCTAAAATAGACCCAAAATATAATTTAAATATAGATGCCACATTAATTTTCGAAGAACCATTAGGTATTTCCACAAACCTTGCCTGGTTTTAAGTTCAGTAGACAAAGAAAACACAGGCAGATCCCCCAAAATACACTCTCCAGGCATCTGCACACAACACAGTTCCTGTGTGGGTGGATTTGTGAGGAAAAATCAATTTTCTGGAGGTTTCCTGTGGTGCCTGTCACCCCCTCAGCTTAATTAAACACGAAAAATCCATGCTCCACATCCTATCCATCAGCCTAAATTCACAGTCTTTAGCTGACACTCCCCACACCTCCATCCTGTGGGTCAGGGAGGGCTGGAGGAATAAATTACTCCATGGTGACATCCTGATTTGGACACACTTGGTTTCCCTGCATGCAGCTGAACAATATTCCCAGATCTTTACCATTTCCTTTATTTTGGGACTTGTATTTACTGTGTTTCTTAAACTGGCTGGTTTTTTTCCTCTCTCACATTTCAGGTCCAGACACAGGTTGTTGTCTTCTGACCCATCCTGGCTCCCAGCATCCCAAACACGTGTTCATGCCAAGGATGTCAGGAGGTCTGGAAAGGTCGGACAACCGCGCTGTTCCCATCAATTTTCTGACTTCTGAGGCTCAAAAGCAGCACAAACAAAAGACCTTTTCAAGTGCTGCTGTAAGAAAAACCTGCAAAGCTTCCAGACCAGGGGAGGGATGGGGCAGCTCAGCAGGCATTGAGGAAGAAATGAGGTTATCCAGGGGAGAAGTGCTGTGATCCAGGAGAGCTGAACACCTCTCCTGGCTGGATATTGATTTCTGTGCTCCCACTCAAATCCAGGCTTGTCTGGAGGAGCTCTGAGGGCAGTGTTGCATTCTCCACTCCCCCAAGCCCTGGGCTGTGGTGAACATGACCATGGCCAGGTAGGGAGAGCTCAAGTGTCCCTCTTTTGGTGGAATTGGATCTCTACGGGCAGGCAAAAACAGCCAGGGTGTAGCCATGATATTTTCTGAAAAATCCCTTTGCCAGGATTTTTCTCCTGAGAAGCTGAGAGGCCTCAGAGGAAAAGAAAAACAATAATTATCTGCTGCTGTGGAATGCAACAGGTGCATCTTTGATTGGTCTCATGTGATTGTTTCTAATTAATGGCCAATCACAGTCCAGCTGTCTCACACTGTCTGGTCAGTCACAAGATTTTATTATCATTCCAGTTACATTCCTTTCCATGCTAGCCTTCTGATGAAATCCTTTCCTCTATTCTTTTAGTATAGTTTTAGTATATAATTTTCTTTTAATATATCATAAAATAATAAATCAGCCTTCTCAAACTTGGAGTCGAGATTCTCATCTCTTCCCTCATCCTGGGACCCCTGTGAGCACCACCACACCGGGGCTCCTTGTCTGCCTTGGGGATGAGGGACACATTGCTCCATCCACAGGACAATCCCTGCTCACTTGGGATATAAAATGGCTTTTCCCATCTGCTGATTTGTTGGACCACAACCCCCTGAAATCAGAAGGGTGCAGGCCAGTGTGTGTGAAGGGACAAGGTGACATTTTATCAGAGGCAGGGCAGAGTGTGAGGCTTTTGTCCCTGAATTCCAGCATGTCAGAAAGAAATGAACCTTTCAATGTGTAGCAAGTCAATAACATAGATAAAAAGCATGTGAATTGTCACACTTGGAGATAAAAGCTCATTTCAAGCCTCCTTTTCATCTTCCAGAGGA
Source organism: Diglossa brunneiventris (assembly GCA_019023105.1). Lineage (NCBI taxonomy): Eukaryota > Metazoa > Chordata > Aves > Passeriformes > Thraupidae > Diglossa > Diglossa brunneiventris. Next base: position 154,127,313 of record CM032354.1, on the reverse strand, counting down.
GGTTTGGACAGGGCAGGGCTGACCACTGACCACGTGTCTGTCCCTTCTCCCAAGTAACAAGAGGTGGGACAAAAGGAAACAGCCTCAGGTTGCCCCAGGGGAAGTTTGGATTGGTTATTAGGAAAATCTTCTTCCCAAAATGGTTGCCAGGCTGCCCAGGGAAGTGGCTGAATCACCATACCTGCAGGGATTTAAAAGATGTGGAGATGTGACACTTGGGGATGTGACTGAGTGGTAGCCTTGGCTGTGCTGGGGGAATAGTTGGATTTGATGATCTTAGAGGACTTTTTCCAATCTAAATGTTGCTATGATTTGGAAAAAAAATTCTTCACCAAAATGGTTGTCAAGCCCTGGAACAGGCTGCCCAGTGAAGTGGCTGAGTCACCACACCTTGAGGGATTTAAAAGATGTGTGGATGTGACATTTGGGGATGTGGTTTTGTGGTGGCCTTGGCTGTGCTGGGTTAATTGTCCTTCCTTTGCTGACCTCCAAAGCTGGCTCAAGGTCATTTGACCTCCTGGCCACCTCCTCTGCTGCCAAATTCCTCTGTGTTCTCACTCTGAGTGTCACCACTTATGGTGCTCAGCCTATTCAGCAGAGTGTGGATACTGTAGGAGAAGGAGGCAGGGATGGCTTCATCTCCCCTGGACAACCCCAAAAAGTGGAAAAGTGCAGGATTTGTACCAAAATGGATCATCCCACAACAAAGGAAGAGCCAAACAAGCAGGAGTAGCCTGAGGCCAAAATGTGCCATCAGATGTAAGAACGATGCAGCAGGGAAGGAGAGAGGGGAGCAGTGAGGGATCAGAGTAATTTTTGGAGAGACAGGGAAAAGCAAGAGAAGGATTGTAAAGAAAGCTTATCTTGTTCCTGCCTGTTCTCCCACTGCCTTTGGGATTATGCAAATGAATCATTCAAGTAGATTTCCCTGGTAATTAAAAACTCTGCTCTTTTTAATTAAACTTTCCCTCCAGAGTGAGGGGTTTTTTGTTTTTAGTTCCCCCTTGAGAAACTAATCTTTACAAGACTTCTTTTCTTTCCCCTCCTCTTCTTTTCTTCTTTCTCTTTCTTTCCCTTCTCCCTCAAAATTGTCAAGGCCTGTCACAAACTGATCTGAGCACTGAGTTAAACCAGAATTTGCTGGAGAAAGCAACAGGAGAAAACTTTGAATCTGGGTTGAGGCAGCAAGTGGGAGTCGGACTTCGGAGCGTGGGAATGACTTTAAGGGCTTGTGCACAGAAGCAGAAAGAAAATATCAGAGGAAATCCAAAGAAAGGTAGGATGGAAAAAAAAAATTACAAGTTTGAGTGCTTCCAGCTCCTGAGATTTAGCTGGTAGGAGTTCTGCAAGGAGATATAATTAGTAGGAAAGCTGTAATGAACTTGAGGTGCTGGAATATTTGACTGCAGGCCATGAGAAATTGGCAGGGTTAAACCAGATGAACAATTACTGCACAATATCACTTCAGAGAGGTTTTTCTGCATTTCTAGCAGCTAATGGAATCACAGAATGGTGGAATATCCTGAGCTGGAAGGGACCCCCAAGGATCATCATAGTCCAATTCCTTCCCTACACAGGGGACCCCAGGAATTCCGCCATGGGGACAAATTCTGCATCAAACCGGCTCAAATTCAATGCTGGATTCATGTTCTCCTTCATCCATTGTCTTAGGATGTGGTGTTTCAATGCAGGACACGGGTGCCAGCACCGTTGTCACTGTCACCACCATGTCCCAACCCTCTGAGGGATTTTTCTCCTTCCCTTCACTGGACCAGACCCTTTGGAAACTGGAAGGCTGGGAAAAGAAAACAAAACAAGGAAAGCAAAGAAAACTCACAGGGCTCTGAGGCACCTGGTCTAGTGGAAAATTGGCCCATGGTAAGGGATTGGATGAGATGATCTTTAAAGGTCCCTTGCAACCCAAACCATTCTGGGATTCTGTCATTTGCCACCAGGAGTCATCTGAGCTTTCAATTCCCATGAGGATCTGGTGAATGATGCAAGGCCTGATATAACTTCTCAAGACCCTGATCACTTTGTCAGCCTCTGATTCTGGAGTTTGGACCCAGGTTTTGCTCCTTGTACCCCTGCGAGCACCTTGGATATCAGGGGAGAGGGTGATAAGCAGAGTCATCTAATTTGGATGTTCTCCTTTGAGTACAGTCAGTGAAGAGGAATCCAGAGTGGGGCTAGGTGGATCTCACCCCAAAAAGGATTCCTGTGTCAGAGAATCCTGAAATGGTTTGGGTTGGAAGGGGCCTTTAAATATGACCCAGTTCCAACCCCTTTCCATGGGCAGGGACACCTTCCACTATCCCAGGTTGCTCCAAGCCCTGTCCAACCTGGCCTTGGACACTTCCAGGGATGAGGCAGCCACAGCTTCTCTGGAAAACCTGGCCCAAAGTGTCCCCACAGTCACAGGGAAGAGTTTCTTCCTAATCCATCTAAACCTCCTCCTTTCAAGCAGTTTGCCCAGAATGCTTCATCTTGTGATGGATTGGTGATTGTCCCCTTGGCTTTAAAACACACCAGGGACTTGGGACAGTGCCCTGCTGCCTAAACCCGGGCTGAGCTCTGCTGCCACAGCTCAGGTTGGTGTAAAATCTCTCTCCACACACATTCCTGAGGCCCAGGTGACCTCCGTGAGTCTCTGCAGTCCTCATGGGCAGCACATGGGGTGGGATGAGGTGCTGGGTGGGCCATAACTCAACACACGGCCCTGAACAGGGCAAGGCCTCCTTGCAAATGTCCTGAGCTCTGCTCTGTGCTTGGAAATTACAGCCTCTCTCCAGTGCCAAAGGAAGATCTATGGATCCCCTAAGGAAAAGACAGCGTTTCCATTCACCACCTCTTTAAATCTGCATCCTTTCCCCATCACAAGGAGGTAATTTTAGCCTTGATGCTTTATCTTCACAACACAAAGGCTCCTGGTTTTAAGTGCTACACTTTTTTGTTGTTGTTGTTTTGTTTTTGGGGTTTTTTTTTTCCTTTTTGGTAAGGAATTTCCTGGTTTAATTTAATTGAGGTTTTTCAAAAAATGCCTTAAGCAGGCAGATGATGCAGATCAGGGAGTGTCTAAATGCACACTGACATGATGGGAAAGGGCAGATAAAGATCAGTGGAGATCTGTTCTCCATGAATAAAATGTCTTTTCAGGATCAGTCATAAAATCATAGACTGGTTTAGGATGGAAGGGACCTTAAATATCGTCTTACCCACACCCCAGCCATTGGCAGAGACAACTTCTACTAGACCAGGCTGCTCAGAGCCCCACCCAGCCTGGATCATCAAATACTTTCCAAAAGTTTGGAGCTGTCAAGTGAAAGAGGTGGGAGGTTAGAGTGAGATCACATTTTTAGTGTGGTGCAGAAAGTCTTCAGCAGACTTCAGGATGAAATGGAATTCTGCTCCAGTCAAAGTCAAACAACAGAATGAACACCATTTTCAGCAACAAATGTCAGGTATTGAAACATTTCTTTACAATGTTGAAAAGGACAGAATGTTTCAGTCCTTCATCTGAAATTGCCTGTTTGGAATTTATCCTGTTCTTTTATCTAAAAAATTTATTTTAAGAACTGGAAAAAAAAAAAAAGACACAGAAATAAACCTCAGAAAGCAAAACACTGTGTTCTGATGTCACTGAAACAAACCTTTGCTTTCAGCTGAAGTTTTTTGTTCTTGTGCTTTTGTTTGAAGCTTTCAGCATTTCAGGGGCTGTTCAATTTTGAAATGGAAAAACCCAGTAAGTTCTGGAATTTCCTAGTAATCAGAAAGTCTGGTCCACTTTTAACTACATCACTTCCAAGTTTTGTTCCCGTCCACGTCATGGTTTATTTATTCTGAACAAGTTTTCCTTGGGATTAATTAAAGGGGGATTATTTAAAAAAAAAGAGGGAGACTGACATTTTACATAGACAGAGAGTGACAGGACAAGGGGAATGGTTTTAAAATGAAAGAGGAAAAAGTTAGATGGGAAACTGGGGAGAAATTCCTCCCTGTGAGGTAGTGGGGCCCTTCCCAGAGAAGCTGTGTCTGCCCCATCCCTGGAAGTGTCCAAGGCCAAATTGGATGGGGCTTGGAGCAACCTGGGATAGTGGAAGGTGTCGCTGCCCATGACCATGATAAAATGATAAAATTGAATGATTTTTAAGTCCCTTCCAACCCAAACCAAAGCAGATTTTTTTCTCTGTTGATCTCATGTCACCTCCCTGAGTCCAGACCTCAAGAAAAAAAATCATTCCCTGTTTTATTTTTTTGGTTCTTCTGGACTCTCTTGATTAACTCTTGTACACGATGTTCTCTGAGAGGCACCTGGTACTTTCATGAGAAATGAACTGGAATAATTTATTCATTTGCATTCAGACATTGCAGTGGAGACAGGAGAAGCTGACAAATGGGTTCACACCAGCTGGTTAAATCTAGCATGGGAAAAGGAAAAACCCAGGAAAGGTTATTTTGCCAAGGGATCAGTGGAGATGAGGTCCAAGAGAGGAATCTGCTTTAAAAGGAGCGAAACCCCTGTTCATGTGTGACAGTAAATGAGAAAAATAATTATTCTGTGTGCAAAAAGTGGAAAGACTTTTCCTTCTTTGCCAAGAAGAAATCTTGGGTTTCCCTGTGGGAGCCACTGACCCCTGGGAAAGGGAGAATGTCACCATGTCCTCTTTAACAAGGTCATGCTAGGTTCTGAAGGTTGTGGCTGCCAGGGTAGCTGACGGCAGGAGAGCTGAATCTGATTATTTTGGGAGATTTTTCACTTGCAAACCCGTAACGCTGCCTTTCTATCCCATGAATGATTTAGGATTCTTGGACTTTAAATTGGTTCTTTTCTTTCTTCCCAGTTTAAAGATTCAGGACCAGTGGCAGAGACAAATAATCAGCTGATTAATCTCACAGCAAATCTGAAGATTTTCTTCTTTTCTTTTGACAAAATTACTGCAGACTGCGAGTGAGCCAGAACCCAAAGTCTGGCAAGGCACTGACTTGGAAGCTCAGGAAAAAAGTGGTAATTTCAGGTGTGACCTCCAGGGTTTGGATCCCAGAGGACAGCCCAGAGTGGATGAGAATGAAGAATGTCCAGCTGGGAATGTCCACCCTGGAGAAGAGAAGGCTCCAGGGAGACCTCAGAGCCCTACCAGTGCCTAAAGGGGCTCCAGGAGAGCTGGAGAGAGACTTGGGACCAGGGATGGATGGACAGGACACAGGGAATGGCTTCCCACTGCCAGAGGGCAGGGATAGATGGGATTTTGGGAAGGAATTCTTCCCTGTGAGGGTACTGAGGCCCAGGTTTCTCAGAAAATCTGTGTCTGCCCCATTCCTGGAAGTGTCCAAGGCCAGGTTGGACAGGGCTTGGAGTACCCTGGGATACTGAAAGTTGTCTCTGCCCAAGGCATGGGTGTGGAATGAGATGATTTTTTAGATCTCTTCCAATCAAACCATTCCATGATTCCATGATTTCCTGATCCATCCATTGCCCACAGCTTGTGGGCACTCAAATGTCTCTTTCTTGTACCTTTCACTTCCTGGGATAATTGACGTCTGGTGCTCTTCTGCAGCTTTCTAACAGCTCCAACCCCAGGATTCCCACTGGCACAATTCAAACTATAAATAGAATTCTAGGATGGTTTTTATGTTATTCTGCTGATTTTTTGTCATCTTTAATTTCATGTGGTTACCCTTAGTTACATAAATAAAGTTATTTTTTTCCCACAGAAATGCCATATATTTCTATTAATGAATCTTTTGCTCTTCCTCTTGGGGAGAATCAAACAGATGGGATTTATTTTTTGAGCATTAAAACGTTATCAAATTTTCATAACATATAATTGCTTCATATTTAAACAGTGTTGGAACAAAAAAGCAGGTACTGGGGAGTTCCATCCTCCAAACACAACAGTGGGACATTAAGTCCTCCTCTTCTTGCAAGGTCACACTACAGACACACATTACTTAAATTAGTGGGTCCTGAGGGTACTTTTAAGATGCTGGATCGGTGGCATTTGAGCTTGGAAAATGAATGTAAGAGGAGGGTCAGGAAGTGCTTCTCCATTCCCTGCTAGATAGTGACACTTCATTTTTCTTTTCTAAAAGCCTTTTCTGGAATCAATGAGCTCCAGCTCCCTGTTAGGAACTTCTGTGGGGTGGCAAAAGCTGTGACTGCAAAGTCCAGCTTCTCCCAGGGACTGAACGAAGGTGAAAGCTGAGAACTTGCCCTTGGCAGTGACTGGGATCAGGCACTCAGGGACTGGAGTGAAAGGGGAATATTCCTGGTTGGGAAGGACTTTGGCGGAGGGAGGGAGGAGGACTCAAGCCTTTTGTCTCTCACAAGACAATGTGTTGCAATAGGAAACAAAACCATCACTTTTGCCAAGCCATCTCCTCCTTTCCTCCTTTCTCCTCCTTTCTTCTCATTTCTCCTCCTTTCTTCTCATTTCTCCTCATTTCTCCTCATTTGTCCTTCTCCTTCTCCTTCTCCTTCTCCTTCCCTTCCCCTTCCCCTTCCCCTTCCCCTTCCCCTTCCCCTTCCCCTTCCCCTTCCCCTTCTCCTTCTCCTTCTCCTCCTTCTCCTTCTCCTTCTCCTTCTCCTTCTCCTTCTCCTTCTCCTTTCCTTTTTTCCTTCTCCTTTCCCTTTTTCCTTTTCCCTCTTTCATCTTTCCCTTCCTTTTCCCCTCCCCTCTTTCATTCCCCTTCTCTTTCCCCTTCCCCTTTTTTCTCTTCCCTCCCCCTTCCCCTTCTGCTCCTCCTTCTCTTCTTTCTCCTTTTTTCCCTTCCCTCTTCCTCTCTCTTTCTCTTCCTACCTTGGACTCATCTCCCAGCAGGAGCTTAGAGGACAACTGATCACAGAGTATTTTTCCCCCCTTGTTTTCTCTAGAAATAAAAGATTTATCCAGAATTAATCTTCATCCATGAACTTTCCTCAACAATAACTGGGAGAGGATGAAAACTGGTTCCTCACAGACTCAGTACCATGGCCATGCTGTCCAGTGAGATGTTTCAAAGTGGTTTATGTTGCTAAATTTTTGGGTGATTTCACTTTTAGTTTTGATTACTGGGAAGAAACAGCTGCAGGAAAAGGAAATCCAGCTGTTTCCTCCCTGTGCCTGGTTTTCCCTTTTATTTAGATTAGCTCTGAAGTCCTGCACTGAATTCAGCAGCTCCTATAAGTGTGTGCTTCTTTAGTACTCATTTTTTTAAGAGGTCTCTCATTTTTATCCCCAGAAAAAGCTCTTGGGCTGATCCCTGTGGAAATTTTATGTTTTCTGTGCTGCTTGGCATTGGGTCTGATATTAATAACTCAGAGTTGGACACTCCTTGGGTTCAAGGAGTCACTGCTTGAATGACAGCTGCTCCTAGCTCTGATGTTACATCCCAGATGTGACATGGATAAAATCCACTCTGGGCTTGGGTGAATCACTGTCTTTTATTGAGGAAACCATTGGAAGAGAGGTGGGAGAAGTCTTTTTGTGCTACAGAGAGCAAAGCCTTACTCACTGCACATCCTCTGGCTGAACTAATGAATGAAACAGCCAGAAGTCAATTAATTTACAGCCACAAGCCCTGCCCGGACATGTCCTTGCAGTGAGTTTGACTTTGGCTGTCTCTGGGCTATTCCACGAAATTTTGTGCTGGAAAAACATTCACACCGTGGAATAATTGAGATGGCAGTGGGTAAATCTGGTCTGTGGGGATTTTACACAGCTGCTCTGAAGGACCCTCCCAGCTCCCATCCCATCTGTGTCCTGCCAATCAGTGGGGTGGGCACTGCCCAAAGCAGATGCTGGAGCTCCCATCCCCTGTGGAATTAGTGACAGTGCTGTCCTGGAAAGGTGATAAATCAATAATGTCCTCTCTAGCAGCAGGGAAAACAATTTGGAGAGGAATTTGGTCTGTGCCGTGGGAAGCAGGATGCAGTACGAGCAAAGCACAGATGATGGCAGCAAAGTATAAACCCAGGAAAATATCAGTCCTATTTAATAAAGAGCTGAGGAACTTATTAAGAAGTTTCAAGGAAGCTGATCTTTGGGATCCCTACTGGAAATAAATCCTTCTGAATACACCTGCCTGCAGGACAGAAAATTTCTGTCATTACAACAGAACCAAGAAAAATATTTTACAAGAAAAATATTCGCTTGTAACAGGAACTCACAGTGGATAGAGAGGTGTAATTGTTCCCATGTTAATTAATATAGTTCTAACACAGTCCCCAAGGAACTCATTCCCATTTTCTTTTCTTTTGCTAAAAGCTTGTGAGTATCAAAATCCTCTTGCTTTCAGACAAGTTACAGCTTTGGGAATACATCTGGCATCACTGGGAATGTGTTTAATTGCTGTTGTTTCTTACCTGGGTAATTTCTCCTGAGTTCCCCTGCATTGGAAGTGTTCAAGGCCAGACTGGACAGGGTTTAGAGCACCCTGGTCTCATGGAAAGTGTCCCTGCCCATAGCAGGGAGCTGGAACTGGATGTTCTTTAAGGATTTTTTTGGGTTGGAAGGGATCTTAAAAAACATCTTGTTCCACCCCCCTGCCATGGGCAGGGGCATCTTCCACTATCCCAGGCTGCTCCAAGCCCCGTCCAGCCTGGCCTAAAACACTTCCAGGGATGGGACATCCACAATTTCTCTGGGATACCTGTGCCTGGGCCTCAGCACCCACACAGGGAAGAATTTCTTCCTAATATCCAATCTAAACTTACCCTCCTTCAGCTGAAGGCCATTCCCCTTCTCCTATCACTGCATGTCCTTACCCAGACTCCCTCTCCCCTTTAAGCACTGGAAAGGGCTTTAAGGTCTTCCTGAAGTCTTCTCTTTTCCGAGCAGAACATCCCTGCAAGAATTAAAGGAACTGTGATTATCCAGCAGTGTAGCATGACTGTGGGGACAATTTTCCAGAGATGCAGAGCCTTTGGAGCATTTATTCCTTGCTGGATGAGCAGTCCTGTGGCTCAGCAATCTGCACCAACTTCCCGACCTCCACTAACAGATGTAACAGAGCCGCCCTGGAGCTGTCAAGTCACTTTTTTGCCATCTCCACGATGTGGAATCATCCGAGATCTTGCTCAGTGCCTGGCAATCACAATAGGTGTTAAGAGCCGCAGTGAAAGGGCTGCTTAACTTGACAACCAACAACACACCCTGGCCTTTCTATGTCTGTCACTGTCTGAATAAAACATTTTGTCAACAGCGTGATTTCTCTCGGAACAAGTCGCCGCTGTCGCCTGCTCGGAGGCAAAGCCAAGGGGAAGGCTGGGAGACAGAGAAAACTCCTGCTGGAACAGGAGCTGAGTCAGCCTTAATTCTGACAAGGTAGGGAAAAATCCACGTGAGAGTGAAAGCTTTTGGCAAAACATGAGAGTTTTGTTGGTATGGGATGGATGGAAAAAGGCATGGGCTGGTCCAAGGAGAGGAGCAAAGGGCACCACTTTTCAGAGGAGCAGATGGGTCCCATCAGAGATGCAACAGTGGGAGGGTGGGACTGGCACTGGGATGCTCAGCCCGCCCTGTCCTCCCACATGGGATCATTCCTGGAGCACCTCAGATCTGAGCTGCTCTGGCTGCTCCAAGTGATGCCTTGTGAAGGCCGACCTGGAACAGAGACTGGACAGAGCTAAAGAATAAAGTAGGGATTTATTAGAAGGCCTCAGTGGATCCACCTTCAGCAGCACAAGAGCCCAGCCAGGGCTACGCCCAAGATGAACCCAAAATGGTCACAAAATGGATGACCAGTCACAGGGTCTCTCATTTTTACAAGTTTTGGTCCATTAGCATATTGGAGTTAATTGTTCAATTACAGCTTTAGCTTATGAAATCCCATCCTTCTTGTTTTTCTCTCTTCAATCCACGTTGTTTGTGCTCTTGGGCCTGAGATTTGGATTGGTTGTCCTTGTTCCCCAGCTAGAGCAGGAATTTTTTGTCTCCCTACTCTGTGAAGAGAGCTCACCATCCCCCAAAATGAAGTGCAGACCCACACACTAAAGCAGAACAGAATCTGAAAAATATAAAAGCTAAAACCTGAGGCATCACAAGGACCTCGGGGACTGCCCCAGACCAGTCCAGGTCCATGGCTCAACATATCAGGGACCAAGTCCACAATGATAAAAGTTCATATTTCTTACCTGCATTGACACCAGACAATGAGGGCCACCCTCAGTCCCAGGTGAATGTAGTCCTGGATTTAAAGTTGGTCTTGAGTCCCTCATTTTTTTTCAAGGCAAAAGCTGAAGACTAAGACAGAGCATCTTTCCAACAGCCCTCTGGGTTCCTCATGGGGGAAAAAAATCCAGAGCTCCTGATGGGACAATTGCACACTGCTGGAAACGAGGCCAGATGAACATCGTGCTCCCAATAAGTCAGAGTCACACAACAGTTTGTGTTGGAAGGGATCTAAAATATCATCTTGTTCTGAGATCCTGCTGTGGGCAGGGATGCCTTCCACTACGCCAGGTTGCTCCAAGCTCCATCCAACCTGGCCTTGGACACTTCCAGGGATGGGGCAGCCACAGCTTCTCTGGGAAACCTGGGCCAGGGCCTCAGCACCCTCATAGGGAAGAATTTCTTCCCAATATCCCATCTAGCCCTGTCTTCGGGCAGTGGAAAACCATTCCCTCTTGTCCTGCTACTCCATCTCTTGTGCAAAATCCCTTTCTAGGTCTCTTGGAGCCCCTGTAGGCACTGGAAGGGGCTCTGAGGTCTCCCTGGAGCCTTCTCTTCTCCAGACTGGGCATTCCCAGTTCTCCCAGCCTGGCTCCAGAGCAGAGGGGCTCCAGCCCTTGGAGCATCTCCATGGCCTCCTCTGGACTTGCTCCAGCAGCTCCACATCCCTCTGCTGTTGAAGACCCCAGGGATGGACACTGTGCTCCATATGGAGCACCTCCAGAGCGAGCAGGAGAATCTCCTCCCTCACCCAGCTGGTCCCAGGTCCTTTAATTCAGCCCCTGACATGAGTGGAGATGGGCTGACTCCCATTCCAGCTGTCTCTGGGCTGCTGCAGGATATTTACAGCCTCCCTGCCTGGAAAACAATGACATCCTGCCGCAACCCTGGTTGTTGAGAATTTTAGACTTTCTGTGCTGACAGGCACTGACCCCCAAGAGAACACTGCATTTGACCTGAGGCTGTGGAGAAGGCTTCCAAAATTAAATAATAGAACTGGGATTATGGGTGTGTAGTTTGAATAAAAGTGTGTAATATCACATAGCAGAAAACTTAAGAGTTTAAAGTTTTAAAGTATAGTAGTAGATATAAAGCAAGATAAAAGTTTTAGAGCAGAAGTTAATCCTTCTTCTCTACCTTCTTCTTCACCTTCTTCTTCATAAATTTAAGTAGTATTGTGTAATTAGATAAAAAAAAGTCCACATTGTGGAACATGAGCAGTTAGTTATTAGGTTAAAAGTAAAAATAATTTAAGTGTCATTTCTTAATTAGACAGAATATCCTTAAAAGGCCTTGTAGAGAGAGAGATACAGCTCCATTTCTACCTTATTAGAGAGAAGTACTGTAGAACTCACAGCTTGTAAGACTGTAATTAAATAAGAACTAATAAACATCTGAGTCGGAACAAGAAATTAAATCTCACGATTTAATCCCGACCTTAACAAAAAAGAAGCAAAAGGCTTGACATTAGTGGTGCCCTGTGTGTGGATCAATGAAAAAAGAAGCAAAATTGACAATACCCACACTCCTCAGCCATGTTCAGGTTGCAGTCATTCCAAGCTGAAATAATTCCAGCTCCTCACCTCAAACCCAGCTGATGTTTCCAGGTGCCTCCATTGTAAAAATACTGCTCAGGAAGTGTCAGAAAAAGGCAGAGCTGTGCTTAGGATTTGAAGTTTGCATGGAATCACAAGCAGTGGTTAAAGCTGAGGACTCTACAAATCCTTCCTGGATAATTCCAGCGTTGCAAATGCTCCTCAGCTATTAAGGAATCTCCATCTGCTCCAAGGCCCTAGATTTCCATATTACTGGAGAAGGAGATAAGAAAAATCTGTCTGAAGAGATTTTATCTAAACCCTCAAAGAAGAGAGGAAAAGAGACTCTAGGCCTTCTCATTTCCATGATGCTGAGAAAGCTGATCTGTGGTAGAGTAGGGAAAGGATGCTTGGAATGAGGAAATTTCTGCTTCAGAAGAGGCCTTTGTCCCAGAATTCTGACTGGAACAGGACTTGCCTCTTGTCACTTAATTTCTGGGGGTTTATAGTGAATCATCTCTTCTCAATTTTAGCAGTGTGACTGAGCTGGCTGGGCTGGAAGGTTGGGCTGCAAATTGTTCAGAGAAATTGTGGATGCTGCATCTCTGGAAGTGTTCAAGGCTGACTTGGACAGGACTCAGAGCAGCCTGGTCTAGCAGAAGGTGGCCCTGCCCACGGCAGAGGGGTGGAATGAGAGGATTTTAAAGTCCCTTCCAACCCGAACCATTCCATGATTTTATGGCTCTCTACAAAGCCAAGCTGTTTCTCAGAGCATCAGGAGCACTTTCTCACCTTGAGATCCAAAATGCCAGAGGGGCAGCTCCTCTGTAGATCCAGCTTTGGAACCCTGGGCAGTAGAGAAGCTGTAGTTGGGTCACAGCTCTCCTTCTCTTGTGGATGAAATCCACAGTCCTTCCTTTCCCTGTCACATTTCCACAGCTCACCATGGAAGAGATTTTAATGGCTGAGAGGTGGGAAAGCACCAAGTTAGACTTCCTGCTGATGTTGTGAGTGTGTCCTCACCATTTCCTGAGGTGGAAATTCCTGGAAATAAGAGATGGAGGCACTATCACCTTTGCCGAAATTGTATCTTTGGATTAGACCTCAGTGTCATTCCAACAGTTTTAACTCTGAACAGCTCTCAACAAGCAAAGCAAGAATTTCCAAGATATCTAATCCCCATTTTTCTATGGCCAGGAAACACTCACTACTTTTCAAATCACTCCAAATACTCCTTTCTTTCATTATATTTTCACAAAAAGCCTGTGCTGAGAAACCAGCGTGTTACAGGGATCTGATGGATTGCTGAGTGTTTATGGAATGTCACCTAAAATAACTCACAGCAAAGAGGTGTTTGCCTGTTCCTGGGATGCAGCAGGAATTACTTCCACACTGTTGCACCACTAGGAGATACAAATGGCAATCATTTAAACCAAATAAAGGCTTTAAATCACATAATACATTTTCTTTTAATCCTTTGCATTATTTTTTAAGGCAAAAATGTCTGAAACATCCAGACTGGATTGCTTGTTCGTTGTTCCTGAGGAATAATCTTCAAGGCCAGGCTGGATGGGCTTGAAGCAACCTGGTCTAATGGAGGGTGTCCCTGTCCATGGCAGGGAGTTGGAATGGGATGATCTTGAAGGTCCCTTCCAAGATAAACCATCCCATGAAACTATGCAGAGCTTTCCTTAAGCATTTCCATAAAATTAAACACACATACAAAAAGACAAAAAAATAATAATAATATAATAATTTGGAAAGAACTTTTGGGACAATTTGCTTGGATCTTGCCTTCCAGAAACACCAAGTGATGTCAAAAAGCCAGATTTCATAAGATGAAGTTGAGAATGGGGTTATCAAAGGTGGGCTCTTGGTGTTCCCAAGGCTATGGAAAAAGGTTTGTTGGATCAGGCACCAGATCTGGTCAATAACACCTGTTGTGGTTGCCCTTATAATTTCAGTCATCCATGTCAAACTGACTTTTATTTTCACTTTCCATCCTGCCCAAAGTAAAAATATTACAAAAGATAAATGATAAAATTGTCCTTAAGTGCAAATGCCGATTTAGTCTGCAACCTCTTGCTTCATTTAGTAATAGTGATATTTAACTTATATAAAATCCCTGACTAAACTGGGGTTGTTAAAATATAGAGAAAAAAAAAATCTCTCTGTATTCCTCCTCCTTTCCCAGCACTGAGTTTGAGTCACAAGACCATTTTAAATTCATTTTTAGGTTCATGGCCTGGAGTGTTCCTGGCTCCTGGCGGAGTTTGGTGCGTCTGTGAGAGGATAATTTTGTACTCCCAGAGAGGGATGTGATGAGGAGCAGAACCCTGTTCCCTCTCACGGTGCCAGCAACAGATGGGACCTTCTGGTGAAGGACTCCAAACCTGTGTGATCCACGTGGATGGGGAGCTGGGATCACCGTGTTCTGCAGGAGAGGCTTTGGCACTGTCATATTTTCTGAAAAATCCTCCTTGCCCAGAATTTTCTCCTATGTTTGCTGCTCTGGAATGTGGTCTGGAGATTGTTTATCCAACATGTGAATTGTTTTAACTTAATGGTCAATCACGGCCAGCTGTGTCGAGGCCCTGAGGAGTCATGGGTTTTTATTATTCGTTCTTGTTAAGCCTGCTGTCTGTATCCATTCTCTTTCTTTAGAACAGTTTTAGTATAGCAATATAATATAGAATAGAATAGAATAGAATAGAATAGAATAGAATAGAATAGAATAGAATAGAATAGAATATATAATAATAAATCAGCCTTCTGAGAACATGGAGTCAGATTCTCAATTCCTCCTTCGTCCTGGGGACCTCACAAATACCACAAGCCTAGGCTGCTCTGGCAGCATGGTGGCTTCTTGTTGGAATCTTGGATGCTGAGAATTTCAAACTTTCCATGCTGAAGGGCGCAGACCCACAAGAAAATACAGTATTTGACCTGAGGCCGTGGAGAAGGCTTCCAAAATTGATTGGTAGCACTGGGGTTATGGGTGTGGGTTTGATTAGAAGTGTGTAATATCACTGGGTAGAATGAGACAAGACTTAGAGTTTAAGAATATAGCAATATGTGTGGGGCAAGATGGAGGTTTTAGGGTGGTGGGTGGTTGTCCCTCACCTTCTTTTTTGTGGGTTTGGGTGGTATTTTGTAATTGGACAGAAAAGTCCACTGCAGACTCTGAGTGCCCAGTTATTGGGTTAAAAGTGGAAATAATTGAGGTGTCATTTCTTAATTGGATAGTTTAGCCTTAAAAGACCTTGTAACAAGAGATAGCTAGCCATTTTGTGTGCTGTTAGTGAAAGACTGCAGAACTCACTGCTGTGAGACTGTAACATTGATAAGAAAAAATAAACATCTAAGCCTGAATGCAAACTGTTGTCTTAAGTGCCTTCAATCCCAATTTCAACAGAGGTAGTTAAAAGAAGCCAAAAACCAGTAGTTTCTGTTGGGACAGGATTGAATTGTTCCAGGAATGGACCAGGAGGTGGCACAAACACAGAGTGATGAGGTTCCAGCTCTCAAAGTGCCACAGTGCAGGTGCAAGATGAGAGGGAAGAGGTAGCAATGGAAAAAAAAAAAAAAACCAAAAACAAACAAACCCAAACAAATCCCAAACAAAGAAAAAAAAAAAAAAAAGGAAAACCAGAGGGACACCACAAGGAATCCCAGTTAAGGCTCTCTTGAACATCAGCAGTCACTGCAGGAGGCTGTGGTTGGTTCATCTTTAGGGATTTGGGGTTGGAAGCGGTATGAAGATAAGGGGACAGTGATAAAATTTTTAAAAAGGAAGAAATTGAGGGGCTGAAGCATGCTCAGAAAAGGGAATGGAGCTGGGGAAGGCTCTGGAGCACCAGGAGTGGCTGAGGGAGCTGGGACGGCTCATCCTGGAGAAAAGGAGGCTCAGAGGGGACCTTATTGCCTTCTACAAGTCCCTGGAATGAGGTTGTAGGGTCTCTTTTCCCAGGTAACAAGCAACAGGACAAGAGGAAATGACCTCAAGCTGTGCCAGGAGAGGTTTGGTTGGATATCAGGAAAAATTTCTTCACCAAAAGGGCAGTCCCAGTGATTTGAAGGTGACAGGATATCTACCTGGGCATCTTGAAATAAAAAGGAATGGAAAAAACCCCTAAACCTAGTTTATACATTCTCAGATAGAAATGCTTGAATTTAGGTCTCTGTAGATCCAGGATAAAACATTTCCATTTTAAGTGGAAATTAAACTGTTTCAGAGTGAATTACCTAAAAACAAATATATTTTTTCAAGTCCCATTGTCTTTAATTTCCCCCAGTTATTGCTGCCCATGGCCTCTCCCTGAGTCACTGCAATGTTCCAGGAGATCTGTGGATCCACATGTGAGCTTAAAAAAATTCAAGGAGAGCCTCACTGAGCACATCTGGGGCTTGACACAGAGATATTCCATCTTCTGGTATTTCTGCTCACTCCATGTTATCCCAAAACTTGGGCTGAGGATGGAATTTATCATGAGTTTTTTTGTTCAGGCCTTTTCTGTTCAGACTTGTCCATCAAAATCCAAGTTAATGAGGGGTTTAATTTTGTAAAAATTGTGTGGCTGAGTGTTCAAGACATCTGAGAGAGGGAAAAGCCCATTCCAACTCCCAGTGCTGGGATTTCACAAATTTTGTATGAACACCTTCATCTCCCACCCCCTCCACCTGTTTCTCTGGATCCATCCCAAAGGAATCCCTGTTAGCAGACCTAAGGATTAGAGCAAGGCCAGAAAGCAAAAGGATTTGTCATTCTTTGACATCAAAGCACTGAGATATCAAAGGAACTAAAGCACCTACAGACACAGAAACAATTTTTGAAGAAGCCTCTTGGGTCTACATATTTATCTTGGCTTCTTTGTTTCATTTGATAAAAAAGGTGAGTTGTGATCCCACATAACCCAGAGCTGATCTCCAAAATTTTAATTCAGATTGCCAGGCTCTACAAAGAGTTGAGAGTCATTGTCTGGAGGGGGAGATAACCCCAGGCTCCCTGGAAAACCAGAGATGAGAAAGTCTGGCTGTTGGTTTGACCTGTGTTGCCTGCAAGTCAGGAGTGACCAGAGGGATTTAGATAAGAATATCTGGACAGGATCAGGATAAAGTCCCTGCAAAATGACACCAAATATTCACAGGAAATAAGAGAATGTGCATAAGAAAAACTGTAACAGGGTGAATATCATTGAATCCCAAAATGGTTTGGGATGGAAGGGACCTTCAGGATCATCCATGGGCAGGGACATCTTCCCCTGGACCAGGCTGCTCCAAACCCATCCAGCCTGGCCTTGAACACTTCCAGGGATGGGGATACAGTTATATATTCCCCCAAAGTGCTTGTCCTTAGTCAGGACATCGTGGTCCAGAGTCTTTGGACACAGACATGGGATTTTTATGATGTATATTCCAGTACTAATAGCTCCTCCCTTCTTCTCCAGGAATTTATCCTGTTTTTAACCACTATAAGTAGACACAATATCCTGTGGGAAGAATTTCACATCTTCCCTGTGTGTTGTGTCAGGAAATGGGCACTTTATGCCAGAGGAATTGCCTTTGTGTCATAAGTCTGGGTAAGATTTTAGGTCACAGGGATCATCCACAATAAAATACAACCAGTGCTTGGATATTCCTTATTTATTCCATAGCCTGGATGCTTAACCATGGATCAAAGCCCATGTTGTGCTGAGCACTGTGGAAACACAAAAATTTCTCCTCCTGCAGCAGAACAGAACACCAGAATGTCTGCAGGGCTTCTCCTTGGCACTACTCCAAAGGCTGGACAAAGGAGCTGTCTTTGCAGAAAACCATGGAATCATCTGCTCCAGGTCATGCTAGCAGAGAGAGGAATGAACCTGGGGACCTTCCTCTCCACCAACCTTTGCTATCCCTGCTGAGAGACCACAGATATTCCCTATAAATAAGGAAACATCAAGGCTGGAAGCTCTCAACTCTCACCTTGCACTCTCAGACTCCTCAGCATTTCCCACAGTCTGGGGTGGGTTATTAATATTGACATCCCAATTAATAAATAAGACCCAGAATTAAATAAAAAATGGGGGGAAATAAAGAATTTGTTATTTGTTTACCTTCCTTCAATCAGACACTTGGGATCAGACGCCTGGGACACGCGCACCTGGATTTTTATTGTGTGTTGAAATCAACCAGAACTGGAAGAGTTCTACAGGGGAAAAATCGAAAAATGTTATTTAATGTGAACCTGGTCAGTTTGGGCAGATTCACCTCAGAGACAGAGAACAGACCCTGCCCTGATTTATCTCATATCACAGACAGAGACTTGTTAAGAAACCATGGAACCATGGAATGGTTTGGGCTGAAAGAGAACTTAAACATCATCCAGTTCCATGCCCTGCCATGGGCAGGGACACCTTCCACTGTCCCAGGTTGCTCCAAACTCCATCCAACCTGGCCTTGGCCACTTCCAGGGATGGGGCAGCCACAGCTTCTCTGAGTACCCTGTGCCAGGGCCTCATCACCTTCACAGGGAAGGATTTCTTCCCAATATCCCATTTAAGCCCATCCTCTGCGAGTTTAAAGACATTCCCTGTGTCCTGTCACTCCATCCCTTACCCAAAGTGCTTCTCCAGTTCTCTTGGAGACCGTTCAGGCACTGGAAGCTCTCCCTGGAGCCTTCTCTTCTCCAGGCTGGACATTCCCAGCTCTCCCAGCCTGGCTCCAGAGCAGAGGGGCTCCAGCCCTTGCAGCATCTCCAAAGCCTCCTCCAGCAGCTCCACACTCCTCTGATGTTGGACCCCAGAGCTGGATTCTGTGCTTCAGATGGGGTCTCATGAGGGCAGAGGAGAAGGGAAGAATCTTCAAATCGATGGCAAAGAATTTTGTGGATCGTGAATATTCCTTGCATCTAAATTTTCCACATCTAAGATGAAGACAATGATCCTCTTAGGTAGATGAATTCCTTGATAATTGTCATATCCTTCTATTCTGCAGAGCAGGAGATGTCTGAAAGTGGACTTTTTTCCCCCCTAGTTTCTAAGTTAAAGTATTGTGTAATATTGGCAGTGTGTGGGGTATAAAGCCATGGACACAGACCTTGGCTTCTCCAAGAGATTTACGGCAGAATTCCAGACTAAAGCTGTCTAGATCTGAGGACAAGTGGCAAACTCCTCCTTTGGCTGCATTTGTTACAGCAGGACACCTTTCCCTGCTATCCAGGCAGAAAAACTTTCAAACAACATCTGCCAAGTTGGAGCAGGGGAAGTCTCCACTTGTTTTTGGGTGATTTGCCAGAGGAATAAAATGCAGACATGACTTGTTTGACTCTGGTCAGAGTTAGCAAGAAATGAATGGAAAATGGGATGGAATTGTGCTGTAAAACTACACACTGTGGGCTTCCTTTTCCCTGCAGGGTTTATTCCAAAAGAGAAAGTGCACAGCAGAATCTTCCTGACATTTTTAATGGGCAGTGGTCATTAGAGCCTTTCTCCTTGGGTGGACAATTAACCTCTCATTTTATGGAAGGTGAAAATGGTCATTCTTGATTTCAAGCATAAAATTTGCCTTGCATTAAGGGGGGAGAAAATAAATCCTCCAGAGCACAGAACAAAATAATCATGATGAATAAAGATCTGTGAGGAATTGCTCTGCCAAATGATGATGGGACTCAACCAAAGATTTCAAAACGAGTTAAAAAGAAAATCAGTTTTAATTCTATTCCCAACTCTCAGCATTGTCTGCTGCATATTTGAGTCCTGAATACTCGTGAACAAAGCTCCTTAATTTAGCTGTTTCCCAATTTTTCGTAGATTACAGGTAGAAAACTGCAATGTCAGCTTAAGTTGCTCTGCATCTGTGACTGGAAAGCAGCAGTGGTTAATGAGCATCACCTAATGACAGAGCTGATGATGGAAATCTAGAATCCTTTCCAAAAAAGGAGCTCACATTCACAGTGGCTCCCTAAAACACCAACATTTGGGCTTTCCTGCAAAGAAAGGAGGCAAATTTTCCAGGCAAGGTGGCTTTGGAACTGCTCTGAGGCCAATTTTTCTGGAAGGCTAAAAATGAGCTGATGGTTTATCTCCTCCAGAGATTCCCTTCCTAATCCTTTCCCTTATCAGGAGCAAGTTTCCTATCAGTTCCCTACAGGGACATTAGCAAAGGAGATGACAGAGCTCAGCTCTCCAAGCAATCCATGCTAGAAATGCATTTTATGCATCCCTTAGTGGCCATAAGGGATGCACCCTCCAAGATACAATTAAGGCTTCCTTCCCTTCCCTTCCCTTCCCTTCCCTTCCCTTCCCTTCCCTTCCCTTCCCTTCCCTTCCCTTCCCTTCCCTTCCCTTCCCTTCCCTTCCCTTCCCTTCCCTTCCCTTCCCTTCCCTTCCCTTCCCTTCCCTTCCCTTCCCTTCCCTTCCCTTCCCTTCCCTTCCCTTCCCTTCCCTTCCCTTCCCTTCCCTTCCCTTCCCTTCCCTTCCCTTCCCTTCCCTTCCCTTCCCTTCCCTTCCCTTCCCTTCCCTTTTTCTCCTTCAAAGAGACAAGGCTGGAGCACGATAATATTTTCATATTTCTACACCACTTCTTCCCTTCTGTAACTTTTCTGGAGGCATGGAATGGTTTCGGTTGGAAGATCACCTCATTCCATGGGCAGGGACACCTCCCACTATCCCATGTTGTTCCAAACCCCATTCAATTTGGCCTTGGACACTTCCAGGATTGGGGCAGCCACAGCTACTCTGCGAAACCTGTGCCAGGGCCTCACCACCCTCTCACAGAAGAATTCCTTCCCAATATCCCATCTAAACCCATCCTCTGCGAGTTTAAAGCTGTTCTCCTTTGTCCTGTCCCTCCATCCCTTGTCCCAAGTCCCTTTCCAGCTCTCCTGGAGCCCCTTTAGGAACTGGAGGGAGCTCTGAGGTGTCCCTGGAGCCTTCTCTGCTCCAAGCTGGACATTCCCAGCTCTCCCAGCCTGGCTCCAGAGCAGAGGGGCTCCAGCCCTTGGAGCATCTCCACAGCCTCCTCTGGACTTGCTCCAAGAAATATACATGATATCTCCAACAGAGATACATGAAATCCTGAGACAGTCTTGGCTGAATTTGGGGCCAAAGGTGGAAATCCTGGGTTATTTTGATTACTCTGTGGTGTGACAGTAGGCTGGGCCACTCCTGTGGGACAAAATCCCCTTCCTTGCATGAAAGAAATTTTCAGTCCCACAGTTCCTGGTGTGAACAGCTCCATGCCAGGATGGTGTGACTAAGAGCTGCTCCCTCCCTTTCACAGTACATATATTTAGATCTCCGAGTGCATCTCTATCTATACCATATAGATCAGTATCTATAGCTACATCTATCTATATCTATATGACAGAATCATAGAATGGCCTGGCTTGGAAGTGATCTTAAAATCATTCAGGTCCAACACCTTCCACTACCCCAGGTTGTTCCAAGCCCTGTCCAGCGTGACCTGGAACACTTCCAGGGATGGGGCAGCCCAGCTTCTCTGGGAAACCTGTGCCAGGGCTTCATCACCCTCACAGGGACGCGTTTTTTCTTAATATCTGATCTAAACTTACTTTCTGCCACTCTGAAGCCATTTCCCCTCATCCCGGAACTCCATGCTCTTGTAAATCCATCTCCATTTTCCTTATTGTCTCTTTCAGGTCCTGGAAGGCCACAATTAGTTCACCACACAGATTCTCTTTTCTGGGCTGAACGTTCCCAATTCTCTCAGCCTTTCCACACAGCAGAGCTGCTCCATCCCTCGGATCATCCTGGTGCCTCCTCTGGACCCTCTCCAACATCTCCACATCCTTCCTGTGCTGGGATCCAGGGCTGGAGGCAGCTCTGCAGGTGGGATCTCACCTGAATGGGGCAGAGGGACAGAATTCCCCCCTCTCCCGCTGCCCAAACTGTGGGATGAACCCAGGACACTTTTGGATTTCTGGGACAGGAGCACACATGGTTGGGTCATGTCCAGCCTCTCACCCACCAGCACTTCCAAATCCTTTTTCCCAGGGCTGCTTCATGTGCTCATCCCCAGCCTGGATTGATGCTGGGGTTGACCCTGGAGCGGCACCAATACTTGGTCTTGGTAATAAAAGCTTAATACAAACGCAATAGTAATACAATTACAATATTAATATTAATACAATAGATAATATACTCATATTTTAATGCAAACCTATTTCCCACTCTCCTCGTGTTTTTTGTACTGGGAATGGAGATAAATTCCTCTTAAATCCTTTTATGCTTCTGGACCCTCTTTTTGCAGCAGCTCAAGAGCAGAAAATTAGGATTTTTCTCCCAGTTCCCTGTATTTCCTGTAAACCATTACTTGGAAGGCATCCCCTGACACAACAAATACAAAGCATCATTTTCTTCTCTGTCCAAACTATTACCCCAGAGTTTTGGAGGGTGAAAATCCTGTCTGCAGCCAACCTCAGAAAAGATTTCTCAGCAGGACCTGTGGCTTTCTCTTACAAGCTTCACTTCATAAATTATCATTTGATGAAATAATTTGAAACAAAACCAAACCAAACCAAACAAACAAAAAAAAGAGCCCAAAAAGCGACTTTAAAAACAATGAATTGTGTAAATAATGAGGGAAGCAAATGTCCTTGAACAGGCTGTCACCTGCCTGTACCTTGCTGAGGCTTTAGCAGGAGTCAGTGTGGGTTTAATTAACACCTTCCTTGGCCCAAAATCACCACGTTGTTCTCAAACAAGGAGTGACACCTGGGTGAGAGCCTCCAGGTTTTTGTTATCTGTTTACTTTTTGTTATTTGTTATTTTTTGTGAGCCTTGGTTAATCCAGGTTTTGTTCCATTTCCTGGGACAGCAGGCTTGCAGCAGAGTGCCTGGTGACAGCTCTTGTCACACCAGGGCCTCCCAGATGAGCCTGGAATCTCGGGAAGCCCAGGACACGACTGTGTTTGCAAACAGCATCCAGTGGCTTTGCTGGATTTGTGCCTCTGCTCCTTCTCAAGTGCCAGCAGCACAGGAGGGAATTTCTCCTCTGGATGCCCTCACAAAATTTTGGTGACAAGAGTGATGCCTCAGGTTTTAGCTTTTATATTTTTCAGATTTTGTTCTGCTTTAGAGTGTGGGTCTGGGCTTCATATTAGTGGATGGTGAGCTCTCTTCACAGAGGAGGGAGACAAAATAATTCCTGCTCTAGCTGGGGACCAAGGACAAACGATCCAAATCTCAGGCCCAAAAGCATAAACAACGTGGACCAAAGAGAGAAAAACAAGAAGGATAGGACTTCATAAATTAAAGTTGTAATTGGACAATTAACTCCAATATGCTAATGGACCAAAACTTATAAAAGTGTGAGACCCCGTGACTGGTTGTCCATTTTTTGTGGCCATTTTGGGTTGTGCTGCCCAAAGTGGATCCATTGAGGCCTCTTAATAATAAATCCCTATTTTATTCTTTAGCTCTGTCTAGCCTCTGTTCTAGGTCAGCCTTCACAAAGTTGAGCACAAAGTTTGCAACACTGGAGTGGAATTGGAGCCTTTTGGAAAGCGAGGGAGGGCAGCAAGGTTCAGATGCTGGGGGAGCCTTGGTTGAACTCTGAGAGCTTTTCCTTTAAACAAATCCTCTTCTTATCTCCCGTTTTCCTGCAAGGTCTGGAAGGGGATTAGATTTTTGATGTTGGCCCACCTGGGAGCTGGCTCACCCCTTATCCGTTTTGATCCGTGCTGTAGGATTTGACTTTGCTGTAAGATTCATCCCCTGACTCCCTGCCCTGCTTTGTGGAGTCATGGGAAGGACATTGGACACTGGATGGTCCTTCCTGCCTGTGCACAGGATTTTAAACAGATTTAACATCTGCAGTCCCTGAGATCCAGGCTGGATCATTCATCTCTTGACAGGAACAAACGAAAAAATGGGATTTGAACTAAATTATCCCCAAAGTCCCTCCCAACACAATCCAATCTCTGCTACTACAATTCTTAATTGTTTTCAGACCTTTCAGGAATCTGCCTTTCATCACAATTTCCATAGGAGACAAGTTCAGACTGTGTCTTCCAACAAGTCTAAAACATTTTAAGGAAGAAACCTTGCCTTTTTTTAAGGGCGATGTGTGTTTTGCCATTTATTTTCAGAGGATGCAGGATTTTACCCGCTGATTTCAGCTTCCAGCAGACCGAGTCATCGCCTCAAGATCATCTTAGAGATTATATTTTCTGAAGGGTGAAAAACTGAGATAAACAGGGAGTCTTGGAAGCCAGATGTTGCATTAAAATCGTGGAATTAACCCAGGTGCAGTCACCTTAACTCTGACCCTTTTCCATTTGCCATAGTCTTGTAGATTTTGTGTTTAAGAACTAAGCTCTAGGATGTCAGTTTTGGTACAGATGACTGCTAGTCCAAGTGTGCTGTGCTATCTTTATGGCATTTTTAGCATAATAATATATTCTGTTCAAAACTGGTGATGTATGAACATAAATATATCTTATTTGCCTATTAACGTTAGACAGGAAAAGTCATTCTTTGTGCAACATCTGTAATGTGATCATTTCAGTTTTATCTTCTCCTTTTAGGTGTCTGAGCAATAAACCTTGAAAGACATTATTTATGGAATTTGGTGCAGTACCATCACTGTTATTACAGAATAAGAATTTTTCTATTCAAAGAAGTTCTAAAGGTTGTTTTTTTTTTTATTTTTTTTCTTGTCCCTCTAGAGTTCTGAAGTGGGAGGACCCTGGCAAATTTCAGAGAATCCTGGAATGGTTTGGGTTTGGGTTGGATGGGACCTCAAAGACCATTGAGTTCCACCCCCGCCATGGGCAGAGGATTTCTGAGACATTTTCCGCTGCCCCAGGTTGCTCCAAACCTCTTCCAACCTGACCTTGGACATTTCCAGGGATGAGGCAGCCACAGCTTCTCTGGGCAACCTGTGCCAGGGCCTCACCACCCTCACAGGGCAACATTTTTTCCCAATACCCAATTTAAACCTATTTTCTGTCAGTTTGAAGCCATTCCCACTTATCCTGACACTCCAGGCTCCTGTAAAGAGCCTCCCTCTTTTTTCAAGGAGAAACCTTGCTGCAAGAGAGAGGGAAGGCATCACTTCCATGATTTTGGGTTGCATTTTTGAATGAATGGGCACCATGGCCTTGAGCATCACGAACAGAAATTAAAACTTTACTAACAAAGAGCAGATTTGTCCTGATTGGAGACAGCAGCAAACCCAGCCCTAAAAAAATGCACACACTACATTGGGATGAATAAATAAAATATATTTGAGGGGATTTTTTGGCTCCAGGACCCCCTGAAACAGCATGGATCACATCCAGGGGTGTGACCTCTCATCCTCATCCCCTTGAAAGAGGGAACACTGCTCCTTGGACCTGCTGGGAAGAGCCCCTGGCTTGTGTTGTGTCCAGACCACACAAAAAACATCTGAGCCATTAAGAAGGAATTCTTGGCTGAGAGGGTTGTGAAACACTGGAACTGGCTCCCAGAGAAGCTGTGGATGCCCCATTCCTGGGAATGTCCAAGGCCAGGTTGAACAGGGCTTGGAGCAACCTGGGATAGTGGGAGATGTCCCTGCCCATGGCAGGGGGTGAAATAAAATGGGCTTTAAGGTCCTTTCCAACCCAAACCATTGAATGACTCCACCCTCGGTAGGTTTGACCATTTAATTATTAACAGAGAGATCACCTGTGACGTTCTCACCACACCTGAAGGTTTTTATCTGCTCTCCATGTCCTGTGCAGCCGCACAGCCCAATCACCAAAAAATCAATGTTTAAGTGGAAATGAATATGAAAATGATTGCTACTGTGAGGCAGGGAATAAAAGACAGAGGAGGAACATCTTTTCTAGTGATAACATGTGAATAAATCCCTGTTGCTTATTTTGATATCGCTGACATTTTTCATAAAGACATTCTCCAAGGAGCCAAAGACATCTGTCAGCACAGAGTGAAGTGTGTACAAATGAAGCACAAATCCACCCTCCTGAGGAATGACAGAGGTATTGATAATTTCAGTAGCTGGGAAGGAGAAATTCTGATGCAAAACCTGGAGGAGTGAATCCCAGCTCGAGGGGTTTTTAGCTCAAAATGTGATCACAATGACGCAATCGTGGAACGGCATCACCCCGCACAAGGAAAGCTGCAATCCCTGAAAATGTGTGTGGAAAAGAGAGGAGAATTCAGGATATGGCATCATGCCTGGTTTCTGCTGTGTTTCTAAAAATTTGTCTTGCAGGTCTCTTTTGGGAAAATAATAATTTTTTAAAGTTTTGTTTTTTTTTTTTTAAATATGACAGAATTCATTGAAGCTGCAGAGAGTACCTGGTTCCTGGTGTAGTGAAAATTAAGGGAAGCACAAGGAATCAATCAAAGGGAATTCCAGGGGACGAGGGCAGGGGTTGTCCCCCTGTGCTGAAGTGTCCAGTTCTGGCCCCTCATGACAAGAAGGATGTTGAGAGGGGTTGGAGTGTGTCCAGACAAGGGAAAAAAACTGAGGAAGGGTCTGGAGCACCAGGAGTGGCTGAGGGATCTGGGGGGGGCTCAGTCTGGAGAAAAAGAGGTTCAGGGGGGGCCTTCTCAGTGTCCACAAGTCGCTGACAAGAAGGTGCAGCCAGGTGGGTCTCAGGCTCTGCTTGCAGGGAACAGGGGACAGGATGAGAGGAAACAGCCTCAAATTGCATTCGAGTTGGACATCTGGAGGAATTTCTTCATGGAAAGGGCTGTCAAGCATTGGAAGGAGCTGTCCAGGGTGGTTCAGAGTCCTCATTCCTGGAGGTGACCAAGGAAGGCCTGGACATGGCACTCAGTGTTCTGGGCTGGTGACAAGGTGGGGATTGGTCACAGCTTGACCTTGATGGTCTTAAAGGTCCTTTTCAATCTGAATAATTCAATTCCCTGAGACTCAATTCTCTGATAATTAAATGTCTCTATGAACCTGTCTCTTCCTTTGGCACTTACAGCCGTGATTTTTAGCCTGTCTGCCCATCTATTTTTCTGAAGCAGAAAGAAAAGCTCCAGGACAGCGACCTTGACTGCAAACATCAGCTGCAAAATATTTAAGGGCTGTAAACTGGGAAATATTAAACTGCCCTGGGGCAGCGTTGGAGGTGAACACTGCCCTCACGTTAACCCAAGAGCAGTGCTGAGTCATACCTGGAGGACTGCAAAACTCAGATTTTCTTTTACATCCTCCAGAAAAAACTTGGGAATTTTGTTTCCTTTAGAGCAAATCCTGGCACAAACGTGCCAGGCAGTGAAACTCCCACTAGAACCCTTGAGAGATTTTATTGTTGTGTCGAAGGTTCCTTTTTCCTTCTGATAAATCAGAATTTGGGGCTCTGTGTGGCGAGGGACAGCTGCATCCTGCAGGGATGTGCCTCCCAGGGCAGAGCATCAATTTGGGATAGCTGAGGGAAATGGAAAATGCTGATGTTCAGCCATCAAAACTGATCCTGTGCTTCCCAAAGTTGCAGGAGAGTTTCACTGGCTACAGGGGAAGGTCTCCAGGATAGTGTTGGTTTCCCAGCTCATCTCCCTTGGACATGTTTGGTTTTCAGGGATTAACCACCATGCAGGGATCACAGTGGGAATACAGGCAGATTCCAGGCTTTTTTTGAAGAAGAAACTGATTTTCTTGATTTTGGCATTGAGATCTTCAGCCAAGGAATGGAAGCTGTTGGGGCAACTGGGAGCAGTCACCAGCAGGTCCCAACAGGCACCAACTCTAAGGAAGAGGCAAGAGAGAGATCTCGGGGTTGGAATTATGCTTTTGCCTGGTTCACTTTGCTCTTTTCCATATTATTGTTCTCTCGTTTCCTTTAAAATCAACCTCATCCTGGCACACTATGGGTAATACCCAATTAATTCACCTTTTTTTGGAGAATCTGCATCAAAAAGGGACATGTGTGAGCTTGAAAAGATCATTTAATCCCTATTCTGTATAACCATGGGACATGCAGCAAAAGGAGCCTGTGTGGATAAAAAAACCTATATGATATTTCCTTCCAAAATCTTGGAATTATGTAAATAAAATCCTTCACATGGGAGGCCACAAGGATTCAGGCACATTTTTGCATTTCTAAAGGCAACTTTCTTAAAGGCCCCTCAAATGTAAAGAAGCCTGAGAAAAAAAAAGGGAAAGTCAAATGTTTATTATTCCAAGTGCCATCCAATTTGGCCTTGGACAATTCCAGGGGATGGGGCAGCCACAGCTTCTTTGGGAAAACCTGTGCCAGGGCCTCACCACCCTCACAGCAAAAAATTCCTTCCCAATATCCCATCTAACCCTGCCCACTGCAGTGGGAAGCCATTCCCTGTGTCCAAAGTCCCTCTCCAGCTCTCCTGGAGTCCCCTCAGGTACCAAAAAGCCACAATAAGGTCACTCCAGAGCCTTAAATTAAACTCTGTCCCTATTTTTTTTTGACTGAACATGAAAGTTGTGGGGTTTTAGGATGTGAGGATTGATTGATCATGGAATCATAGAGGAGTATCATGGAATTGTTATGGTTGGAAAAGACCTTCGAGATCAAGTCCAACCTTTGACTGTCACCCCCACCAACTCATGTCTTCAAGAGCCACATCCACAGGTTTTTGAACAATTCCACGTTCCAGGTGGTTCCATTCCTACCCTGGGTGGCCTGTTCCAATGATTTACAAAACTTTCAGTGAAAAAAATCCCTGATATCCAACCCAAAACTTTTTTGGTGCAACTTGAGGCCATTTTCACTTATCCTATCCCTTGTTTCCCAGGAGAAGAGACTGATCCCACCTCACCACAACCTCATTCCAGGGAGCTCTGGAGTGTGATGAGATCTCCCCATGCCAGGTGTGATGCTCCAATTGTTTTTGAAGTTCTGTTTTGCCTCCATTGCTCTATTCCCCAGGACCATGAAGGAATTCTGGGGTGGCTGGTTGGATGAAAATGTTCTTATCACCCAAGGAAAATCCAGGCATTAACTGAGCACTGTCTTGGACTATGAAGGAAGTTTTACTTTCCTGCTTTTTTTTTTTTTCCTAAACCTCTCATCAGGATCAGCTCTCCTCACCAGCTCCAGGCTGATGCAAGTTCCAAGTGCGCTGGGATTTATCCTTTTTTTAAAGCTCCAGTTTTAGGAAGTGGAGAAGGGCGGCTTTTGCAATTCCTGAATCATCATGGAATTCAGTCCTGCCTACACACTTAAAAGCTTCTCCTATTTTCCATCAGGGCCTTGGCTCCCCTTTTTTTTTTCCAAAGAGCTTGCATGATAATGCAATTGTTATTTTCTCAAGGTTCTCTGTACTGAGATGAACCTCAGACAGAGAGAGGAGAATGGTTAATTAGCCAGACTAATGAGACCTGAGATCCCCAGTTTCAGCGCAGAGTTAAAGAGGGCTCATTAAAGCAGAAACCTCTTGGAATGAGCCAGCTCCAACAAAAAGGAAAAAGAAGGAAAAGCGTTAACCCTTAAGGAGGCTTTGATTTCCATCCAACATGGATGGGAGAAGGAAATAACACAGGGAATGGTGAATTCCATCCTGCAATGGATTTTCTGGGCTGCTGGGTGGGCAGATTTCCCGTGGAAAATAAACCAGCACTGCTCAAATAGTGACAGTTTTCCCATGGGAAAGGAGGGAGAGGGATAAAGCACAGGATGCTGGGTGAGAATCCATTGGGGGTTTTTGGAGGGGTACAGAGAGAAGCCCACATACATCAAATACCAACAAAAAGGGGAAAAAAAATAAGGGTTATCCTTTCCCTGTGAAATTCAGGGAGGCAAGGAGGTCGCTTCTGGTCAGCTGGGAATAATTTCTCCAGTGTTCAACCAAATAAATGATGAGACACAACCCAGTCATGGAGATTGTGCTTTTCTCTCCTCTTTGCTGCCTTGGTCATTGCAACCTTTGGCGCATTTGGGTGGTGATCTCCAGGTTCAGGTTAAATATTAGGAAAAATTTCTTCAGTGGAAGAGTGGTTAAGCATGGAACCGGCTTCCCAAGGAATGGTGGAGTCACCATCCTTGGAAGTGTCTCAAAATTGAGTAGACCTGGCATTTCACCATATGGTTTAGTGGGAATGGTGGCACGTGGTTGAAGGTTGGACTTGATGCTCTTGGAGGACTTATGCAACCTTAATAATTCTATGATTCTGTGATTCATTGTCTTCATTTCTGTTTCTCTCAAGCCCTTGCTGACATAAAACCCCAGCTCTAAGGGAGCAGTTTTTATGCATTTTATATATTTTTTTTTAAATCTACTCTACTATGTACCAAAGTACCAAGGGAACAACAAATTGATTTACACAAAGCCCAGGAATTCACAGAGAAAAATAAACAGACTGAACCTTTGCCTTGCACTTTTGGTTGTTACACTGGTATTTTCTTTTCTTTTCTATTTATTAATCCCTGTTTTGAAAAACAGAAGGGGTAAGAAAGGCGGGGGGAAAGCTGTCCAGAAGTTAATGAAATGTTTTGTTTTGCTGCTCTTGCATCTTTTTTTCTCATCTGCTTACAAAAAAAAAAAAAAAAAAAAAGAAGAAAAAAGAGAAACACAAAGAGGAGCTGGTCTTTATACACTTTATCCTTTGGAAAATATTCCATAAGCTGTGTGCAAAGCCAAGCTAAGCCTAATTTTTAATTCTGCCCTCATTTACAGGGACACATCTCATTGACGTAAATCCTCGGTGGTGTAGAATCCTTTTCTCTGGGGGCTCTGGAGGATTGGATTCAGCTCTGGGGAAGTGGGTGGGAGCTGCTTGGATCAGCACAGCAACAAAGCCTGAGTGCTAAAGAAGATGCAAAAACATTTGAAGGAGGCAAAACTGGAGGAGGGAAATTGGGGAGTTCTAGAATTCCTGGGAAGTTGGGGGGGTTGTAGAATTCCTGGGACTGCGGCATCCATGGCTGGACATGGTGGTGAATGGCCCTGTTTAGGTTAAATGTGATGATAATGATAATTTTTTCTCCTTTTCTGCTGTCACTGGGTGAGAATTAGTGATGGGCAGCTCAGCTGTGTTAATTGCAGTGTTAATTAATAACACCCTCCCCGTGTAGATCACCTCACAAGGTAGAAATAGTCTTGGTCATTTCTCCAACTTAAAAGATGGAAAATATTGATATGGGAGTTAAAACCAGCAGCTCTGCTCCACTCAGCTGATGGAATTTCTATGATGGATGGGACAAAAATGTTATTAATGAGACTTTTTGAAAGGACAGCTCATCTACAGAGCATCAACACACAGAGGAGCAACAATGATGAACCCAAAAGGGATTCCAGTGCGAGATGATGGAAACCACCAAGAATCTCACACCGAGGGATGCTCATGTGCTTGTGGTATGCTAATGATCCAAAATGAGATGGAAAAGTCCTGCTTTTCTATATTACAATGTCCTGAAATTTTATATTAAGGAAACTGAGGCAAGGAGCAAAATGGTTTATTTGGCACCTGAAAGATCCATTTGGAGGAGAAAATAATTGGTGGATGTGATCATTAATAAAATACATCTTAGTTTTCAAGAGCTAGGGAATGTGTTTGGAAATCTCACAGATTAGAAAAACTCAAATATAATGAAGAAATAGAGAGATTTTATAATGCAAAAGTAGATATGCCCTGTCTCACTTTATTCATGGCCAACTCCTGTTGAATAACATTTTTCCTTATAAAAAACACAATTATTGAGTGCCTTCTTTCCAGTTCGGAACTACAATTTAACTTCCAGTAAAATATTTAGATTTGAGTAAATTATTCTGTACAGAGAGATCTTGTGGATTCCCCATCCCTGGAAGTGTTCAAGGTCAGTTTGGACAGGGCTCGGAGCAACCTGGGATAGTAGAAGGTGTTGGAAGGGGTTGGAAGTGGGTGATCTTTGGGGTCCCTTCCAACCCACACCCTTCCATAATTCTGTGATTCCCAAAGATAGAGAATCAATGAACACCATAAACAAACTCAATTTTTTTATGCTTTGACCTTTTGCTTTTATTTTTAACAAGTTGTGTCTTGATTCAATTTCAGTGAATTGCTGTTTTTTTACATCTTTGTAAAACTAAAAACCCATAATATTCCCATTTTCTCTCTTCCTGTTAAGTAAGTACTGGACAATGGGAATTTTTGGCTTCGCAGGGAACAGACTGGGGACAAGGGACAGGAATTGTTAACAGTATAAGGTAAACACCCACTACACCTTTCCTGATCTCCTCCAAAAAATCCCATTAATTCAATGCTAACAGGATGATTTATCCTTTTCAGGTTTTTATGGAAAACTAAGTGAGCCCAATATTGAGCAGATATAAGCCCATTTCAGCCCAGTTTGAAGTGATGCTGAGTTAGCATGCAAATGAGTCACTAAAAATCAACAGGAAATTACAGCCTGGAATATGAATCATCCATCGATCCCACAACCGTTTGCCAGGGATAAGTGAGAAATTTTGGAGAACAGTGTGGATCCAAGGGAATGATGTCAGAGAAAAATGAAATTGCTGGAAAAGGTAGTCAGAGTAGTTAAGGACATAATTTTTTTTAGATGTGCACAGCATGGGAAAAAATCATACTTCAAACTCCAGGAAAGGCCTCTTGCCTGCTTTTCCCAGGAAAAATGGATAAAAAAGTGGAGATGGGTTAAATACCAATGGTGCTGCCTCCCAGCCAGGCAAAAATCCATATATCCTGAGGAAATGTCCATCTCTATAGAGGCAATTAAGTTTTTGTCTTATAATTCAGGATTATCAATATCTCACATCAAGACTGCTGCAGCACTATTTAAACCCCTGATTTGTGGATGGGATAAGACATCAGGAAATGTGTTGTCTTTTCAGGGAAAGGAATAAAACAAGATGAAAAATAAGCTTTTTTTTTCCCCCACCGCTAAATCCCGTTACTTCAAGAGTAACAGAAAATTGAACAAACTCAAGAAGTAATTAGCAGGTGATTGGGGGAAAATTATTCATTTTGCTTCCTATTTATTTTCAAGGGGAAAAGAGAAATAATTCTTTCTCTGTTTTAAAAAACCTGTTATTTTGACAGGAAAATTTTAGGAGAAAATAAATATTAAAAAATGCAGCCTTAATATACCTATATCCAAAGGTGGGGAGATGCTACTTTATCTTGGCAGAGGAGTTGAAGGAATATCAGTTCTTCAGGAGACTTAAATACAGCTCGGTTCTTGTGTCCAGTTCTGAGCCCCTCACCCATGATAAAGATTTTGAAGGGCTGGAGCATGTCCAAGGAAGAGAATGGAGTTGGAGAAAGGTCTGGAGCACCAGGAGTAGCTGAGGGAGTTGGGAAAGGGGCTCAGCCTGGAGAAGAGGAGGCTCAGGGGAGACCAAAACTCCCTGATAGGAGGGTGGAGCAGGATGGGTGTCAGACTCTGAGAGGACAAGAGGAAATGACCCCAAGTTGTGTCAAGGGATTGGGTATTCAGAAAAAAATCATCATGGAAAGGGTTGTAAAGCTTTGGAACAGGTTGCCCAGGGAGGTGGTGGAATCACCACCCCTGGAAGTGTTCAAAAACCACGTGGATGTGGCATTTGAGGATGTGGTTTGATGGTGAGCATGGTGGTTGTGCTTGGCTGAAGGCTGGATTTGCTCTTAGAGGCTTTTTCGAAATGTAACCATTCTGTGATTTTCTGATTTTCTCACTCACAGCCAATTGTTTCTTGTCTTGGTGTGGGTGACAAGTGCACAAAGCCTCAACAGCAAAGAGCTGGGATGCAGCGGTTTGGTTCATGTCCAAGGTAATGAAGCCAGGTATGGACAAATTAACTCAGGTGTAGTGAGAAGGATTTTCATTTCATTGTGGCATGGCTGGTTGGTGGAGCAGTGCAGGAACACTGAGGCTTTCAGAGCTGCTTTAGGTATTTTTACACTTGATTTTCACCTTGCTGTGCCTGACAACCCAACTCAACCGAGCAAACCACTGGAAAATGCAGCAACAGGCTGCATATTGAGATTCAAAATGGTTATCAAACCATCTGTAAAAAACAAGCAAATACATTTCCAAATGAACAGGATCAGATAAGGAGTTCATGTTTATATTGCAGCAGCGTTCCAGCTAAGAAGAAATAAAGATCATCAATGATTTACCAGTAATAGCTGTGAGTACAGAAGGAGATAAGGTTCATGGCATGACTTCAGGGCTTTGGAATAGCCTACCCTGGCACAATTAAGAGTTTTAGAACTCCAGCATGGGTTTGTTTTTGCTTTTCAGTATCCCAGAGTGTTATTTCCTCCCTTCAGATTGTCAGTGTCCCAAAGGAAGACTGCTAACCAAAATCACCACTTTTATCTTAATTAGGACATGCCATGAAAACAAAAATTATCTATGTCAATGGGTAAAAAGGAAACAAAGCTATTGGCAAAGCTTTTAAGATTTTTGTTCTACATCAGAATAGAGCTGAATGAAGATATGAGGGAAATGGATCAGTGGAGCAACTCACAGGGGTGATATGAGCCAACAATGGGTCTAAAACTTATTTTAGTGAATATGTTCCTGATGAAGCCAATGGAGACAGCAGGATTTGAGGCCCTGAATTTTATAGTTTTATAGATCCATCGATAGAGGGGATTGAGCACATCTGATGAGGAGCAGCTGAGGGAGCTGGGGGGCTGGCCTGGAGAAAAGGAGGCTCGGGGGGGACCTTCTGGCTCTCCACAACTCCCTGACAGGGGGGGAGAGCCAGGTGGGATCAGGATCTGTTCCCAAGGAACCAGGGACAGGAGGGGAGGAAATGGCCTCAGGTTGCACCAGGAAAAGTTCAGGTTGGATATCTGGATAAAATTCTTCCCTGGAAGAGTGGTCAAGAATTGGAACAGGACCCCCAGGGAAGCAGTGGAGTCACCATCCTTGGAATGTTCAAAACGAGCAGATGTGGCACTTCGTGATGTGGTTTGGTGGGAATGGTGATAATCAAAGGTTGGACTTGATGGTCCTGGAGATCTGCTCCAAACTTAATGATTCCATGATTCCCTAAATGCCATTGAGGTTACTCACCAGTGGGTGGGAGTGGGAGTTTACATTTCTCATATCAATTAATCTATACCTTAACCTCCTGCTGATTTTGCCCTCAAGGCTCAAATAAAAAATTAAAATGGGTATTAACCACTTCTTTATCTGACTCACACTTTCAAATTCATGTGCCATAACTTTTAACCTACAAATGGAACAAACTGATAAACCACACAGCTGAATATTCTGCAATTATACTTTTTATTCTACTTTTACCCTCTTTGCAGACACCTTGTTCCAGCATTCCCCCAGGGAAGCACAGCCTCTCAGTGGGCCTGGGATGCTGCCAGCAATAATTTAAAAAATACAATAATTTAAAAATTATTACTATTATTGTAATTTTCTGTTGAGATATAACCTGCCTGCATCTGTCAGACTTTTTCATGTTGGAGTATTATTTTCCACAGCATGGAATTATTAAACAAAACACAGGTTTTCCATGGAAAATGAGGGGATAAGTTTAATGGAATATTGTGGCAGGAGCAGATTAAAGGGTCAAGAGCCTTTAGAACAGAAATTGTCTGTTCCTAACAGAGATTTTAGAGTAGACCAAGTGAACTATACCAGAAAATTGCCTGATTTTTGTTAACTGTGAAAGAGCCAAGGAGTGATCTGACAGTCATCTAAAGTAGTACAAACCTCCAGTATTTCCTCCACTTTGGAATTCTCTTTTTATCTGTTTCCACTGGCAAGGGGAATGTAAAATTTATGGGGAAGTGCTGAGCCCACCAGTGCAGGGAATTGCCCCCTCTGCTCAGGCAGGGGTTAAAGAATGCTTTGTGCACAACTTCCCATGATTTTCCTGATTTTCCTGTGAGCGGGAACGTGGAGTTAAACCACTTACTCTCGTGTCTGATAGTGTCAGTCAGGGAAGATAAGTGGTGTGGAACGTGATAAGGTTGTAGGAGTGGTGCACCTGAGTGTAATAACAAGTGGGGTTTGCTGGGATGCTCCTCTGCCAGGATACAGGGAAAATCCAGGGAGCTGCACTGCGGGAAGTTGTCCTTGCCCTACAAATGTTGCTTTATAAGTACACATATAACTGCTTTAGTTTCCTCTCTGTTAATATAAAAAAATTAAAAATTGCTGTCTAATTTCCACTTAGGATGCAGCAACAGCGAGTGAAGAGAAAGCAATGTTTTGTTAATTAGGTGACACATAATTTTTGGAATTGATGAAGTTTGGAGAGCGGTCTGTGTTACAGATATTGAGTGTCCTGTAAATACAGAATGGATTCAGTTTCCAGCTTTTTCGCGATCATGGAATCACAGAATGGGTTGGGTTCGGAGGGACCTTCAAAATCATCCAGTTCCAATCAATTCCATTGGACCAGGTTGCTCAGGACCCCAAACTGGAGGCTTTTGGGACACTTTATGGCATCTTCTAGTGCCTAAAGGGAGCCTGAAGGCTGGAGGAGGACTTTGGGTAAGAACAGGTAGTGACAGGACAAGGAGAAATGTCCTCAAACTGGAAGAGGGCAGGTTTTGACTGAATATTAGGAAGAAATCCTAATGATAAGGCACTGGAACAAATTCCAGAGAAGTTGTGGCTGCCCCATCCCTGAAAGTCTCCAAGGCCAGGCTGGGTGAGTCTTGGATCAACCTGGCCTAGTGGAAGGTGTCCCTGGCCATGGCAGTGGGGTGGAACTGGATGATCTTTAAGGTCCCTTCAAACCCAAACCGTTCTCTAAGACATTTATAAACAAATAAAATACAAAAATCAAAAGCTTGATGTTTGCTCAAACCAACCCCTGAAGTCCTTATGAGTGAAACCTGCTGCTCAGCTGGGTAGGAAGGAAGCTTCTGGAAGTAAAGCTTCTGGATTTTGGTGGATCCCTGCTGATCAGCTCCATAGATTGCTCCTGATCCCAGATCTGGGATTTCAGAGAATAAAAGCAGCTCCATCTGACAAAATGCAGTCGCTCAGCACCAGTGTCTGAGTATTTCATTCCAAGTATGTTTTAGCATTCCAACTGCCTGGTCCCATAAGCTTCAGAGAAGTTAGAGCTACTTGGGATTCCAGAGGAATATTCCCAGACTTAATAAAACTGTCTTGGGGACTAATGAATTATTTAAAGACTGCATAAAGAAAATGTAACCTATGCATTTAAAGTAGGAAAATCCACTTTAAAGTCATCATTCTTCTGTCTTTATCAATCTTACAAGGTTTTTTCTTCATATACTGGTATTTTGTTTGTCTAGGCTGGATGAATTTCGAATGGGAAGTATTGTCATTTAATTTAGGCCAATACTTGGCTCTGCATAAATGTATATTGATAATAAATATAAAGTCTTTTGCT
The DNA here is from genome assembly GCA_019023105.1 of Diglossa brunneiventris. Classification (NCBI taxonomy): domain Eukaryota; kingdom Metazoa; phylum Chordata; class Aves; order Passeriformes; family Thraupidae; genus Diglossa; species Diglossa brunneiventris. The sequence continues at coordinate 154,090,389 of CM032354.1, read as the reverse complement.
TTATGTAGGTATTTGCCCTATTAAACAATAAAAAGTGCTTCATACAAAATTGGGAGGAATAACACAGAGGAATCACACACTCAGGTGTAACTTCCTTGGGGGTGTGGATGTTTTTATCCTGGAGCTCACCTTGAATGTGAGGATCGAAGATCTTTTTCTTTTTGCATAATAATGGGCTTGAATTTCAAGTGGTGAGAAAGAGAAGTGTCTGGAGAGAAAACCAAGTAGCTCAATAGCACCTTGAGAGGTCAGAAACCTCCAGTGAGCTGAATGTGAAGGACTGAATAGAGAAGAGGGGAAAAATAGGAGGTAAAGAAAAACCTCTCAATAATGTGATAAGCATGAAAACTGTGGAAAATCTGGGCTCTGATCAGGTGCTGAACCTGCTCAAAGAAATGAGGAGAAAGTGCTGTGAAGGAAGGGAAAGAGAGAAAATTCCATGCTGGGGTCTGAGATGAAATCAGCAGGGCCAAAGAGCACAAGCAGCAATGGCATCCCTTCAGTTGGAGCTTTTGAAGCTTTTATTATTTGTAAAACCTTTGAGGATTAAACACAACCTCCTCCATGAAGCAGCTAAAGAGGGAGGCAATGTCCCTGGAGCTGGAGATGTTTGGCACTCTTACATCCCCTATGGATCATGGAATCACAGAATCATTAATGTTGGAAAAGACCTCCAAGATCATCAAGTCCAACTTTTGACCAAACACCTCCATCCTCACTAAAGCACATAATGAAGAGGCAAATGAATCTTTCCTTGAACAATTCCAAGCACAGTGGCTCCACCACTTCCCTGGGGAATCTGGGCACTGGGAATGGAAAAAAGAGGGGAAAAAAGTGAGGCAGGTAAAGTAAGAAGCTGACAAAGAAGGTATTTTGTGTGTAATGCACAGTTTTCATTGTGAGTATTTCCTGAAGCGGGACTGATTTAGTTAATCCAAAGTTTTGGTTCCTATGATGGAAGCTGCTGTGTCCCACTCCAACAGGAGCAATCCACTGGGAAAGTTTTGCTTCGCAAATCCCCTTGAGGATGCAAAAACATGAGGAATATTGCATTTCTGTAGCAGGTAAAGGTTTGTTTTTCCAGGTTTTCCAGTGCTGCAGTGGGGAAAAAACAGCACATTTAGCAAAGAGCTTTCCCATTCTAGTCTATTAATCCTCAGATTTAAAATCTCCAGGAATTACTCCCACAACATTCTTGGAGTTGTTTCACCTTTGCTGAACAGAGAATGACTGTATGAGGATAAAACTCCTTCAGATGATGTCCTGCTCCCCAGAGAGAAATCCCAGCTGGAGAATCCGGGGTGTTTGGGGGTGATGAGCCTCGCTGTCATTTTAAATCCAGCCAGCTGATGGCTGTGTCGGGCAGGAAATGAGCTCCCAAAAACAGTGGGAGCTGCAGTTTCATCCCTGTAGGAAAACTGGGAGGGTGTCTGAACTTCCAGAAACTCAGATTGAAGCTCCAAAGAGGACCCAGAGGCTCTGCTTGGCTCCAAGGGGAGCACAGGATGAAATCTGGGGAAAGGTGAAGGGGGGACTGACAGGTGAATTTGGGAAAAGGGAGAGAGGGGACAGAGGTAGGATCTGTTTTGGAAAGAGCAGCAGGGATTGGTCCCAAAAGGAAAGCTGCTGAAAGCCTGGGAATGTTCTGGGAAGGGAAGGATTTGCTTGCGCTTCTCCCTAATGATGTACAGGACCTTCTAGTGGCAGATTCCCTGCCTGTGGAAGGGGGGTTGGAACTGGATGTTCTTTAAGCTCCCTTCCAACCCAAACCACTCCATAATTCTCTGATAATTCTGTAGTGTAAACCACCAGCCCCTCTGCTTCCCACAGCTGTTCCTGTTCTGCTCAGGAAAATGTTTGACTTTTGACTTTTTTTTTTTTAATCCTGTCAGAACTCACCCCAAAGTGTCAGTTTTACTGAAATGTGTTCAGAACCACTCCTCCTCCTCCCTGCAATACAGGATTTTGATAATACTGTCAACAACTTTTTCTGAGCTGGTGCAATTGGATTTTGAGATCCCTTTGATTTTTCCTCCAAGAAAAAAAAAAAGTTGTTATTTTTGTTACTTTTAAGAGCTAAAATGCAGAAAGAAATAATTTCTACTCAGACATGTTTTTTTCTGTTGGCTTAATTTTTAACTTTGTTTTTGTTGTTTTTTTTTTTTTTAAATATTTCTTCTAGTTCTTTCTGTCCAACACATATTCTCTTAATCTTGGAAGGGAAATCACCTTCAAACTGCACCATTTCACAGAGTCTGGAAAGTCCTTGATAAACTCAACTGCAACTTAGTGTTAAGGACCTCTAATCATGAGTGCTGGATTTTTCCTATGTGAATTCCAGGAGTAATTCCCTCAGCTTGCGTGGGTGGCAGAGTTGTCTTTCCCTGCATCACTTCTTCCACAGAGAGAAGACATTTATTATTTATTATTTATTTATTATTTACTATTTTTATTTACTATTTATTATTTATTATTTTTATTTATTCCCCACCTCTGGAAATGTCTAAGGCCAAGTTGGACAGAGCTTGGAGCAACCTGGAATAGGGAAGGTGTCTCTGCCCATGGCAGGGGATTTGATCTGGATGATCTTTAAGATCCCTTCCAACCCAAACCATTCCATGATTCCCTGATAAATGCAAAAATAAGGACTTGGGTGGATTTGGCCAAGTTTTTGCTGTCTTTTAAGAGTGAGATGTAAATTTTTTTCACAGCATTCACATTGGACAGCATTCCCTCAAAACCCTCTGATATCTTTATTTGATGTATTTATTTGGGATAATGTCCTGATGCAAAGCCCTGTTGACCAAAGAGCTCATCCGTAGCAGGAAGCCAAGAATTTGCTCTATTACCATCTCATTCCTCTCCTTGTCCCAAGTCCCAGAGAACAAATGAAATCATCAGGGATTTCAATCTGGAAACGTCCCCTCCAGACAATAATACAGATTTCTCTGTGAGTGTTTTATCAGTTCTTCCAGCACGCTCCATCGCCACAGGAATACACAGCTGGTGTCTATCTTTATAGATATCCCTATATATCAACTTCTTCTTGAATATATATTCATAAACATTATTGAACATATATGCAGATTTATATAAGGATTCTTAAATCAACTTTTCTTTCCATGGCAATTTCAATTTGGCAATAAAAAGTCAATGTGATGGATGTGGCTCTCTTTTCCGTGCAAAAGCTCAATATAGATCTTTCAGTATCAATAATTCCAACTGTAAAATACGCACCTATAAAACACTCCAGTGCTTAAAACTGGATTAAATTAGTGAGATTAATTCTGATACCTATGAAAATAAGTTAAAAGGAGTTAACTGTAAATTTGGCTCCTTTTTTCCCCCCTCTCTCCTTGCCCTGGCAAAGAGAGACACATTTCATTTCCCACTGATCCAGCAGCCAGCAGTAATTGGTCTGCAATTTGTTGTGAGCAGAATAAGAAAGGCAGGAGAAAGGAACTGCAGAGGAGAGCTGCTCCTGGTTTGCCAAGAAATGTTCCAGGCAGCTGGAATTATTTCCTTTCACCACCTCCAAGCACTTGGAGGATATGGGAATAGAGGAATCGCCTCCCAAAGCCCTGCTGTTGGTCCCAGCCAAGGGAAGTTCTACACTCAGATCCATGTAGGACTGGAGAGCTGATGCCAAACATGTCCAGAGAAAAGCAAGGAACTGGGAAAGGGTCTGGAGGAGAAACTGGTGGAGCTGGGGCTGTCTCAGCCTGGAGAAAAGGAGGCTCAGGGAGACCTTCTCACTCTCTACAACTCCCTGACAGGAGGCTGTGCTGAGGTGGGCATCGGTTCCTTCTCCCAGGAAAAAAGCAACAGGACAAGAGGAAACCACCTCAAGCTGTGCCAGGGAAAGTTCAGGCTGGATTTTAGGAAGAATTTTTTCACTGAAAGGGTTATCAATCCCTGGAGCAGGCTGTCCAGGGCAGTGGTGGAGTCACCATCCCTGAAGAGACGTAAAGGATGTGCAGGTGTGTCACTTGGAGACATGGTTTAGTGGTGGCCTTGGCAGTGCTGGATGAACTTGATGACCTTAGAGGTTTTTTCCAGCTGGAATGACTCCAGGATTCTGTGGAATTTGCTTTACACAGCCTCTCTTTCAGTGCCTCTTTCTTTGTGTTTCACAAACAAATCTATCTGGCCAAGCCTGAGATACAGCACACGATGACACCAGTGGGAAGTGACCTACCTGAGCTTGGTGAAAATTGGGCAAGAACCAAAATCTGACTTATTCTACAATTTTTAAACAGGAGAGGAAAGGGAATTTTAGGGAGTTGTAGCCTCTACAGCCACATATCCTGATGCCATCATCAGCAGAGGGCAGGGATCTCTCTGGAGAAGTCAAGAGGGTGTCTGTCCTCCCAGGAGCTCAGAATCCTCCTGCAAAGGGCACTGAGGGAGCATGGCTTGGCTCCAGGGCAGGCACAGGGAGAAAACTGGTGGATTTGGGAAAATGGAGTGGGGGGAAGAGGAGACCAACAGGAGCATTTGGGAGGAGGAACAGTCTGCCAGGTGGAGAAGGGATGAAAAGAGCACCTCCAGCACCACTGCCCACACCTAGAGCTGCTCTTTCTCTGAGCAGAAGAAAGCCACAGTGCCCAGGGCAAGCCCATTTCACATTCCTGGAAAGTTAACATCTTAAAAACCTGAATAATTAACACTGTTTAATCAACAAAAATTTTGGTTTCTGCTCAGGATAGGTGAGGATAACTCCACAAGATGATCCCAGTATAGGAGGGCAGAGGAACTTTGCACAAAAAGGGAATTGAACTCAACCTCCAGGTGTGTTGAAAACAAGCTGGCAACAGAAGCTGAAAGCAGCCGAATGCAATGATTTTATATCCTGGAAATCTGTCCCATGCTCTTCATGAGTCCTGATCCACATCTGTGTTCAAATTCCCATGTCAATTCTGCCACCCCAGAAACCTTCAAACCCTGGTGCCACATTGCACCAAATCCATGGATGGGATCTACCCGAGATTCAGCAGCTGCTGCCTCGTGTGAGCCCTGGGTTTCCTTTCATGGCTCATTACAATAAGTTAGATTGAAACTACAGCTAATTGCTGTTGCTGCAATAGTTTACAGGAGATGTTGTTACTGTTTGTACATCATGGAGTTGGCATAATGACATGTTGTCTTTCCTAATTATATCAGCCAAATAATTCCTGCTAAGTGCTGGCATAGTGTTTTAATTAATATTATTATTACCCCTGGATCTGTCACAAAGCTCAAAAGTCTGGAGCTGGAAAATTACTTCTTTTGTTTTCCTTTGTACCTTGAGGAAAGTTGAGTGGAAACCTGGAGGAGGTTTTGGATCTTTTCTCCAAGCAAGACGGAGCTGGGTTTGATTGTTATCTTTGCCAAGGGCATAACCATGGGCAAATGAGGCAGAATTTCACTGCCTCTGTGAAAAGGGGAGAGAATATTTAAATTAATTTCTTTTGTCTCCAGCACATGGGATTTCAAGGAATTCTTGACTTAGAAACTGAGGATTTAGTGAATAGGAATTAGCCAGAAAATGAGTTTGTGCTTCGGGCCTAGGCTCACTTCTGCTTAGGTGTTTAAATTAACAGTTAGCAATTAGTGATTAGATAAATTAGGATTCAGTTACCCAGGCTGTTTGCAGGTGAAGGGAAACAGGAAAACATCTCTGGACGTGACCTTGATCATTAATTTGCTGGTTTTCCTTATTTAAATAGGCTTTAAAGTTATTCTGTGACATAGTTAAGTGGCTCAAACAAGGTGAGGGATCTCAGGAACTTGTGGTCAGAGGTCCAGGACCCATCCACATCCACATTTCTAGTCTCAGGTACCCTCAGGTGGGATTTGTGGGATTTGTTCTTGTGCTGGGAACTCCACTGATGTCCAGACCAACCTTCTACACAGAAATTGTGTAACTGAACCATCAGCCATGGATGAGCAGCCTGGTGTGGTGGAAGGTGTCCCTGCCCATGGCAGGGTGTTGGGATGAGATGATTTGAAGGTCCCTTCCAAGCCAAACCATTCTGTGATTCTGGGATTTGGTGATTTGCAGAATCACAGAATGGGTCAGGCTGGAAGGGACCACAGTGGGGTCATCTGGTGCCACCTCTCTGCTCAAACAGGGTCATCTCAGAGCACAGGAACAGGATTGTGTCCAGAGGGTTCTGGAATGTCTCCAGTGAGGGAGACTCCACACCCTCTCTGATGTCTATTCAGGGCTTGGTCACTGCCCAGGGAAGAAGTTCTGCCTCATGTCCAGGTGGAACTTCCTGGGATCAGTCCCTGCCTGTTCCTCTTGTGCCATTGCTGGGCCCCTCAGAGCAGAGCCTGGGCCCTCTCTGAGCCCTCCCTGCAGACAGGGACAGACAGGGATGAGGTCCCCTCTTGGCCGTGTCTCCTCTCGAGGCTGAACAGCCCCAGCTCCCTCAGCCTTTCCTTATCAGGGATGCTCCAGTCCCTTCATCATCTTCATAACCTGGAGCAGATTCCTCTGGACCTGCTCCAGGAGCTCCACATCCCTCCTGCCCTGAGGAACCCAGAACTGGACACAGCACCCAGATGTGCCTCACTGAATCTGTATTTATTTCCCTTTGACTTATTGGTGTAAGTTCAACATTGATAAAACTGGCCACAAAACCAGAAGGGAGCATCCCAAGTGCTGAGGCTGCTGTGACTCCCAGTGTGGAAATGCATTCCCTGAGTGATGGGAACAGCCAGCTGCAGGAGCTTGGTTTTTCACAGCTTCACAATTATCTGCTCCATAAAATGCTGCTGATGGTTTTGTCAGGGTGTGAGCACTCCAAGATGTGCGGGGGACAGTTTGAGTTCAGGAATTTGTACTTTGGGGATGAAGCACCCCATGGTGCATTGAGGGGTGTTTTGGAGCCAGCTGGATCTCTCTGAGCTTCTCTGGGAAAAGGTTTGTGTTGAAAGTGCTTTGTCACCTCTGAAATGGGGACATGGATGCATGAAAGGAGAAGGTAGAGCTGAAATAAGGATGAGACAAGGAAGCTGGTGGGTCAGACTCTCATGATCTCACTGCTGACACCAAAATAGTTTTATGATAACTGAAATAATGTTAGGGTGTGGTTATTGAAAGATGCCTCTGCCTGAATTAAGGTGCAAAGGAGACCATAAAAATTAGGAGTACAGCTTTTATTTAACAGCAAGTGTGAGGTAAAGAGTGGGAGAGAAAGACAAAGAGAGGCAGATAAAATAAAAGGAGTCATCCCCACATGGGTCTCTGTGGTGTCCCTCTGGCCCTTCTTCTTCCGGTCTTCTCAGTGTGGACATCCCCAAATGTTCTTCTGCAGGCACCACTTTTACACAGCCCAAGTCCCGGGTATCCAGAGGCATCCATTCCATTCACACAACTTGGGATGGGCTGTGTGTAGGCAGTTGCTTCCTTTTCCCATGGTTGTGTGGGAATTTTTGTCTGGATCACTTACCCAGCTCTGCCTCGCCAGGTCTGGAATCTTCCCATTGTTGCATCTGCACTGTGGAATTTCATCTGGTGGGCAATTTCCAAACCCTCACCTCTGTTTAGGTCTGGTATTAACACCCTGCCCTTTGACATCTGGGCCTACCTTAAGTTGCTCTTATGTGGCTTTTCTTGTGGGAATTTCCTTCTTTGGCAGTGCTTTGGGATGAGTTGACTGAATTCTTTAAGTCCTGACAAAGGCAACAATGGGAGGAAATTTGGGAGGATGCAGTGGCTTCATGCATTTGTTGGCCCAGCTACTGCCTTGGGTCAACACAGACCACATTAAAATAGATCTCCTGCCACAGAGAACTTGTCCTCCCTGAGAATATAAATCATATTCTGTGACTGTTTTTTCCCATCTGTCAGAACAGGACAGACAATGGATTTTCTGTTTGTCTAGAATTCTTTTTTCAGTTTGTTTTGAAGCTGCCTGGAAGAGAACCAGGTAGTGGCAAGGTATCACATGATCTTTGGAGGCCAAAAGCTTCAGTTAAATCAAAACATTTCATTTAACCAAAGCAGAAATGGGCTCCTTTGATTTTTACTTTTTAATTTCACTCTTTATGATTTAACAGAATATACAGTCAGTGGGAGGGAAAAACTAAGAATAAAAGTAATTTGGAAATGAAGAATGAAAATGTTATGTGCTGGAAAGGTCAGAGGGGCAGTTTCAGCTTGATTGGAACATTTTGCTCGTGTTTTTTTTTTTTTTTTTTTTTTTCCCAAGAGATACTTAATCAAAATCCACAGAATGTTCCCTCACCAATGAATCAGCAGGGCATTTCTAACCCATCCATTTAACACGATCCACTTTCACACATTTCACACCTGTGCCACAGTCGTGCCACAGGAGGGGACAATGATCCCGTTCTGCCCAAGTGCTTTTAGAGAGGGCACTGCTAGGCCAGGCTGATAGAACAGCTGATTCAGCCAATTAACACTCATTAGTGTGCCTGGGCGAGGTTTTGTCCTGACCCAGAAAACTCCTTGCATTTTCCACGTTTGCTTTTCAAAAGGTTGTGTGATAAGAAGCCCAAAAACATCTCCCAGGTTGGTACCAGTCCAGATGGAAGCAACAGTGGGGAACTTTTTATGGGATCATTTATGTTGGAAAAGACCTCCAAAATCATCAAGTCCAGCCCTCCACCAAACCCCACCATGTTCGTCATAAAGTGCCACATCCACTCATTTTTCAACACTTCCAGGGATCGTGATTCCATCATTTCCCCTGGACAGCCTATTCCAATGCCTGACCACCCTTTCAGTGAATAAATTTTTTCCTAAAATCCAATCTGAACCTCCCCTGGTGCAACTTCAGCCCATCTTGTACCATTTCTTTGTGTGCAAGGTCTTGGATTGCTATGGATGACTTCCACTGAAGTTGGGTTAATGCACAGCGTGTGATTTGATAAGAAAACTGCAGTGGAATGAAATTCCTGAGACTGGTGTGTGTGTGTGCCCAGTGAGATTTACAGAGCTCTTGGAAGCCCATCCAAGAGAGGAGGGGTCTGCACTCACTGTGGTTTCCAGCTGCAACCAGATGTTCGAAAAGCTGGGCAAAAAGTGAGTGGAGAAAATTGATTTTTAACTCCATTCCTTACATCTCCATGTGGCTGTTGGACATGAAGATGGCCAGAAAATAATGGAATAATGGATTGGTTTGGGTTGGGATGGATGTTAAAAATTATCTAACTCCATCCACCCTGCCTTGGGTCATCTTCCACTATCTCAGGTTGCTCCAAGCCCCATCCAGCCTGGCCTTGGACTCTTCCAGGGATCCAGGGGCATCCACAGCTTCTCTGGGAAACCTGTGCCAAAGCCTCAGCAACCTCAAAGGGAAGAATTCCTTCCCATTATCCCATCTACATCTACTTTCTTTCAGTTTGAACCCATTTCCCCTTATCGTGTTTCTCCAGGTCCTTGTAAATAATCTCTCTCCATCTTTCTTGTTGCCTCCTTCAGGTAATGGAAGGCAGCAATTAGATGATCCCAAAGCTTCTCTTTTCCAGGCTGAACATCCCCAACACTCCCAATTTTCCTCATAGGAAAGGTGCTCCATCCCTCTAATCTTGGTTGGTGACACTGTACCACTGCTGAGCTCCCAGGACGCAAATTCCCTGAACAACAAGCAAAAAGCTTGATGCCACTAGAAATTAGAAAGTGAAAACAGAATTTTGTTCTTCCTCATTCTTTTAACACCCCAAAATTTCTGTCACATTTTTTCTGTGGGCCTGGGGGAAAACTTTAACTCATAGAGAATTCATATAGCTCATCAAAAACATTCTGGGATATCACAGGCACTATGCTGCAGTTGGAAAAATACTTATTTATGAGTCTTGCATACTGTTAACAAAATAACAGCTTTCATTTTGCTTTCATATCCCATGATTCAGGGTGTTTACAGAATAAGCTGAATCTCATTAAATTTCGAACTAAGAGCTGGCAAAAGCCCAGCTTGGCTGAGGTTCCACTCTGAACAAAAGCTGAGAAAGCACCTCAGAGGTGAACAGCAGGCCTTGACTTCAGAAAAAAGAATGGAAAAATTGAATGCTTGCCGGCTTTAGGGGATCACAGATTTCAGCTGAACTGAACAAAGTTCAGTTTTACCCATTTGTGATGGTTTGGAATGATGGTACAACAGGCACAGATTCAGGAGATCTGGATTTTATTCCTCAACTTGTTGGAGATACTTGTAGAAAGCACTTCCCCTTAGCCCAGCCATTAACTGGAAGTGACAAACCCTGATTTTAATAGGGTCCTCTAAAAGCTGCTGTCAGGCAGCCTGGCACCGGGATCCTCCCTGCTGGAATTACTGGTACGGAAAATAACAGCACCAGGCTCGTTTGCCTAAAACAGGCTGAAGGCTTTTATCCCAGCGCCTGAGCCAGGAAATCAATCAGGAGCTGATTTCCATCAGGCTGCACTGAACAGGGGAGTTGATGGATCTGCCACCTGTGTGGGACAGTTCCAGGGATAAAGATGTTCACAGCTCTTAGAATCATGGAATTATTTAGGTTGGAAAGGATCTTTAGGATCATTAAGCTCTGCTCTTAGCCCGGCATTGCTAAGTCCAGCACAAAACTGCATCCCTAAGTGCCAAGTTTTTAAACACCTCCAGAGGCTGTGACTCCACCACTGACTGAGGACTCTGTGCCAGGGCTTAAAAGCCATTTTAGGTCAAGAAATTTTTCCTAATATTTGACCTAAACTTCCCCTGGTGCAACTTGAGGCCGTTTCCTCTTGTCCAAGTGCTTGTTACTTGGGAAAAGAGCCTGACCCCCACTTGGGTGCACCATCCTGTCAGGGAGTTGTGCAGAGCCAGAAGGTCCCTCCTGAGTCTTCTTTTCTCCAGGCTGAGCCCTCCCAGCTCCCTCAGCAGTTCCTGGTACTTCAGACCCTTCCCCAGCTCAATTCCCTTCTCTGGACACGCTCCAGCCCCTCAATATTTTCCTTTTCTTAAGAAACCCAGAACTGATCCCAGGATTTGAGGTGTCAGTACAGGGGGACAATCCTTGCCCTGGTCCTGTTGGCCACAATTTTGCTGTCACAGGCCAGGATGTCATTGGTGTTTTGGATGCCTTCTCCATGTCCCTGTTGTCCAATGCTCAGCCCTCAGGTGTCTCTACCAGAGTCAATGGATTGGAATCACAGCACTAGGGCCTGAAATTTGCTCATCTCATTCATCCCAGGTTGGAAAAAAACATCTGAAACCCTTGGCATGATCAGGATCAGTTTGGAAATGGAGTTTGGAAATGGAGTTTGGAAATGGAATTTGGAAAAGGGTGGAGAGACAATGAAGTGGATGGGAAGGAGAAGGAGAAGGAGAAGGAGAAGGAGAAGGAGAAGGAGAAGGAGAAGGAGAAGGAGAAGAACAAAAAGGACAAAAAGAAGAACAACAAGGACAAAAGAAGAAGAGGAAGAACAACAACAACAAGAAGAACAAGAACAAGAGCAACAAAGATTTGCAGTGAGAAAATAGGAAAATACTAAAGAATTAAAAATAGCAGGGAAGGAAAGAAAACACCTGTAAGCAAAGGGATTTGCAGAGCAAAACGGAGCAGACCAAAAGAAGGAAATGGTTTTTGTGGAGGTGAGAGAAAGGTGGTGAGTAATGGGTACAGGTGAAAGCAAACCAAAACCGAGCAGAGTAACCTTGACCAAATGAGGGGAAAAAGATTGCTGTCAGTCTAAAGGACTTTATTTCATTCCCAAATTATTGCTGTACTTCAATGAGGGCTTTTTACACCCTCTATTTAACCTCTCCACCTTTTGCTTCACAGTAACATTTAAAGGATCAGTATAGAAATCAGAAATCAAGATGTACTCAAACACATGGAAAGGATCCAAACGAAATTCTTCAGCATTCATTAGAATTCATTGAAACACTGGAACACTTTATCCATTGCTCCATCTTTCACCCACCTGCATTTTCTTACGTTGCTTTGTGGAGGAAACTATTGATCCATGCAGGCATAATTACTCACTTAATTACTGCCATCCTGAGCATCCTGTCTTAAACCAAATATGTAAAAAATTATTATTAATTTATTTATTATCAAGTAGAAACTGTGATGTTTTCACCCTCCATCCAAAGGGTTGGACTGGTCCTGTTTTAAGAGGGAGAAATGGGATGTTTCCAAACTGCTCTGTCAGGATGGTGTTGAGGGATACAGAGATTGATGGGTGCCACCTCAGCTGGTGTTAATTGCAGGGAAGGGTAAAATCCAGGCTTGGTAAAACACTCTAAACAGCTGGGTTTAAAAACCTCTGAACCCTCTGGGATAAATGGGATGCAACTGGATTAAATGCCTGTATTAACACAGCCAAGCAAACAGGACCATGGAATGGGATGGGAAAAAAAAAAAACCAAACCAACAGAACCAGGTGTAGTTTAGGAGTTAAAACCAGCTGTAAACCTTCTGTAAAAGACAGTTGGGATTAATCCACTCTGCTTTTTGGGGAAGGGTTGGGAGCATGGAGTCAGGCTTTGTCATCCCAGTTGGAGTTCAGGCTGGAGAAGAGCTCCAGATCCTTAAATTCCCTTGTGCTGAATAACTCATGGAGCAGACATGACAACAGGAATCCTTCAGGGGCAGGATGTGTTGGTTTGGGTTTTTTTTAACCTCTGGATTGTTTTTTCTAAGTCTTTATTGCAGTCCTAGCCCAGACTGGGCACTTTGACCACATCCTGACACTGTCTGAAAGAACACAAGGGGAATACATTCCCTTCTTAATATCCCATACTCTGCTTTCCTTAGGCAGGGAAATTATGGCTATACCCTCAGGATGTCCTGGTGTGCACAACTGCAAGTGAGGCTGGACTGCCCTGTGGAATAATCTGGTGCTGCTGGTGTCGAAACAGAACCCCTGGAGATGATTTTAATGTGAGAACAGCAAAATACTCTGGGAAAAAATCTTGGTGGAGAGCCAGGACGTGCACTCCAAACTCTGAGTGCTGCTCTTGCAGAAGGAGATGAACCACAAAATGCCTTCTTTGAGGACTTGCCATCTGTTTTCCAGTGGGTTTTTTGTTTGACCTTTACTTTCAATCCTTTGCTTTCAATCCTCACTTGTCCAAGCAAGTGCTGGCTTTGCTGAACCCTGGGATTTCTGGAGAAGATGACTTTCACCAAGATCATGTTTTCAATCTCTTCAGGGAGCACTGAGTGCAGGCCAGCAGTGGGAGGCTGAATTCCTGGTGGGAGTGAAGAAGTGACTTCAATGATGCCAATTTATAGCCTTGGAAAAGCTGCATCAGGATGTGGGGCCCCATCTGGGCTGTGCAAGGTTTGCAGGGTTAGGAGGCTGCACAGTTGATTGTCCTCCATCCAAACCTATGTCCAGACTCCATGCACTTCCCAGCCACAATAAAAAAAAAAAAAAAATTTCTACTCTACTCAACCACTGTGTTTTCATTCTTTTTCAGTGCTTTATGGATTTCACATGTCATTCTGTGCAAGAACTTGTTTAAGAGACACCATCAGGCACTGAACTTGCATGGAAGCGTGACTTGGAAGTTTAGAAACACATTAAACAAGCAAATGGAGATCTCCCTACTCAGAGGAAATTCTGACCTGATTTATTTTGATTTTTCTCAGTTTGAACTGAGAAGGCTTGAGTTGAACTCACTAAACTTGTGAACATGAGCTGGTGGTCCCAAAACCAATAAAAATAGTCATAGGTCCAGACCTAAGATCTGATCTGGGTCCTAATTGAAAGACAGACTGTGCAGCCTAAGGAAGGTATTCCCAAGGTCTGGACTCCAATGAGTTAATTAATCCATTGTTTCCCACATTTAAGCACCCAAAGTATAAAATCCATGTAGAGACACTGAAATCTGGGTCACTTATCCTGGTGTTTATTCAAATTTTACTCAGCAGTAATAATGATTAATAGATTGTTTGATACATATTTCACCAGTGGATCCTGAATTAATTCAACTTCTTTTAACCAGGGAGAATAATTGAATACCCTTGTTACTCATGTGTTCACAACCCTCCCATTGTTGTAATTGGGTCACTCCAGTGCTCAGATGAAATCAGGTTTTAAAAATAAGCCATATTCAAATGGGTAAAAGGGAAATAGTGACATCAAACCTCAGCAATAAGTGCTTTTTAACAATTCAATAAACAGCCTATATGTCATGCTGTTACCCAGTACCTGGATAAGCATGTAAGAAATTAATTTTTGGATCAGAATTCTGCTCTTCTGGCACAGGATTCCCTGTCCAGCATGGAAATTTGGAATTAGGGGGGTGAAAAACCTCATCCCCTTTCTGCAGTGTATTCCCATGCACCCACAGCTGTTCTATTAGAGGGAACAGTTCTGCCAATTCCACTTTATGGCTGTTTTGAGTATCTTTTGCCCTTACATTTTGTTGTCTGACTGCAGTGCCATGGACAGCAAAGAGTCCCATGTTCTGTCTGTTTGATTAAGAAGCAATCTGGCCTTTTTTCTGTTCTTAATTTTGTTGAAAACCAGTCCCCATTTGGTTATCCCACCCTCTTCATGATTTTTTAATCCTCAGCAGCATCCTCCATTTCCCCAGATTTCTTCTCTCCAGACTGAAGTGTCTCTGTAGCCTTGTCAATCTCTCCTCTAAAAGCAGATACTCTATATTCCTGATTATTTTACTTCATCTGGACTTTCTATTCTCTCAACTGGTTCTTGTTTTGAGAGGCAGAGAACAGAACTGCACAGACAACTTAATGTGAGAGGACCTAAAAATTCAGTGTAACAGCAAAATCCCTCCCTCTGTCTTGTTTCCAAAAACCTCCTTGGTGATTCCCAGCTTTTTTGCCAGCATTTTTGGCTGTTGTGGCACACAAAGCCAGGGATTTCATGATGCTTCCAGTTACAACCCCAGGATGTCTTTCCTGAGTTTTCACAGACACTTTGGAACACAGCAGAGGGCAGGCACGGTTTAGACTGCATTTCTAAGGACACACAAAATATTTATTTGCAGCCATTTGGACCAGGTTATTTGGGAATCCATCCAACCTGGGCTCAACAGACATTTTCCTATTTGTTTAATTCAAATCCCTGTGAGGTTCCTCTGGAGCTCCACTTGGAATTTCATCCCACTCTTCTGTATCCTGAGATGCAACCATTCTGTCCTACTTGTCCTTTTAAACTCTCTCTCAAAGGATTGGAACCTCTTCTCCAATCCTGTAGCATGTTATATTTTTAAATGTTCCTTTTTGTAGGAATTTTTAGAAGAGATTTTGGCTTTTTGGAAGCTCAAACTGGATTTCCACCAGACTCTTGCTCTCCCTGAACTGCTGCTCATCTGCCTTTATAGAGCCACATTGGCTCTTCCCCAACAATCCATATTTGCCATAGGCTCATTCTTTCCTGTAGAATACTGATTTTCCAGGGAATCAGGCAGGAATTTTCAAGACATAAAGAGTGTAATGCTAATTATCCCGTGTTTTGTAGATGGGAACTAGATCAGTTGTTTCAGCCTCTGAGAGCTGTGGCCATTGGTAATGTGAGGTTTTATATCTCAGCCAAAATTTTATATGTGAGTTCCTTCAACATTCCAGTCCAGGGGATGCTTTGGCATTGAACTGATTTGTTTAATTTGTGGGTATCAGGAATTAACAGGTGATTACAGATGAGAAAGCGGGATTGATACAGATATTTTTGGTTTGAAGGCAAGAAGTTATTAAGGAGGAGGTTTGGGTTGGATATTAGGGAAGGTTTCTCATCCAGAGGGTGGTGGGGCTCTGGAACAGGATCCCAGGGAATGGTCACAGTCCCAAACCAGAGCTCCAGGAGAATTTGGATAACGCTCTCAGACACAGGGTGGGATTGTTGGGATGTCCTGGGCAGGGCCATGAGTTGGACTGATCCGTGTGAGCCCTTCTAACTCAGAATATTCTATGATTCTGTGATTTTTCAGTATCTTCTGGGCTTCTCAGCAAGCTCAAATGCAGCAGGACCCTCTCTTCTTAAACTGGATTATCAGTGCATCAAATCTTTGGTAGACAATCATAAAACTGATTATAAATTCATTTAGAGCAAACATGGGCATTTCTATTTTTCATTTCAGCACTCAAGAGTCCCAAATAAAAATAAATTCTTACAGGCATGAAAATCTTTACTGAATTAGGCTGAATTTAGAGGCATTTTCACCCCAAATTGCGAACCAATAATGTGGGAATATGTTTAAATGTCAGGGTATTTCCCCTATATATTTTCCAAATGAAAAGTTTCACTTTGGAAATGCCAAATCCTTTTGTTTTGACATTTTTCTAAGTTAGACCTTTTCATCCTTAATTTCAAAATAGCAGTTTTTAATTTTGAAAAATTGACTTCAGTATAGATGGTTGATTTTTTAATAGATGGACTAACTTGAAGAAGCACTTCTGAGTCAAAAGAAAGAGTTTAGCTCTATCTCAGGCGCTGTTTTACCTTTTTATTTTCCCCCCCATCGAGAGGGAGGAGAGGTAATGGAGGGGATTTTTTTTCCATGCTGATTTTTGTTTCAATTCTTGACTGCATCAATTGCTCTGTTCTATCTGCAATATCCAGGAAGCAGAGTTTGAGAGAAAATCCTCCGGAAAACTCATGTAATGTAATAATCACAGAATCCCAGAACAGTTTAGGTTGGAAGTGACCTAAAAATCATCCAGTTCCAACCCCCTGCCATGGGCATGGACACTTCCCACTATCCCAGTGGCTCCAAACCCTGTCCAGCCTGGCCTTGGACACTTCCAGGGGTGGAGAATAAATAGTAAATAGTAAATGATAAATGATAAATGATAAATGATAAATGATAAATGATAAATGATAAATGATAAATGATAAATGATAAATTATAAATTATAAATTATAAATTATAAATTATATTATAAATATCCTAGGGTGCTCCAAGCCCTGTCCAACCTGGCCTTGGACACTTCCAGGGATGGGGCAGCTTCTCTGGGCAACCTTGTGTCAGGTTTCACCTCCTGAGGCACCCTAACACTGCTTAATGTAATCCTTGCTCCTCTCCAAGAGGAGAATTATTCCAAAAATTACCTAATTAGTGGCTCCAGGCTTCTATACAACAATTATCAGGGCTGGAGGAGCTGCCAGAATCTTCCCTTCTCACCTACACCCAGTTTTGGACCTCTCTCAGAGCAGGTGAACTACTGGGAACTGACGTAGCTCCCATTGTGAAGCCAAATCACCCTCTTAATTTCCTCTTTCTGACTCATTCATCTGACGATCGTTAATTACCAGATTAATTACCTGTTGAGGTGCACAGGTAGCGACAGCAGCTCCTGTTACATCGTCCCTCCAAACCGTTTCCTGCTCCTCTGCTCCCGTCAGCTCCTGGCAGAGTGGGGTACCTATAATTCTCCCTAATTGTGTTTTAACAATCACACGCCTCTCACTCCCACCTCACTTCCAAAGGCATCCTGTATCCGCGCCAGATCCATTTCTGGGGGGATGGACCCTGATTCCAAACCCTGTTTCCTAACCCTGATTCCAAACCTTCTCCCTGCTGGTGAGTCAGAGAGCAGGAAGGGCTGGGAGAAGGGAGGCTGAATTTCTTCTCTTTGCCTCCAGGGGAAGGGATGAAACAACAGAGGAATTGCTGAAAGGTGTAATTACAGGAGTGTGCTGTCAGGGAGAGGTGGTTTTGTTTGGATGTTTTGCTGGAAAGCACAGGCTTTGGAAGTACAAACCTCTGGTAATCCCTGACGGAATAAACTTCCTGCAATGTCCTCAAAAGGAAAGCTACGGAACAGTTGGAAAGGCAGGAAAAGGAACTCAGAGCTGGGTTTCTGTCACCTGATTTCAGATCTCATCTCCCCACACTGATTTCCTTTATTTTAATAATTAGGGAGAGTTGGTTTGTTCAGCCTGGAGAAAAGAAGGCTCCAGGGAGAGCTTAGAGCTCCTTCCTGTTGGAGTCTGAAATGCAGAGAATTCTCAGAACTTTGGGCCTGTAAACCAAAGCTTAGAATTGAGCACAAGATTTGATTTGAGACCTTGGAAAAGGCTACCAAACACAGGTGCTAGAAGCAAAAATCTGGATTTACAGTTTAAAGAAGAGACATGTTAAGTGGAAGAAAGTTTAGAGTTTTAGAGTTTAAGATATAGAAAAAATATAGTTACAAAGGTAAACAGGAGTATAGAATGCAGTACTGTAGATTTGTGTATCATAACATGATTGGCTAAGAAAGCTTACACTGTAGCATGAGACCATAAGATGAAATATTTAAGGATTAGGTCAAAAACATAAATATCCTTGTTGGCAATGTTTTATGAGTCAGTAAATCCTTAAAAAGTCCCGTAACTAGGAGTCTTGTGACCTTCTGAACCATGCAGTAAAGATGTGAGCCAATCTCACCCTTCCTGCCTATGTAGAAGAAAAGAAAAATAAATTGCATCATCAAAAACAATTCAGAGGCCCTGTCTCTAACTCATTCAAAAATCCCTCAAAAATCCCCATACTTCCAGCGCCTAAAGGGGCTCCAAGAGAGCTGGAGAGGGGCTTGGACAAAGATCCGGAATGCCAGGACACACGGAATGGCCTCCTACTGCCAGAGGGCAGAGACAGAGAGGATATTAAGAATAAATCCTTCCCTGTGACAGCAAACTGGACACCAGCACAGGATTCCCGGAGAAGCTGTGGCTGCCCCATCCCTGGAAGTGTTCTAGGTCAGCTTGGACAGGGCTTGGAGCAGCCTGGGATGGTAGGAATTGTCCCTGCCCATGGCAGAGGGGTTGGAACTGGATAATCTTTAAGGTTCCTTTCAATCCAAACCATTCTGTGGAAATAAAGAACCTCCAGAGATGTTGTTGTCTCACCTTGTGCAGGTGCAGAGTGGAGATCACATCCCTAACTCCAACAATCCCATTGCCTTGCTCTCCAGAGGTGGAGCAGGGAACCTCCAGTGATATTTCTCAGCTGGAAACACGTTCATCAGAAACACCCATCCTAAACTGTAGAAACACAAACTCCCTGAATTATGGAATAGCCTGAGCTGGAAGGGACCCATGAGGATCATCAAATTCTCATTTCTTTCCCTGAACAGCACCAGACAAACCCACTGTTTGTTTCCTGAAAAAAAAAAAATATCCCCAGAGCTCAGGATCAATGTGGATCCTCTGATGGCAAATCAGGGTGAAGGAATGACCCACCTCCCACCTCTTTCTATTCTCCTTTCAAGCCACAGGTCTCACTGAAACCAGGAGTATTTTAATCAATCTTCCTCCTGACAAATGATATTGGAATTATTTGCTGGCTGTATAATTTATTAAGGAGGAACACAGGAAAAGGAAGAAAGAACAAATGGAATATGAGGCAGGAAAACCATGTCAGGTGATAATGAATAGTTTAGTTTCATTTGGATTTCATAGAGAAAAAACAAACAGAGAAAGGTTTTCTTTGAAGTGCCTGGTAGTTTAGCTTTTTCAGAGGGATTTAGTTCAAAGTTAGGCCATTAATTTTGTCTTAATTTTTAAATTAGCCCTTGTTATTTCTCTTGAAAAATGAATGGAACCGAAAGAAGTAGCATTGGCAAAACCTCATGAAAATCACTTTCACTCCACTTATTTTTTCTCGTGTTTCCACAGTAAGGAGATGGGAAGTGTGAAGTTAAAAAGTGAGAAATCCAACCTCTCAAACAGAAATGAAAATGTTCATCTCTTTAGAAGTCAAAACAAGCTGCAAAACTCTTCATTAAGTTGCTGGTTGAAATGTTCTTCATAACAACATTGAAAATGCCACTGAAACGGGTGTGATTTATCTGAATGTTTACATTTTAATTGAATTTACTTTTTTTTTTTTTTTATGGTGAAAAAAATTCATTCTGTGGTTTTCCATTAGCAAGTGTAATACTAAAAGCTAAACTCTCCTGAAATCCAGGAGTGGGAGTGGAACAGTCTGCTCTGAAGAAGATTTTACACATTGAAGGGGGAATTATGAGGCATTCCTCAATTTACACCATCTGCAGAATGTGGTTGCTTCTCATACTTTGCTGACAAAATAAGACTTGTTATAAATCTGGAAGAAGATAAAATGGCATAAAAAAAAATTACCTTTTCTATTTTTTTTCCTACAGGAAATTGGAAGGGAGAAAAACAGCCAAAACCAGACATGTGTAAGACAAAAAAATAGATATTTCACTCAGAAGATGCTGAGGAAAAACAAGCCTGTCAGCAGGGTTATGTCACCTCAAAGCTGTGTGATACCAAATACTTGAACCTGGATTTAAGCAAAGGTTCTCAAAGAGGCCAAAGTACAGAAGATTCTAGAAACTTTATTTTCAAATTTTTAAATTATTCTTTCATTTTGTTGCTGAGATAGAAACGAAGATGGAGTGAAGAGAGAAATAAAATTCATGTTACACACCCAAGCTCCATCTGACAGTAACTGAAAGCATTGCAGCTACTGGAAATCAGGAGGAATTTCTTCATTAGGAGGAATTTCTGCATGGAAAGGGTGGTCAGGCACTGGAATGGGATGCTCAGGGAGGTGGTGGAGTCCCCATCCCTGGAGGTTTCCAAGGAATGACTGAACATTCAGTGCTGATGACAAGGTGGGGATCAGGCACATCTTGGACTCGATGATCTTGGAGGTCTTCTCCAACCTCAATGACTCTGTGATTTTGGGAATTTCAACATTATCCAGAGAGAGAGGCATTTAGCAGGGAAGTTAATTAAGCTGAGGAGAGAGTTTAGCATTAAATGTATCATTAATAATTCAGTTTTGTGTTCTACATTTTTTGTAACACGTCCCCATGGTGCAAATCGTTGAGTGCCTAAGAAAGAGCTGTGAGACTCTGAAATCACTCCAAGGGTCTGGAGTGACAGGAAAAGGGGGAATGGCTTCCCACTGAGAGAAGGCTTAGATTGGATATTGGGAAGAAATTACTCCCTGGAAGGTTCCTGAGGCTTTGGCACAGGTTTCCCAGAGAAGCTGTGGCTGCCCCATCCATGGAAGTGTCCAAGGCCAGGTTGGACAGGGCTTGGACCAACTTGGGATAGTGGAAGGTGTCCGTGCCCATGGCAGGCGGTGGAACTGGATGATCCTTAAGGTTTCTTCCAGCCATTTTAGGATTATACATCTCTTTAAAGCTGGTTTGAGTCACCTGACACACAAGGAATCCCTGACAAGAGTTTGGGGGGGATCCCAAACACAATACAGAGGTGCTGCCTTTCCTCTCCTGATTCTTGAGGTCTCCACCTTCAGTTCTGCTCCAGACAGAAAAGCAAAGCAGCATAATTTTGATTTTTCTTTCTTCCCCTCTGAGGAAACTCCCATCTTCCAGACCTGCTCCAGCATTGCCACTGCAATGTTGATGCTGAAAAATATATAACTGGCATTTTTAATTTTATAAGAGGTTATCTGACAGAGACTTTTGAGGGAATATTTGCTAGAGACATGGACTATCCATGGTACAAATTATCAACTGTAAGAAATAGGATAAACTGGGATTAACAGGGATAAACTGGGCAGCTGAGCTAAGGGATCTGCTGGGGTAGAGAATCACAGAATCATGGAGTTGTTTAAGTTGGGAAAGAACTCCAAGATCTTTCCTTCTTAGCATGAAGTTCCTGGATTCTTCAGCTCAGACCTCCACAGAAATGGAAACGAGGGGAAGGAAAAAGGGTTTGGGTTTTTAGTTCCTTCTCTCTGCTGTTTCAGAAGCTGCTAAAGGTACCTATTTCTTCCAAACATCTAACCACATTTTGGTGGTTTATGGGAACATGTTGGCTGGAGCTGTAATTCATTCACATAAATCCATTTGCAATGGAAAATGAGATCCAGAAGAGTAAAAAAAAATTCTTCTGCTTTATATTGGTTGTTAGGAAATTTCAGAAGAGTTGCTGCTACCTCCATTGACTGTCAGTGCATAACCTGGGAAAATATCCCAAAACAGTTCTGCATCCTTGCTGCCTATCATTAAAATAGGGATAAAACCTGTCCTTTTTCCATATGCTTTATCTGGCTTCTTTCCTCATTTGTAAATGCTTGGACATACTGACTATCTTTGATTAACTATATATAGATAAATGGGCAATATTATTAATTTTTTATTTTCCTTGCAGTGTTCCAGCTGTTTTTTAATTTTATTACAATAAGCACCACTGCAGTGATTTCTAGTTCAGTTTTGAAGAGGTACAAAGGATTGTAATGGTCACTGATCTCTAATAAGGGTGGTGCTCACTTGAGAACAACTTTTACAGTGGAGGAAATCAATATAATTTGTAAATTTTCCCTCCATGATATATGCAGGTGACAACTGAGCAAATGGAAATTCCTATCTTTGCTCACATGTGCAGAAAACCTTAATTTTCTGAAGAAATCGGGTTGGAAAAGCACTCTTCAGGTGTCATTTAGCCTTCAGTTACTGACCTTGAGATTTCAGAAGTTTCACTGGAGAATCATTGAGTTTCCTTAATGATGACTAAAGTTCATTATTGGGCATTTTTTTGTCATTGATCAGGTTGTAGAAAGAGGTTTTGTATATATTGGTATTGATGGTGGGGATTAGAGATAAGCTAAAGTTAAAAGAAAAAACAGAATGAATCCAAAGAAACCTGGGCTGGATGTGAAATCTCCCATCAACTCTGTAAATGAGAACCATTAAAACAATAAAAATACCAATCTTTATGTTCTGAGGGGTTCTGGGCAATCAGGAAATCCATCAGAGGAGCTGCTTCCTCATCTCCTGCTGTCTTTTTCCACATAAAAACTCATATTTCTCTTGGCTGGGGTTACGTCCTGCACAGCCTCCCAATGCCAGGAATGAAACTTCCGAATATTTTCTCTTCTCTCTGTTAATGAATTGCAATTGGATAATTGCTCTTGTTTGTTGGATGGTAGGGGTGGTTTGTTTGAAGATTTTGTTGGATGTATCCTTTTAAATAATTATTTTCCAGATTTTTGGATGTGATTCTGTGTTTGGTTCATTTTTTTTTCTTGGCTGTTATTCAGGTTGTTGCATTTTCTTCTCACGTGGATTTAGTGTCTGCCATCAATAAACTCACTCTCTCATGAGATATTTTCCAGTTATATTGCTTAGGAAACCAAGGATTGGGGGATAGAAAGTAGGAAAATAGATGGGAAAAAAATCAGAATTGACATGAATAAACATAACTCCACAGCTACAGCTGAGAACAAGAAATTCAAGTACAACTGCAACCTCAGCTGGGAGAAAGCAAAATGTCACCCTGTGACTAAAGGAAACCCTTCGATGTCCAGGCAATTTGAACATTTATATTGGATATTGGGAAGAAATTCTTCCCTGAGAGAATGGGGAGGCCCTGGCACAGGCTTCCCAGAGAAGCTGTGGCTGCCCCATCCCTGGAAGTGTCCAAGGACAGGTTGGACAGGGCTTGGAGCAAGCTAGGATAGTGAAAATTGTCCCTACCCATATCAGGAGGTAGAACTTGATGATCCAGTTCCCTTCCAACCCAAACCATTCTGGCATTTTATGAAATAAATCCTACAAGTGTGAAAAATCCCATTGCATGAGAGTGAAAAGAGGAGATTGTCGATAAGGATTTGTCATAGCTGTGGACAAAATCCCACTTTTACTGGGGAATGGCCACTGGTCTGTGAGTTTAGGGGAACAAATCACCACTATTATTATTTACAACCATGTCTTTCCCTTGTGCCTCACAGAAATCAGAGCATCAATGGGCCACGAAAATCTCAGTGTGATCTTCCACTGAGGAATGACTGAGCCAGCAAAAAAAGGGAGCAGGGAATAGATGGGGAATTAATTCTGGATGGGAAGTTCTGCTGCTCCCCCACAACTCGAGTAAGGAGAAACTCGATCCCCAATGATCCCAGCCCAGCATTTAAAGTTCAATTTACTTGTTTTCAAAAGGATTTGAGCATTTGTTGCCCTATCACTGACATAACACCCAGCCTGATGTGATCCATGCAAATCTGCAGGCAGAGGGATCCTTTCACAAGGCTGAAGGGTTGTTTTTCCCCTCAGTGCTGTTTTCCTTCATCCCAATCCAGTGCCAGAGCTTTGCCAGGCATCTTCATAACACCTCAAAACAGTGGTAAACAACAAGGAGTGAAAGTTCCTGTCGTGACATTTTTCCTCAGAGCATCCTGGGAGGCAGCTGGTTGCCCGCAGAAACAAAACAACAAAAAAACCTTATAGTAAAACACAAATGAGTCAAAAACCTTGAGCCTGTTCTCCAGGTCATGAGATAGTTCCCTGTTTGTAAAAGGAGCTGATAGTGTCCTCAGGAAAGTTTTGTCACACTGCCCTCAGGATAAGGGTAAGTGGTAGAAAATGACATGAGCTGGGTTTAATATTCCTATTTGTGAGTTTCATCCGCTCACAAAGCAGGACCTGGTTCAGGATGCAGCTGAACTGGAACTGGTGATGAAGAAAATTCCTCTTTTTCCTCATCCTAAAATAAAGGTGTGAATTTAATGTAAACTCATTAAATATTCCAAACCTCCAGTTACACACAGACATAACACCTTAATTCCTCTTGGCTTCTGTCATTGGAATTCAGCAACAACTTGGGGATGAGTCTGAACTCTCAGAAGGCTTCAGTGAGGAAAGTCTCTTCCTGTCACCTCCTCTTTGGGGGTGTGAGGGAACTCTGACCTTCAGGGGATGCTGAAAAGGACAACAAGGAAGGGTCCCCAGCAAAGGAAGGACCTGAAGCTGCTGGAGTGAGTCCAGAGGAGCCACCAGGATGATCAGAGGATGGAGCAGCTCTGCCATGAGGAAAAGCTGAGACAATTGGGATTGTTCTGCCTGGAAAATGTTCTGGGATGACCTAATTACGGCCTTCCAGTGCCTGAAGGGAGCCTGCAAGAAAGAAGGAGAGTTATGTTTTACAAAGGTCTGGAGTGACTTGAAACTGAAAGAGAGTAGGGTTAGGTTGGATATTAGACAGAATTTCTTTAGTGTGAAGGTAGTGAGGCCCTAGCACTGGTTGTCCAGAGGATCTGTGGCTGTCCCATCCCTGGAAATGCTCCAGGCCAGGCTGGATGGGGCTTGGAACAACCTGGGATAGTGGGAGATGTCCCTGCCCACAGCAGAGGGATGGAACAAGATGAGCTGTAAAGCCTCATCCAACCCAAGCCAACCTGTGATTCTACGGAAACAGAGAGGACACAATTAATTAGAAGGAGCACAGATCACAGAATCATGGAAAGGCTTGGCTGAAAGGGACCTTAAAGATGATCTAATTCCAACATGCCCACCATGGGCAGGGATCCCCCCACTAGACCAGATTGCTCAGACTGGATACTCATGCTCTGACCACTGTCCTTCAGCAGAACATTGTTCTTATGAGGAAGTTCATTATTTTAGAACTATTTCCAGTCTTTTAACCTTTTAACCTTCAGATCAGAAATCTGGATCCATTCACCACAGAGAAAAAGAGGGCAGGATGGCTGGATGCAATAATTTCATTAATTCCTGAGGTTTTGTTGTGGTTTTTTGCTTTTTTTTTTTTTTTTTTTTTTTTTGTTTGGTTTGGTTTTTTTGCCAAGGTTTTGTTTTACTGCCAGAACAGATGAGTTGTAAATTGATGTCCAGGAAAACTTTGCTGCTACTTGAAACAAATATGAGATGCTGATAATCAGAACCATCATTTGATGGTGTTGGATCTCTCTCAGCTGTTTTTTCCTCTGAGGAAAAAGAGGAGGTTGAAACACAGAATGGATTTAATGCCAGAGTCTCCACAGAAATCTGTCACAGACCACTGTGGGGACAGAGTCTCCTTGCTGATGGGGCTTTGTCACCCCTCAGCACAAATTCCAGATGCTTTAGAACATTATATTTTCCTTTCTCTGGCTCACCTCACCTTCTCTCATCCCTGATGTGTTTACAATGAGCTTTAAATCCTCCTGGAGCTCACCAAAGGACACTCGCCTCACATGGATTCTCCAGGAGAAGGAACTCTCAGATGGTTCTGCTGACATTTGTGGTAAAAACAACCTCTCCCTACCTTTCCCATAGTGCTTCTGTTCATATTTGAGAATTCCCAGGAGTGGACTTGTTCATAAAAGGGCTCTTGGAGTGAACAAAGGAGGGATCAAGGCCAGTTGTTGAGGAGTGGGACCCATTGCACTTTTCCTGGGGCTGTAGAGGCTGAGAATAAGATTATTCCTGGAAATTCTTCTGTACTGAGGGAACAAATGGTTTTGTAAAAGTTAAAATAAGACTTGTTGATTGTTTGGACCTAAATCCAGAAGATTTTTTTTTACCTCAGCAGAGTGCTACACTGTTTACTTGTGCTGGCTTTAGGATACCTCCAGAACACACTTTCACCAACCTTTGTCTGACAGACAAAAGGTTCCTGATCCTTCCTGGGCATGGGAACTGCACAGGGATAAAAACCAGCCAATTCAGCCACTTTTAGGGAATCCAAAGATGTTTTGCAACTCAAAAGTGTGCATTAATATGCAGACTTTTTGTGCATATTAATATGTGCAAGCAAGGCCTCTTGAAAACAACATCAGCAGACCCATCACCTTTTGCCCCTCAGTGCAAGAAACTCCCAGATCTAATCAGTGTTCATATCCTTGGGAAGCAAAGAGAACAGAGAGAAAAGGATGGATTAATGTGAAAAAGATTTGTCCAGTGTCTCAGCAGCTGGAGCTTTAAACCAGCCAAACTCAATTTCTTGCCAGAAGAAGTTCGTGTAGTCAGAATCAATATTTATCAATTCGAGGCTCACCATACAATTCAAATCCATTGATCAGGCACATTTTTACAGCTCCAATGAGTTGGAGTGGTCTGCTGGCACTGGGCCTGAGCAGGGCTTGACTTGAGCCAACCTCCCAATTTGCTTTGGAATATTATGTTGTCTTTACTCAGCCACATGAGTAAAATTCTGCTTTTCTTGGAGGCAACAGATGAGTTAACTCTGCAAGTCAAGCTAGAAATAAACCAACAAGTTTTGGGGTTTAGGGTTTTTTTCCAGTCCGTGAAAGAACCATGAAGATGATAATTATCACTAGAAATTCTGTGTGGAATGGCAAGAAATCCTCTGATCAGCTTTATGGATTAACCAATTCACCTAACCTTGTATTTCTCTTGGAGAACCCTGTATGGGAGGCCCAAAATACATTGGCAACTCTGCCAAAATTGCTCCAATGGAGTTTCTACAGAAGACACAGAAGTCTTTTAAAAGTCCTGAGTGTCACAATCAGATTTTGTCCCATGGGGGACAAGATGGGAACAAGATACTTCAGAATTAAATACGCAAAATCCTTAAGATTATTCCAAAAGCCTAAACAAACAGTCAATTTTTTGTCTTCCTACAGCATCCTTACCAAGGGTTTCCCTAGGATACTGCCACTGTATGACAAAAGAAAAGGAAAAAAAAAGTGGGCTGAGTGCAATAAAATGGGTAGTTGATACTGGAAAATCTTACAGGCTTAATGATACTTCCCCTCAGCTCCTGAAAAACACAGGGAAACACAAGAAGATAATCAGCTGAAGTTAGCTGGTCTTCCTTCCCCTGGTCAGGAACTGGTACTCAGCACATCCCTCTGCTTTGGTGGTCTCAGTATTTATGATATTCCTAAGCTTTCCTGATATTAATTCCATCATAAATCCTACAGGTTTAATAATTCCTCCTTATTTGTGCATTTTGAGCTGTCACATGGTGGAACTGCTGCTGAGAAATTCCAGGTTTCAGCCCAAAAGGGACTCCAGTCTCCAACTTCTGTCCTGCCCCAGGTCTATCCCTGCTCTCCTGGATTCTTCATGAATTACTGTAGATCAACTGATTCTTTCTACCAATCAACTGTTTATTTACTATCAATCGACTATTTAATTACTATAAATCAACTATTTAATTAGAATAAATCAACCCTTGTCAATGGACACAAGGGTAAGAGTACTGCTTTCCTAAGTAATTCAGGTCGCTCAGATGCTAACAATGACGTTCATTAACATACAACTAATGAGTAGGACTAAGTTAATTGTTCTGCAGCAATTCTGGAATAATGAAAGGAGAAAAAAAAAAATCTAAGACTGAATTCCCAACCTATTTTAATTTCTTACCCCTCTTCCCAAAAGAGTTCTTTGAAAATCCCAACTGCTGAGGGTGGAGTAACTGCTTGCAAACAAATATTGGGAATTATTTGAACAATCTGAGACTCAGCAGCCATCCCTCAAGGCTGCTCTGCCTGGGAGGGACCTGTGCACTGTAGGAGTTGAAGGATGACTTAAATCTGCACAGATTTTTCAGGATCTGGTGTTTTCCTCAGGCCATCCTAAATGATAATTCAGTAAAAATTTCATTTCATTCTTTATAAAAAGTAGAACAAGAGGAGGAAATTCCAGAGAAAGCAAACATGGATAAAAGTACAATATTAACCCTTTGTCACTGTAGATAATTTCATGACCACAGTGATGCTAAGGAATAAACTCCAGGGATGATTTAAAAAGATCTGGGTTAAGATGACACAATTTTGAGCAATTCATTTATGCTGAAGGCAACTCTCACAAAAAAAAGAGTGGAATTCTGAACTGGAGAGAGCTTCACAAAGATTCATCTCAACTCCCAAAGAGGAGTTTTTCAGACATTTCCACCCACGCAAAAAGAAATCTTGCAAACTTGTTCAAAGTTTGTGAAGTGGCACAGGATGATCCCGAGTGATGTCATGGATTTATGGCTGAATGGCGATGCCAACAATCTGCCTGCTCACATTTTATGTCCTCAAATATCTGGGGATAAATTTCCATTGTTTTACCTTTGCTGTTACAGCCACGTATCAAGTGTGGTCAAAATAATTGGGATAAGGAAGCTGTTTCTCTTCTGGATGTCTTCAAAATGCCTTATTTTATCAGAATATTTAATAATTTTAATTCATATGCTTGAAATTACTGTGTTTGTGAGCAAAATTCCATAAAGCATTGTGTACCTTGAGCGTGGGATGTAGGGAAAATCAGGAAGGATATTGCTGTTATGTACAATGGGACCCAGGAGAGAGAAAATAAATGGTCTGAAATTAAAAATATGCTCACTTGAATAATTTTCTAACAAACTACTTATGCTGTTAAGTCCTTATCCAATCAATACATCACTGACTTCACTTTAAATGGTGACATTTTTTTTCTTATATGTTGTTAAGTCTAATTAAAAGGAATTAGTCACGAGAGTGACAAATTTGAAGCTCACTACAGAGTTACTTCATGTGGCATTTATTAGATGTCAAACATGGGAAAAGTTTGAATCAAACTGGCAAATTCAGCAAAAGTTGTGTCTTGGCATCAAAATTCTTTCTAAAAATTAAGTAATTTGTTATTAAGGGGAGTCTTATTTTTTTCTCAAATAACTTCTTTTTCTGTACTTTCTTTTTGTTAGGACTGGAGAACACAGAAATTGTATAATAGTGAGTAATAAAATCCGTCATTCTCGTGAGTAATGCTTTGTAATTAGATGAAATAAAAGTAAAGTAAGTTGAATTGTGTGGAGTGCAGGGCTGGGGGTGGAGTGCTGCACTCAAAGGTTTTTGTATTATTAATGATGCTGAACTTTCAATGCTGGAAGGTTCTGTTGGAATTGACATCAAAAGCTGGTTTATCTCTACTTTGGTCTCCCAGTGCTGCCACAGTGACAGAAATTTATCACACAGAGAGAATCAGGAATGATCTTTCTTTGCTGCAAGCCACAGGTGTGAAAGTTTTGGGAAGAAAACCCCTGAAAGTCTGACTGGCTTTGCAATCCAGCCCCTCCATGTCTGAGTTCCCTCTCAAAGGAACTCCACAGGATTATAATTTCCCTCCTCCCAGAATCAACCTTGCTGCTCCCATTGTGCTCCTTTTGCCACAAAAACTCATGAAAATGACAGGACCTTTGAATGAAAGACTTTATTTAAAATTTTCTTCAGGTTCACAGAATCACTGATTTTGGAAAAGACCTCCAAGACCATCAAGTCCAACCTCCAGCTGAATTTCCACCACGTCCACTAAACCACACCACAGAGTGCCAGGTCAGCCTGGTTTTTTGAAAACTTCCCAGGATGGTGCCTCCAACCTTTCCCTGGGCAGCCCATTCCAGTGTTTAGTCACTCAGTGGAAAAATTTTTCCAAATATGCAACCTGAGCCTCACCTGCTACAACTTGTGGCTGTTCCCCCTTTTCCCATCTCTCATTGCTCAGGAGAAGAGGTTGACCCTGACCCTCACCACACTACAATCTCTTTTCAGGGAATTGCAGAGATGCAGAAGGTCCCTCCTGAGCCTCCTTTTCTCCAGGCTGAGCTCTTTTCCCAGATGCTTCTGGTGTTCCAGACCCTTTCCCAGCTCCATTCCCTTCTCTGGACACTCTCCAGCCCCTCAATGTCCTTCTTGTAATGAGGGACCCAAACTGACCCAACGTTGGAGGTGCCTCACCATTGCCCAGTTCATTCCATGACCTTTAATCAAGTCCAGAGCTGTGTTTCTCAAAGCCAAGAAGAGTTTTCCTCACACCATGTTGGTCCTTTGCTGGATTTATCCAGAGCTGGGTGTTTTATCTGCTGTGCCCTCTCCAGCTCTGGAGCAGATGGCTCTGATAGGGCTGTTCCAGAGCTGGGGATTTGGGAAGATGGATATTTCCCAGCCTTGGGCAGTGAGATGCAGGATCTGCCCCAGAACTGGGAGTGCTGGGAGCCACCTGCAGCTGCTCAGTACAATTAGCATTCTCATTAACCAGCATTTAATGGGCTTCCTAATTGCCAGCTAGTAATGAAGTGTACAGGAGTGTCAGATTTACTGAGCAACTTCTGGGAGCTTGGAGCTTCCAGTTTCATGGAAATGTGGATGATTTTTGCTTTTTTCCTCATTTAAAAGAGGTTTTTCAAGAGGACCGGCAAATGGTAAATTCTGATTTTCAGCAAACTCTGGTGTCTATTTCTGTCTCAGAGATTCCAGGGAATACTCAGTCCACTCTGTCCACTTTTAAATTCCAAGTAAATATAATTATTTCCACTTCTTGGAAATACTGTCTTATTTCAAGGCTAAATTCAACTAGATTCAATTTCCAGCACTTTGATTCATGCAACTTCCTCTTGCATAACTCAAAATTACAAAATTTTCCCTCCTTGCTATCTCAGATATTGTGTTAAATGCTGAAAAACTTCACAAGAAAACTGCTCCTTATCCACTTGAATGAACTGATGTGATTGTGCACTTTAAAATTAATACAGGATCATGGAATTATGGAGATTTTTGGGTTGGAAGGGTCCTTATATCATCGACTCCCCTGCCATGGGCAGGGACACCTTCCACTATCCCAGGTTGCTCCAAGCCCTGTTCAGCCTGGCCTTGGACACTTCCAGGGATGGGGCAGCCACAGCTTCTCTGGGAAACCTTTGCCAGGGCTTCACCACCTTCAGAGAAAGGAATTTCTTCCCCAGATCCCATCTCTTTCAATCCATTTTCCCTTGTGATAAAAATATTGAACAATATTTGCTCAGAATCTTCTCTTTAAGATGATTGCAACAAAGATAAAAATCTCTGCAAATCCTTCCCTCCCCATTCAAATTAGAATTTGCTGGACTGAGACGGATTTTAATTGATGTGTCTTTTTGTACCTTTATTTGGCAGCAGCTTCAATTCTGAAAGCACCTGGTTATAATTCAGTGGAACCAAAGTAGGTTTTATCATCATGACTTTCGTTATCACCCAGACATGAAATCTCCTTGAACACATAACAGATTTATTTGACGAGCCCTACTTTCCAGGGAACAAAGTCATCTGGTGCTGGAGGGATATTTTTAACTTTGAATTTTCTATTTTGGAGAACTTCTGAGCTAACAAGGATTTTGCTTGTTGAGGATCAGACTTTACAGCCCAGAATTTTCCACATGGAATCACAGAATATACCAAGTTGGAATGAGCCCTCAAGGACTTGATGAAATGTCCACAGACCCTCATTCCTTTGGAAGGTCTCCAGTTTTTGAAAATGTGTTGAGAGGAATTCAATCCCAAAACAGCTTCTAAAACTCTTTAAATTTTTCTAAGAAGTTCGAATATCAACTTCCATGCTGCTGAAATTCTCCAACATTTCATTGCAACATCTGTGGCCTCAGTTGGTAAAAATTTAGGTGGATTAACCTGGTCTAGGAAAGGGTTCCTGTCTATGGCAGAAGGTTGGAATGAGATGATCTTGAAGATCCCTTCCCACCCAAACCCTTTAATGATTCTATAAATGTTTATAGGTTAAATCTATTGGATATTTACTGCCATAATGGCATTCACTAACCCAGGTGCACTGGGAATATTGTAACACTCAGCCAATGGATTTTCACTACAAACCTGAGGTTCACAAATGATGTGAGAATTTTGGTGCCTTCATGTGTTACAGCCCTTCTCCTTCTACATAAAAGAATTTACAGCTCCATTTTGTCAGCCCAAATGTGTGTTTAGGCAGTGTTCTCAAACAGTGGCTCCCCCCTCATGCCCAATAAAATTTAAAAGATAAAAATACACTGTTATTTCTGTGATATGTTCTCTGCAGCCAGAACACCACAATGTTCTCTGAAAATTCAGGAGAAAAGGGTTATTTTCTGCTTCCTTGTCCCCACCATCCACAAGGCAAGAGTGAAGGTTGACTGCTGTGCCACTTCCAGCCCCGTTTCATGTCCATGTGAAGAGAGAGATGCAATTTTCTTACCGGCACAGCAAAGTGCTGAATTCCTTAATCTGTTTGTCCTTTCTGCAGCAGCACCTCCGCTTGGTAAATAACCCGGAGATGGGAGCAATCAGAGTAGTGAGGCAAAGCAAAGTTATTATGAACTTGTTGAAATGTATGAGGGATGTAAAATGTGAGACGGAGAGGAAAAGGGAAAAAAAAAGAACGTCCCAGGGGCACATTTCATTGCTCAGGAGGCATCAGGTTGAATAAGTTACAAATAAGCTGTCATCTTAAAAGGTGCCAGACACTGACGCAAGTGGAAAGTTAAAAGCTCTTTTTGAGTATTGCAGGCAGCAGCTTTTGGTGTTTTAGTGCAGTGCTCAAAATTGAATTGTGCATTGGGCATGGTGCATTGGCAGTGACTTTGATGCTAGACAGCTCATATTTTGCTTTTCTTTGGTTTTTTTTTAGCTTTGGATGGTCTCTGTTCTGACTATACTGAGGATACTGGCCAAAATAAATGTCCAGAATGTTGTTGCTGGTAGGTTTGTGGCCTAGGAAGATCAGCTTAACTTGTGGTGACCACCCCACTTTTTGCACACGAGAAAATGTGGATTTATTCCAAGCTTTGAAAAGATTGAATGGAACCTAAATCTGAGAGCCTAAATTTATGAAGGTCCTTGTCTCTTCTGTCTTGTTTACGTGGCTTTCCTCATTCCTGGAACTACAGGTTGCAGGAGTATTTGGGGCTCCACCCATGGAAGTGTTCAAGGGATTGGATGTGGCTTGGAGCAACCTGGGATAGTGGAAGATGTCCTGCCCATGGCAGGGGTTGGAACTGGATGATCTTTCAGGTCCTTTCCAAACCATTCTCTGATTCTTTGATTCTCTGATTCTACTTTGAACCCTGTTTTAATACCTTTCCCTACACGGCCATTTTTTCCATATTTCCCAAATTTCCAGTCTTCACCAAAAGTTCCTCCTAGGTTTGCTGGCAAATACAGACAGAGACATAAATCAGATTTAATCTTAAGCTTTTAAATGCTGTCCTCTCTCAGCTCCCTTCAGGATTTGGCCAAGGGGTGAATTTTATCTTGGCTCTCAGGAGCACAGAGCTCAGTGTTGTCCAATCCCTTATGCTCTAATCCTTAACACCAGAGAGTTTGTCTGTGTTAAGAGAACCCTTGCTCAAGTTTGGAACAAGTTTTGGAACCTGAATTTGGTAGAGGGGCTGTGGCATTCATGGTTCCAAGGTTCTCTTCACTGAATGAGAATTACTGAACCCTGGAATGGGAAAAATGGCAGAGATGGGTTTATTTCCAGATTGATAATGTGTGACCAGAAGGTTGAGAGACCCCACCTGGAACAGTCTTCATCTCTGAGGACCCTGACATAAGAAGGATGTGGAGCTGCTGGAGTGAGTCCAGAGGAGGCCGTGGAGATGCTCCAAGGGCTGGAGCCAGATTGGGAGAATTGGGAATGTCTGGCCTGGAAAACAGAAAGCTCTAGGGAGAGCTCAGAGCCCTTTCCAGGGCCTGAAGGGGCTCCAGGAGAGCTGGAGAGGGACTTTGGACGAGGGATGGAGGGACAGGAGGAGTGGAATGGCATTAAATTGACAGAAGGTGGAGTTAGATGGGATATTGGGAAGAAATTCTTGGCTGTGAGGGTGCTGAGGCCCTGTCCCAGGTTTCCCAGAGAAGCTGTGGCTGCTCCATCCCTGGAAGTGTCCAAGGTCAGGTTTGACAGGGCTTGGAGCAACCTGGGACAGTGGAAGGTGTCCCTGCCCATGGCAGGGATTTGGAATTCCATGATCTTTCAGATCCCTTCCAGTCCAAACAATTCCATGATTCTGTGACTGTGGAAGGTACCACAAGAAGCCACAAGTTTGCCCTCCAGTGAAGAAACTTCCTAATGCTGAGATTAGTCAAATGGTGATGTAGATTTCCCAGGAATTTCAGGCCTCTTTGAATAGAATTCTTAAAATCATCTTAGGCTGATTTTTCTAGGACTGAGGAAAGCCGTGTAAACAAGACAGAAGGGACAAGTACCTCCATAAATTTAGGCCCTCAGATTTAGGCTCCATTCAGACGTGAACTGCTTCAGAAAATAGAGTCACATCTCACTTGTTATTTATTAAGGCTGAACTAGGAGACCAGATCAGTATCAAATAAAACCCTCAAGGTGAAGTTAAATGTTCCAGGCACCAGTGAGTACAAAAAGATTATTGTTCCATTGTTTCATAGTTCACAAATTTGATTTCTTGATCTGCAGCACAGAGCAGAAGTTTCCCTTTTTGGCTACAAAATCCTCTTACCCAAGTCAGGGAAAGGAAAGAAAAAAAAAGATTCTTCCCCCCAAACTCTCCTCTCAGGCTCATGAAGACCAGTCTGGGCAGTCCTCAGGAATCTGCTTTCCATTTCTGCAGTGGATACCTATTCTTAGCTACTTTCACAGGAGTTTTTATATGCAAACAGCACCTTTCTCATCTCCTCAGCCAAGACTCTGACATTCCCCACTTTCCCTGTGAGCTGTGGATGTGTTTTCCCCCTCGTGTGGTGCAGGGATGGCTCGTGCTCTACATAGCAGGGAGGCAGAAATAGAGGTGTGCACGCGCCTGTAAATCCCCTTTTAGAAGGCAGAAAATCCCAGTTCCTCCAGCACCTCCAAGTCCACTCCATAAATCTCAAGTGGGAATTTTGTCTCGGCAGGGCACAACTTTGGAAATTATGCACATATTGAGGAACTTTGCTGGAAAAGTGGGGCAACACAGTGTTATTTTAAAATTATGTCTTCATAACTTGTTGACTTGCTATGATATTTTTCTGCAGCTTTAACACTGGCTGACCAATTTATAAAGGATGGTGTGTGGAATACTGAAATGAATTTCTAACCACTCTGAATATTGATGTTCCATGGAGAAATAGGCTTCCAAATACTTTCTGGAAGTGGGAAACTTTATCAGGGCATTTATAAAAGTATCATGAAGTCCCTGCAGAGCCTGCATCTTTATTTCTGATAAACACATTTTCCAACCCAGAAATGACCCCCCTTAATAGGAGACCTTGTGGAAAATAGATTTATTATTTTCCTTGTGGTCTGCAGCAGAAAGAAAGCCCAGTAGCCTATTTTGCATAAAGTCTGATCAAACATTGTTTTCCTCTGGTAGACTGGAAAGTTGATAATGCTTTCACTAGAAGGGAATGTTTCACTTCAGTGCCCAGATTTTGATTTATGTTCAAAAGTACTTCTGATGGAATAAATGTCATTTCCAATCAGAAAATCAAAATATTTTTTAAATGAGAGGCTGCATCTCCTACACATTTTCTACTTTCTGCTGTTTTTTGTTTGTCTGTCTGAGACCGACTAATTTGTGAAACTAAGACAAACTCTGGAATAATTTTGAATTTACAAAACAGGCATTTTTCATCTGTTTTTAACATGAGAATTTAGGTTTAATGGAAACTTCTAGTGGCAAGAGTGACTCAGGGCCAACCAAATGTTCCTCAGAGCTGTGATCTCACATTAATGTGTCTGGCACATAATATTGGGAATTTCAGAGCTACTATAGCATCAACTTAAAAACCCATAACACCCTTAATTACCATTTAAATATGACTTAGTTAAATTTATTACCATGTTAAATTGTAATGAGAGATGAAAATCTTCAATCAAAGCTCTGTTTTTAGTAAATTCCAGAAGGTCTCTGATTTCTACACAAGAACTCTGATTGAATGTGGCTTTCTCTCTCTGTGTCAAATGAGCTGGAGACACAAAAAGGGGCATTTGGAGTTGCTTCTAAATGCAAATTATCCCCAATTCCAGCTTTAATAACAATCCTGTCATCCAAATTAGTGGTTGATTGAATTAAACAGAATGGACTCAAATCCACCTCCCCTTTAACAAACCATCCCTACAAAAATCAGCCTTCAAGTTGGCTTTGAAATCCTTGGAATTCTTCCTTTTTAAAACCCTGGAATGTGTCCATTAGAGAAATAATGGATATTGCCATTTTCTGGTAGGTTTGTACTGTGTCCTCTGGACAGAGAGGACTTCTCCAGAGACTGGATCATTTCTCCATGATTTTGGTGCCGTGAAATGTGGCTGGACTTTTCCAGGCTGCTTCAGTGTGATGCAATTTCCTGTTTTAGCTATCCGAGTCCTTTCCCAGGTGTGGCAATACCTTCTCCCTTCCCCTCCCCTTGCCTATGGGATCATATTCCAATACCAGGCGAGTTTATGGGGAAGGAAGGCAGTTATTTATCATGGAATCATAGAATAGAATCATGGAATGGTTTGGGTTGGAAGGCACCTTCAAGATCATTTCATTCCAACCAGGTTGCTCCAAGCCCCATCTAAATTAGCCTTGGATGCTTCCAGGGAAAAGGGAAGTCACAGCTTCATTGGGCAACCTGTGCAAGGGCCTCATCACCCTCTGAGTACAGAACTTCCACCTAAAATCTGATTTAAATCTCTCCTTTTCCAGTTTGCTGGCACCTGCCTGGATGGAGCTGGGCCCCCTGAGAAAGTGGGGTGAAGGTCTTTCAGTTATTTCTAGAAAATTTGAGTTGGACACCCAAATCATTGACAAGAATTTATCCACTGTGGATAGGCTAAGTCACATCACATCTCCTTGTGCCTGAGGATTCCCACCAACTCCATACTTGGGTGGTCCTTGGGATGGGACAGGGAGTTCCATAAGGAAAGAAAAACAACTAGGAGAAATCAGGACCTGGGTTGGGTAGACAAATGGGAAAGATCTATAAACAAAAGCAGAAGTGTGATTCAAGGTGCCACTAACAAAGATATTTTATATTATTTTTATTATTTTATTATTTATTATTTTATTATTTATTATTTTATATTTATATATTTTATCAAATTTTATTAATAATAGTATTGTTTATTATTATTTTTAATTGCTTTTATTATCATTGTTGTTTTTATTAGTTATATTATGATCTATAAATTTAGGAAGTTTCTTATTGAATTATAAACTCATTTTCAGGGATTTTATTATCTATTATTTTGTTTTAGAGCTGTGTTTCCAACACAGTGTCTGGGCTGAACTGTGGCAGATAAGAGACATGAAGACGTTCATGGGAAAAGGATCACATCAGGAATTTCACATCCTTAATTTTACTGTCAAACCCATCAGAATGATGGGACATTGCAGACTTTACCCTCTGCACAGGAGTTTTCAGCAGTTTGGACCCATGGGGGTTTGTCACATCCAGCTGGAAGTTTTTAGGCCAGGCAGGGTTTAACCCACCTCAGTTTGCAGCAAAAAATATTAACAGTAAAAATGTCTGGTCCTGTGAAAGATGGGGAGTGGGGGCACTTTTCGATCTTTAGGGAGGACCTTGACTTGGCTGCATTCTTGACAATTCAGGATGGACTGTGTGGAGGAATTTGGTTTGGCTCTCATCTCATTTCAAAGAACTCCATCCCAGCTGGTCACATTCAGACCCCCTTACAGCAGAATCATGGAATGGTTTGGGTTGGAAATGAACTTTAAATGAACTTGGTCTTCTAGTCCAACCTCCTGCAATGATCAGGGACATCTTCAACCAGATCATGTTGCTCAGAGCCCCATCTAACCTGACCTTGAATGTTTCCTGGCATGGAAATTTCTCTGGATAACCTCATCTGGCGTTTAACCACTCCCACCATGAAAGAGTTCTTCCTTAAAGCCAGTCTGAATCTCCCCTCTTTGAGTTTAAAACCATCACCCCTTGTCCTGTCCCTACACATCCTACAAAAAACTCTGCTTCCCTCTTTCTTATAAACTCCCTTTAAGTATTGAAGGGCCTCAATAAGTTTTTCCTGGGTCTTTCTATTTTCCATGCTAAATAACCCCAACCCTCTCATCTTTTCCTCACAGGAGCAGAATCCCTCTGGAGGAATCAGATGAGTGAAACTTTTAGGATTCCTCCAGCATTAGAGCCTTTTCCAATGCGCATATGGGAAAGGTTCAGGCTGTTTGCGTGCTGGGATCTTTCAGGTTGGAAAAGACCTTGAAGATCCTCGAGCCTGACCTTTGACTGATCCCCACCTGTCACCCAGCACATGGTTCCACATCCAAGCTTTTCTTGAACACCTCCAGAGACTGTGACTCCTCCACATCCTGACCCTGCAAAGTTCTTGCCCCAAAATGACCTGAAAAAAAAAAAAAACTCTTAAGGTGTGAACTGCTCACCTTGCTCTAAATTCTCACCCAGCTCTGAGTTTTACAGGCTCAACTCTTCTTTCTTGTCCTGAAATCCTGGGTGTCATCAGGCAGTGGCAGTGGTGGTTGTCTGCCAGACTTGCTGGGGCTGCAGAGGGACACACTTGTCACTCACCCAGCAGGAAGGTGGCCCTCACAAAACAAAGCTTTTTGCCATGACCTACAATTGCCAACACCCACCCACCCCACGTGTGGGCTGTGTCTCCTCCTGGGGGAAGCCCAGCAACTGTGTGGGGGTTTTATCCCAATTTGTTTTCACGTTGTCAGTGAGAGAAGGAGACATCCTGGTGTGTCCTGAATGACAGAATCCTGCCAGCAATAGAGACTCCCACTGCTGCTGGGAAAATATAATTTATTGGCAAGGCTGGCCACAGTTTTACAGATATTTGTGCTATTTCGTGGAAAGAATAACTTTATTTTAAGAATGTATATCTGCCTCTAAGCCTGGGTGTCTATAGCCCTCTCTACATACAATACTTGGCTGGCATTTCTCAAAGTCAGCCATTTAATTAACAGAAGTTTGGGCTTTTTTTAATTCCTATGTGTTATCAGTTACCAGCCTGTACCCTTCCATCTTAGGGACTAAAGATGAAACTCCAGGCCCCTTCTCAGAGGTTTAATCATCGGGAGATTGGATACCATATCCCTGGAAGTGCTTGAGGCCAGGTTGGAGAGGGTTTGGAGCAAGCTGGTTTAGTGGAAGGTGTTCCTGCCCTTGGCAGGGGGTTGGAATAAGAGGATTTTTCAGGTCTTTTCCCATCCAAACAATTCTGAGCCCTTTGCTGTTATTTTTGCATTGCTGGAACCAAGTGAACGGGGAGAGTGGACTCTCACTGCTCACATCACCCAGAAAGAAAAGACATTATCAGAATTCACAAAATCCTCCCTCCCTCTCTACATACAATACTTGGCTGGCATTTCTCAAAGTCAGCCATTTAATTAACAGAAGTTTGGGCTTTTTTTAATCCCTATGTGTTATCAGTTACCAGCCTGTACCCTTCCATCTTAGGGACTAAAGATGAAACTCCAGGCCCTTTCTCAGAGGTTTAATCATCGGGAGATTGGATTCCACATCCCTGGAAGTGCTCAAGGCCAGGCTGGAGAGGGTTTGGAGCAAGCTGGTTTAGTGGAAGGTGTCCGTGCCCTTGGAAAGGGGGTTGGAATGAGAGGATCTTTCAGGTCTTTTCCCATCCAAGCAATTCTGAGCCCTTTGCTGTTATTTTTGTGTTGCTGGAACCAAGTGAAAGGGAAGAGTGGATTCTCACTGCCCACATGACCCAGAAGAAAAGGACAGTATCCCAGAGTCCATAAGATCCTCCCTAGGTGTGGTGAGTCTTACCCAGAGCTACAAAAACACCACCATGGTCAGGGTGTGGCCTGGACCCCCCCCAAAATGGTTCGGGTTTCACTTTTAGGCTTCACCATCCATGGGAGATGCTGACAGCTGCTGTTCACATCCCCTGTCCTAGTGGACACAACAACCCCCGGCCACCCACTTCTGCTTGCATTAGGAAGGTGGGAAAATTACGGCCTTTCTGCATCCTGGAGAGGTTCTGGGAAAAAAAGAAGAAACGTTGGTTAAAAATAACCAGGCTGTGGATTTGCAGGCAGAACTCTGCAATTAGTTGGGGTCTGTTACTCAAGTCTGTGAGAACAGAGTGAAATGCAGCAGATGGGGGAAGACTCAGCAAGCACAGAGTTTGTTGTCTTCGAAACTTTCCGACAACATCTTTTTTTCCATTTTTTCCCCTTTTCCCTCTGGCTGTTGCTTGATGATCATAGTTATATGTTTGGAATAAATCTAAAGCCTGATAAATGCACAGTTTATCAGCTGTTGGGAGTTTTTAGAGGTGGTTTATCTTCCCTCTACCTTGTTAACCATCAGGAGAAGCTTTATTTGTATTATCACTGAACTTCACCCTTAACTTGGGGCAAAAAAAATGCTAAAGGAGGGTAAATTAGATTAGATTATATTTTAGGAAGAAATGCCTCCCTGTGAGGGTGGGGAGGCCCTGGTATGGAATTCCCAGAGAAGCTGTGGCTGCCCCATCCCTGGAAGTGTTCCAGGCCAGGCTGGATGGGGCTTGGAGCAACCTGGGATAGTGGAAGGTGTCTCTGCCCATGGCAGGGAGTTGGAACTGGATGATCTTCCAGGTCCCTTCCAAACTAAACCATTCTATGATTATCCAATTAAATTAAAGTTCTTTACTAAGAGAAATATCAGGTTGGTGCTGAAATAATTTAAAAATTCACTGAGGGCCAAACATTTTTCCTCTTCAATTTCCTACATATTAAATAAAAAAGAAGTCCTTTGCATCATAACCTTGTATTTGGACTTGTCTTCCTTTAAGTGGGAACCCTCAATTCAATCATTTTTCATTTTTTAGGGAAAGGATGAGGCTTTGAAATCCTAAGAAATACAAACCCCACCCTTTTCCACCAGCTCTAGGACATTTCAATGGGGGCAGCTCTCAGCCAGAGGGATTAAAGAAGGCATAAAACAATCCAGGCAGCAATTGTGATGGACAAAGTTTATTCACATATTTAATTATTCCCATTTGCATAATCATCCTCAGGGACACAGGTGTGCGGCTAAATCCCTGGAATCTTCCCCTCACGCAGCTCTTGTGCTGTTCATTGATCCTGAAGGAATTTTTTTCACAGGGAAAAGCTGTTGATGTGGCAGGAGGAGGTCTGACCACCCTCCCCAAAAAACTCAGCTCCGATTTTCACCCACCCCCAAAAAAGATTCGGAACCACTGACCTCCCAGAGCTGCAAGGAGACCGATGGAGGCTTCACCCCTCCAAAACCATGCTGGGATGAAATACCCTTTAAATGTCAGATGAGCAGGAGCTGGCAGGTGGCTTTACCTCTCTCCCTGGGGACATTTCTGACTCGGCAGGGTCTCCTGACTCACAGGCAGTGCCCGGGGGGCTGCATCAGCCCCCTCCTCGGCGGGGGAAGGCAGGTGGGCCAGGCAGAGCCCCAGCCCCACGGGGAGAGAGATGCTTTTAGCTCTGACTCATCCCTGGGCTGCCTTTGGAGGGAGGGAGAGGCAGCAGCTCCGCAGAGTGGGAGTTGCTCTGCTATTTTCTGTTTACCGGCTCTGCTGGCTGTCATTTCCCACCTGGGGGACAACGGGCTTGAAAGACCAGAGTGCAGCGTTTTGTGGCTGGAACTTTTTTTTTTTTTTTCCTCACGATGGAGGGTGAAAGTTTGTTGCTGGAGGGAGAAGCTGGAAAATGGAGAAAGGGAGAGGGGGAAGGAAAATCTCATTTTGGGCAGGGAGGGGATATCGCTGTTATTTTACAACCAGACTGTCAGAGGGTTTACTGGCACCTGTTAACTTGAGAAATATGTGGGGAAGGGCAACAATGAACCTTCCCTACTCCCAGATCCTGGCTGGATTTTTGATCCAATGTCATTCCTGCCACACAGGACCCAGATAAGCTACCAAAAGTCCCTTTAGGTCAATATTTCTATGCCTCAGAGCTGTCAATCTTCCCATCAAACTTGGTGTCACTCGGGTCCATTTCCTGCTGGATGCATTATCTGTGGAGAATCAATTGCACGGCTTGGGGCTGGGTTATTGATGCCATTATCTTGTTTATGGCTTGTGGATGTTTCTGGATTTAAAGCAGTGCCCTTCTAACACCCGAGTCAAAGAAAAGTCCAATTATTCCCATATTTCAGATGTCAGAATGGAGATGGATCCACTCAGGGTTTTTGCCTCACCAGGCTTGTGTTGTTTGCAGGGTTTGATCCTGTTCTGTGCTCCCTGGGAATGACATAAAATGGTTTTGCTTGGAAGGGACCTTAATGATCAACCTGTTTTAACTCTCCTGCCATGGGCAGGGACACCTTCCACTATCCCAGGTTGCTCCAAGCCCTGCCCAGTTTGGCCTTGAACAGTTCCAGTGATGGGGCAGCCAAAGCAGCAGCCTGTGCCAGGGCCTCACCACCCTCACAGGGAAGAATTTCTTTGTAATATCCCATCTAAATCTACCCTCTGTCATCTTAAAGCTCTCCCCCCTTGTCCTGTCACTGTTTGCATTGCAAAAAGCCCCTTTCCAGCGTTCCTGTATCCCCCTTTAGGTACTGGAAGGCCACAGTAGAGTCTCCAGGATACCTGGTCAGCAAACTCTGAAAGGTCTTCTCAGACAGGCTGAGGACTTGAACCTCATCTCTTATCTAACTCCAAGAGCAAGATCCAATTTATATCCTCACATGTCTCCAGCAGCAAACGTTTATAGGAGTAGGCTGGCTTAGCCAGGAGAGATTTTCAGATCTGGATCCTAAATGGAGACCTCCCAACAGCCTGGTGTGACCTGCCTGACTTCCAAACAGATTTGGAGGCTCATGCTTCCCCTCTCCCAACAAGTCCTATGGAGCACCTCCAGCTGGCACTCACAGTCTCAGATCTTGGCAGGGAATGTCTGTCTACCCAGGAAAGCTCATTGTGCATGGCTGGAGCTGCCAAATTCACAGCTGGAGCAGCCAAATTCACAATTCATGCTTAGCCATAGTGCAGTAGTGGAATTTTGGAGGAGAAACCATAGGAAACTACAGCACAAATCCTATATCTGAAAGGGGTGAGCACCTGGAGGAGTTCCCCGAGGTTGGAAAAGAAATTCCCAGTGAATTTCTGCACACTAGGATTGGATCAGAGCTGTGAAATCCATGAAAACACAGAACCTCCCATCCTCCACACATTTCACTGCCATAATCCTTTTCCATCTCTCACACCCAGGTTTTTCTCCCTGTTAGAGATTACCTGGCTTTTTACAGACAAATAATGAAGCTGAATCATTCATCCAGGCTTAAGACTATGTAAAGATTTGGATCCCACTCTTGAAGCAGCCACATCTAATTGGAGAAGAGATTCTTGAGTGCTGCATCCAGCTCTGGGTTCCAGCACAGGAAGGACATGGAGCTGCTGGAGCGAGTCCAGAGGAGGCACCAGGATGATCAGAGGGATGGAGCAGCTCTGCTGTGAGGGAAGGCTGGTGGAATTGTGATTGTTTGGCCTAGAAAAAAAAGGCTTGGGGTGACTTAATTGTGGCTTTCCAGTACCTGAAGAAGCTGACAAGGTTTCAAACGTGTCAGCTACTTGAGAGTAGGTTTGGATTGGATATTAGGAAGAAATTCTTCCCTGGGAGGATGGTGAGGCCCTGGCACAGGTTGCCCAGAGAAGCTGTGGCTGCTCCATCCCTGGAAGCATCCAAGGTCAGGTTGGACAGAGCTTGGAGCAACCTGGGATAGTGGAAGGTGTCCCTGCCCATGGCAGGAGGGTGGGAGTGAGATGACCTTTGAGGTCCTTTCCAACCCAAACCATTCCATATTTGTTTCTAATGTTTGATGCTTCTTGCATTGTAATGAAGCATGTGGATGAACTGATGACCTTCAGCTGCAGGAGGTTGCTCTGGAGGAAGCTAAAGATGCTCCAGATTTTCCTCCATCTCCACATGTTCTGGAGCCTTGCAGGATCCTGGTGTAAACTTAGGGAAACTTTGTGGTTTCTCTGTTTTCCTTCTGAGCTGAGGGAAACCAGGGGGTGTCACCTCTTGGAGGTGTCCATTGCCTACATTCCCAGATTTATCCTCACTCTACAGACAGATTTTGGATGAGGATCCTCTCCAGGTTCCCTCTGAAATCCCTGGCACAAGGAATGCTTGGGAATGCTCAAGAAATGGAGCTGGATTCCCAAGTGGCAGCACAACCAAACAACATTCTCCTTGTTCTTTGCAGTTTTGGGGACTTTGATTATAAGTCAAGTTGTTAAACAACAACATTTAGAACATTTAGATGGGAAAATTTCTCTTATTTTTTGATCTCAAATCATTTACATTTAAGCACAAATTTAC
Source organism: Diglossa brunneiventris (assembly GCA_019023105.1). Taxonomy (NCBI): domain Eukaryota; kingdom Metazoa; phylum Chordata; class Aves; order Passeriformes; family Thraupidae; genus Diglossa; species Diglossa brunneiventris. The sequence goes on along the minus strand of CM032354.1, from coordinate 154,045,757 downwards.
ACCCAATCATTTCTAAATGGATTTCTTTTTAAGACAATTTAAGACAGGGAAAATTAGGTGTTATTGGATGCATACTGGGGAGCACAAGTCTTATTTATTGGAGAGGCAGCAATGAACTGCATATGTTACATAATTATATAGAAGATAGCAGAATTGCAGTGTTCCGAAACAAAAAAGTGCCAGCATTTGGAAAGAAGAGGGATGATTTGAGGCAATTTATGTAGTTTAGAGTGATTTAAGTGTAGTTAAACAATTGCACATTTTGGTGCAATGTCTGACATAATAGTCCAAGAGAACTGAAAGATTTTCAAGTCTGTTTTCCGTGTCAGCATCCCAGCTGATGCTCCACCAGGGAAGACTCTTATTTATGGGGTGAGGCTGCTTCTGGCCTGGGTTTCCTGAGATTTGTTCTCTCTTGCTTTGTTGTGTGCTCAGTCACACCATTCCAACACTGGAATAGGCTGCCCAGAGAAGCTGTGGCTGCTCCATCCCTGGAAATGTGCAAGACCAGGTTGGATGGGGCTTGGATCAACCTGGGACAGTGGGACATGTCCCTGCCCCTGACAGGGAGTGAAATGAGGGCATCTTTAAGGTCCTTTCCAACCCAAACCATTCCATGGTTCTTCTTGGAAGAATGTTGGGCAAACTTTGAATGGTGAAAGTTTGAAATCTCATCATGTTCCGACAGGTTTTAGGAAAATGTGAGCCCCAGCAGAGCTGAAGTAGCTCAGCTGGGAGAGCGTTAGACTGAAGATCTAAAGGTCCCTGGTTCAATCCCGGGCTTCAGCAGACTTTTCCTGCACTTTTGTGTGCCCAGGCCTGGGCTTTGCACTACAGGACAGACCTGGACATCCAGGACAGAGGCCAGCCCAGGGCCAGCAGCACTGGGAGCCCCTGGAGGGGACAGGAGCATCTCAGCTGTGGGGAAAGGAGGAGAAACTGGGCCCAGCGGCCTGGAGAGAGTGTGGAGCTCCCCTTCTCTGACATATTCCCAAGGGGAGGTGGTGCTGGGCAAGGGGCTGTAGGTCCTGCTTGAGCAGGGCTTCGGAGCAGGGACCTCATGGAGGAATTTTGGGAATATTTCGGATCAGGAATTCCAGAATTTTGGAATTTTGGATGGAAAATTCTGTGATTTTGGAATTCATGGGAATATTTGGGATCAGGAATTCTGGGATTTGGGAATATCGGGAATATTTTGGATGGGGAATTCCGGGATTTGGGGATTCCTGGGATTATTTGTGATCCTAATTTCTGGGATTTGGGAATTTTGGGAATTTTCAGGCTGGGAAATTCCCCGATTGGGGAATTTTGGGATTCAGAAATTCTGGGATTTGGAAATTTTGGGAATATTTGGGATCAGGAATTCCAGAATTTGGGAATTCCAGGATTTGGGATTTTGGGGAATATTTGGGATGGGAAATTCTGGGATTTGAGAATTCCAGGAATATTTGGGAATTTTGGGATTGGAAAATTTTGGGGTTTGGGAATTCCCGTGAATCTTTGGGATGTGGATTTCTGTGATTTGGGAATTCCAGGATTTGGGAATTCTGAGATTTGGGAATATTTGGACCTCAACCACTCTGAGTCTGTGGAAGAGGGACAGGGTTTTACAATTCAAGTATTTTAACAAAAGTCGTGATATAAAGGGATTTTTGTTCCTTCCACTGCCTGTTCCCAGTCCTGCGGCATGGACTGCCGTGTAAATTGGGGGTAATGTTGAGCCACTGATGTGGGGGGCTGCTTAGTCTGGAGTGAGTCCAGAGGAAATCACAAAGATTATTAGAGAGGTAGAGCTCCTCTCTTATGAGGAAAGGCTGGGATTGTTCAGGCTGGAGAAAAGAAGGCTCCAGGGAGACCTTAGAGCCCCATCCAGTTCCTAAAGGGGCTCCAGGAGAGCTGGAGAGGGACTTTGGAAAAGGGCCTGGAGTGTCAAGACAAGGGGGAATGGCTCCAAACTGACAGAGGGCAGCATTAGATGGGATATTGGGAAGAAATTCTTGGCTGTGGGGGTGGTGAGGCCCTGGCACAGGTTTCCCAGAGAAGCTGTGGCTGCCCCTGGATCCCTGGAAGTGTCCAAGGCCAGGTTGGACAGAGCTGGGAGCACCCTGGGATAGTGGAAAGGTCAAGATCATTGAGTTCCACCACTCTCACCTACCCCATAGTGGGGGTGTTGGAACTCAATGATCTTGAAGGCCCCTTCCAACCCAAACCATTCCATGATTTTATATTCCTTTGAGGACAAACACTGATGCCTAACCACCTCTGCCAGGCACCTTTCCAGGCTTTGAGCAGCACCAGCCACAGCTGCAGAGTCATCATTGCCAGCAGAGCTCAGATCCTTGCTGGAATTAATGATTTGAGTCTGCTTAATTAAAGGTTTCTCCCCTTTGCCCTAAATGTTAATCCCTTCTCCAGCCATGGAATTGCACAGGGGCTCTGTGAGCTCACTTCTTGGTATTTTGTGTCAGTGAGGCACTGAAAGTGGGACTGGATCCTCCTCCCTTCAGTGTTGCCCTCTCCCCAGAAAAGCAGAAAGAATGCTTTGATATCACATTACATAATTGTCTTCTTATGAGCCCTTGCAAACACCTTTATCACAGGAAAAAAAAAAATTAAAGAAATAACTTTTGAACTTCAGAGAAAAGGAAAAAGAGAAAGCCTGGCTGAGACAGCTTAAAACTCATGATTCATCAAGGGTAGAGATGAGATGAGACCTGAGAAAGACCTGCTCTACCCCCTGTAACACATCTCTGAAAAATAAAGGGGGCAGGGATGTGGTGGTGAGTGATACAGCCATGGAAAAAAAGGTGTGAGTGCTGGGCAGACAACACAGTCAGGGAATACAACAATCCCTGGAGACCAGGAGAGGCTTGGCAGCTCATTCCTGCCCACTCTCATGGTTATCCATGATTTGGAGTGACTGCAGGGGGCTGCCAGGTGGGAACTTTTGAGATATTTGAGATATTATCCCTTCTTTTGCAGAGCCACAGTGTGGATCCAGATGGATCTGAGTGTGGGTGCTGCAATGCAGAGAACTTGTCTAGTCCTTCATTTGCAAAATCTGCAGCTAAGAAAACCCCCAGAGTCCTGGTCCCTCCTGTGGCAGCCCCTTATTCCATCTCATTTCCTGCTTGGCTCTCCATGATCCCAAAACCTGGGATCATTTCCTCTCCAGACAGACTGAGCGCCAAGAAGGACAAAAACGCTTCAGGAGCTCCGGGGATCGCTGAGATTGGATTTAAGCAGGAAATAGAACAAATTTCCCGGGGCAATCTCCTGCTTGTGGCCCGGATGCCTGGGAAGAGGGAATGGATTGACGGAGGAACAGTCGTAAGGCTGCAGAAAAGAGGGACTGACGTCAGAGCTCCTCATTTCCATTTCTACGTCACCTAGCAACACTCCAGTTAAGGACTGAACTTCCGAGACGTGGATTCCCTGGGAATTTTCCCATTAGGTGGCACCACTGGCCTTGGGAAGGCTTTCATCTGCTCTGGCTCCATCCAGCCAGATATGCCTAGATCCAAATGTGTTGATCTCCCTCCCAAAAATTCGGAAACAGCTGAAAACGGATCAGATTTGTGAAGACCTAAAAGTACAGTAGATCCAAATGTGTTGATCTCCCTCCCAAAAATTCAGAAATAGATGAAAATGGATCAGATTTGTGAAGACTTATAAGTGATGTGGGTTGTTTGTTGTAAATAATTTGGAGAAAAACTTTTGATAGGATCCAGCCTATCTTTAATACAGATTCTGGAAAACCCCATAGAGAGACAAAACCTGGCTGCTCTTGGCATGAATTAAATGATCCTGAAGGTCCTTTCCAACCCCCCAAAAATTCTGTGATTGGGTCAATTGTAGAGATTTGCCTTTTGGCCTCAGAGAAGGAGGTGAGATGAATCCTACCCCAGGAACCTTTTCAAAATTGCTGTGTTTTACAGAAAAAAATGTCATGCCAGATCTTCCCTTGTGGTCTTCTCTCCCTGTCACATGGATGTGCCCACCTGGCCTTCCAGGAATTTGGAAATCATCACTGCTGGTAATGCCAAACAGCTCACAGCTTCTCAGGGAAGAACAAAACAGAACTATTTCACAGAATTAGAGGCTCTGATGTTTCAAAATAGGCATTGGTCTGTTTTGATTTGCTTTCAAAGACAGAATCTTTGAAGAAAAATTAAGCCTGGAGCAAGTGACACTCCAAACATTAAAAACTCTTCAAAGCAAAGCTTTACATGTGAGTAAACACTTAGGATAGACTCCAAAATAATCAGCTAAGAAATCATCTGGCTGTGCAATTCTCATTTTCCTTCAGCATCCAAGTGTGGAAAAAAATACCAAGAAGTGTGTTCTGTTCCTAAAATCTGATCCAAGATGTACTTGTAAGATCCACAGTCACTGAGCTCAAGAAATTGCTCCTTTAAAAACCTTCTGCAGATAAAAATAATCTGCTCTGAGCACACAGCCTTGGTTTGGGGATGACCTTGCAGAGGACACAGTGCAAGATTTCTTCCTCATCCTCTTTCATGGACAATAGGAAAAACATTACTGGGGTCAATGCCCAGCTTCCTTCTTCTTATGGATGCTGAGGTCCTGGTGGAGATGAGAGACGCAACAGGAGAGACAAGGATGGCTCATTCCCACTTCAGGGCTGAGGCCCAATTACCCTCCCGTGGCTCCAATTAATTCCTGGACAACACTGTAGATCCCTCTCATGTCAGCAGCTCTACCAGACACAAAATGGAATTGGTTTGGGGAATTTTTTGGGGCTATGTTGTCTGTTGGCTGTGGTCTTTGTTGGCCCTGGATTTGTTACGTTATTTTTGCACTTTTTTTTTGATGCTTTCAAAAGCTGGATCTGGAATGTTTTAGGTCACATAGAGGAGACAATTTCTAAGTCAAGAAGCAGAAATGCTTTAGCTCATCTGTCCAAAAATTGTCCACCTGTCAAGCACAAAGATGCTGAGACCCTCAGCCACCCATGACCAGTTCCTCAGTGACCATGGGTGGGATCACCACTGGGATCCAGTGCTGGAAGTGTTTTTGGAGAAAGAAAACCCACTTTGGGAATGATCCTGCTGCCTGGATATTTCTAAAGATTCTGTAGCCTAGTTTGGGAGCCCGAGATATCAGGAACTGTTATCTAATAAATGTCAGTGAGGAAATATCAGCTGCTGTCAAGCTGAACATTCAAACCCAGATTAAATATATTTCTGACACCTTTCACTACCAGATTTTTAACAGACATGGAAAACTTGCTGCGCGTTCCACATATGTATTTTGGGAAGATGTGAATTTGAAGCTGGTGAAAGATGGGAGATTGTCCTGGGAGCGAATAATTTGCAGGATAAGCTGGTGGGCTGGGCAAACATCTCCCATATCACTGCATGAAGATGCCTGGCTCCCATTCCTTAGGTGGAGAGAGACAGATTGATGTGAAAAGATTAGCCAGGCTCCATGGATAATTCCAGATCTTTCCGTGGGATCTGTGAAAAGGTGTCAGGAAATTCTGTTCAATGCTACTGCTCCTGGCTGGTTCCCAGATCAGGGCTGCTGTTTAATTCCAGATTTAGCTGTGTTTTATCACAGAATGCCAGAATGTTTCATGTTGGGAAGGGCCTTAAAGATCATCTCTTTCCAATCCCCTGGCATGAGCAGGGACACTTTCCACTGTCCCAGGTTGATCCAAGCCCCATCCAACCTGGCCTTGGACATTTCCATGTGTCTTGAGCCATTAATTCTGATCTCAGTCGTCTCCATCCTGTCCCTGAAACAATTCTTTGATTCCCAAGATAAAGTCAACCAAAGGCTGCCTGAAAAGGCTGAAAAGTTATCATGTTCCAACAGGTTTTGGGAAAATCTGAGCCCCAGCAGAGCTGAAGTAGCTCAGCTGGGAGAGTGTTAGACTGAAGATCTAAAGGTCCCTGGTTCAATCCCGGGCTTCAGCAGACTTTTCCTGCACTTTTGTGTGCCTAGGTCTGGGCTTTGCACTACAGGAGAGACCTTGACATCCAGGGCAGAGTCCAGCCCAGGGCCAGGAAGGTGATCACAGCATCACAGAATGGGTCAGGCTGGAAGGGACCGCAGTGGAGTCATCTGGTCCAACCTCTCTGCTCAAACAGGGCTGTCCCAGAGCACAAGGCAGAGGATTGTGTCCTGAGGGTTCTGGAATATCTCCAATGAGGGAGACTCTCACCCTCTCTGGTCTCTGTTTAGGGCTTGGTCACTGCACAGGGAATAAGTTCTGCCTCGTGTCCAGATGGAACTTCCTGGGATCAGTCCCTGCCTGTTCCGCTTGTGCCATTGCTGGGCCCCCCAGAGCAGAGCCTGGGACCTGCTCAGAGCCCTCCCTGCAGACAGGGACAGACAGGGATGAGGTCCCCTCTCAGCTGTGTCTCCTCTCGAGGCTGAACAGCCCCAGCTGAACATAATGAAAAGACTGGAGCCTCTTTTTTATCACGAGAGGATGAGAGGGATTGGTTGCCCGAGAGGTTGTGGAGTTTCCATTCTGAGAAATTTTAAAATGCCACCTAGCTGTGGCCCTGAGTGACTGGCTCTGTGTGGCTGTGCTGGAGCAGAGGGTTGCACTAGAAAATATCCAAAAATCTCCTCAGACTCTTCAGCAAGTAGAGGACAAAGACAAAATTTTATGTTAAGGGCAGGGAAAAGCCAGGGCAATGTCATCCTCAGGTTTTTCTATCAGCAGCGTCCACCTGGCCAGTCTGCACAATCATCCTGGCTGACCAACCAGCCAACAAAGAGCTGGGATCAAGATTAGGGTGTCAGAAGAACCTGACCTACAAATGAATAAAACCAAATTTAAACACTCCTACCCTTAAAATATTATGAAGGTAAAGTTCTCCTCTTTCTATTTTTCTTCTTTTTTTTTTCCCTTTTTTTCTGAGTCAAAATAATAATTCTAATAGCACAAAGCAGCTCCTTAAAATTGAACTCCTCACCCGCTCTGAAATCCTGGTGCCTGTCATCTGCTGCAGGATCTGCAGCGCAACGTCACACCCAGAGCCCCCAAATAAACTTCCGCTCTCGTTTCAGGCACCATCTGTGTCCCATTTCTGCAGTGCCTGGCAGAGATTGCTTCCCTTCTATGGAATGTTCCTTTCCCCTTGCCTGAGCTGCAGACTTTGGAGGTGGGGAAGTCGGCGGGTGGAACAGATCCCAGCTCTGCGCGCTGCGCTGGCTGTCCTTGGGTGCTGGGATGATTTTGGTGCTTGTCCTCGGTCAGATGGCCTCAAACCAGGCTCCGGGGCAACCCAAAGAAGAGGTGAAGATAACATTTGGTCATCTGGCTGCAGGGAATGGGAGAGGCTTCACTGGGGTGTTAATGAGGGTGGGTGTGGTGAGTTGAGGAAGAGCCAAGTTGGGGGTAATCATGGAGGGGTCCAAATGCACTGGAACATGGAACTGCCCTGGGTCACAGAGTCACAGAACCACAGAATCACAGAACTAGAGAACCACAGAATAATCTGACTTGGAACAGACCCCCAAGGATTGTCCAGTCCAACTCCTGCCCTGCACAGGACATCCCAACAATCCCACCTTGTGCCCAAGAGTGTTGTCCAAGCAGTCCTAGAGCTCTGTCAGGCTGGTTCTGTAACCACTGCTCTGGGCGGCTGTTCCAGTACCCAACCACCCTCTGGGGGAAGAACTTTTTCCTGAAATCCAACCTAAACCTCCCCTGACACAACTTCAGGCCAATCCCTTGGCAGAGATCAGTGTCCACCCCTCCTCTTGCTCTCAGGAGGAAGTTTTAGACTGTGATGGGGTCTCCCCTCATTCTCCTCTTCTCCAGCTGAACAAACCAAGTGCCCTCAGCTGCTCCTCACACAGCTTCCCCAGGATGGAGTTCACAGTCTTGTCCTCCCCTCATGCAAATCGATTGAACTTTAATGCATAATTCAGGCAGCTGCAACCCAAACAGATAATGAAGAGCCTTGCCTTAGGCTGCCCACCAAACCAGCTGAATCTCTGCCAATCCCTGTGCCTCAGCTTCCCTCTCTGCAGCACTGACACTTCCCTTCCTGAAGAATGGGAAGAGCCAGCTTGCAAATGAAAGTACTCTGTGTTCCCAGCTTGTTTTCTTGTGTTATCCCAGCACGTGTCCCCAGGGATGATGCTGGATTACTCATACACCTCTCAAGTCCTCTGCTTCTCTAATTCCTTTTATTTGCAAGAATTAGGAACAGTCATGCTATCCAGGAAAACACAGCTCTCACAATGCCAGCGCCGGCGTCACGGAGCTGTGCTTGGCAGGCTGTTCCTGAGAAACTCCTGGGACTTTCAGGTGGATTCACCTCCAAGCAGGGCGGAAATGGGGAGGAGAGAGTGATTAGAAAGGAGAGGACAGATCGTCTCAGAACACTGCAAGATGAGGTAAATAATTAGGAAACCATGTGGGAAAACAGGTGATTCAGAATCCTGGGTCACATTTGATACAGAACTTTTCAAATAACCAGGAAAGACTTTGGGATTCATCTGGAAAGGGAGAGGCTGCTGGAGATGAGAAAAACTTGGAATATTTTGCCTATCATGGCAAAGATTAACCAGGTTGAGTGTTGATGTTGATGTGGATCTGGAGGCTGTAAGGATGAGGAATTTGTGGTAGACGCAGAGATCGGCATTGTAAGGAAGGGGTTTAAACTCGTTAAGGAAGTGAAAATTCCAGGGCTCATACCAGTCAATACAGGGCAGCTCTCAATGAGCTTTTTCCTGTCCTCCAGAAAGACCAAGAGATGCCAGAAGAGGCTTGTAGGGACTTCTAGGAAAAGGGGTTTTGCCATGTGCTTGCTGGGAACCACCTTCCCATCCCTTATGTTCATTTTGCTGCACAACCCTCTCTGTTGCCACCATGGCTGATCCCTCTGAGGATGCTCAGCTCTCATTAGACACAACAAAGTGGATGAAGAACGTGTGATGAATCAAATCCTTCTCCTCCCATTCTCCTTCCACTATTAGTTTTTAAGTGTGAATTTTTTGGTTTATTTTCTTTTTTTTTTTTTTTTTTTTTTTTTTAGTGAAAAGCTGAGCCACAAAATTCAGGGCTTTAACCTGCTTTTGAAATTGTATTACCCTTCGACTTTGAGGTTGTAGTCCCAAACTCTGACATGGGGAGCTATGGTTCAGTCTTTATTTTGGTTCTCCCAGCTGCCAGAACAAGAGGTGTTCAGACATCTGTTGTCTTGGTGCTACCATGTTTAATAACCCTGGTCATTAAATCAATAATCCTGGGTGTGAAGATTTTGTCTAAAAGTGTTAAAACACTTTCTTGATCATTTTGATAACTTTTTGTTCACGGGCTCTGCTTCTCATTGTGGACACTCGCACATTTTGGCAAGAGAAGTGGCCATCACACAGAAGCAGGGAAAAGAAAAAGATACTCCTAAATCAATCTCCAGCAATTTGAATTGATCTAAAGCCCTCTTTATTCCATTCCTGCATTCACATGGAGACCCCCATTCCCTCAAATCCCAGTTATAAACGGGCTCACTGGAAAGTTTCATCATCACAAAGTTTTAATCATTATTAAATCATTATGTCAGGAATGGTGTGGCCAGCAGGACCAGGGCAGTGATCATCCCCCTGTACCCAGCACCTCAAATCCTGGGTTCAGTTCTGGGTCCCTCATGATAAGAAAGACATTGAGGGGCTGGAGAGTGTCCAGAGAAGGGAATGGAACTGGGGAAGGGTCTGGAGCAGCAGGAGCAGCTGAGGGAGCTGGGAAAGGGGCTCAGCCTGGAGAAAAGGAGGCTCAGGAGGGACCTTCTCTCCACAATCCCTGGGATAGGAGGATGGAGGCAGGTGGGGATTGGTCTCTTCCCCTAAGAAAGAAGGAATGGGATAAGAGATAACGGCCTTAAGATGCATCAGAGAAAGAATTAGGTTGGATATTAGGAAAAAATTCTCTGTAAGGGTTGTCAAGTGCTGGCACAGGCTGCCCAGGACAGTGGTGGAGTCTCCATCCTTGAAATTACTTAACGCTGTGAGGATGTGGCACTTGGGGACATGGTTTAGTGGTGACCTTGGCGGTGCTGCATTGATGGCTGGACTCAGTGATCCTAGAGGTCTTTTCCAACCTAAATAACTCCATGATTCAAAGCACCCAATTTCATAAAAAGCCATGGCAGAGAGGGAAAAACATCCGTAATCTCATTTTTCAGCCCATCCCAACTGTTCTTCTCCTATCCCCTACAGCAATAAAAATCCAGGAAAGATGGACATGGGAGGGATCTGGTGTTTCCTGGGAGTGACAGCAGAGCCCTTCAAACCCAGCAGAACCCTTCAAACAGGGAGTGGGAATAACTCGTAACACATTCCAGAGCCCTGCTGTGCTCTGTCTGTGCCTCCCACCCACCTGCCAGGGGGAGTTGGGAGGGAAAAGTTCACCTGGAAGGGAAAACAAGCAGTCCCTGGAGGAGGTGAGAGAGGAGGATCCTGTGAAATGCCACAGTTTCATTCTCAGGAGCTTTCTGGATTGAACCTTATCTAGGGGAATGAAAGGTGGGCAGGTGAGAGGGACAAAGGGTTCAAAGAGGTGCCCTAACACTTTTATCAATTTAGTCCACAAAGTTTGGCTCGTTTGGATTAAGGAATCTCTTGCATATTCCTCTGGAAGTCTCTCTCTCACATTTTCAAACACTGTTTAATTTGCTGCAGTGTGTGAGACCGACTTTTAACAATTTATCTTGACAGCTGCCAGCCCTGGAATGGGACAAATTCCTCAGCACAGCACTGATACAGATTTATCTGTGCTGCAGATGGCTGTAGGCACATTTGCAGGTGTTTGTGGGGATTTGGTTCCTTCTCCTGACATCTTCTATCTAATTTCTCTTTCATTTTTTTTTTTAATAGGTTTTTTTCCATCTCCTTCAAGAGAAGATGTTTCGCCCATGTGGGAAGTCATGGCTCACTTCCCTCAGCTGAGCTGAGGCTCTCAAAGGTCACTCTGGCCCCTGATTCATACAATCACAGAATCAGAGTTTGGGTTAGAAAACACCTTAAAGATCATCCAGTTCCAACACTCCACTTGACACTCAGAACCCCATCAAGTCACTTGGATTCTCCATCAGCATGTGCACAAGCTAATAAATCATATTTCTGGACATATTTTCTCTTGCTGTCAGGTTCTGCTCCTCTGTAAAATCATCTTTAGGAAGTGCATCAAGCTCCAGGCTCCAGCATTTTGTGTCACCTTGTTTCCAAAGTTCGAACTTTTACAGGAAAAATATTTTCTGTATTATTTATCTTTTCTACATTATTGCTATTTTTTATATTGCCCCTTCCAAGGCAGACACTAAGAAGACTTGAGACAACAATCCCTGTACAGGGCATTCACTGAAGGGTTGGACTTGATCCTTGTGAGTCCCTTCCAACTCAAAATATTCTGTGATTTTGTGAACTATCCAGAGCAATCCACACATTTTGATGGATGACCACAGACCATCCATAAAATTGGGCTGAGGTTCTGTGCAGGTCCCTCACCTTTACCCCAAAATTATCAGGCAACTGAGAGGTGTTATTCTATTTTTTAGGGAAATCTGACCTCCCCTCCAAACCCTGAGCTAACAGGTTTTTCCCCAGAGAAGAACTAAAATTGCAAAGTACTGAGTTTTTCATCTACTCTCTATATTGAAAGGCTGGAAAGAAAAAAAAAAAAGAAAAAGAAAAAGAAAAGCAGCTCAACTTAGAAACTTCAGCTCCAAGTTTCAAGTTAGAGGTGATGATCTGAGACCTTAAGAGCTAAAAATCCTTGGGCTGAAAAAAAAAAAGTGCCCTCAGTGCATTTTCAAGCCTTCTACTCCTGGTTTTATGTACATCTGCTCTTGGTTTTTATTTAAAGGATTGGCTGCAAGAGTAGGGAACTTGCAGGTTAAATCTGGAGCTGAGGGAAAATCTGAGCTCCGCTTTTGGAAGCTTTCAGGTGGCTGCAAACCCAGCTCCCCTCAGCACATCCATGGCCACCCTTCAGGATCTTTAATGATTTCAAAACCAGCAGTTGGTGAAGCTCAGCCCAAGGAACAAAAAAGTTGCCGTTTTCTATGCAGATTTTATGGTTTATCCAAAGCCCGTTTCACTTCTCCTCCTCCTCCTCCTTAAAATTCTCCTTCTCTGAGGTGCCAAAGCCTCCTCCATCAATTTGTGAGAACTTCTGCTTGAAAACTGGAGCAGAGCATCACCCACGGAACCAGGCTGGCATGAAAATACCGGAGGCAGAGGCTCTGATGAGAAACGACTCGAGGAGTTTCCCCGTGCCAGGGTGAAAGAAATGGGAATATGGAATCAACTCCACCAAAATTCCTGGGGGATGGGACACCTGCCCTTCTTCTGACCATGGACAGGGATATGGCTCATTTTTAAATTTCCTCCTGCTGTCTTTTAATGCATAATTTTATCCTTTTGCTGCTTGTCTGGGACTTGAAGTGCACCCAAATCTGCTATTTTTTCCCCCCAAGGGAAAAAAAAAATACCAATTCAGCAGGTCAAGCTTTTTCCTGAACATTTCCAATTGCTTGGAATGAGGGATGACAAGGCAAAATTGAATTTCCAAAGCAAAAGAGAAATTTCCAACCCATGTGGATAAGTCAAGGAGGTTAAAAAGCTGATCTAAGTGTAGTTGAAAGCTTTACATGCTGTAGAGTAATTAAAATCACTTCTCTACTGGATCCTCATATTTTTTACATTAAATACTTTCCCGAATTTGCTGAGTTTTGCCAAGGATGTTTTCAGTGCTGTAGATACTTGCTAGGAACCAAACTGAAATCCACCCACCTTTCTGCATGGAATTTCAAACTCTCCCCAAGCTGTCACCTCCTGGATGCTCCCAGAAACTGCCAGAAGAGTTTTTACTCCTGTCCCAGCCTGAATCCCACCCTGGGCAGGGGAATAAGAAAAATCTCCATATCTAAGAAGTGACAGCAGGAAGCTCCACAATCCTGTTTCTCTCTGCTTTTCTGAGCACAATTTGCATATTTAAATAGGCTACTTCCCCTTGGAATGAGCAGTGCTTCACGTTCTCTCCTTTTCCTCCACTTGCAGCCCGAAGTCACAAATAAAATTAGGGTTTGCTATTCAAACCTAAGAGAAAGGAGAACCCAAAACCCCAAAAGTTTGCAGCCCCATCAATGACCTCAATTGTATTTAATTAATCAGCCACACATGGTAAAGCCAAGACCCTTTAAAGGTATTTTGACTGTCTGTTTGCTTTAGTACCTGTGAGGAACTGAGCTGGGTCCAAAAAGTATTTTTTATTCCCCAGTTTTAGTGTTTTGTATGCAGAGCAAGTCCTGGACAGTTGCTGCCTTTGAATATTCATCTTTACTGTGTTTGTTTTTTTTTTTTGGTGGTTTGTTTTTTTGGTTTGTTTGTTTTTTGTGGGTGTTTTTTGTTTTGTTTTGTTTTGTGTTTTGTTGTTTTAATTTTGGGGGTGTTTTTTTTGGCATGGCACATGCCCACACTCATTTAGGCCACAGTTTAGACAGTGACAGAAATCTTAACTCAAATTTTTCTGGGGTTTTGTTGGATGAACTGAGTGACAGAACCATTCTGATGCCCACATAGAATAAATCATAGAATCCTGGAATGGTTAAGGTCAGAAGGGGCCTCAAAGATCATCCAGTTCCACCTCCCTGCCATGGGCAGGGACACCTCCTACTATCCCAGGTTGCTCCAAGCCCTGTCCAACCTGGTCATGAACACTGCCAGGGATGGGGCAGCCACAGCTTCTCTGGACAACCTGTGCCAGGGCCTCCCCACCCACACAGGGAAGAATTTCTTCCCAATTTCCAATCCAGCCTGGCCCTCTGTCAATTTAAAGCCATTCCCCCTTGTCCTGTCCCTCCATCCCTTGTCCCAAGTCCCTCTCCAGCTCTCTGAATCCCCTTTAGGCACTGGAAGGGGCTCTGAGGTCTCTCTGGAGCCTTCTCTTCTCCAGGCTGGACAATCCCAGCTCTCCCAGCCTGGCTCCAGAGCAGAGGAACTCCAGGTCACATTTGCTCTAAGTCACCTGCAACATCATCTTCACAGCTGAATTAAGACCCTGTGCTTTCCCAGAGATCCAGAGAACTCCCACTGCTAAAGGCAGGCAGGGATGGATTTCCAGCTCTAAGCTCAGATTTTGGAAAAGCTGAGCCCTTAGGAGCAGCTGGGCTCCCCTCTGGATGTGCAGGGTCAGCTCCTAGGTCATGGAATTCTTCTTGAGGCTCCCTGGGACAAAACTTCTCCTTACCAGTAAAAACCTTGGTATTCCCAGGATCCTTCTGGAGAAATTCAGAATATTTGGTGCCTCAGACCTCGACTCAGCCTTCAGCCACCAAAATGTTGGGGGCCAACCTGAGCTGCTCAGAGGGGATGAGGGAGAGCAAAGCTGAGATTAAGCTGCTGTCAGAGGGTCTGGATGGCAGCTCCTGCCTCCCACTGCTGGATCCTTCTCCTGATGTGAGCAGGGGTGGGCTGCATCCCACAAAAGTGGGAATTTTCTCCCGTGTTCCCAGCACAGCCCCGAGAGCTCCCTTAATGTCTTTGTGCCTGCAGCAGTAATCTCAGGATTATTGCTCCCAAGGCATGCAAATAATAATCCTCTCTTTTCCCTCATCTTGTAGCTGCCATGTAATTTAGAAAATTAATCTGCAGGGCTGGCAGTGTCTTTTTTTGTCTGCATGCGCTGCCTCTGCCACGGTGAGATCCCTCTGGCACATCCCAGAGTGCTTTCCCAAAGATTCTGGAGAACTTTGCCCAGTTTTCTGAGGGGTGAAACTGAGACATGGGTAAGGGAATTGCCAAATCCAGGGGTGAAACTGAGACATAGGTAAGGGAATTGCCTTTTCCTCGTGCCAGCCATTGGCAGAACAAGGGACAAAGCAGACATGCAATTAACCCATATATTAAAGTAGCTCTGAGCAACCTGGTTGAGTGGAAGGTGCCCCTGACTGTGGCAGGGGGCTGGAAGTATGTGATATTTCCAGTCCCTTCCAACCCAAACCATTCTATGATTCAATGAAAAAGACAGCAAAAGCAAAATCACTCTGTGGGAATGTGAACTGTCACAAAAACAATCAGCAAAATCCAAATGTCCTGGGTTTTCTTTTTCTTTCTTTCTTTCTTTCTTTCTTTCTTTCTTTCTTTCTTTCTTTCTTTCTTTCTTTCTTTCTTTCTTTCTTTCTTTCTTTCTTTCTTTCTTTCTTTCTTTTTCTTTCTTTCTTTCTTTCTTTCTTTCTTTCTTTCTTTCTTTCTTTCTTTCTTTCTTTCTTTCTTTCTTTCTTTCTTTCTTTCTTTCTTTCTTTCTTTCTTTCTTTCTTTCTTTCTTTCTTTCTTTCTTTCTTTCTTTCTTTCTTTCTTTCTTTCTTTCTTTCTTTCTTTCTTTAATTTCTTTCTTTTCCTTCCTTTCTGCAGTAAAAGATTTTAACCCCTTGCTGAGTGTTTCCCATGTATTTATCTCTCTGATCTTTCCATTCACGCTTCTTCTCATCAGCTCTGGAGCTGTGAGGTCGGGGCGGGTTTGTGAGGATCGATCCCTGCCCGAGCTCTTGGCAGCAAAGCTGGAGAGGGAAGTTCACGAGGATTGGGGAAAAGCAAACCAGGACTGAAAGCATTAAGAGAAAGAAGCAGAAATCACCAGAATAAAAGGCAGAGAATCAGAGCTGGAGGGCAGAGCTGTGTGTGGGGGAGAGAGCTGGTACTCTGGGAAAGATGGATTTTGGGATCTGCCGTGCTCTGATTGATCGGTGTGGGGGCTCTGGAGGGGTCAGAGCGGGGGTGAGAGGAGGGGGCTGAGTGCGAGGGGGCTGCAGGAGGTGCTGGCAGGGCAGCCGCCCCCGCGCTCCTGCCGCCCACCGCGGTTATTCATCCCGCTCCTTCCCTCGCAGCATCCCTGGGAGCACGGGCAGGTTTTAACCCTTCTCTCAGCCAAATCCAGGGAAACTTGGCAACTTCTGGGGCTGAGGTTTGAGTCAAAGCTGTTTCAGCCAGGAGGGGACTGAGTTGTCAGAAGGAGGAGGGGGAATAAAACTTCTCCCGTCTCCTCTCAGAGCTGCGCTGTGGTTTCTGGGATTTCTGGATTTCCTGAATGCTGACACCAGCGGGGACCTTTCCTTTGCCTTCCCACAGCTGTGGGTCAGGCTTGAAACTGATTTCATTGGAGTTACCCACGTGTGCTGAGCTCGTGTTCGAGGACAACAAGCCCAGATGTCACTGTCACCTCCACGGGCACAGAGGTGCCAGCTCTGGCTGGGCATCCCCTGCTGCTGACCGAGGGCAGAGACCCGGTGAGGAGGGGGAACAGGGCCCCTGCACCGGGTCTAACAGTGGCCAAAGGAAATGGAACCGCTCTGCCCTGTTTGTTGAGACTAAACCCATCTGGCAGAGTTAAACCTCTCCCTCTCTGCCCCAGCAGAAGTCAGAGAATCACAGATTCATGGAATGGTTTGGGCTGGGAGGGACCTTAAAATCCTGTGGTTCCAACCCCCTCCATCACCACCTTCCGCTAGATCAAGTTGTTCAAGTTGCTCATCCAGCTTGGCCAAACATTTCCAGGGATGGGGCAGCCACTGATTCTCTGGGAAATAGGTCCCAGAATTTTACCATCACATGGAAAAATTTCTTCCCAATATCCCATCTAACCCTCCCTGCTGGCAGTGGGAAGCCATTCCCTGTGTTCTGTCACTCCATCCCTTGTCCCCAGTCCCTCTCCAGTTCTCCTGGAGCCCCTTCAGGCTCTGGAAGGGGCTCTGAGGTCTCCAAACCTTCTCTTTCCCAGTCTGAACAATCTCTTATTATTATCTCTCTCATCTCTCAGCATTTCTTCAAAAATAGACCTATTAAATACAAACCACTTCCTGGAATTGTTCCTGGCTCCTCCTGTGCAGGGAACTGTGTCTGAGCATTGTCTGGGAGCACACAGATTGTCACATTTAAGCCATTTGGGTCACCATCAGGTCGGTGTCTCTGGTATGGGATTTGCCTCTCCTTAGGGCTCAGGTCTACCTTTCTCCAGGGAGGTAATGAGGTCGGAGCCCCTCAGCACAGCCACTGTGAGTGAACTGTTCTTGAACCTGAGGGCAAATTTGGGATGTTCATAACACCTGAGCTCTGCTTTCATAACAAAACGAGGCCCAAGACACGCACAAAATTTGATATCATTTAATCCCACACATGGACCTTGCAGGGAGTTCTGACCTACTTTGATCCAATCTGGGGACCAGGAGGCTCCTGCCTAATTTAGATCCAGGCAAAGACAGCTGGAGTAAAGGCTAATTTCCAGCTGGTGCATCCCTGAGCCAGATGATCCTGCCTGAGGGCATCAGGTCTGCAGAGGTCCAGCCTGGGTGAGCAGCTGCTGCATTTGTGGTGTTGTGTTTGTGGCGTTGCATTTGTGGTGTTGCATTTATGGTGTTGTATTTGGGTGGTGGCTCTTGGCAGAGGCATTTGCCCAGCAGGACCCCTGGTATCTCTTCAAGGCTTAAGCAGGTGATGATGTTTTTGGTTTATACACCAAAGTTATTTTAAACACATCCTGGTCAGGGAAGTATTTTCTGGAATTTCTGGATATCAGACAGTCCCTGTCCTGCTATGAAGAAGGGATTGGATGAGCATTTGGGTTGATCTTGAGAAGGTCAAGGGTTTGCTGCTTCTCGCTTGTCTTTTTGGACAACTGGCATTTCGTGTCCTGTCTCTGGTGTTGGTCTCTGGTCCATTCCTCCATGGAACAGGAATAAGAAAGGGACAAAGGAGCAAACACAAAGCAGAGTTACTCAGTTTGGTGGGGTGTTTGCACATTGAACACCATAATTTGAGAAAGGTCAGGGTAAAAATAGGAAACGGTCAGGAAAGAGTAGAAAATTTCATCAGGGAATCATAGAGTACCCTGAGCTGGAAGGACCCACAAAGGTAAAACCATAGAACCATTAAGATTGCAGAATATTTCCAAGATAGAGTCCAAGCTTTGACCCATCAACTAAGCAAGATGCCTGAATGCCATGTCCAGTCGTTTCCTGGACACTTCCAGGGATGCACCATTGATTCCAACTGCTAAAACTCTGCTGAAGCCCGGGATTGAACCAGGGACCTTTAGATCTTCAGTCTAACGCTCTCCCAGCTGAGCTACTTCAGCCCTGATATCAAACTTTGTTTCCCTGTAAACAACAGGTAAACACACTGGAACCCTTCTACTTGGAAAATACAAATTTTGGGGAGAGGGGTTGCTTCAAGGTCAGTTGTGATTGATGCTAAAAATCATTTTCATGGATAAGGGGTTTTTCCTATTCCCCAAACCCAATTTTGATTTCCTGCTGGCCATACACCAAAGGTGGATCAACCTTTCTGCTTCTTCTCATGCCACAGGACTGGGAACAGGCAGTGGAAGGAACACAAATCCCTTTATATCATGATTTTTGGTAAAATACTTGAATTGTGAAACCCTGTCTCTCTTTCACAGGATCAGACTGGTTGAGGTCCAAATATTCCCAAATTCTGGAATTTCCAAATCCTGGAATTCCCAAATCCCGAAATTCCCAAATCCCAGAAACTGGGATCCCAAAGATTCCTGAGAATTCCCAAATATTCTCAGAATTCCCAAATCCCAAAATTCCCCAATCCCAAAATTCCCAAATATTCCCAAAATTCCCAAAATCCCAGAATTCCCCATCCCAAATAGTCCCAAAATTCCCAAATCCTGGAATTCCCAAATTCTGGAATTCCTGATCCCAAATATTCCCATACTTCCCAAATCCTGGAATTTCTGAATCCCAAAATTCCCCAATCACAGAATTCCCCAGCCCAAATATTCCCAAAATTCCTGAATCCCAGAATTCCTGATCCCAAATATTCCAAGGAATTCCAAAATCTCAGAATTTCCCATCCCAAATAGTACCAAAATTCCCACATCCTGGAATTCCCAAATTCTGGAATTCCTGATCTCAAATATTCCCAAAATTCCCAAATCCCAGAATTTCTGAATCCCTAAATTCCCCAATCCTGGAATTCCCCAGCCCCAAAAATTCCCAAAATTCCCAAATCCCAGAAATTAGGATCCCAAATATTCCTGGGAATCCCCGAATCCTGGAATTTCCCATCCCAAATATTCCCAAATTTCCTCAATCCCATAATTCCCAAATCCCAGGAATTAAGACCCCAAATATTCCTGGGAATTCCAAAATCTCAGAATTTCTCATCCCAAATATTCCCCAAAATCCCAAATCCTGGAATTCCCAAATTCTGGAATTCCTGATCTCAAATATTAGCAGAATTCCCAAATCCTGGAATTTCTGAATCCCCAAATTCCCCAATCCTGGAATTCCCCAGCCCAAAATATTCCCAATATTCCCAAATCCTGGAATTCCCCAATCCCAAAATTCCCCAAATTCCCCAATCCCGGATCTCAAATATTCCCAGGAATTCCAAAATCCCAGAATTTCCCATCCCAAATATTCCCAAAACTCCCAAATTCTGGAATTCCTGATCCAAAATATTCCCAAAATTCTTCCATGAGGTCCCTGTTCCAAAGCCCTGCTCAAGCAGGACCTACAGCCCCTTGCCCGTGACCATTTCCAGGTCCCCATATTCCCACTTGGGAATATGTCAGAGAAGGGGAGCTCCACACTCTCTCCAGGCCGCTGGGCCCAGTTTCTCCTCCTTTCCCCACAGCTGAGATGCTCCTGTCCCCTCCAGGGGCTCCCGGTGCTGCTGGCCCTGGGCTGGACTCTGTCCTGGATGTCCAGGTCTCTCCTGTAGTGCAGAGTCCAGGCCTGGGCACACAAAAGCGCAGGAAAAGTCTGCTGAAGCCCGGGATTGAACCAGGGACCTTTAGATCTTCAGTCTAACGCTCTCCCAGCTGAGCTACTTCAGCTCTGCTGGGGCTCAGATTTTCCTAAAACCTGTCGGAACACAATGAGATTTCAGACTTCTGCCACTCAAGCTGGCTCAGTTGACACTTGATTCTTTTTCATATATAAACACCTGGCCCAAACATCAAGTTTCAGACCCCAGGAAGGTCAACAACTATCAAAGGTCTTCGAATGAGAATGGCTGTGGTGGAAAGATACCCAAGGCTGGAATTATTCTGACAGCCACATCTGCAGTGGCAGCACCCAGACAAGCTGATCTACATGGAAACATGGAATGGTTTGGGATAGAAAGGATTTGAAAGGACCAGTTCCACCTCCTACCACGGGCTTGGACCCGTTCTGCTAGACCAGTCTGCTCCAAGCCTTATCCAACCTGGCCTTGGACATTTCCAGGGATGGAGCAGCCACAGCTTCTCTGGAAAACCTGTGCCAGTGCCTCACCACCCTTACAGGGAAGAACTTCTTCCTAATATTCATTCCAACCCTACCCTGTGTCAATTTAAAGCCATTCCTTGTTGTGGTGTTGTGAACCCCAGGACGAGGTGAGAGATAACAATTTGACTCCAAGTTCTCAGAAGGCTGATTTATTATCTTATGATATTATATTAAGAGAAAATTACATACTAAACCTATGCTAAAGAAAGAGAAAGTATGCACCAGAAGGCTAAAACAAGAATGAATAATAAAAACCTGTGACTGACCAGAGTCCTGACACAGCTGGATTGGGATTGGTCATTTAATTAAAACAATTCACAAGCTGAATAAACAGTTCTCCAAATCACATTCCAAAGCAACAAAACAGGAAGAATCTGAAGCTTCCCAGCCTCCCAAGAAAAGAAATCCTAGAGAAGGGATTTTTCATAAAATATCACAGTGACAATTCTCCCTTTTCCCGTCCCTCCATCCTTTGTCCCAAGTCCCTCTCCAGCTCTCCTGGAGCCCCTTTAGGCTCTGGAAAGGGCTCTGAGGTCTCTCTGGAGCCTTCCCTTCTCTAGGCTGGATATTCCCAGCTCTCCCAGCCTGGCTCCAGAGCAGAGGATCTCCAGCATTTGGGAATCAATGGACTCCTTTGGATTCTCTCCACATCCTTTTCAAGTTGGAGGCTCCAGAGTTTTCTCAGAGGCTGAGCTAATCTGTCCCTCCACAGAGCTGCCATCATCCCTGTCCTGATGGCTCTCAGTGGGCGACAAGGATCCATCTGCAGGTTCTCCCTAGGAAAGGGAAGATGTGGATGCCTTTCTCACTTGGACTTGGTTCTGCCTTTCCAGATGTCCCACTTTTGCTTCAGCAGCTTTTTCCTTGTCAAGGAAAGTGGCTTCCCACCAGCTTTCCTCAGACAGGAAGAAATGATCCCAACATGGAAACTGTGATATTTGACAGCCCACTCTTCCTCACTGGAAATACTGAAGCTTCAGCTGGGCACAGAATTCCTGTGGAAAGCTGAGCTGCTCTGCCACTTTGCAAATGCTCAGCAGTGTTGGTGGAAAGGAAGAAGTGAAGGATCTGATAAAGAACAGGCCTTGATGGATGTGCTACATTGCAGTTAAATTAGAAGTTTGAGGAGCTGACTCACTGGGAACTGGGGTTTTTCAGCTGGTGGAACACCAGAACTGGAAATCTGTGGGCAAAGTCATCAGAAGTCAGACTTGTGGAGCCAGTTTGACAAGTCACGTGGAAGAAGTTGGAAGATCAGACTTTTTCTTATTGAAGAGGAAGAAATTAAAGCTGTTGTTCCAGCTCAGTTCACACCTCAGGGCTGGAGTTCTGTAGGGAGAGAATGAAGCGGAAGGAAGAGTGAAATACTGGGGTATCTCCTGTTGACCTCTCTCCCCTGTGCCATTCCCCCTGGAAAAAAAAAAAAAGTGTCATTCACATCTTGATTACTCTTTGGGGTGCTTTTTGGTGCCTTCATCCCATGAAGGATGTGAAAAAAAGCCCTTAATAAAGTGCCTTCTGCACAGGGAATTGCTGTGTAAACCTTGTTTATCCAATCAACAAAAAAAAAAGAATAAAGGGAAGGATATTACAGGACCTAAAGAAAGAAATGGTATTTTAGAATCTAGAGAGAAATCATTATGGGTTGGTGGCTTATTGATTCTTCTGATGCAGGAACTAAAGGTTATCATTGGAACAGAGCAAGTTCCAAGCTTGGAACAAAGAAAAAGAAGATATTCCCTCACACAGTGTCTGGTTATCTGTGCAAATCCCTGATATTATAGATCCCCAAACCATAAAAATATTTAAAAGATGACCAGGAAGATTCATGGAGGGAAAAAAAAAAACTCTGCAAAGAGCATAAAAATATGGAACTTCCTGCTTTGGTTCATGCAGGACCTGAGCCACAGATCTCTGGAGATCAGCAGAGCATCTGGTGATATAACACCCTGCTGTTTTTCCGTTTTTAGGCACTAACTCACGGAAAATGTTGCAGGCTGGCTTTTGAGATGGATGTTCTTCAGTACATCTCCTCTGGCACCTCCTTGTCCTCATGCTCTGGCTTCTGGAGGCACCAGGATGGTGTCAGCCTGTGAAACCCTGCTGGCACCTTGTGCAGAGCCGTGCTGGAGGTGTCATTTCGTGCCACCAGCCAAGTGTTTAATCACCGCTCCCACGCGGGTGGCTCAGGCTCTGGCCATGACAAACAGATGACAGCCCACCCCTCTGTCCCTGCTTCCCCTCCCCACATTTTTCCCAGTTTTCCTACCACTCCAGCCTGATCTGCCTGTGCTTTCTCAAATATCCATCTGCCATCAGGCAGAAGAAGCTTTCAAAGGTTGTGGAGTTACACCCATAATTACATTTCCAGTCAGAAAGCTGATTTTCCTGGGCTGCATCCAAAGAACTGCAGGCAGCAAGTGAGGAAGGGGATTTTGTTCCTCTGTTCCAGCCTGGAGAGATCCCACCTGGAATGTTGCATCCAGCACATAAAGGACATGGAGATGTTGGAGGAGTCCAGAGGAGGCACCAAGGTGATGAGAGGGATGGAGCAGCTCTGCTGTGAGGAAAGAATTACAGAATTGGGAATGTTCAGCCTGGAGAAGAGGAACCTGATTGTGTCTTTCCAGTACCTGACAGGAGCCCATAAAAAATGGAGACAATTTATAAGGGCCTGGAGTGACAGGAAAAGAGGGAATGGCACTAAGATGAAAAAGAGTAAATTTAGATTAGAGATTAGGAAGAAATTATTCTCTGTGGTGGTGGTGAGGCCCTGGCACAGGTTGCCCAGAGAAGCTGTGGCTGCTCCATCCCTGGAAGTGTTCCAGGCCAGGCTGGACAGAGCTTGGAGCAACCTGGGATAGCGGAAAGTGTCTCTGCCCAGACAGGAGGGTTGGAACTGGATGATCCTTAAGGTCCTTCCCAACCCATTTCTGAGCCATTCTGTGATTCCATGATTTGCTGAGAGTTACCACCAAATTATCCCAACCTCCCTGCCCCCACCCAGAGCTGTGCTGGCCTTTGTATTCCAGTCTGGATTCACCACCTCTTGTGGAATTCACTCTTTTTTAGTTTGGACAAGGGCATCACCCAGAAGGAGGCACAGAGAGGTGACATTTTTCACCCAACCCAGTCCATCAAATTTGTCACCTATGTTAGTTTTTCCTGCAGACATCCTGGCACCAAACTCTGCCCCTGATGGGATTTTGTTGCCTTTCCCCACTCTTTCCTCAACTCTGTACCAGGGTAGTGACATCCAGCTGCAGGGTTGGGATGTGATTGCATTTCACCGCCTGACTTGGCTCTGATGTGTCATAAAAAACACATGTTCTTCCTTTAGGCTTCTTGAAATTTTTCTGTCTCATTACACCAAGAGGGCTCTTGGTTTACTTGAAAATCATTTTTTAGTGATTATCTCTATTTTGCTGTCACTATTTTCTCTTTCTGCTCTCTCTCCCCAGACTTCTATGAAAACGATCTCATTAGGAATGTGGAGCTCCTGTTTCTGAGGAAGGTTTCTTGAGGTTTGTAAAGGTCTCTCAGCAGGAAGTTTGCTCAGCTCCATTTTCCCCTCTGGTTGAACAGACCCCCAAGTGAGCCCATTAGGGGAAAATGGACTGCTTGAAAATAAAACAGTACAAAACATGCGACAGCAGCAGCGCCTCTGAAATGTAAGGCTCCAATAAGCAACAAACCACATTTGCAAAACTCTTCTTTGATGGCAGTTTAATATGTTAGGGAAAGGAAGAGATAATGGCCCAAAGGGCACTGGGGGTGCTTCCCACCACAATGGCTGTGAGGAGATGGAAGATGAGGCCTGGGATAACATCATTGTTATTCTGGAGACACAAATGCAGCTTTGAAAAACAGAGTTAATGAAGCCCAGCTGCCAAACTCTGCCGTCACACAGCCATTCCCTCTCCTTCCTGAAGTCCGATGTCTAAAAGATGCTGAGATTGTCAGTCCATCACTCAGGGGGGGTGGCACTGGGAGCTCTTTAATTTTTATTTTTTTTAAAGTTAGGAATTCAGGCTATGAATAACAGCTCTGCTCTCCTGAGGTGCAGTATCCCTGTGATGTAAACACAGAGCCTGGATGGAGGAATGCAGAAATAACCTGGGCCAGGGTGAATATTTGCAATCTGCCCTGAGGTGAAGTACCCACAAACTCATTGCTAGGAAGGCCCAGTGGGAACAAACCCCAGACCTGGAATTTAAGTTGTCCCCAAGTTTAAACCCCTCCCTTTTTTTTTTTTTTTTTCTGAGAAAAACAATGTTTTAGTGTTTTGTGGTTCTCAAAGTGAGAGACCTGAGAGATCTTAGAACCCTCCAATAGTTTGGGTTGGAAGGGACCTTAAAAATCATCTCATTCCCATCTCCCTGTCTTCCACTATCCCAGGTTGCTGCAAGCCCTGCCCAACCTGAACACTTCCAGGGATGGACAGCCACCGTTCTTTGGACAGCATCTTGGATGCATTTCACTCAGAATGGAAGAGAAAATTTGGAAAAGCAGAGGTCTGTGTTCACCAAACCACAGTTTCAGACAAAGGAATGAATTTAAGGCAGAACTTTCTGAGCTGGATGAGGGCACCTGAGCTCTGTGTGGAAAAGAGAGGGCAATGTCCATGTCCATGGCTGTGTCCTGCATGGACACAGCTGACCAGGCAGCAGGAGAAACCTCATCTGAAAGTCTTGGAGCAAGCACTGGGAGACACAAGCCTTGTCCTAAATTTGTTTTGTGCCAGCTCCTGAATATTGCAATGCTGCAGTTCAGCTCAAGCCCTGCTGCTTTCCCCAGCCTTAATAACACTGGCAGATCCTGCTCTGCCCCCACAAACTCCCAGTGCCTGTGCCTTCCCCACATCTTCCTTCCGATATGGATCACCCACTGCCATGTCAACCCAGCAAAACTTCATTTTCAGCAGAATAAACCAAACACATTTGGGATTCACCAATTTAATAACTGTCAGTAGACCAGAGGAATGAAATAGGTGCTAAAAAGACAGAAGAGCAGCACCAAGAAAGTATTTGTAAAAAATAACAGGTGTTTTAAAGTGTGTAGGGGTGTGTAAATATATTTATAAGATATTAATACACAAACCAGGTGGCCCTGAACCTCATTAGGGAACCAATTGTTCTTGCCAAACATTCTTTGGTGAGGTTCCCTGAGAGATTTCCCAGAATCTCCTAAAATTAATAGTAAACAACCGTTCTTGGGGGCTGGGAGATATTTTCTGCCACTGCTTAACATCCCAGTCTCCTTCTGAAGTTTTTCATTGTTTTGCAAAACATCCAGAAGGTACAGGGGGAAAAAATAATGGAAGAAAAGATGGGGGGAAAGATGAATATAAACAGAATGTACAAATAATGGGCTTCACATTGAAAAGCACAGAATGATTGCTTGGACAGTGATTGTGTCTTGATGTATAAACGGGTTTGTTACTTAACTCTGGTGATTCATGCTTCAGGCACAGGGATGAGGCAGCTGCCAAATTTCATGCTGGGAAGGAATTTTCACTCCCAGAACAGATTGGCAGGGAATTTGCAAAGATGAAAGGTCAGTCAACAGGGCCAGCTGTTGTCAGGATGAACATGTGGGCAAGAGGGGGGACATCACAGAGGCCATCCACGCCGTGTTTTGTCTCATGGTACCAAGTATCCCCCAAAAATCAGTGCACAACCCTTTATCCCTTTCTCCCACACCTCCACCAGACCTGCAATCCACAAAGGAATTACTTTACTGGGCACTCTCCTATCTGCAATGGATGAATCCTGGAGCAACATAAAATATTCTTCACAACATTCATTTCAACTGTGTTTCTAAATAAAGCTGGGCTGAAGCTACGTGAGATTTAGTTGTTGGGTGTTTGGGGTAGGGAGGGTTTTTATTTTTTCTCTTTTGTCTTTAAAGAATGTCTAAAGAACATGTTCCAGCTGTCTGGAAGGAAAGAGCTAGAAAGGAAAAGAGAACAAAGGGAAACCAGTGGAGATATTTAATTGAGATAATTTTAGCTGCTCTAAATGTCACAGGCAATCTTGTACAAGTACTTAGGGAGATGAGAGGAGGAAGAAAGTTCTGTGCTGGTCATTCAGTGCCCAAATTAAGTAGGGGGGGTCCTTTCAGAAATCAGGCAGGACCCTACCTAGAAGCTCTTGGGTAATTGCGTTTTGACCCTCAGGGGTCTCCCCTAAGCCCACAAGACTTCAGTGCAAACCACAAATTCATCCAGACCCAACAGCCTGAGGGGAAACCCTCTGGTTTGGGGCTGAGAAAGAAAATAAGGTGCTCTTATGGATGCTCAGCCTGGGTGTGGTGAGTTCAGATCCCTTCTTGGTCTGGACCTCTGTGCCTTGGTGAACACTTGTGTGTCAGAGCACGGCTTGGTCACTCCTGGTGGCATCTCTGTGTGTTCTGCGTGACCAAATGTGCACAGTCAGGGAGATGGGTGTTGGAGGCTGCCTGTGGCAGTCCTGGAGTCCCCACTGCTGGGGAGGATGGAACAGGAAAGCCTTATAAATGTGATTGCCTGGCAAAAGATTTTGAGAATATGGAAACTATAAGCGAGATTGAAATGAAAGCAACCTTTGAGATACCTCAGTTACTGAACAATGGGAAAACAATGGTGTGGCTGAGGAAGGTGATGAAACAAGACCCTCTGCAAGCAGGCAGATCCAAGGGTCAGAGCAGACCCTGCCAGCTTGGCAGAAGGGGTCCAAAGAGTAGTTTTTAGGGTTTAAAATGTAGCACAGTATGGTAATGTAGTGGTTCTTATAGGCTGTATGGAAATGCTATAGGATTTGTATCTTGTACTAGATTGGTGAGTGAGAATCAGAATATTCAACACAGAAGATGATTTATTGTATTGTAACGGGAACTTCGCTCTCTTACTCTCTCAGCTCTTAGCTCTTAACTCTTGTCTCTCTTACTCAGCTCTTAGCTCTTACTCACTTACTCTTACTCTCTCATGCTTTTAGCTCTTACCCTCTCATCCTCTCTGCCCCTCTCTTCTCTCGGACCTGCTCCGAGCTGCAGCTGGCAGCTCCCAGCAGGGCCCCGCACCCAGGCCCTTTGCAATAAACCACCAGTTCCTGACTTGGTTTCAGAGATCTCTCGTCTCCGTCCGTCCCGACCGTGCTGACCCCCGTCGTTCCTACACCCACCCCTGGAGAGATTTAACAGATGTGTAGATGTGGGGACATTGGCAGGGCTGATTTAATGGCTGGGCTTCATGAGCATAGAGGTGTTCTCCCACCTAAACAATTCTCTGGTGTTGGCTTTCCTGTGACAGCTGGGATGCATTGCCTGGGGTTGGTATTCTGAAATTTAAGACAGGTTGATACCTTGGTCTGGCCTGGTGGATGTTTATTATTATCCAAAATGCAAAGCTCTTTCAGAGGTTGGGTAGTTGCTAATGGGGGGGGTCAGAACTCTTCACCTGTGAAGAAATCACAATTTGTGTCCCAGTTAAAAAAGATGTGTTCTGAACATGGTTTCCCAAAATTCCTGGGAAGGGAACCCTATCCCATGTCTATTTTGGACAAAACAAGACTCATTTTTAATGATTTGAGGACATGGTTTAGTGGTGAACACAGTGGTGGTGCTGGGTTCATAGCTGGACTTGGTGATTGAATTTGATCACTGATGATCATGGAATGGTTTGGGTTGGAAGGGACCTCAAAGATCATCCAGTTCCACCCCCTCCCATGGACAGGGACACCTTCCACTGTCCCAGGCTGCTCCAAGCCCTGTCCAACATGGCCTTGGACAATTCTAGGGCTGGGGCAGCCACAGCTCCTCTGGACACCCTGTGCCAGTGATCTTAGAGGTGTTTTCCAACAGTAACAATTCCATGATTCTATGTAAGTGACAAACACGATTTTAATACAACCTTCACCTCCGCATCCCCACTAAAACTCAAGATTTGAGTAGAGATTTCATGTTCTGAAAAGTACAATTCCTGTACGACCACTGACAGAAACCTGGGGGTACCCTGGCGAGATTGTGTCACCCTCACAAAACTTGGGGAGGGAGTTGAAGGATTTTGGAGAACCAGCAGCAGATGGGAAGGAAGGATCTGCCTGTGTGCATTGTGGAGGCCACAAAACTCCAAATATTAGGGTTTCCCCCTCCATCACAAACTCCCCAAACATTGTTCTGAGCAGCCTGGTCTAGAGAAAGGTGTCCCTGCCCATGGCAGGGGGTTGAAATGGGATTATTTTAATGTCCATTCCAACCCCAATCCTAGGATTTCAGGATTGTATAATCCCTTCAGAGAGCCTTCCTGGCTCCCAGCAAAGCAGCACTGCAGGGGCTCTCTCCCCCTCCCTGATGCATTCTGAAAGAGGAGAAAACCTGGCTCTAAGCCCACCCCCCCCCCCCCAGAGTGGGCACCACATTTGCGGGGAGAGCATCCCTATTTTAGCAATGCCTTGGGGGTGCTGCCTTGGCTCATTTTCACCCCCCCGGAAAGCTCACCCGGCATCTGGGTGTTGGCAGGCAGGTGGAAGAAAGGCAGGAGCGTGGGGCAGATCCCCCTGCACACACACACACACACACACACACACACACACACACACACACACACACACACACACACACACACACACACACACACTACTCATCCCTTTTGTCTGCCCCTCTCCCACTCCCCCCTTCTCCCCCGCACTCCCGCCCACCGCCGGTGTCTCATCCCGGGATGGCTCATGGCTCTCCAGGTACCTGCAGGGGTGGATGCTCTACCCTCGGCTTCTCCTCAAGGAACCCATTAGCACCGAGATGCCGCTTCGCCGCGCCCTCCCCTCCCTCCCCTGCTGGAAAACAAAAAAAAAAAAACAAAAAAAAAAAAACAACAACAAAAAAAAAAAATGGGGAAGTGAGGTGGGAAATCCGGGATAGCGCCTCCTCCCCCCGCAGCGGGGGCTGAGGCTCCTCGGGGAAGGTCAGCGCTCTGTGAGAGGGCAGCGATGGGCAGGGAAGGGTTGGCAGGGCTGGAGGAGTGACCCTGCATCCCTCCCCCCCAAATTCCCTTTCTCTGTCGCAGCATTCCAGCGGGGATCCGTGGAGAGCTCGATCCCATTGTGCTGGGAGGGAGCTGCCAGCGCCTCCCCAGCATCCGCCAGGCTGGGAGCAGGAGCACAGCACCAGGGGAGTGCTGCCCATCCCATCCCATCCCATCCCATCCCATCCCATCCCATCCCATCCCATCCCATCCCATCCCATCCCATCCCATCCCATCCCATCCCATCCCATCCCGACTGCCCTACAGCGGGATCATCCCATTTTTGTTCTCGTCTGAGGGACATGAACAAAAAATTCTGCAATCCTTAGGGATCTGTCGCTAAAATCAGGCTCAAGTAACTCCATCTGTTACTATACTGTTAGATTTTTTTTTCCTTTTTTCCCTATTTTCTTTCCTTTTTTTTTATTCCCCCTTTTTTCTCTCCTTTTCTTTTTCTTTTTTTTTTTTTTCCCTTTTTTTTCTCTCTCTCTCTCTGTTTTTATCCTCCCTTCCCCCCTTGTTTTCATTATTATTCTTTCCCCTTTTGGTCTTGCTAAGATTCAACAGATATATGGGGACAAAAATTTCTATAAACAGCTTTTTTTTTTTTTTTTTTTTCCTAGATATGACCAGGCCTCTTGAAAGATAACCTGAGGAGAAGGGAGATGGAAAAATATTCCAACGATTTTGTGAGAACAAGGAACAGATTGGTGTCAGGATCACCCCTGTCCCAAGTTTATGCTTCTAATCCTGTGGATATCCCACCCCTGGAAGTGTTCAAGGCCAAGCTGGATGGAGCAACCAGGACTAATGGAATGTGCCCATGGAAAAGGGGTGGGAGCTTGATGCCCTTCAAAGGCCCCTTACAAACCAAACTTTTCTAGGATTCTGTGACCTCCAGCCTGAGACCACCAAGGAGTTGTGTTCAGTGCTGGGGAAGTGATGTGCTGAGGAGTTGTGAGGGGTTTTTGGAGCAAGGAACTCCTGAAAAATCTTTCCACAGCAACTCACTCCCCAGCTCCTCCCACCCCTGCTTTAATAAAGCTTTTAGTGACGTCTGGGGCCTCCTAGATTTGGAAGGAAGAAATTAGCACAGTCTGCTGCTTGCTTCTCACGTTATTCTGTTTCCCTCAAGCTTCCCTGCTGGCCCTAATTACCCATCTCTCATTTACAGGTACTTAAATAAAGGAAATGGGAACGCTGCTAGAATTGGGCTGGGATGAGGTTGTGCTGAATGAGGCTCCCTTTATTCCAGAAGTGACCTGGCATCACCCCTGCTGTTCCCAGCGATGCAGGAGCCTCTTTGCAGGTGCTCGGTTGTTTTCTTGGGACAAGGGGACAATTTCTGCACTGACTCCAGCTGCAGATCCCTGTGGATAAGCGAGATTAGCGAGGATAGATAGGATACTTTTGTTAACAGAGATGCTTGGTGGGGACAAAAATAGGGGAAACAGCTTAGAAGGAGAAGCAATATGGAAAGGTAGAAAAAAGGTAAATTGAGTCACAACTTGGTGATAGAAGTGCAAAAAAGAGGAGAGCAGTGGCCTAGTTTGTATCTTCAGGGTGGTGATGGCTGTGAGAGCAGGGAGCTGACAGAGCTCTGGGGACACAGGTGGGGCTGGGAACAGCAGCCTGGTGTCCTGCTGTGATTGTGGAAAGGCTCCTTAGTGTCCCTTGGAATGCCCCAATGGAGCCCAATGCAGACAGACAGACAGACAGACAGAAACACATCCCTGTTCAGAGATAGGTACAAACCATGCCCACAAAATGAGTTATAATAAAGCACTGAGGTTTTCCCTTCAGTTTTAGGTTGTGTCCTTGGTGATGGTTTGGGTTGGAAGGGACCTTAAAATTATCTCATTCCCATCTCCCTGCCACGCATCTTCCACTATCCCAGGTTGCTCCGAGCCCTGTCCATCCTTGAACACTTCCAGGGATGGACAGCCTGTGATCATGGAAAGGCTCCTTAGTGTCCCCTGGAATGCTCCAATGGAGCCCAATGCAGACAGACAGACAGACAGACAGACAGACATCCCTGTTCAGAGATAGGTACAAACCATGCCCACAAAATGAGTTATAATAAAGCACTGAGGTTTTCCCTTCATTTTTAGGAATGTCCCATCACTGAGGATGCTTGGGTTGAAACCCTGGTGCCAAATTAGGCAGAACATGGCTTTAAACCTGTCTGAGATGCTGTCCAAGGACACCTCGGTGGCCAAATCCTGGACAGGTTTGGAAATGCTTTGGGATTTCAGCCTGAATGAGGGGAAATAAAACATTTAGAGGGTGAGGGCTTAGGTGTCCCTGGAGAGAGAAAAACCATCCATCCATTCAGCAAGGCAGTATCTGATCAGTGGTTCAGGCAGGGAGGAAAATGTTTGGATGATACCTTGGAGGACACCTGCAGCACCACATGCAAAGTCTTCCCTGAGCATTCCTAA
The DNA here is from genome assembly GCA_019023105.1 of Diglossa brunneiventris. Lineage (NCBI taxonomy): Eukaryota > Metazoa > Chordata > Aves > Passeriformes > Thraupidae > Diglossa > Diglossa brunneiventris. The sequence continues at coordinate 154,014,039 of CM032354.1, read as the reverse complement.
GCTTCCCCAGGTGTATTCCCTCATGGAAACAGAGGTGCTGCCACTCACAGGAGAGACAGGACTCTGTAATTTCATGTGGAAGAGGGGCTGTGGTGGATTCTCCATGGAATCAGCTCTGGCTGTTCCCCACCACGAGGCAGGATTTTCTCTTACGGCCACAGGGCAATCCCATTTCTCCATCCTCCCCACAGCCCACAGCAGGGAGCCTGAAGATGGAAATCTTCCCATGAGCCAGCCTGACTTCACTGATGGAAAACGAGGCTCCCACCACCCCTAAAGTCCTTCCCATGTGCTCTAGTGCAGGAGAAAAATCCATGTAGGTGCTGAGCAAAGTGAAAGAGATGCTTAACATGGATTCACCCACAGGAACAGCAGGATGAGCAGGAGCAGGAAAGGTCTGGAGCAGCCTGAGCCCCTCACTCCTCATCACCTGAGCAGCTGATGCAGCCAAAATCCTGTGTCTGCACATCTTCCCTTGGCCACCACAGGAATCATCATCATCAAGGGTAGAATTTGATGCCCACAGCAAGGACCATGCCCCATTTTCCCTGTGTGGCTGTGACATCCCAGTGCTCCACCACCATCCCCACCGCTCCTCTCACAGGGCCTTGGGGGTGTCAGTGTGAAGCCCAGATTGAAATGGGATGCAGGGGAGGAGGGGACTGGCTCCATGGGCCACAAATGATCCGTAGATCTCCGTGGGATGATGACAGAGGATGAGGAGCAGGCTCTCCTGGCCTGGTGGGACTCTGTCAGCCAAGCCACACCAGCAGAGGAACCAGGTCTGCTCCTCACAGCCACCCCAGTGCTCTCCCTTTTTTCAGCAGACCTGTGATTTGCAGTGTTTGCTGCTGAGAAGGAGTAAAAAAAAAGCATTAACATCAGAAACTTTTACTGGAGCACTTAGAGGGACACCCTGAAGGGGGGCAGGTGGGCGAGGAGTCAAGTGTGAGGCCCAAAGTGGGCCAAATTCAGCTGTAAAGGGTGGCAGAAGAAATGTCAGAAACCAGTTGTGAACCAGGCCCTTTTGACAGGGCGACAAATGTGTTTTTCCAGCTCATCAGGGCTGTGCAGGGGAGGAAAATGAAGTTCGTTTGGAGATGTCTTTCTATTTGTGTTGACCTCGGGAGGGTCATAACAGCCAATGCCAGAGTGTGAAAAATGCTGATACCTCCTTTGACTTCCTTGCTTTAGCCTCAGGTAGGCTTGAGGAGGCAAAAAAGCAGCACAAGAAGAGACTCATTAACATTTCCTCTGCCCAGCAAGGAAACCAAAATAACAAACATCTCATTAAATAAGAAGAGGGGAGAATTACAAAACACAGGAGATATTTTTAGTTGGAAAACAAAGCACTTTATCGTCCTCTCAAAGTAGGGCTTTCCAGAAAACGAATTACAGAGAGAATTCTGCACCAGAAGGAGTGGCACTGATAACAATCATCATTATGGGGTAATATTGATAGCAGGATGCCCTCAGATTCCCAATTGCTTCCACACCCTCCCAGTAAGTGACGTGGGCCTGGGGGACAATGGGTGGCTGGGAACAAAGGACCTACTGACGTTTGAGCCATGTTTTAAAAGCAAAACTCTGCGTTGTGAGTGCCAGCTCCAGTGCAATAAAGTGTTCCAGGGCTGGAGATGGATGAATAGAAACGTATCGTGCAAATTAAATGTGCTATTCTTTTCCCTCTTTTGTTCCTCGCGAGTTTAAAAGCCCAACACCTTGGTTTCTTCTTAATTTTATTTCCTTCCGAGGGGTTTTGCTACCAAACAAATGACTGGGCAGCTTTGTCTGGTGAGCTGTAGGAGAATTATTAGGGATTGAAAGGATGTGGAGGCAGATGGGGGTAAAATGTGGTTTCTTATTTTCTTCTTTTTTCTTCTAGAAAGAGGAAGCAATTATGGAAGGGAAAGGGAAAATTCTAGCACAGGCAATATAGGATAATGCAGAAAATCCCTTGTTCACCACTAGAAGATATTAGTTCCTGCAAGAATATGGGATGAATTGCCCACATGGCTTCAGGCTTCCAATTTCAGGTGCTTCAAAGAGTCCTGGGTGAAAGAAAGGCTCCTCCAGACAGCGATTCCGAGGAGGAACACAATGAACATCTCAGTGCACAACTGGGGAGGGACCCTGGCAGCACAGGAGGGCACTTCAGCATCCACCAGAGCTCCTCAGAGCGTGTGCAGCACAAAATCAGCTGCACCAGAAACTTCCCCAAGTTTCCTTCGGGATCTCTCCCTTCTCGCTCACCCACCAGGTTCATCTGGCTCACAGCTCAGGCTGCTCTCCAAGGAGTGACATCTCTTGCCATAAGGAGCCTCTGAGCAGAACACTCATCCAGATGAGGTGGCAAAGGCCTGTCAACCCCCCAGAAAAAAGCCCCAAACCAAACACATTTGTTCTAAGGCAGAGAGAGCCCACAGCCTGAACTGATGCCAAGGGGTGAGTGCCACCAGGCTCTGGTGTCCTCAGCAGACAGTGACAGCACCAGGGAAGGTGCCAGTGACTCAGTGTCCCTTTATTCAGGTCCCACTCCCCTCAGGGGAAGACTCAGTAGCTGCTCACTGCCACATGCTCCTTTTGCTGCCTTTAATTGGTCTGTTGGCTTTTCCCTTTCTCTCTCCTCTTTTTTTTTTTTTTTTTTTTGGATCTGATCCTAACCTCCAGGAAGCTCTAGGGAGACAACCCACGTTGACACCATCCCTGCTGAGCTCTGAGATGTGGCTTTTTGCTATTTTCTCTCCTTCCCTTGCTTCAGCTGAGCTCTTTTGGAGCAAACTGCTCGGCCTCATCCTCACTTCCCACTTTCCTTCCTGCTCTTCTTGCCCCTCTCTTACCTTGGACACCCTTCTGCCTCCTCCCCTATCCTGTCCCAATGTGTGGATCCTGTCCTTCCATGCCTGTCTGCCTCTCTGTGCCTGGAATCTGCCTGTCTGCCTCAAATTGCCAGTCTCCATCACCTCGCTCCACATCTCCCTCCTCCCTTGGCTTCCGGCTCCCCTCTCTCCTCCTCCCCTTCCCACGCACCTCGCTTTAATTAGAAAATACAAAGAAAATGCTTATCACACATGTCTTAATCAGCAGCTCGGTTCCCCAGCAGGTCCAGAAGGAAAACCCCCATTCGTCCTCGCTTCTCCCACCTCCCCCACCGCCTCCACAGAATTAGGAGGAGAGTGATTAGGGGGAGAGCTCTGTGAAAGCAGGCTGAATGAGATTAACCCAGAGACCTGGAAAAGCTGGAGGGAAGAGCCAACAGAAATGTGGTGATGTTCAGCAAGGGCTAATTCTGGAATTTCTGGGGCAAAAAGAGTCTCTGGGCAGCAACAGACTGGGAGAACTGGACCTGGGAATGCTCAGCAGGCTGAGGATGATACAGCAGCGTGTCCTGGTAGCAAAATAATTATCCTGGATTGAGGAAGCATAAATACAGCCAGGAGATCATGGAAGTGATTATCCCCCTCCAGTCAGAGCATTTTAGATCATATTTAGCTGCTGCGATCATGTTTGGGTCTCTTAACACACGACACTGATCACAGGGAATGAGTTCAGGCCATTGGGACGGTCAGAGCTGGTGGCTGGTGTGGGATTAGATACTGGAGAAGTGATGGATTTGGGGGACCTAACAGCAGTGTCCTGTCCCTGTGGTGAGGTTATCAAGGAGATAGAACCAGGATCTTCTGGTGGCTGGTGAGAGGACAAGGGGCGGCAGGTCCAAATTCCAACAGGACACAGTTTGGGTACAAGGAGAAAGGTTTTCCCTCTGAGGAATCAGTTTTCAGTGTCTGAAACCATCTCAGCTGACCCAGCAGCTGACTCAGCTCAGAGTAGGAGGTTGAGGTAGAAATCTCCTGAGTCCCCTTCATCCTTAATAATCCTGCGCTGAGTGTCAAATGAGGCCGTTCAGATCCAGGATTCCTCCCCAGCTGAAAAGCAAGGGAGGAGCAAAGAGAGGCAGCAGGGCCTGGAAAGGGACTCATTTATTGGAGCAGGTTTAGGAGCCATTTCATCCCAGACTCTGGCATTTGATGGGACAAGGAGAGGCTGAATGCAGGTGATTTCACAGAGTTATTGCCACTTTATATTGTCCCCATCCTATGGGTCATTTCTGGGGTTCTTGGGTGAAAAACTCTCCGGGAAATATCTTTGCACCAATCCAGAGGTACAAAGGCTGCAGAGTCTCTCCCAATCCACGTTATCTCTTCCTGCCAGAGCAGGTTTGAGGCAGATTCTGGGGCGCTGGGGCCGCAGCATAAAAGGCTCCAGATCTCTCCCAACCCCTCAAGTGATTGATGTTTGACTTTTCCTGAACACAAACACAGCTGCCCCAAAATCTTGTGCTTAGGAAAACTGGGCGAAATTGGAGAAGTAAGCAAAGCAGAGGGCAGTCAGAAGTGGCACTGGGAGGGGCTGCTGGATTAGGAATTCTGTGTTACACCCTCAGGGTTTTGTCCCCTTCCCCACTCACTGTGCTATTCTTTTCCTCCCCTCCCTTCAACCAAACCATGCAGCCCTTCTAGGTCAGCTGCTGCTGCCCTAAGTAACCCTCTTGTTCCCCGAGAGCCATCACCTGCCAGGGAACAGACATGGACCCTCCTGTACCACATAGATTTGGGGGGCAAAAAGGAAATCCTGAGCCCTGCCCCTCACACCCTTCAAATTAACCATCACCAGTTTGTGATTCTGCTTTAACCTGGGCTCACCGGGACCTCCTTCCAGCAGGACATCACTGGAACACCCTCTGCCTCCTCCTCCTCTTCTTTTTGCTCCTCTAGGATGGCTGAATTCCCACCAGGAAACAGCGAGCCAGGAGCTTTGGGAGTGAGGACCCACTCTAAGCCTCCTTGGCACCCTGCCCACCATCCTGAGCACAGGCAGGGCACCCCCCCCCACCACCACCACCCCGCTGCCAACAGGCTCAAACCCCCTTTTGGGATTATCCTGATGGATCAGCATCCCACTGCCTCCGTCCACTGGCACCGGGAAGGGACGAGAAGGCCCCAGATGTCCTCAGCACCGCCCCGAGGGTGCTCCGGCGGCGGGGAAACTCTCTCGGATTAGGGAATCCTTTATCTCCGGTTTATGTAAGACCCGGAGACTCCTTTTATGGTTGGCTTTTCCTGCCTTGTCAAGAAGCGAAGAACAAATGTAGCTTCATCTGCGCTGGTGGGCTGGCTCACTGATTAAGCATCTGATTCAAAGCTAAGTACAGAACAGGCTTTTGATGGGCGGATTTAATTCGGTGTAAAAAACCAGGATGTCGTCCCCCTCCCTCACCCAAAATTCCCAAGATAGTGGTTGGTCTGGGGATGATTCCCACCTACCAAAGCCTGAGAAAGTCCAGAGCGCTCCAATTTGTGCTGAAGTGGCTCCTTTGAGCGTTTCCCCCTCTGCATCCCCCCCATCCCCCCCCGCCCCTTTGCTTTTCCTGCTGCTGATTTACCACCATTCCCAGGCATTTGCATGAGGAGTGAGCTCACCCTGTGTGTGTGTGTGTGAGCTCAGGGGGTGTGCGGGGGCGTCTGACACACCGCATTCCTCCTCATCCCGCCCTCCCCGAGCCCTGCCAGGGGACGCATGTTAATGATGACCTTGCTGAGTAAAGAGTTGTGGAAGGAATAAGTGTTTTTCCTGCGCTCCGAGAGGCGGAAGGTGCGATTACTCATCCATCTCCCCAACTGTCTCTCCAGCACCTTTCAAGCGCTTCTCACGTCGAGTCTGGGGGCGTGAGCGAGGGGGTGGCAAGCGAGGGGAGGCTGCCAAAATCTGGGTTGCCACAGACACCGGCCTCGCTTTTCCTCCAATGAACGCTGCGCTGAGAGTGCGAGAGGAGGCTGGGCACCACCCACATGTTGAGCTGCGTGCAGTATAAGTAGATGGAGGAGCCCGGACTAGTGGCAGTTCAGACAGGGAGGAGAAGCAGCTCTTAGCAGCTCCGGTGAAAGCGGTTTTCGACTCACCTAGTTTGCCCGAGGAGAAATCACCCGGATCTTTTGCTGCAGCGTTTTTGTGCATCTCTGTGATTTTTCTCCAGCGGGGACTTTGCGGCGTTCCAGATTTCCAGCGGGATTGGACATCCCATCCCACTCCTCTCTCTCTGTTCCTGGAGGATCCTGGTTCTCTCTGGGACTCCCCTGAACACGTGAGACCGGCGTTTCCAGCTTGGCACCGGGAGAAGTTTGCCTACAACTCTCTCTGGGATCCACGTGGACCGACCAGCTCGCTCTGCGGTGATATCTGATTGGGTTGTGTTTGTGTCCAAAAGTCCTTGGAGGGGGGTTTAGAAGTCTCTGTGTGTCTCTCAGGAAGTGTTGTGGTGGGGTTTTTTTGGGATCCAGCTTTAGTGCCAGGGGCTTATTACCCAGTTCTTTCTGTGTTTGCCACTCGCACGGTTGGAGCCATGCAGCTGGACAATGTCACCAGCGCGGGCGTCCACTCCTTCCAGGGACACCGTGGAGTTGCCAACAAGCCCAATGTGATCCTGCAGATAGGGAAGTGCAGGGCAGAAATGCTGGAGCATGTCAGGAGGACCCACCGGCACCTCCTGACAGAGGTCTCCAAGCAGGTGGAGCGGGAGCTCAAGGGTTTGCAGAAATCCGTGGGGAAGTTGGAGAACAACTTAGAGGACCATGTCCCAACTGAAAACCAGAGATGGAAGAAGTCCATCAAGGCCTGCCTGATCAGATGCCAGGAGACCATTGCCCACCTGGAGAGGTGGGTCAAGAGGGAGATGAATGTTTGGAAGGAGGTCTTTTTCCGCCTGGAAAAGTGGGCTGACCGCCTGGAGTCCATGGGAGGCAAATACTGCCCTGGGGAGCAGGGCAAGCAGACAGTGTCCGTCGGGGTGGGAGGCCCGGAGATAAGGCCGAGTGAGGGGGAGATTTATGATTATGCCCTGGACATGAGCCAGATGTATGCCCTGACCCCTCCTCCCGGGGAAGTGCCTAGCATCCCTCAGGGCCACGATTCCTACCAGTGGGTCTCCGTGTCGGAGGATGCTCCAGCCTCCCCGGTGGAGACCCAGGTGTTTGAGGATCCCCGGGAATTCTTGAGCCACTTGGAGGAATACTTAAAGCAGGTGGGTGGAACAGAAGAGTATTGGCTGTCTCAGATCCAAAACCACATGAACGGCCCAGCTAAAAAGTGGTGGGAGTACAAGCAGGACTCCGTCAAAAACTGGGTCGAGTTCAAGAAGGAGTTCCTGCAGTACAGCGAGGGAACTCTGACTAGGGATGCCATCAAAAGGGAGCTGGATTTGCCCCAGAAAGAGGGGGAGCCCCTGGATCAGTTCCTCTGGCGCAAGAGAGACCTGTACCAGACCCTATATGTGGATGCAGATGAGGAGGAGATCATCCAGTATGTGGTAGGCACCCTCCAGCCCAAACTGAAGCGTTTCCTGAGCTACCCCCTGCCCAAGACCTTAGAGCAGCTGATCCAGAGGGGGAAGGAAGTCCAAGGAAACATGGAGCACTCTGAGGAGCCCAGCCCACAGAGGACCCCTGAGGTTCAGCCAGGAGACTCCGTGGAGACCGTGCCCCCCTCAACCACCGCCAGTCCCGTGCCGAGCAACGGGACTCAACCAGAGCCCCCCAGCCCCCCAGCCACTGTCATATGAGCTCCCCTCGGCGGGGTCTGGGTTCAGTGGAAGGGAGAAAGGGGGCTTATTTAGGAAGCTTCTCCTTGGAGGGAAGTTCTGGCTGAGACCTGAGGAGCGCTCAGTCCAACAGCCCAGAGCAGAGGGATTGGCTTTGCTCCTGGGGGGAGGGAGGTGGTGGGGGAGAGGCACCCCAGGATGGGGCTGCCCCCCTCACCCAGGCCGTGCCATGCTGTGGTGCTGGGGACCCTGCTGGCACCACTGTGGGGAACAGCCAATTTTATGAGAATTCCCTGACAAGAAACTAGAGACAATCCCCAACTTGTGAAGCGGCCGCTCAGCACTGGCGGCTCTCAAGGACTTCACAGGAGTGCAGCAGTTGGTGGAGGGTTCCTACCCATCTGGATCTCTCTTTTTCCTTCTCTTCTCCCTCCTCCAAGAGGGTGGCCCTGTCCTGAGGAGACAGCTTTCTTTCTGACCCTTGCCTGTTTTTGATTAACCTCTGGGTTTCTGTTCACTTGGCAATCTCCTGCTCTTACTTGCTCCAAAGGATTAAAGTAATTTTTTAAATTATTTTTTTGGTTTAAGAAGAAAAAAAAATCCTATTATTTCAGGACCTGAAAGCTTTAAGAATCTGGATTATTTTCGCTGTTTTTCATTTCACTGCACCTAATACCTGCTTTAATGTGTTTCCTCTCAAGAGGCTCTTACTGGTTTACTTCTTGTATTAGTTTCTGCTCACTCTAGTTCAAGGCCACTGCAGTGCAGAGGCAGATTTCATCCTTTCTCTGCACATTATCCTGTGCATTCAGCAGGAAACAGATTTTCTAATTAAATTCTGAGCTCATTTATTGAAGGAGCAGTCTCCTTCCTTTCAGAGAAAAGAGGATGTTTAAGGTAGAGAGAGGAGACACCAGAGCTCTTTTGAGAGAGACTGGGGGGAGGGAAGGGAAAAAAAAAATCCTTATTCTTTGAATGAAACAAACAAACACACCCTAAATTCAGAGCAAAATATCCCCAGAGCAGCAAATCGAGTCCATGCTGATGTGTGGAGACAACAGGAGCTTTTGCCATGTAAAAGCCAAAAGAAGTGAAGAAAGGATCTGTGTGCCCCGGTACAGTTTTAGCCTGTGCATCGCTGCAGGGAGTTTCTGCTCACACAGACAGACTCCAGATGCTCCTGGAAAGCCTGGCACCCCTGTCCTGGACCACCTGAGGACAGAGTGTTGTCTGCTCACAGAGGAATTCCTGCAACATCTCACCGCAGATGGAGATGGACTTGGACATTGTGACTTCTTCCATGTTGAGACAGGAAACGCTCAGCACTCACCTTTGGCCAGTGCTTGATGACAGGACTGAGAGAAGCAAGATATTCCTGAAGTTTGGCTCTCCAAAGCTTCCCGAGGCTGGACACATCTTGGGCATCATCTGCATCCACCTCCAGACCAAATAAACAGCAGGGATGCAGCAGCAGGAGTGACCCTGGGATGCTCCTGGCACTGCCACAGCGGTGACACGTGGCCCTGGTGGCTCGGAAGGCCTTTGCTGTGACTCCTTCCAGGAGGCTGAAGGTAAGGAAGCTCTCTGGCATTCTCTCCTCAGAGCTAAACTGGGCATAAAATGTCCAGTGGAAACTGGGATAAAAACTCAGCAGAAATGGGATATGAAGCATTGGGGTTGGGAGAAAGGGGAAGGGAGAGCCAGCCAAAGGGAAATACAGGAATGGGAAAAGTTTCCAAAGAGGGCAGTATCCTGCACTTTCTGATTAATACGGCAAAAGAATGAGAAGCTTCCTAATTAGCCCAGCCCCAGAACCTGCCTAGTCCTTGATGGAGAACCTCTGTGCCTGAGTCCCTACCTGAGGCAGCACATCCCAGGTCCGTGCACAGCCCAGAGGAGCTGCAGGTCTGCTCTGCATCCTTGCTGGGAGCTGGTCTCAGGAATGGTGGGAGCTCTCCTCTCACTCGTTCCCAGTTTGTCAACAGCTCTGTGTGCAGAGAAAAGGAGCATTTCTCACTAATGACCCAGGCTGAGTGATGGGGGAGTGGGAGTCACTGCTGAGGATGAGCTGGCCATGTATTACAAGCTTTGTCTCCTCTTGCTTCCAGTGACTCACTCAGATCCTCCTCTGAGAAGGAATCACTTCGCAGCATGCAGCGTTTGGGAGGAAAGCCACAGAAAAAGCTGCAAAACAAAGGCCTCAACATCAGACCTACTCTCAGGACCCTCAGCCACCAATGGCCAGATCAACCACCTGAAGGAAAGACTGGCACAGGTAATTACATCCCATATTGCCTTGTGGGTCTGCCTTAATCCCCCCAGTGCCCTGACCTGAGATATTGAACAGCCCACGTGCAAACAGCTGTGCTGGTCTTGAAACCTCAGTCCCAGGGGCTGCAGCAGCCTGGCACCGCCAGAGAGGTGGAATTTCAGCTCCTTGGTGTCAGAACCCAAGCACCAGCCCCAATAATTGATGCTCCAGGGACTGCACATTTTGGCTTTCCCTTGGCTGGACCATGGGCAAATCCTTAAACCCCAACACTTGGTGGGTCCTCCAGGCTGCAGGCATAGCAAAATTTAATCCCAGCTCCTGAGAATTTCCCCTTTCTCTCCACTTCAAAAACCTAATCAGAGTTGTTGCATTTTTTTTTCTTTTCCAGCAATCCCTGCTGCTGTTGCTGAGATTCCTTCTCGGTGTCCAAGAGCTCTCCCAGGAGAGAAGAAAGTGCTGCAGGCAGACGGAGGGCAAACCATGCACCAAAGAGCCTCCCACGCAGTGCAATGCAAACATTCAAGGTGCTGAGAGCCAGAATGAAACTGGGAAGCTGCTTCCAGCAGGACAAACAAAAGCCTGAGCTGGTCCAGGTACTCCAAGTGCTGAGAATGGAAAGAGAGGCCAGAACAGAAGAACCAAGTCCAGGCTTTGGGGACAGCAGGGATGCTGGCTGTCTGTGGAGAGGATTCTGCACACCTCTGCAGTCTGGGGCCACTGGGACTCACCTAAAGAAATCTTCACTAGAAAATGATCCTCACTGAAAAAAACCCCAAACTTTCCTGATTAACTTTGCCAAGGGGCTGATCCTGCCTTGGCTACGAACCCTCTCCGCTGGCCGTGCTGTAACTCACCTCTCCTGAGTCCTTTCATGCGGGTATCAGTTCCAAACCTCAGAGGGCTCCCGGAGTTTGGAGAAGCATCCCACGGTCCAGATGCTTGTCTGAACTGTTGGAGCCTGCACATCTGGGCCAGCTGTCTTGCCAGCAAGGAGCCTTGTGAGACAGCAGGCGCTCTCTGGGTCTGCATGGGCCAGAGTTACTGCAAGAACTGGGGTTCTTGTGCTGGCTTTGGAGTGACTGTTTCCATCCAGACCCAGGGAGCCCAAAAAGAGCTCAAGTGAGCTGGACAAGACAGTTTTGGTTCATCTCTCAGCCGAAGAGGTCCAGTTGGTTCCTCTCTCTTCCAGAGCCAACTGTCCTGTGTGTGGGTGTGGGTGTGGGGTGTGTGTGTGTGTGTTGAGCAAAAAAATCCACATTACTTAAATTCTGTGGTGTTTTGTTGCATTTGAATTAAGCCAGAGGGACCTAAGGCACATTCCAACAAGGCTCAGCAAAAATGTCCAGGACTGGAAAATTCCATAAAACCATGTAAAGGCAGATTCCCGGGCATCATCTTAAGGTCTAAATGATATTTGATTTTGAGGTGCTTAATTTCCACAGTCTCTTCCAAGGGACTAGACTGCCTCAATAGGCATTTCATTTTTCCTGCTTTTTTAGGGAATTAGCCTGTCTGTGCTACTTGGTCATTTGGTCCTGAGTTTTTTTTACATTTTCAGCTGGCTTTTTGGAGTGTGCAGAACTGAATTTCCTGGACTGATTTGATTTCAATTGTTGCTCCCAGCAAATTGGGGCTTTACTTGTAGCACCCTGGTTTTTATTACCAGCCTCTCCAGGAAGGACTGGTACTTTATTTTCCTGGGTCAGAGTCACGTGAATGAGAAGTGTGGATGTGTTGCACCTCTGGAACTTTAGCAGATTTTTTTCCTCCCTAGGCAACTTTGCATTTACTGATAAAACTACTTTAGAGGTTTTATTTTTACTAGAGATATTATTAATTCAAGCAACCTTGTGCAAAAGGCAAACGCGTCAAATCGCTGCAGGCTGTAGGGGTTGAAGCCAAAAGGTCTTTGTAAGCCGACATCACCTGCCCTGGATCTGACTGGATCAGGCAGTTTATTCCTCATGTGTCATGTTGGAGTTACAAGATCACACCAAGCCACTAGAGCCTGTCAGTAGAATAGTGCTACACTCGATTTGCTATTGTAGCAAAGCCTTTTGTAGATTTATACAATAAAACTTAGAAATATCTGCTTCAATTGCTTCCTGCCTCGTTTTCTGGTCTTTCTTCCTTGGTTCATGGGTGACTCAAGTATCTACTGCCCTCTGAAAATCTGGGGTTATTGGCATTACCTGGCTTGTGGAAATCTTTTTTCTCAACAAAAGCATGTGGTTGACATAAAAATGAAATGCACTGAGTTGTTCAGACCTTAAAACTGAGTCAGATGTAGCCCATGAGGTTGGGAGAAGCTGCCCTTTGTGGGACTGTGGATCCTGCAGGGCTCTGGTTGGGTACAGCTGAGAGAAGAATCTTTGAAATTAAGACAATCACATTCCTACCTGTGTGTGAGAAATTCACAGAAGAACTGAGGCAAGACAGGACAAGGTAAAGAAATTAAACCTCAATCAGCTCCATTTGACAACCCAAGAGCCTTTGGGAGTGATAAGCACCCACACCCAGTAGAGATTCAGGAGCTGGGGCTTTGTTATCTGATGCATTCTCAATTCCTTGGGTTCATTACCTCTAAAACATCTTGGGGTTATCCTGCTTGACGTCAGAGAACACAGCAGGGAAAGGAGCTCAGAGTGTTTTAAACTAAAGTGTTTATTTTTAGCAATAGATTGATTTGCCACAAAGATGTTCAGCTAAAGGACTCTGCCTCTGCAGATCCTTTTCCAGAAAATCTTTGCATTCAGATGGATTTAGCCCCATTCCCTGCTCCATCCCTGGTCTTTCTCCAATGAAGGAAAACAGCCCAGGATGGGATGCAACTGGTAAAGTGCACTTGGGTGGGTCAGCTGGAGAAACAAAAGGAGTAATTCCATTTACAGCAGGGAATAAATGCCCAATGGACCTCCCAGAAATCCCTTTTGAGCTCAGGTTGGAGAGGCAGAGATGATCTGAAGGCCAAAGATGCCTCAAGGAGAGCTGCTGAGTCTCCAGCTCTTTGGAACTCATTTAACCACAAACTCTTAGCAAGAGTGAGAAGGAAATTTTTGAAGGTGCCATTTGATTCCACAACTGAACTCTGCCTTTGTTGCCAGAATCAGTAAACAAGTAGGGGGAAAAGCATTGAGGGGACAGACCAGTGACAGAAGTGCTTCCAGTTCCACCCCAACCTGTGACAGTGTAGGGAAGCTACAGGTGAGCAGATTTAGACTTCTCATGGTCTATGGACATGGCCAAAAGTGCCATGAGCAACCCGATCCTTGCAGAACAAACCAGCAAGAGCTGCACCAGCCCTGCCAGAGTTCAAGAAGCATTTGGACAATGCTCTCAGGCACCTGGTGGGATTTTTAGGGTGTTCTGTGCAGGGCCAGGAGCTGGATTCACTGATCCTTGTGGGTCCCTTCCAATTCAGGAATTTTGAGGGTACTGAGCTCAGCTGGAGGTGCTGAGCTTTTCCAGCAGAGGGGGGCAGAACTCCACTGTGCACTGTGGGAATTAAAACCAGGAAAAGCACTAAAGAGGGAAAAATCTGTCCTTGTCATCATCCATCCCCACACGGCCCATTCCCACAGGACACAACATCAGGGGTTGCTTCAGTGAGGGAGGTCTGAGAGAATGGAAAAGAGAGGTCATGTGGAGAAGGGATGAGGACTGAGGGCCAAAACTGCACTGGACAGGATGGGAATAGGAGGTGGGAAAGGAAGGTGAGGCTGGAAGATGCCTGCCTGTGCCAGGTAAACTCATAAGGTTTCCAACTTTGCCCCAGAGTCTTCCAGGTTTGACTGTAATCATTATTATTCTATTACTTTCCGACAGTTCCAGATGAAAATCCCTAGAGAGTCATTGGACCTACACTCATTAATTAATGGAAAAATGCTTTATTACTGCTCCTGGCTCTCAGAGTAGAGAGCCACCTGGAATAGATGCAGCCCAGTGATGGATTAACTGCCTCAAACTACTGAAATCCCCTTCAAAATCAGAGTGGGAACTATCCAAGACCCAAAATGCAGAAGTATTCACAAAGGAAACAGCCTCAGGTTGCACAAGGAGTGGTTTAGATATTAGGAAAAAATTCTTCACTGGAAGGGGGGCCAGGCATTGGAACAATGTGGAATCATCATCCCTAGAAGTGCTCAAAAGCCTCGTGGATGTGGCACTTGGTGACAGGGCTTGGTGGTGGATCTGGCCAATGCTGATGGTTGGACTGGATGATCTCAGAGGTCTTTTCCAGCTGTAATAATTCCATTATTCCATAAACAGTGGAGAAGGCACGTGAGGCCAAGCACTTACAGAACTGAGAAAAGCATCATCAATTCTCAATAATTTTTTACTTGACAATTTTTATTTTCTCCTGTCTTTATTGCAACTAGACTGATGGGCTCCTTAATTTGCTTATTTGGGACAGATTAAAGAAGGAGCCAAGATGGAACTACTGCACATACAAATTATTTTATAGAATCATAGAATGATTTGGGTAGGAAGGGATCTTAAAGATTATCCAGTTCCACCCCCTTGCAATGGGCAAGGCCACCTTCTACTAGACCAGTTTGCTTTGTTTCCTTTTTTCCCCTCCTTGTTTTTAGCCTTTTTTTTTTTCTTTTATCTCCTTTTTAAATCAAAGTAATTGCCCCGTTCAGTGACGTAAATCATATTTATTGACTTTCCAGGCAGGCCTTGTGTGTGTGCACAGCCCAAGTGCTTCCCTGGATCTCCTTTTTCCATGTAATTAAGGAAGGCTGTGAAATTTCCATTATTGACACAACGGGCTCTAATGGCTCCAATTATCACATCCGAACTGCTCCAGTGAGTGCTGGGTGCTCCCATCATGGAGCAGGAAGTTGTCCCAGAACCCTTCCTGCAGCACTCATTTGTACCAAGGATGAACTGCAGGCAGGTTTTTTGTTTTTACAGCTGATTTTTAATCATTAGGAATTGCAGGGAGGGTTGCTGTGTACATACGGTTCGATTCTTGACGCAGTTTGTGGTGATTTTTATGGAGAACATGGCCATTTTCATTACTTTTTAGGATACATTTAGGGATGTTTAGGATCCTGTTAAATTAAAGTGAGCCTGCAGTGTCTGTGTGGTTTTCAGTCATTTCATCTCAGATGTTTGTCAGCTTTCAGCTCATTAATTCATATGCCTGGAAGGGAGCTGGAGTGGGAATTTTACAAGGGCACGGCATGATGGGACAAGGGGAATGGACTTAAGATGAAGGAATTTAGATTTAGATGGGGCATTGGGAAGAAATCCTTCCATGTGAAGGTGGGGAGGCCCTGGAATGGAATTCCCAGAGAATTTGTGGTTGCCCCATCCCTGGAAGTGTCCAAGACCATTTGGACAGGGCTTGGAGCACCCTGGTCCAGTGGAAGGTGTCCCTGCCCATGGCAGAGGCTGAAACGAGATAATCTTTCAGGTCACTTCCAAGCCAAACCATTTTCTCATCCCATTAATTTATATCCTGCAAAACCAGGGATTCCCAAGCTCACAGAAAGCCTTCATGTTTCTGATATGAAGCTGATGAGTTTTTCCGTCCCTCCTACATGTGCTCAGACAATGCTACATTCAAAAAACTGAAATAATGCAGAAAATCAGATTTTATGAATCTGACAGAACCACTTAGTGGCATAAAGCGTTTTGTATTTTTCTGAAGGAATAAAATCTTAACATCTTCAAAATGAGCTTTTTTGACTTCTTCTTTCTGAAAAAATGCCACTTAAAAACTGGCTTCAAAAAAAAAAAAAAAACAAACAAAACAAAACAAAAGAAAGGGAAAAAAAAAGTAAGAAAAAGGTTAGAAAGCTGAAAAAAGAACTTGAATTTACTGTTTTGGGACCCTGAGGCTTGTGCTGAGTCGGTGCAAGAAGAAATGTCTTTTTCCAGCTTCATTTTAATTGACTGAAATATCAGGAGAATTTCTCATCTGACCTGACTTTGCCCTATTTTGCCCTTACCTGATTCGATTATTCAACTAAATAAACTGAGATATTTCTCTTGTTGCAGGATTTCCACTCTCTGTGCTCTTCTGCTGAAGGAATTTCAGGGATTTAGAATATTCTGAGTGTCACTGGAATGGTGTGAAACCCTTCCTCACCCAGAACATATTTGCCCAACAGGGTGAAGGGATAATCCCTCTTTGTGACCAGGATTACAAAACCTGTGTTGCACACTTGGAAAATTACAAATTCAGCAGAGGGCCCAAATTCACTGACAATTTTGACAGCAGGAAAAAAGCCAGACTTCAGGTTTTTACCTTAAATAACAGCCTTAAAATCTGTCCTGGGTTTGGGCAGTGATGTCAGGGCAGTACTTGAGGAAGTCTGTGCTGATCACAGAGTCCCAGAATGGTTTGAGTTGGAAGGAACCTCCAAGATCACCTCATTCCACCCTCTGCCATGGGCAGGAACTCCTTCCACTATCCCAGGGTGTTCCAAACCCCATCCAACCTGTCCTGGAACACTTCCAGGGATGGAGCAGCCACAGCTTCTCTGGGCACCCTGGGCCAGAGCCTCACCACCCTGCCAGGGAAGAATTCCTTTCCAACATCACTTCTAAATCCACCCTCTGGCAATTTAAAGACATTCTCCCTTGTCCTTGTCCTTGTCCTGTCCCTCCATCCCTTGTCCAAAGTCCTTCTCCAGCTCTCTTGGAGCCCCTTCAGGCCCTGGAAGTCACAGTGAGGTGTCCTTGGTGGTGGCCTCAGCTGTTCTGGGTTAAAGGTTGGATTCAATCATGCTGGAGGTCTTTTCCTACCTAAACAATTCCATGATTATCCAATCACAGACATCAACTCTTTAGTGCAGCCTGCATTCCCTGCAGTCCCAGAGTCACTGGGGACATTCCAGGTGGTTATTTCCTGGTTTTCCAGAGGAGGCAGAGGTTGGAGAGAGGGATTTACTAAATACCCCAGGGTAGAGGCAGGAAGGAAAAGTGAGTGCAGACCGCTCTGCTCTGTGTAGGGCCCTCACCAATATCTTGTTTTCAGAGCTCACATCCAACTCACACAGAGCATCCCCATTGCCTGAGGTGGAAAATGAGGGACATGGCTGAACTGGAAGCGGAGGACAGGGTGGCACTTCCCAGAAAGCAGCTCCATCACTGCTCTCTGCTTCCCCTACTCAGTTTCCTCAGAAATCACCATTTTTTTCCCTTCATGTTCAGTAAAAGTTCATAAATCTCCTTGCAATTAAGTAAAGCAGACTCCAATTAATTATTTCCCAAAGATCTTTGTCCCTGAGGACTCCCCTACACAGAGAGTTCCAGAAAAACAAATCCAAACCGAACCGAGGCACGGCCATGTCGGAAATTATTGGGAAGAATTTTAGAACTGTGTCTTCAATTTATTTCAGAATTAAAGTGACTTGAATCCACCATGGTTCACTTCCCTTTGGCTTGATCAGAAAGGTGTGTCTGGGAATGAATTAAGCTTGGCTGAATTAATGCCACCTTTGATCCTCATTAAATTTGGACACCCAGGCGTTTAGGCCAGCTTAAGTTCTTCCACCCTAAAAGTCAGTACTGAGGGATGAGGGAAGGTTGGAAATCTGCACAGAAACTACTGGAGGAACATCCAGGCTGAGGTAATATTTTTTGTTAAAATCTACCACTGACAAAATTCTGCTCCGTGGCACCATGGACACTTTCCTGGGAACCACAGAATGGTTGGATGGGGCTTGGAGAGACCAGGGATAGTGGAGATGTCCCTGACCATGGCAGGGTTTGGAATGGGATCATCTTGAAGGTCCCTCCCAACCCAAATTATTCCATGATTCTGTGATACTGAGAGAGCAGGCATCTTGTCTTTCACACTGATCCTTGAGCGCCTGTCCAGGACAAGACCTCTCAAATATTCCCAGATTTTGCTGAGCACCAGGATATTGCCTCCATCACAGTCATTCCAAATGAAATTCAAGTTAAACCTCATTTCAGCACAGACTGATGCAGCTTTGCACAATGACTGTACAACCTCAGCAACTGGAATGGCAGAGAAATGCCATGAAAATCCAGGGAATGTTGCTTCCTTTTCCTTTACACCTTCCCTGCATGAGTTTGGAACAGCTGCTAAAAGTCTTTTTTTTTTTTTTTTAATATGTCACATAGAATCAAGCAAGACCACGCAAAATCCACATTTATCTTCACAATCTTCACTGGATTTTTTATTTAATTTACCTTAGATCAGGTTAGATAATGAGGTTGAGCCCTTTCAACATCCCTGATGTTGTCTTCTAGATCAAGACACCAAGAGGATGAAAAACAGGGGAATATCAGCTGATTTCTCATGGAACCACCTCAGGAAATCTGGGATGTTTGTCACCTGTGTCAGCAGAAATCACTGCTTGGCATCCCCTCTAGCAAAAGAGTGAAGCTGTGCTGGCTAAAATCTCCAAAGTCAAATAGAAGAGATGGGAGAAAGGAAAACAAGCAGGGTGATGTCTGCCTGGTGAGGTTATTTTGAGTTCCTTTGACCCAGTGAACTCAGGCAGAGCTGCCTCTCCAGGAACTGGACATATTTAGTGCTTGTTTTTCAAAATCAGCATCTGCTGGATGTCACAAACTTGGACATCAGCTCTGTTTGCCACTCATTGGACCCAAGTCATCCCAAACTTTCCAGTGTGTTCAGGGCACAGAAGAAAAATCAAATTTTCTGCCCCTTTTGACACTGATGTGGTTTTCGACATCCACTTTTTTCTGCTTTTATGAAAAATTCTCCCCACAGCTCATGAAGTCATTGCTTGATGTGGATTTCCTTGCAATTCTGACTATCAGGAGAAATCAAGGAATTTTGTTTTCCCTCCCTGCTCAGCCATTTGTCTGCAGCTTTACTTTTTGTTTGCTGAAATCTGGGTGTGATCACAGAGCCCAAAGATGCCAATCCAGCACCTTTGCCATGGCATGAGAAAACCTTGGGGGCAAAAAATAAAAAAGCAATAACAAATTAATTTCAAAATTAATAAAAAAAGGAAGCCCTGAAATGCTCAGGCCTGCCATAAAGGACTTTAATAAACATTCAGAGCTTGTTCCTGTGCTGCTGAGGCTTTACCTCTCAGAAAGTACAAGGTGTCAATCAGGATTTTCTCTGCGGGAAGCAGGAACCCAAATCTCTATGGAAACCAGAAGGAGGTGACGGTGCCTATGGAAAGGTTTTCTGCATAGATTCCCATCCTCACAGTTTACATTTGCTGGAGATTTTATTACCACTGTAGTTCTGGAAAAGATACAAACAATGTTTTGTCTTCCTTGGACTGCAGATTCTGACATTGTTCCCTCTCCTTCTCCCTCACCAGCCTCAGTCAATGAATCCTTTGATTTAACTTATTTAGTTATTTCTGCCACATTAGAAAAAATTAAATTACTAATGTAGGTGAAAAATGAATCCAATTCAATGAACCCCTTCCACAGAGGATCTAATTGGGATTTGCAACCTCACAGGATGGATTTGAGCTGGGAGGTCAAGCAGAGGGGCTTTTTCAGGAGTAGACAGACCCCACTGTGGCACAACTATCTGTGGGAAAACATGAAAAAGGAGTTTTTCAATTCAAAAAGTATCAGATCCTGACTTCACTCAGCCGTGACTTCTTGGAAACACAGCCCCAAATTTTCCTCTTAGGCAGCTGATCTCAGAACCCTCCAGCATCTCATCCTGAGCATCCCAGAAGAGCATCCTGCTCACAGTTCCTTTTCTTGCCAGAAGCCAAGCCAGGAAACAAAGCCCTCGGAGCTGCTCTGTGGGTGGGTGTTTCCCTTTCTCTTTTGTTGCTCAGTTTCCATCTCTTGAGCGAGGCAAAAAAGAGAAATTGTTGTGTTATTCAACATTTGAGGAGCTGAAGGGGTGAATTCACCACTGAAGAAAAGTTCAGGAGTTGTTCTGTGCCTGCCATGGAGGAGCCTGGGGTTTGAAATGGAGCTTGGCTGGATACAGGGTTGAAAGATTAGAGACAGATCTTCAAACTAAAAAGCTCCACAGAGCAAATATGTGGAGGGCAGAAATGGGGGGTGCCAAGAGGGACAGAGTGAAGGGTCAAGGGACAGACTTCACAAGCTGTGTGGATATAAAAAGCACCATGATGTGGCTGTGACGACCATGCAGTGACAGTGGAGATGACAAACCACAAGGACCTTGGCCCTGCTCCTCGCAGAGTCATTAAATCCCTGCCAAAAACCAACAGGAGCTGCTGCCACACCTGGGGGAGGGGTTTAATAAATGTCCCTGCAGGAGACACTGGGAATGGTGTCAGCTCTGAATCCTGCTGCTCCTTAGTCCTTAAATACCACTCACAACCTGTCCCCTGCTGTGAAGATTTCCCTGTAGCTCATCCTGTGGGAATCCACAAAATCAGAGGGTTTTGGGAAAGCTGCAAAAGGCAGGCCTCAGAGACAGCAGAACTGTGATTAGAGCTAAGAAGTAGCCATGAGATTGGTCAGCAGAAAAATTATTTAAAAAGTAGAAAAGCAAGGACAAATAGAACAATGGTCTGTGTGTTAATGCTTGTCTAGAATAACTCCCTAAGCTACAGAAAAGTTTATCTAGCAAGATATTAGGAAGTTTGAAACTTAATAATGGAGCTCTGTGCATTGTGTTTTAAGGCTTACAAGCAGGTATTGTATTTGAAATAAGCAGGCATTGTTTTAACCAAAGGTATGTGTGCTTATAGTGGTTGGATAGAACTACTGTCAATATGCTTTTGCTTTGTGTGATTGGTCAAAAAACTTTAAAAGTAAGTTGTAACATTAAGTTCTTGGTCTGCTGCCTGGGATGTGAGCTGATGGCATCTTCCCATTGTCATAATCATGTAATGAGACTGATGCTGGAAAATAAAACAGCTCAAGGCACGTTCCACAGCAGTCCCATCCTGTTTGTGATTTGTACACCGAGCCCTGGCCGGTGACACATCCCATGCTGTGGGAAGGGAAGGGGGCACCCACCCATTTGCTACTGCCTGAAGGTGCCAGAGGTTTTCATGGAATCACAGAGCTGGAAGGGACCTTGGAGAACACCTTGCTCCAAATTTTCTGCTATGGGGCATCTTCCACTAGGCCAGGCTGCTCAAAACCACATCCAGCCTGGCCTCGGACACTTCCAGGGATCCAGGGGCAGCCACAACTTCTCTGGACAACCTGTGCCAGGGCCTCACCACCCTCTCACAGAAGAATTCCTTTCCAATATCCCATCTAGCCCATCCTCTGTGAGTTTAAAGCTGTTCTCCTTTATCCTGCCCCTCCATCCCTTGTCCCAAGTCCCTCTCCAGCTCTCCTGGAGCCCCTTCAGGCACTGGAAGAGGCTCTGAGGTCTCCTTGGAGCCTTCCTTTCTCCAGGCAGAAGATCCCCAGCTCTCCCATCCTGGTTCCAGAGCAGAGGGGCTCCAGCTCTCTGAACATCTCTATGGCCTCCTCTGGACTTGCTCCAACAGATTTTGCTCTGGCATATTCAATGGGATTGCAGAGGGAATTCCAGGAAACTCCATTTCCCTTGGGGGAATGATTTTTTCCCCCTGCTTCATAAAACATTATTTATGGCACACTGCAACTCATAGATCATGTCCTAAACTATTTTTAAAACCCTTTAAGTGGAGGAGACCTGACATTTTCTCAGTTTAGTTCAATTTTACCACTGGCTGGAGAGAGCAAGACAGCCCCTTCCTGCTTGCAGAAGCCTTTCCTGTGCTGGAAGTTTCAGAATATGGGAAGTTGGCATGTAAAAAATTGGTGTAAAGTTGCTCCACATTTCTTTCTGTGACTGACACTCTCAGATACAGGAGGTTCATTTTGGCTCCTTCCCTCTTCACTGATTAGATTGTCCATTGGACCATGTTCTAAACATGATCCAACATGTTTTCTTCATGTTGATGTTATCAATACACCAAAAATACTTTCTGCACCAAGGAGTTTCTCCTTGCACACCCCTTTTCCTTTTTTTCCTAATCTGTCCTCCCACTCATCAGTCTTCATTCTCACTCAGTAACTCCCTGTTTTAAAGTTTATAAATGTCTCAGCTCCACTTGGACCTGTCCTGTGCTTCCTGAGCAGGTGCTTACCCATGCAGAGCAGCTGCCACAGGCTTGCATTTTGCTGGTGGAAAATCTGACATCACCATCCATGATTTTGGAGGATATTTGTCTATACCCTACAATTAAATCTCTCTGTTATCTCAACTTACACCCTTTTGGGACCTCAGAGATTGAGCTTTTCCCTTTTGAAATCTGAATTTCACTGAGATAATTCCATCACTGCAAGGACCACCCCTGAAGACAAATCCCCCAGCTTCCACCTGCATCTGTTTCCTGAGCATATTCCTCTATCCATGCTTTGCTGGGACTCTCTTCTGAGTGCCAAAACTGAGTTTTTTAAAGTGATACATTTTTGAACAGCAATACAGAGAGATTTCTGGTGGGGGTGAGCTCAGATCTGCGCTCAGGGAATTATCTGCACCCTAGGATGTGTGAAAAAATGCAGGAGGCAAGTTGTCCCTCAGGCAGGACACTGCTGAGAGTGCAAGGGGCGTGAATGGCTTGGGGAGCTAAATGAGATCCCAGCGCTTCCATGGCTGCTGTTGCTATGGAGACGCTTCCTTGGCATCTGCATAACGAGCACTCCCCTACCATTAACTCCGGGAGAAATGAGGCTCCCAGGTACTCCGTGACCAGGAGACAGAAAGACAGAGCTGGAATTTTAAGAGGGAAAACACCCTCAGAGGTTCAGCAACCAAACAAATCCAGTGCTCTTCACACATGCGTGAGATTGAGGAGGGGTTTCCACACTGGTGCTCTTCTCTGTGATGGAGCCTCTGAGCCAAATGCAGAGTGAGGATGGTGAAGAGGGATCTGAACCACCTTTATTTTTTCTCAGCATGCAGCAAATATATAGGTCAGGAGATGAGATTCTCTGCATTTGGGTGGAGTTTGGCTTTTCTACTCTTCCCAGCAAGAATTCACTGTCATGAGCTACTTGGGGGGCTAAGAAGGAGGAAGCATAAAATTGTCAAACAGTTTGGGATGGAAGAGACTTTAAAGATCATTCACTTCCTCTGCAAGGGGACACTTTCCACTAGACCAGGTTGCTCAGAGGCCGATCCAATTTGGCATTGGTAGGAAAGGTTTCCACAAATTTATCCAGAACATTACAAACATCAAGAGGAAGATCCACACTGTGTGAAATGGACTTTGAATCCAGGCCCAGTCCCTTCATCCCTCCAAAGAAGAGGGAATTCCACATGTGCCAAAGGTGTTGGACTTGGCTCAGGAGTTCAGGAGATGTAGGACAGGAATGGCTGGAGGAGATGGAGCAATTTGACTGCTGAGAATTTAGAAATTCAGACCTGGAATTGGCCCTCAAGGGGTTTTCAGACCTTGGAGAACCCATTTCTGTCAGATGTTTCTATTGTATTTGCGGGGTGCCCCGTGGCAGGAAGGAATGATGAATTTGACTCCATGCTCTCAGAAGGCTAATTTATTATTTTATGATACTATATTATATTAAAGAATGCTATACTAAACTATACTAAAGAATACAGAAAGGATACTTGCAGAAGGCTAAAAAGATAATAATGAAAACTCGTGACTCTCTCCAGAGCCTCGACACAGCTTGACCCTGATTGGCCAATAAGTCAAAACAATTCTGACTTGTTTTTTCACATGAAACCAATGAAACAATCACCTGTTGGTAAATAATGTCCAAACACATTCCAAAGGAGAAAAACACAGGAGAAGCAAACCAGGTAATTGTTGTTTTCCTTTTTCTCTGAGGCTTCTCAGCTTCCTAGGAGCAATATCCTGGGCGAAGGGATTTTTTCCAGAAAATATGACTGCCACATGTTTCCAAGAGGGTCCCAGCCCTGGTGTCCTTTGGGTTGTCTTTTCCTGCTCTCCTGCTGTTCCTGGCCTTTGGGCCAGCTCCAGCATCTTCTGGAAAAGCAGTTATCATGGTTAACAGTCTGTTCTGTAGATTTTTTCCACTTATCTGGAGTGACACGCTGAGCATTTTAAAATGCCTCTAATAAGTGAGCCCAAAGCTGCCCTTGGAAGAGAGAATTTTGAGCTCCCTGATATCTGTGTTTATCTTTTCCTTGGTATTTTTCAAGGGAAAACAAGGCATTGTTCTTCAGCTCCAGTCTGCCTTAGCTCTCAGTTTTAATCAGACATCCACTCCTTCACCTCTAATTATCTGCAATAGTGGCTTAATTTGCATTGTGCCCTTTTCCTGAATTGACACAGTAAAAGCATTTTCTCATTATTTCCCTGAGTTTATTCCCTATCATTAATGCCGCCAGAATGACTCAGTTCTAGACAAGGATTTTTGTCTGAGAACCTCAGGTTTCCTGTCAGTCCCTGAACCTTTCAGCTGCCTGTTTGGCATGATTAAAGATGCTGCTTTGTTGACCTGTTGATCACACACTTTTCCCAGTGTTGGACTGCTGGGATGCTTTTCAAACTGGGAAAATGGTGCTGAGAAGTCTCTGGCTTGTTATTAACTGCTCACAGTGATGCTTCCAGAGCTCTTTGTGTTCCAGTCACAGCCTGGCACTTCCAACCCTCCCACCCTCAACCTGCTCTTCTCCAAGACACAAAATCATGGAATGGTTTGGGTTGAGAGGGATCCTCAAGATTCTCTCATTCCATGCCCTGCCAAGCCTTGCACTATCCCAGGGTGCTCCAAGCCCTGTCCAACCTGGCCTTGGACACTTTCAGGCATGGACCAGCCACAGCTTCTCTGGGACACCTGTGCCAGGGCCTCACCACCCTCGCAGACAAGAATTTCTTCCCAATATCCTATCTTTCCTGCCCTCCAGCAGTGGGAAGCCATTCCCTGCATCCTGTCCCTCCATCCCTTGTCCCAAGTCCCTCTCCAGCTCTCCTGGAGCCCCTTTAGGCACTGGAAGGGGCTCAAAGATTTCCCTGGAGCTTTCTCTTTTCCAGGTGAACATTCCCAGCTCTCCAGCTCCACAGGAGAGTGGATGTTTTCCTTGCCACACAACCCCAGCCCAGGTGTGGCTACAGCATAACAAACACTTATTTATGGAGGGATTAAGAATTGTCTGGGATAATCTAAAACTCTTTCCCCCATCCCTTTAAAACAAACCAGCTCAACTCTCCTGCTTGGAGTTTTACAGACTCCTAATAAAACCTTCCTGAACATCATCCCAGGCTGGAGCTTCATGTTCTATCTCCAAGGTTTTCTTTGCTGCAGGGGCTTTTATCTTGCCTGCTCCTTTGAAACTCCCTGTCTGCTGCCTGTTCCCAGCTCACTCTCAGCCTCACATATGTGAAGCTTGAATACTTTCCCTCACATCTCCTGCCTGTTTACTGCAGTATTGAAAAAAAAAAAGAAAGAAAAAAGGCAAAAAATATGATTAATGACCTCATGGAAAGACAGATTAGCCATCCGCAATCTGTATCAGCATCATGGCTGAACCCTTCCAGTTCTCTTTTTTCTTTCTTTTGTGTGTGTGTTGCCTTTTTCTGCTTTTCTTTCTCAGATGGCTCCAGAGGTCCATCATTGTATTCTGAAACTGTCCCTTCTCCTGGGACAGATGGAGCTTATCAAAATGATAAAGGGGAAAAGAAGCATCATCAGTTCAGCTCTGCTAATGGAAAAGCATCTCTGGATGTAATTGGGAATGGGAACACGGAACAGGGGAGGGGAAGGGGTAAAGATACTGGATTCTCCTTCAGGGGGGAAAAAGAGACCTTGTTATAGTGGTAAAAATTCTAAATATGGTCTTTGTCTCCTCAGAGCCACTCACCAAAAAGGAGAAAGCCAAAACCAGGCAGGGAGAGCCCCATGGACAGCCTCAAGTTGAACATTCCCTAGCAAAAAGCCTCAGAGCAGCAACAACAGCTGATAATTGATGTCATCTGACAGCCTTGGCCACCACCAGGCCGAGATCCAGACCCAGCATCTCTGTTTTGTCTCCCAGCTCTGCCTTCTCCTCCAGTGGGCAGGAGAAAGAGCAGTGAGGGAGCAGATGGAGCTCCAGAGGGAGCAGACACAAGGACACATATGGGCCACTGCAGCAGGAGATGAGGGAACAGCCTGAAGGGCTTCCCGCAGGAATCCCTTCGTTCCCTGGGTCTCCATTTCCTCCCCTGGCCTGGTCTGCATGGGTTCTGTAGGGTGAAGAGGCTCCTTTCATTGCTCAGCTCCTGATCCTACAGAGCCTCAATTCTGTTCTGCGCCATGGGACGGTCCTGGAACATCAAGAGCAGCTGATCCTGTCCAGAAGTGGGAGGAACTTCTTTCCAACATCCCATCTAACCCTGCTCTCTGACACTTTAAAGCCATTCCCCCTTGTCCTGTCCCTCCATCCCTTGTCCAAAGTCCTTCTGCAGCTCTCTGGGGGTCCGTTCAGGCACTGGAAGGGGCTCCAAGGTCTCCCTGGAGCTTTCTCTTCTCCAGGCAGGACATCCCCAGCTTTCTCAAGCTTTAATCACAGGAGAGCTGCTCAAGGCCTCAATTTATTTTCGTGGTCCTTCTTTGGGATTGCTCCAGTGTTGGCAGCCCACGAGCCCACAGAAACCAGAGCTCAGTCTGCGATAGACCACAGGTTTAGATGGGAAATTGGGAAGAATTCTTCCCTGTGAGGGTGAGGAGAGCCTGGAATGGAATTCCCAGCTGTGGCTACTCCATCCCTGGAAGTGCCCAAGGCCAGGTTGGATGGGGCTTGGAGCAACCTGGGATAGTGGAAGGTGTCCCTGTCCATGGCAAGGGTGGGATTTGAAGATTTTTAAAGTCCCTTCCAACCTAAACAATTCCATGTTTCCATTGGTTTTAAGGTGACTTTAATGGAGAAGACAAGAAAGTTAGGAAGAATCTCCTATATTATCTCCTTTTCTTATCCCCTCTAGAGAAAAATAAAAATTGCAGCACAAATGTACCTGGTTCTGCCTGCAGATCTGGATTAAATCAGGATGCAGTTTATAGATAATAAAATCTTGTTCAGCAGCCAGTTCCAGCATGGTTAAAATGACATCAAAAGGATCCTGTTTTACAAACGGAATTTCAATCTCAAGCTGGAAAAAGGAAGGCCATGGGAGCTCTGAAATCAAGCAGCAACCAGAAGGTGCAAATTCATCTGTTATAATCCAGAATATTATTTTTGG
Organism: Diglossa brunneiventris; assembly: GCA_019023105.1. Classification (NCBI taxonomy): domain Eukaryota; kingdom Metazoa; phylum Chordata; class Aves; order Passeriformes; family Thraupidae; genus Diglossa; species Diglossa brunneiventris. The sequence continues at coordinate 153,987,071 of CM032354.1, read as the reverse complement.
CTGAATCCTAAATGAAAATTGAGTCTCACTGGTGATTTCCGAGTATTACTCTGAGTTTTATGCTTTTTTTTGTATATATTATCTGCCTCCTCCTTTCAGGAAAGTTATCCACACAGCAGAGTAAAAAGGCACTTAACCTCGAATCCGAATGTTTTGGAGATTGTTGATATCCGCACTTATTTTGACTTTTGCAAATTGCACCAAAAAAAAAAAAAAAATCTTCTTAAGGGTAAGGTTTGTATTCAAGGAGAGAAAAGAGTGGGAATCTGACCCTGGAGTTTTCCACTGCATGTTTTTCTTGAGGAGGAAGAACAGTCAACATGTAAATGCATTAATGAGATAAATAAGGACAGGAATTGTACAGGCTGTTCCAGGCAGGAGAGAGACATTCTCGAGGAGAGAAAAATACATTTTGTGCTAATAATTTGTGTGTCAGTATCCAGCAGAGTTCCAGCTGGGATCTTGTACATAGGGAGGGATAGGGATTACTTGGAGAAGGAAAGTTAGTAAAAAAAAAATTGAAAGAAAAATTAATAGTGACAATAACAATAATTTATTATAGCCACCTTAAACTTTTCATATGTCATAAGAAAAAAATAAACAATGTTCACTCTGTTTCCAACCTCAGTTTTAGATTTTTTCCTCCCTAAAAATGGTTTGACTGTTTTTCTCTGCCATGTAAACTCCATCCTTTTTTGGCCAATTTTAACCACGGAGATTTCCAGAAATCCAGCTCTAAAACTGGATTTTATTTTAGATTTGGTGATTTGGTCATTGTCACTAGCATGTCACATAATATTTTTCACTCCAAAGTGAAGAATAAGCATGAGTTCAGCTGGCAGTTACACAAAAGAGTTCCTGATCTCTGGTTTTCCCAGAAAAATGTTCCGTGCTGATTCCAGAGAATTAGGTGTTACCACCTTCCTGACTGGTAAATGCAGGACAACCCAATATCCTGAGTATTTTAAATGGCATTTGACACCTGAATCAGCTGCTTTCCTCCACTGAGTTTAAAATAACATTTATGAAAATAAACAGCCAAAGCTCACCTGAACACTATAATTCAATAAAGGTAAATTCCTACCCTGTAGGGCTGAATCAGAGTGTTGGCATAATGTGAAAAATCCCATACAAAACAAACAATGACAAAAAAAAAAATCAAAATCCAAAGCACAAAAACCAAGAAGGTAAGGTGGTTTTGGCTTTCATTTTAGAAACAAAGAGTGGATTTGTTTCATCTGCACCAACAGGGGTCTTGCGGAAGCGCAGGGTCAGTTTGAAGAGATTCATCCAAAAGTCTTCTACAGATCGTGGGCTCCATATATGAACTGGTTTTATCCAGCTCCAGGACAGTGAAAAACTGGAAAAGACTTTCCAACTTCATAACAGCCTCTCCTGACTTCTGCAAATTGTGGCCTGACCTACTTCATGAGACAGGTTATTAAATTCTCCCAGCAGTTCCTTTATCTACCCAACAGCCAGAGCTTCTGCAATAAGTCTCTTTTGAAATACTCCCAGCCTTTTCCGAAAGATCCAGCTGATAGAAAAGGGACTCTATTCCCATGGTGATTTATCCTAATAACCCAAGTTTGTACTGTATTTTTAGTTTGATAATATTTATGTTTGGCTTCCAGGCCCTGGATTTGGATCTGGCTTCATGCAACAAATGAAAAATCACCCAGACCATTGAGTTGTTCTAGATCTCTCTGCTCCTCCTGGATTTTATTCAAGTTATAGGTTCACAGTATCATTTAGGTTGGAAAAGACCTCTAAGATCATCAAGTCCAACCACTAAGCCATGTCACCAAGTGCCACATCTCCCAGTCTTCTAAATCCCTCAGGGGGTGGTGACTCTACACTTCCCTGGGCAGTGTCTTGGTTTGAAAAGACAGGTGTCTGCTAAGGAAGGCAGGAGCCTCCCTTGAAATGTAAACCCCCTCCCTCCAAATTATTATAATTTTGAAATTAAGAGACTCTCAGGCAAAGATATGGGAACAGGAATAACTGTTCTTTACAAGGAAAATTAAAAATACAAATGCAATAGTACAAACAAAACAACACTGACAGAGTCAAAATATGCCCTGACACCCTGTGGGTCAGGGCGGTGGCACAGTCCCATTCCATGGTGGCTCAGCCCTCCTGCAGTGCCAGCTGTGGTTCTGGTGGAGCAGGGATCCTGCACAAGGGTGGAGTTTTCCTCTGAAGGTCCAGGGGTGGTGTAGATGGGCCTGGTCTTCCCTGAGAACCCAGTGGAGAAGAAAGCTGCTCCTCTGGGAATCCAGTGGGAAAAGGCTGCTGCGGTGTTTCAAACCTCAGATTATATCCAGTTAGGAATGCTTGGCTCCTCCCCCTGGGTGGAGCATCTCCCAATGGGATGATGGAATTTTATCAGCCATGCAGTGACACTCACTGGCCCATGAACAGCAGAGATCTCCTGGAGGGAGGATTGGTTGTGGAAGAGAAAGAAAACTGCCCAATTAACAGAAGATAAGTGCCCCACCTCTAGCAGATGGGAAATGGAATACCCCCAAACCATATCTTAAAACCCAGGACAGGCAGCCTGTTCCAGTGTTTGACAAACCTCTTGATGAAGAAATTTTTCCTAACATCCAGCCTAAATCTCCCTGGCATAACTTGAGGCCATTTCCTCCTATTCAGTCCAGCATTAAATGATATGTAATTGTCCCATGTCCCAGCACCACCTTGGAGTGGAAAGGGACCTTCCTTATATCCAATCTAAAATTATTCCCTGTCAGTCTGAAGCCATTCCTCTTTGTCACTCCAGGCTCCTGTGAGTACATCTCTCCAACTTCCTTATAGGCTCTGTTCAGGTACTAGAAGGCCACAATTAGGTCACTCCAAAGCCTTCTCTCCTCCAGGCTGCACAATCCCAATTCTCTCTTTTTTTTCCTCACAGCAGAGCTGGTCCACCCCTCTGGTCCCTTTGGCAGCAGTTTGTGCCTCCAGTTTCTAATGGGATAATGCAGGTGGGATGTCACTCCTGAGCTGGATCCCTCCCTCACTAAATGGGATGTGAAGGAGCCTCTCCCAGATGCTCCACAGCCCAAGCCCTGCAGTGCCTGACACCACCTGAACTTTGCTTTTTAATTGCTTTATATGATCTCTGTGAGCTCGGGTGTGCTCAGCTGAATCACGGCTCTTCCCCAGAGCTGCTCCCCTTCTTGCCAGCCCTGCCACCTCTCATTAACACCTTTCCAAAGGTAATCCAGGCAGGCACAGCCATCCCAGTGCAGCCCAACACGGGTCATTTCCATGGAACAGCAGGATTCATTAGGAATGAGCACTGGAGAAATCCGCAGCAGGTGGACGACAGAGGAGTAAATGGGGAGAGACTTCAGAGCACACCTCATGCATCTCTAATGGGTTTGCTTGCCAAAAGGAATGACAGCTTTGATGGAATCTTGCTTAATTTTTTTTTTCCCCCGTTGGAACAGTGAGTCCCAGACTCTGAGCACAGCACAGCTTGTTCCACGGGCTCTGAAACAGAGATGAAAGCAAATTGTTAATCAATTGTGGGTTAGCACCGGGCTCTGATGTTCCTCTGGACTTTCCAGACTGAAAGTTTATCTTTTAAAGAGGCAGCAAGAAACAGGAGCTGACTCTTCACTCTGGTCTGCTCATGAAAGCCCACCTGGAGCACTGTGTCCAGTTCTGGGATCCCTGTCGGAAGGATTTGGAGAGATGCTGGAGTGAGTCCAGAGGAGGTCACAGAGATTCTCCAGAACCTGGAGCCCCTCTGGTCTGGATCTGGGCTGGGAGAGCTGGGAATGTCCAGTCTGGAGATGGGAAGGCTCCAGGGAGAACTTAGAGCCTGAAGGGGTTCCAGGACAGCTGGATGGGGAATTTAGGAAAGGGTCTGGAGTGCCAGGAGAAAGGCAAATAATTTTGAACTGATGTAAGGTAGGTTTATATGAGATATTAGGAAAAAATCCTTCCCGGTGAGAGGAAAGCAGATTTGTCTTTACACACAAGCTGTGGGTCTGCTGGTAGATAAAACTAGCACTGGGAGATAAAAGAAACAATGGGAAGGATTTTACTGATTGATGAATGGAAAAAGATATTTGCTTTTACTAATGAACTTAAGGTTTGCTGATAAATGAAATTAGACATTGAAAGATGAAAGAAACAATGGGGAAGAAAAACCCCTAAATTCCATAAGAATTAAAAATTAAAAGGGAGGGTTATACATTAGAGGGAAATCTTCAGTATCAGGCATATTGGGAAGTCTGTACCTCTAAGTACCTCAGCCAATGGGGAAAGAGAGAAGGGAAATGTGGCTGGGAAATTAGGATAAAAAGGGAGGCTGTGTCCTCCAAAAATTTGAGAGATCCCAGGGAAATGCCCCATGGCCTCTCCCTTTATTTGAATAAAGTAAAAGGACTCTTCTGTCTCCTTTTTGGACATAAACATCTGGTGTTTGTAGGTTAATTTTCCTAACATCTGTGAGGGTGGGGAGGCCCCAGCACGGGTTTTCCAGAGAAGCTGTGGCTGCCCCATCCCTAGAAGTGTCCAAGGCCAGGCTGGATGGGGCTTGGAGCAACCTGGAATAGTGGAAGTTGTCCCATGGCAGGGGCTGGAATGAGATGATCTTGAAGGCTCTCCCATTCCAAACCATTCCATTATCCTGTGATTCTGACAGGGAGCCCACAGATGCTTGTGAAAGAAGTTCTTCTCTTTCCAGTTGTAGACAAGCTTGCGTCCAAAGTTTCTGTGTTGCTTTTAAAAAGTGGTTAAAAAAGACGACATTATGTATTTATAAAATCTAAGAGTTTCTGTGGATAATTCTATATTCCTTAAGCTTGCACACTGAAAAGTTTCAATGAAACCTCTCCTGCTCTGGAGAGACAAGGATCCAGAACTAACCAGGCTAATGAGACCAAGCCAATAAACACGGAAAAATGTGAAATTCCTAATCTATAATTCATTGGGATCACGCCATCCCACTGGGTCCTTGGGCAAAGCCGTGTCCCCAGTTGGGATTTCCTTGCACTATTTTAGATCCTTCTGGCATTGTTTGCTGGGCAACTGGGCTCTGGGTTGCAGGGATGTAGGAGTTGGAGGGTTTGTAGCCTTTTTTTAGCCTGAGGCTGGGGTAGAGGATTTGTTCTTAGGCAACTAATTATATATATATATATATAACTATATATATAGTATATATATATAACTTTATATAATATATCTATAACTAATAGGACCATTTTAAAGTGTCCCTGTGGCCAGAAAAGGGACCCATTTACCAACAGCTCTGAAAGGTTTTTATTAGGCAGGAACAACCCAAGCAATTAACGCTGCTACTTCTCATTAAAATGAGCCTCTTGAACGCAATTAAAGGGTTCCTCAACCCCTCAGGCAAGGCCAAGGGGCTGCCCGGTGTCAGCTGCACTCAATGCCCACACCAAACCCTGTTTAAGTATCCAGCAGGCATTTTGCAACTCTCTCTCCCAGCCATCCTGCCCAAACCCGGGATTTTGCTTGTTATTCCTGATTTTCCTATTCAGAAGACAATTCTCTGTTTTTGTTTTGAAGGACGCCACGCCTAAGTTCCTGACCTCCAAGATATTCTCCTGCCTCCAACTGCATTGTTGACTCACCAGCATGTCAGGATCTCACAGTTTTTTAGGTATCTGAGGCTGGAGGACACCCACTCTTGCACTATTGGCTTTTTTTTTTAGTGCTAGCACAGTGAGATGGACTCTAGGAAATGACAATTTCTGTCTTCAGGTTTGGACAGAGCTAAAATCTCCTCTTGGGTCTGCACCAGGTGGCTACACAGAGGAACAGGGCATCCTTTTTCATGTTTGCAGATTGCTTTGAGTTGTCTGACTGTAAAATATGTCTTGGGAAGAAAGGAGGCAACCTTGGATGGATGTAACTCCTTGGGAATAGGGAGAAAAACAGTGACTTACAGCAAATGCTGTCATCCCCAAGTTCAGCACCTGTGAATGATGAATTTGTGACTCAGCCCTGATCCATGTACAAAAAGGTGTTGTAGGACTCTATTGCTCAGCTGGACCTCTTAACAGAGGACAAACCCAGGCATTTCCAAACATGATTCATCTCTCAGCATTAACTGGTTGCTTTAGGATGAGAGGAATTACCCTCTGGAAGTGCAAAGGAAGCTCAGGGTGGCTGTCACAGATGGCTCCATTTGAGGAATCCCATTCCATGTGTACAGAGGCAGAGCAGGGCCCAGCCAGAGCTAAAAATCTGTAATAATATCCACAATATCTGCTGTAAAATCTGTAATAATATCTACAATAATAAAGAAAGCTGCTTCTGGGTGCAAGCTGTGCCTTGGCTTCTCTGGGAGCTAAACTGATTTCTCAGTCCTGTGGCTGCTCCAGTTTACATTCCCACTGTGTATCTCCAAAGCAGCCTTCATGGAAAGCCTGGGAGGAGATGAAAGGTGATCTGCACACAAAATTATAGAATCACAGCATATCCTGAGTTGGGAGGGATCCACAAGGACCATCAAGGCCATCTACTGGCCCTCCTGCCCAGGACATCCCTAGGAATCCCACCCTGTGGCTGAGTGTTGTCCAAATGCTTTTTTGGGCTCTGTCAGGCTTGGTGCTGTGACCACTTTGCTGGGGAACCTGTTCCAGTGACCAACCACCCTCTGGGTGAAGAATTTTTCCCTGGTATCCAAGCTAAACCTCCTCTGATACAACTTCAGTTTGTTGTTGACCTGTTCAGTTGGGTTCTGCACTGCACCAGAGAGAAGAAATCAGTGCCTGCCCCTCCTCTTTCCTTCATGAGGAAGCTGCAGACCCCAAAGAGGTCTCACTTCAGCCTCCTCTTCCTCAGCTGAACAAACCAGGTGACCTCAGCAGCTCCTCCTGTGGTTTCCCCTCCAGACCCTTCACCATCCTCATGGCCCTCCCGTGGTCCCTCTCTGGTTCCTTTATATTCCTTAAATTCATTGTTTAGAGGAAGTTCTTCAGGGCTTTGCAAGACTTCTCCAGGGCAGGTGGGCACCACCAAACTCTCACTCCAAAGGTTCTTTTCCATAGCAGACATCATGTTTGTGGATTTAAGGATCTTACAACGAACAGGACTCACTGCTCACTGCTGCTGAGGACCCAAGTTCATTAGGAGTGGGTCTCTTTTCTCCCTTGGTTTTAGATGATGAAGAACTTTTTGATGGCTCTGCCCTGAGTCTTTGCACTGACTCAGTGGGGTGGATCTGTCTGTGGGGCCTCACCTGCAGGAGGACATCATGTGAAGATCATCCTTGGACCAGCATTTGTGCCAAGGCTGTACCAAAAACAGGTATGGCCAGGTACCACTGTGTGAGCACAATTATTCCTCCACAGGAGGTGGAGACATGGACATTTCTTGTATCATATAATCCTGGAATGGTTTGCGTTGGAAGGGACCTGAAAGATCATCTCATTCCAACCCCCTGCCATGGGCTGGGACACTTTCAATTAGACCAGGTTGCTCCAAGCTCCATCCAGCCTGGCCTTGGACACTTCCAGGGATGGGGAGTGTGAAAAATGCCAATCACTTGTTTTTAAAATTTTGAAAGGTTTGATAGTAATAAAATGGTTATAAAAATAGTAATACAATTAGAGTAATAATAATTTGGACAATTTGCATTAGGACAATATGAGACAATAGAAACAAGGAGTTATGGACGTTCAGGTACCTTCTTCTGGGCAGCACAAGCCCGAAAAAGGACACACATGAACAGAGGATTAACCCTTAAAAACAATAACCTGATGCATATTCATACACCTCATACATGATGCATAAATTCCATTAAATACAGGATTCTGTCTGGTCATCCTCAACTTCTTCCTCATAATCCTGACGGCGTCATCCTGCCTGAGCAGGTGGGAAGAAGTTCGTTTTCCTGAAAATGGGGCAATAAATTCTCTTTCTCTGAAAGATTTCGGTGTCCTGTGGCTGCTATCTCACCACGAGTCCTTTCTTTAAAAAAAGTATCCTATATAGCATAGTTTCTATTTTAACATTTTGTTTTAACCTAAAACTATATTTAACACACTACTTAAGAGAATTAATACAGAATTACTTTCTAACACAACACATATAATATTAATTTCAGTATTTGCGAAAAGCCAATCATAAAATATGCATTTTTCACAGGGCGGCCACAGTTTTTTTTTCGGAAACCTGTGCCAGGGCCTTGCCACTCTCCCAGGAAAGAATTTCTTCCCAGTATCCCAACCCTCCAGCCTAAAGCCAGTACACCTTTCTTTCCATGTGAGCTTGCTCCTTGAATTGAGCCAACCCCCCTCTTTTTTGCTTTCTGCTGCCTTTGAAGCCTTGAGCTTCTGTTTATTTACAATCAGCTGTTCTGTTTAACTGCAGCACTGCCATTTCCTCTCTGCTGTGCTCCGGGATTCCTTTCCTGGCATGGAACAATCCATTCTTTCCCTCTGTTATTCCCTGTGCCAAGTTATTTCCCTTCAGTTCTCCCTCTACCCCCCCCGCCACCCCTGCGGTGATTCTTTCACTGGAGATCAGCCCCACTCACTCGGCCTGGTGGATCTGCAGCCTGGACTTTATTTAACGAATCTCTCTGAAGCTTTTATCAGCGCTCCCAACACTCTGCTCATGAATATTCATGAGCCAAGCCGCTGCTCAGGAGCTGTAAGGGAAGGCGACAGTGCCAGTCAGCAGCTGCTGCCGAGACGGATCCCAGCCTTCAGCTATAATTACACCCGGAGATGTGTTGTCAGAACAGCCCTCACTCACAGATTAGGGCATTCCTGATTTTTCAGGCATGAAGAGGGCACTCACTTATTGCCAGCAACAATATTTCAGGCTTGATATTGCTCCCCTCACAAAAGCAACGCTGCCTGTTGCATGCTGAACATCACAGCAGTAATGCAGTGAAAATATAAAGAGTGCAACCAGGGATGGGGCAGCTGCCTGCAGTGAAATGGAGTGATAAGAATTGACTGAGGCACTGATGGGCTCACTTAGTCATCAATAAATGCTGTCTCCCTACACCCACAAATGATAAGATCTGAAAACAAATGTAAGCAATATTGATTTTTTTTTTAATATGTTGAGCCTGGAGGATTCACAGCAAGGCCTAAATCCCAACCCTTGGTGCCTCGGGAAATTGTTATTAATCCCTGGGAAATGGCATTCTGGGGAAGGACATGGATATGCTACATCAGCTGCTTTGAGTGTCATGGGATAAAGACCAGCTATCCAACTGGAAAACAGCTTTGGATTCAAGGGAAGGATGGCAGATCTTGCATCTCTGGACTAAGTATTGAAGAGCTTCACCTCTACTCTGTCATCTTATTCTCAACCAAATCACTTGTTGCACTCCAGATTGGTTTGTTTATTCATTTTCTGTGAGAGAAGGAGCAGGAGCTTCCCCCTCTTTCTTCAGATTAAGGGCTTGGAGCACCCTGGTCTATGGAAGGTGTTCCTGCCACGGCAGGGGGGTGGAATTCGGTGATAATCAAGGTCCCTTCCAACCCAAATTAGATGATCTTGAAGGTCCTTTCTAGCCCAAACCACTCTGTGATGACCACTCTGTGATGTTATGATTAAATGAAAACACCAGAAGCACCAAGCTTGTGGCTGCCTTTGGCATGGGACACCCCTCTGTCCTGCCAGCTCTCCTGCTCTGATGATTGGTTGTTGTGTCTGGCATCATCAGGAGAATTTTGGGCCTCCAAAAACCTCCTCTGTCTTCTGTAAGTGGATATTTGATTCAGGTGTTTGTTGTTGACCTGATTCTTTAGCCAGTGGGCAGTCAGGAACTGGAATGGGCTCTCCAGGGAAGTGGTCACAGCGTTTGACCAACGCCCTCAGTCACATGAGTGATTTTTGGGGTGTCCTGTGCAGGGCCAGGAGTTGGAGTTGCCTTTCCAGTTCAGGATATTCTGATTCTAATCAAACAATCTCTTTAAACACCCTCTTATCCAAAATGTGTGTATGAGAAGCATTTTGGCTCAATAAAAAATGTCTTTTAATGAAACAGGGCTTTAAAATCTGGAAATGCTCATGAAAGCACTGGAAAACTTGGATTCTCTTCTTTGCACCATGAGAACTGGACTAAGTTTGCTGTGGGGTGCCCACCTGTGCTGGCTGAGTAAAGATCCTACAGCAAGTGGTCTGAGAATGTTCTTAAATATAAATTGAATTGGATTCTGGCAGGGACTATTGGATCAGTAGGTGTGGACTGCAAAGCTGAGTGAGGAACCAGGAGCAGAATTCACAGCATGGAGAGAAGCCCCGAGGTCAGACTCATTCTGAATTCACTGCTTTAGCCCAGGTTTGATCATGGACAAAGATAAACCTCTCATCTCTGAGTGATTTACACCCCTCTGCAAAGGACTGAGCCTAAAGTGTTGTTCCCAGCAAGGACTGGGAATGAGTCACCGCAGTGAGTAAAAGGAATGAGGTAATGCCTGGTTTGACCACAGGCCATCAGGCTCTGGATGTCACAGCCAAAATGTGACACTTCTCTGAGTCAGACCCAGGCATGAAGCAAAATAGAAGAGTTTAAACCCTTTTTGAGGTGTTACAAGTGATTTGAACTACCCAAAACCAGCCGTGCCAGCAACTCAGCACTGCCTGGGATGGCTCAGCCCTACTACTGATTGTAATGATGAAGAGGCAAATGGGGCCATGTGATATTTCAGGTTTCTTGTCTTGGATTTTTTTTACTCTTTTATGGGTTCTTTCTCTTTTTTTTTGGGGGGGGGATGCATTTCTGTATCATCATGTCAGTCTGGTCCAGAATGATTTAATTTTGAATCTTCTAGTAAACAAGCAGAGTCAAGATTGTCACACAAAGCTGTCTGCCCTCACTTCAGCAGCTCAGAACCACCCTTGATCTCCTTTTGCTGCTGGAGGTCTGATCTGTATTTCATTCAAGATTTACCCACTGTCAGATGGAAATGTCCTTGGTCTCACCAAGCCTTCCAGCTCTGCCTCACTCTGAGTGACAGAGATGTTGGGAGAAGGTTCCATGCCACAAATAGGACACAGGGATTTTATGGGTGATTAAAAAATTAGATTTATTGCTAATAAAGTGTCTGAATATTGCCAATGTAGTACCTAATTTATAAGTCTGTCATATAATTACAGTGGATTATTTTATAATCAGGTTGTGGTCGCATCTTGAATGCTGTGTCCGGTTTTGGGCCACTCACTTCAAGAAAGACATTGAGGGCCTGGAGCATGTCCAGAGGAGGGAACAGAGCTGGGGAAGGGTCTGGAGCGCCAGGAGCAGCTGAGGGAGCTGGGAAAAGGGCTCAGCCTGGAGAAAAGGAGGCTCAGGGGGGACCTTCTGGCTCTGCACAGCTCCTGGATGGGAGCAAGCAGCCAAAGGAGTTGGCCTCCTCTCCCGGGCTCAAACCACACATGGGGAGGTTCAGGTCAGACATTAGGAGGAATCTCTTCATGGAAAGGGTCATCAAGCATTGGAATGGACTGCTGGGACAGCTGGTGAAGTCCCCATCTCTGGAGGTGTTTAAGGAAAAGCTGGACATGGCACCGAGTGCTTGGTGGTGTTTAGCCTAAGGTTGGAACTGATGATCTCAGAGTTCTGTTTGAACCCAATCAATTCCATGGCTCTGTGCTGCATTTCTGACTTGCCCAGAGGCAAAAGAATGACACCCAAACCATGTCCTGTGGCTGCCATGATGCTGAGGGCAGGTTCTGCCTCCCACAGGCTTTTCCTGGCTTACACCCATTCAAACCTTTCCTCCTCCTGCACCAGCAAAAGATGCAGCTTGTGAATCATCCCCCAGCCCTGGCTTGTTTCCCCCAGTATTTACAGCCCCTTCTAGTCTTTACAGCCCTCCCTCAGAGTATCTCTGGTTATGAAATAGCTGCTGGTGATTCTTTTTCCCTGAGAAATAATTCAAGCCCAGAGGGGTCTCTTGGCACCCAGTAGAAAACATTGCTGTCAAAAAAGCAAATCTAAATGCAAATTTAGACCCATTTCAGGTTTCTCCCTGCTGGCAGATGCAGTCAGATCTCACTTCCCTTCTTCTCTCCATTATAAAATCATGGGTATTTCCTAGACATCTTCAATGAGGGACTGGGAAGAGGGAATGGGGGTAGGATTTTCCCCATCACAGTTTTATTTATCAACAAACAATGTTTATTTCTTACTAGCAGGTATAATGCTCAACTGGGAACTTAGGACAAGGGGGAATGGCTTTAAGCTGAAAGAAAGTAGATTTATATTGGATATTAGCAAGAAATTTGTGAGGGTGGTGAGGCTGTGGCACAGACAAGTTTTTGACATCCCATCCCTGAAAGTGCTCAAGGCCAGGCTGGGGGACCTGGAGCAACCTGAGATGGTGGAAGGTGCCCCTGCCCATGAGAGGGAATGAGATGATCTGTCAGGTCCCTTCCAACCCAAACCATTCCATGATTTTATTATTTTCTGAACCTTTATGACTTCTATGACTTCCTTCGACTTTTCCCACCTTAGTCCTGGCCTTGCTGCATCTTCCTTTCCCTCCCTCCTTTTCTTGGCATTGCCCTTGGTCATGGCTCCCCATGGTGGCACTGATGGGAAGAAGGAATGAGCTCTGCATTTTGCCCTCAACTTTTCCTGGAAAGAAGGCAAAACCAGTGAGTTTCCATTCAGTGCTGATGTCCAGACTTGCCTTTCTTTCCTGCATCAGCTTTAACCTGGTGCAGAGCTAGGCCTTTAGACTTTGCTTAACAGCAGGAGGTTTATTCTCTACAGCTGAAGAATCATGAAGACCTGAGCTTAGGACAAGCTTTTTTGATTATGAAAAGTCTTGGAGAATGGCTAATTTTTCCCTCTGTGGCTTTCCAAGCATTTTGGGAAGGCCAAAGTATCCTTTTCCCTCTTTCCTCCTTTGAAGTGATGGCCTCATTTATCCTCATGTATCTTGACAGGAAACAGGTATTAATGAATTAAAGAGCAAGGTAAAAAAGTAATAGGTATCTGCCTAAAAAGCCAAGTAAGCAGAATTTAGATATTTATATTCAAGAATATTTTATAAGAGTCTTGCTTGAATTATCTATGAGATTGAAATATCTTAGTACTGAGGTTTTGGTGTCTGCAGTTAATTATTCACCTAATTCTGAGCTAATGAGAAGTGAAAGCACCACCCACACTAGATGAGAGCCAGAAGAAATGGTCTTGTGCTGATAAATTTGAGTTTTGTGAAGTATTCGAGCTTTCAAGGGGTGGCACAGAGGAACAGCAGTGCCTGCACAGTGATATCTCCTGTGACCAGCTGATAAAAGATGTAAACAGACCTTTTTTTTTTCACAGATATTGAACTTTTCAGAGGGAAGAAAAATGTTTTCCAGGCTCAGCTCTAGAGGCAGGGAGTTCAAAACAACAAACTTTAGTCTCAGATTGGAATGGTTTTGTTTATCTTGGTTGCAAAAGACAAAAAAATTTTTAAAAGTCAGTTCTGAGTGAAAGGTTTCTTTTCCCTCTTGTGGCATTAAAAAATCATAACCTAACTCAGCTAATACACACAGCAACCAAAATATCTCTGTAAAATGAGTAATTAAAAAGGGGGTTTCAAATGAGTCAGAGACAGGAGTTCAGCAGTTTGGGAACAGATTATACCAGTGCCCTGGTGCCAAGCAAGAAACCTTGGGATGAGGTCTCTGCCTTGCTGCCCTGGGATTTGTTGGGGTGTCTGACCCACATTAGTCTGCTGGCAACACTTCCCTTTCTCATTTTCCATGTGTTTTCCTGGCCACTGCCCGGGGACATCCATGCACAAGAGGTTGGAGGGTGTGTGGTGGTTTGTCGCAGGAATTAATTGGAATCGTGCCTTCAGCAGGGAGCTGGGAGGACTTGGGAGCTGGCAGGTGCAGGTGGGTAATGTGGGAGCTTGAGCCTTGGGTGAGATGACCCCAAGATCCTGAGATCATCAGTAAAAACCATCCTGAGAAACTCAACATTATTGGCAATGAACATTTGCATCCCAGAAAACCAAAAGTGTCCCAGGAAACCTCAAGAGAAGAACCAGCAGGTTGAGAGAGGTGCTCTGGAGCCAGGCTGGGAGAACTGGGAATGTCCAGCCTGGAGAAGAGAAAGTTCCAGGAGGAGCTTAGAGCCCATTCCAGTGCCTGAAAAAGCTCCAGGAGAGCTGAAGAGGGACTTGGGACAAGGGGCTGGAGAGACAGGGCAAGAGATAATGGTGTTAAGCTGAAAGTGAAAAGGGTTAGATGGGATATTGGGAAGGAATTCTTGCTTGGGAGGGTGGTGAGGCCCTGGCACAGGTTTTCCCAGAGAAGCTGTGGCTGCCCCATCCCTGGAAGTGTTCAAGGCCAGATTAGACAGGGCTTGGAGCTTGGGTGTCCCTGGCCATGGCAGGGGTTGGAACAAGGTGATTTTGAAGGTCCCTTCCAACTCAAAATATTCCATGACTCTCCGAAAACATTCTGCAATTTCTGCCTGCATTTCTTAGTTCTTTTAAGCTGAGATTTAAGAAATGCTTAGTGTTTGTCAGTCCAAAATATAGAGGTGTATATACACAAACATACAAACGCAGAAAGGAAATATTTCCATAAGAGGAATGATCCCTAAACATGGCTACAGGAAGGAGCATCTCTTGGGTGGGTAGCAGGGATTAATCTTTTCTATTGTTTCTGTCTCCATTTTCAGACCATAATTTTATCATTTGTTGGGCTGGCCTGGCAAAGCAAAGCTCTCAGTAAATGATATTGCCATGAACACATCTCACATCTCACTGCCATCCCTGTGATATCCAGAGTGTGCCAAGGGAATGCACAACCTTGTGCAAGACCCCAGAGATGGGATGAGGGATCATGAGCCTCAGCTGAAGTGAGGAAGATGAGGGGAAACACCTTGTAAGACACTCAGACAGTGATGGAGAAGACGTTCTCTGAATGGAGAATTTCAGGAAAAGCTTGGGCTAAAAACTGGAGTGGGAAGCAGTGACCACCTCTGAAGGGCAAGGTCCCATCACATTTTGGATTGGCTTCAAAACAAAATTCAAGCTTTGCAGAGAAATCAGGAGTTGGCCTATGAGACACTGACTTAATTAATTTATGCAGCTGAAGCAGCACCTCTGGCTCCTTCTTTGCCTTTTTTCTGGGACTTACATGTTGGAAAAATAAATAAAAATAATCTGTGTTTACAAATGAACCACAGGGCAGTTTTGACCATTAAAGGTGTGAAAAATTGGGCTGTGATGCTGCACCACTGCAAAGCACAGAATGTTGTAGTGAGAGCAGAGTTTCCATATTTACAAAGCTGGGAGTTTATTTGGAATATCACAAACCAGTCCACTCAGCTTGACTCAGGCAGGGTGGTGCAACATGAAATCCATGAAGGCAGGAAAAGAAAACCTGAGACTGTCAGAGCTAAAGAAGAGTTTCTTTTAATAGAAAAGACTGGAAGAGTTTGGCTGGAGCTGGAAGATGAGTAGGAGTGGGCCTGGTCTGCAGATTCTGCCTCCAGACAAGCAGCAGGAAGGATGAAGAATTATTTTAGCTGCAGGATGAAGCTGGCACCAGAACAAAGAGCTAAAAATCATCTCAAATTAATGTTGTCTGGAAAGTAAAATATTTCTAAGCATGAAAGGCAATGAAGGTTTTGGAACAGCCTCCCAAACGCCCACCAGGTTTGGGATAGGTTTGAAATCCACGTGAGAGAAGGACTACAGAAAAACCATGGAGCTCAAGGAGCAGAAAACTCTGTCAAGTCATACATCAGTCTGAGAAAGACATCCTGGCAACTAAAACTAAAAGAGGAGAGGTTTGGATTGGATATTAGGAAGAAATTCCTCCCTGTGAGGGTGCTGAGGCCCTGGCACAGGTTGCCCAGAGAAGCTGTGGCTGCTCCATCCCTGGAAGTGTTCATGGCCAGGCTTGGAGCAGCTTAATCTGGTGAAAGTTGTCCCTGTTCATGGCAGAGGGTTTGGAACTGGATGATCTTGAAGTTTCCTTTCAATCCAAACCACTTGAGCATCTAAGTCAAATCATGCTGCAAATGCACTGGAGGAATCCTCAGTTTGGGAATTCTCTCTTGTGTTGTTCCTGCTCTCTGGTCTTGTTCCACAAGGACATGAATCCTTCCCCAGAGCTGCCTCCATTTCCATGTGTGGGTACATGTGAAAATAAAGGATCTTCCATTGAAAAATATCCTGAAGATATGAAAATAAAAACAAGGTTTATGTCAAATACATGAGCATTCACTCAAAGAGTGGTCGAGCATTGGAACAGATTCCCAAGGGAAGGAGTGGAGTCACCATCCCTGGAGGTGTTTAAAAAATGAACAGATGTGGCATTTGTGGGTATGGTTTAGTGAATGTGGTGGTACTGGATGGAAGGCTGGACTTGATGATCTTGGAAGTCTTTTCCAACCTTCATGGTTCTATAATTTAGAGGCCACAATTTCCCCACTCGCAATTTAAATGTGTTTACAGGAGATAAATATCCCAACAGTGTTTCCACCATATTTGATTAGGGTTTTTATAATGCTGCTTTTTTTTTTCTTTAATGTAATCTAAAATCCATTTATAATTTTGAAGGATGCTATTAACTATGGCAGCCATAAAAACCATTTATTTGTGTAAGGCCTGGGTAAACATTTTTGTGGTGCTCAGGAGCACTGTGCGTTTGTCTCTTTGGGGAGCATCCAAATAAATCTCAACACAATCTCTAATGTCACTAAAAAACTTAAATTCTGCAAACTGAACAGTTTTAAAGTTTTTCCAAGGAAGGTAACAGTGAAAGTGGCTCTCATTTAATTTGACTGCAGGCTGGAGGGTACCCCCAGGAACAAAATTCCTGTCTGGGGAAGCTGGAGATGGGTCATTCACTGCTCTGTTCTTTGGTAAATTGGCTTTCCAACCGTGGTGGTTATAGGAAGAAAAGAAGTCCTTTGCAAACACAAAATCTTGGAATTATTTAGGTTAGAAGGGACCTTAAAAATCAGCTCATTCCATGCCCTTTCACTATCCCTGGTTGCTCCAAGCCCCATCCAACCTGGGGCAGCCACAGCTTCTCTGGGCAACCTGTGCCAGGGCCTCAGCACCCACATAGCCAAGAATTCCTTCCAAATATCTAATCTAAACCCACCCTTTTTGCTTCAAAACCATTGTCCCTTTTCCTGTCACTCCATCCTTCACCCCAAGTCCCTCTCCAGCTCTCCTGGAGCTGTGAAGTCTCCCTGGAACTTTCATTTCTCCAGGCTGAACAGTCCCAAATCTCTTAGTAGATTTGCAAGGGTTTGGTTGGTTAAAACAACTCAAAAGCTAAAAAAGTAAAATCTGGATTATTAAAAGGAGGGAAAAGAGTCACTCCCCGTGTGACAAACCTGAGTAATTTGGTTGTCATTGTCTCCTGTGCGAAGATTCCATCCACCACTGTTACTCAAAAACGTGTTTGTGGGGAGATGAAAATTTACATTCCTGTATCTGTTTATTATTTACTGAGGGGAAAAAAATCCCAGTTATGTATGGGGTTTTTTCACTGCCCAGAGCTTAGTGTTCATCATCATGAAATAGGGGAAGGAGGAAGGCAAAGGGAGGCTTTGCCTGCTCTATTTCAGGTTTTCACTTGGGGCTGGATTAATAGCTAAATAAAATATTGAATGTGAGAAGCCTTTTGTTCTCATACAGCCTGCAGGAAGTCACACAATATTCCCTACTTGCAAACAAGGAGTAACAACTTGATTAAACTCCCTAAAAAAACACATTTGCTTTTGCACACTACTGAGGAAAAGGGATCTTAGCTATGACTCCAAACAAACTGTAAGAAATAATAACTTTTCAGTTATTATTCCGTGGATTGGAATCATTCTGTGACAGAAAAGGCCTTTTTTCATCCAGTTTTTCATGCAAAGAGTTTGTATTTGTCAGAAGACTTCAAGTTTTAATTAAAACCAGGAAAGCCTTAGAATTGGATTTGAAAGATTTTGAAGATAAAGAATTTTCATGCTTTAAAGGTGAGCAGTTTTTATTTTTTGGCAGATTTATCAAAAAAAGATTTTGTTTTTCCAACATCTGAAGACATTCTGGGTGAAAAATGTAAAGTGTTGTGGAAGGTGGGTTTTTTGATGGAAAGCCAGGAATCATATGTAAAGAGATACTAAAGAAGGATTGAGTTCTTTCCAAATAAGATTAATTCAGCTTTTCTTTTCTTTTTTTTTTCCTTTTAATTCTGAATCCTTTTGATATGAGGAAACCTACAGAAATATAAACTGGATTTACATATTGCTTTTTTTGTGTTTTCAAAAATGAAATCTGGCTGACAAGCATTAGAAGTGACAAATTAGTAAAGAAAATAAACCAATGTTCTTTCCACCCTCTATAAATAAATCCCTGGGATATGGAACAGAAATCTGTGAAATCATTTGCTGTAAGTGTAAGTTCAGGGCAGAGAACATAAAGGAAAATTTAGATCTCATCCAGCATATGCACAAAGAGAGATCTTCATGGTAAAATATCCATGCTAAGCAAAACCAGTCTGAACTGGAATTCACCTTTAGTGTGATGACAGCCCAACAAATGTTAAAATGCAGCAGAAATAGAAACAAAATGAATCCCCAGGACAGTGGATTTTCCCAAATCCTCTTCTCTTACAGATTAATATATTAATTATGTCATGAAAAGCATGACAGCAGTGATTAATGTTTCTATAAAGAACGTGCTCTGACAGCAAAATCATGATCCCCCATCCCTGGAAGTGTCCAAGGCCAGGTTGGACGAAGCTTGGATCAACCTGGAAGATGTCCCCGCCTGTGGCAGAGGCGTGGAACAAGATGATCTTGAAGGTCCCTTCCAACCCAAACCATTCTATGATTTTTCCCATGTATCAATTGCTAATTCCACCAAATTTATGGAAGGGAGTTGAATTCAGAGCTCCATGCTTTTCCAGGAGCACCAGGATGCACAAAACCCAAGAGCTGGTTCTTCCTTGTGTGGTACAAGTGAGGAACTACATTGAGACACGGGTGCTGCTACCCAGTTCATCCAGCTGGAGTGGGGAATTTGGGAAGAATTTCTGCATGGAAAGGATGGTCAAGCACTGGAAGGGGCTGCCCAGGGAGGTGCTGGAGTCCCCATCCCTGGAGGTGTCCAAGGAATGTCTGGATATGGCACTCAGTGCTCTGGGCTGGTGACAAGGATTGGTTGCATTGGACTTGATCATCTTGGAGGTCTTTTCCAGCCTCACGTGTTCTGGGATTCCGTGGATTGGACTCATGATGGTCACAGAATCAAAATTCCCTGGAGCCAGCTCCAAGAAAAACTCATGGATTTGATTGAGAAAGAGCCCACAGGACACGCAAGACCGTGTGGAAAACAGCTCGTCACGGTTTTGTATGAAAATAGTAAACTATGCGAAAATTTAATTTCTTTACATTATCAGTAGAAAAGAAAAAGTTGTGAAGAGAAGAAAAATATTCTAAAAAAAAATTTTATTCTTACTACTTTTCTTTTAGTTACTATTAATAAAATTTTCTTTATACCCTTTTAAAATTTTAAACCTACTTTACCTTTCTCCTAATCCTATCTCACAACAAGAAGTAAATACATAAGTAATTAACCAGCACTGAAGCCCATCACATTCATCAATACATTAATTTTAAAAATCTCAAAATTAAAAAAAAAATCTTAAATTAACAAACCAAAACCACTACACAGTCAAAAGTTTTATTTTTCTCACTAAATTTTTGGTGCTGACACTTTTTCTAGATGAAATATAAAACTTTGAGGGACTTGGTAGAAGGCTGAAAAATGTCAAGTGATGGTTTGGGATTGGAGTGAAGGGGAAGGAGGGGATATTTGGGTTGTTCATTAAAAAAAAGACAAATCCCCTGAAAGGAGACATTTCTCATGGAAATATCACTCTTTTGAAACCAGACATAAAAGCTTTTTTGTCTGGGACAGAGATTGAGAACTGTCTGAAACTGGGGTTGAACTGTGAATCCAAGACCTGCCTGAGCCACTGGAGGTTCACTGACTCACCTGGCACCCAGGAGAAATCCCATAATTTCTGGATAGGGCTCTAAGTAGCCTGATTTAGTGGAATTGGATGATTTTTAAGGTCCTTTCCAACCCTTCTATAATTCCTTGTTTCTACATTATGTTTATCACATGAATCTCTGGTTGAGAGGAGCTGCAGTTTCTCTCTTTCCCTTGTGTCCAGAGTGGAGTTTACCCAGCTTTGCAGGCCAAGAACACACAAAATAAAGGGCATTAACCTCTTTTCTCATCCTAGGAAAGACCCATTTTCCAGATGGTTACAATATCATTCCAGAATTTTCTCCATGCCCCATAAGCTCTGAAAATGCAAAGGATCTTCAGGAAAGCTGCCCTGGTGAATTTGTGTGGGATGAAAAGGCAGAGGAAAAAGGTATTTAAAAATTACAGCAGAAGTTCTGGGGGAAGGGAGGTCTTGAAAGGACAACAATGGATTCCTCTTCTCGGTCCTAATTAGGATTTGAGAAATCTCTGTGGGTTAATGAAGAGCAGACACGTTGAAATGTCACTTATGTACATGGCAATTTAAGAGCCTCCCTTTCTGGAGAGAGTTATTATGGGATATTAATGGCCAGTGTCTCAAAATCACAATGGAATATGAATGCTTGCCTTGAAACTGAAGAGTGAGGAGGAGTTTTCTGGATGGATTTAAAAAGTGTTTAATACCTAACAAGCCAAAAAGAGAAAAATTAAGGAAGAAACAGCTGGAAGAAAGC
Source organism: Diglossa brunneiventris (assembly GCA_019023105.1). NCBI lineage: Eukaryota > Metazoa > Chordata > Aves > Passeriformes > Thraupidae > Diglossa > Diglossa brunneiventris. Next base: position 153,966,373 of record CM032354.1, on the reverse strand, counting down.
AAATAATTGACAGTAAGCACAAACTGTCATCCCAGGAACCACCAGAGCACCTGCTTGACAAAGCAACATCCTTCTCTCTAATGCATTTTCTCTAATAACATTTGCTCCTTTTCTTTTCAAAGATCAGTTAATTGAACTTAAACCTTAATTTAGTTTGTTTTCACCCTTTAATTGCCTCCTTCCATGTTCTGAGAATGCAGCTTTGCTTTCTGCAAGGACTCCCTTTGAGGTGCTGTGTTTAATACTCTGAAATGCTCTGGGCTAATTAGAATCACTGGTTTGGACCATGTTTTCAGTTAAATCAGGGTTATTTTATCTGTTCCTTAGACAGCAAAAAATCTTTCCTGTGAGGGTGGTGAGGCCCTGGCACAGGTTGTCCTGAGAAGAATTTCCATCCCTGGAAGTGTCCAAGGCCAGCTTGGCAGGGGCATGGAGCAACCTGGCATAGGGGAAGGTGTCTCTTGCCATGGCAGGGGGGTGGAGCTCGCTGATCTTTAACGCCCATTTCAACCCTAACTTTCTGTGATTCCATGATATCTGGAAAATTAGAGGTAAGTAGAGACAACTAAAACAAATTGTCAAGTTGCCAAAAACCAATCATTTTGTGTTTCTCATTTTCTTTAAATCTGGCAGCTGGGGAAGCAACATTCCTTCTATATCGTCCTCAAAGATTTAAGAATAAACTCTTTTATGGTTTGGAGTTCTTTTTTTAATCAAGAGTGAAAAAAAAGTCATTCAGGGACTATAATTCCTTGTACACTGAGTTGATTCCAAAGAACAATTTAACATGAATTCCTCAGTTTGGATGCTCCTCTGTTCATATCCTTCTGTTCCACTTTGGACTCTGCTGGGGGATATCTGTGCCAACACTCCTTGCACCATGGCAATTTTCTGCTCTGGGAATTCCTTGAAATGACTTTAGAATGGTGTAACATTGCTAAGCCCATTGCTCTCATTCTATAAAATGAGAGACACCTGCAAGCAGGTGGGATTCCCTGTTTACTGCAGTGTTCGTTAGCTGGCACCATTCATAGGCTGTCTATATTTAATTCAGCACATTCTGCTTTGATTCACTGGCACAAAATAAAGATCATAAAGCATCATGGCTCTAAGAGAAATAGGGAACTTCATTTTCTGCAAAAAGTCACCCTCGTATGTGGATTTTTGGGTGTGCTGGGTACTGTGAAAGCATCAAAATGATGTAGAGTTGGTAAACAAGATATTTTGGGGTGCAACAGTTATCATGGTCATGTTTGAAGATGCTGAGCAGGCAGCCAAAAGTGTCACTCAGTGACAGCACCCCAGCAGGGCCAATGACACACAAAGAAGTGGAAACAGAATTGGGATCACTAAAAATAGAGTTCTCCTGCCATAAATGCCAGATTTATTTCCTTTGTAGGAAGGACAGAGCAAGGCTCTGAAGGTGCCATCCATCTTGATCTTCTGTGCAAAGCAACCAGGGGGATATTTTTGTTTGGTTTGATGTTTGCTTTGAGTAAAAATAAACCAGAATAGGAACATTGCTGCTTGTTTTGACGTTAGGCATGGTTAGAGAGATACAGAAAGATGAGAGCACAAGAAACAGCTCCTTCTTTGGGTACCTTAAATCCTGTTATCTCTTGTGGGAATTGTTCTTGGAAATGGTCTTTTGTTCTAAAAATGAAGTGGCTTGGTGTCATGGTTTGAGGCTGGCACAATGCCAGTGCCCCCATGAAAATATATGCTCCCTGGTGTCTGCTGTGAGATGTGACCAGGAATAAGCAAAGCAGGCCCCCACTTAGAAATAAAGAAAAGAAAACTTTATTAACTAAACTACAACTCTGAATAACAAGAAACACACAGGGAAAATGAAAACTTTCCAAAAACATTTCCTCCTCCCCCCACCAAATTTCCAATACATCTATCCCCCAAATCACCTATTCTTGGTCAATCACCACCCTTCAGACAATCAATCATCAGTTCATCAAGAGGAGAGGAGTCCTTCTTGTGCCATAGGCTTCCCCAGGAAACACCTTTGAAACCTCGTGTGTTTCCGCGTCACTCGTGGCACCGCCCGGAGAACATCTGCCGTCGTGACCTCTTCCTTCCATGTCCAGTGCTCTCACCACTGCGCATGGACCAGAGCTGCTTCTAGGGTTGTCCTTTTAAGGATGCTTTGTTCCTTTCAAAAAAGAGCACAGTCTCACCTTCGGGATGCCCGTCCCCCCCAGATTTCCCCCCCTGGGGCTGAGGGGTCTCAACACTGAACCCTCTTGGCTCTGAGCCATTGCCTCCCCCTGGATGCGGTCTCTGTGTCACAAGGAACACGGTTCTGTCCATGGCTATAACAAGAAGAGTCCAGCTAAGGCCACTCCATCATCTCTTCCCACCTAAGATTCTTCTCTACTCTCCTGACATCTTTCCCTTGCTCAGACCTTCACACTTGCACATTTCCTTCTTCCATTTCATCTCTATCTCTCTTCTATGAAAGGTTAATATTCTGCAAAGTTTTCATTGTCCGAAAAAGGGTTAAAAGCTCGGGCTCTGCCCGCCCAGAGCTCCCACAGCAGCCGGACACCTTCTTGCTGCACGCCCCCCCCACTTCTCCACCGGACGGGCTGTGCTGCCAGCACATGATATCAAATTTCAAGGTGGCACAGGCTCTCTCTCTCTCTCTCTGTGTCTCCTGGGTGGGGGGGGGGGGGCTGCCTGATGCCTCTCAGTGCTATTCCACTCTTCCACCCTTCCATCCTCGGGCCAGGCCTACCTCACCTGGCCGCATGGCTTCCCCTCACCCCCAGCCAGCAGCCAGGTCTGACCTGCTTCCCTCCGGAACCCAAGAGAGCTTAGCCCAGGAGTGCTCTGCTTTTAACCCTTGTGTGCTCAGAGGCGTATCCAATGTCCCCAGTGGCCACACCAGGTGCCAATATTAAAATCTGAACACCTATTGGGGACCACAGCATATCCCAGAAAACTTTACTTCCTCTCAAACCACGACACTTGGCTTCAAAAAGAAGCCCTCATTGAGACCAATTTCCACAGAACGTGGCAGGTGAAGGCCAGGCACAGGTTGTCCAGAGAAGTTACGGCTGGCCCATCCCTGGAAGTGTCCAAGGTCAAGGTGGATGGCGTTTGGAGCAACCTGAATGTTGGAGAAGGTGCTGAAAGATGTCCCAGCCCACAGCAGGGTGTTGCAATGCGATGATCTTTAAGGTTCCTTCCAACATGAATAAATTCTCTGTTCTTAGCACCTCTCAAGGCCCTTTTTCAGTTCTCAAAGCCCTGACACAAGCTCTGACTTTTGCTTGTTTGATGAGTTTTTTTGAAGATGGGATACTGAGGATCCAGGGGAGACTTCTTCAAGCCAACAGATTCTCCAAGAGGCAGATTCCCAAAATAAAGAGACTCAGCTCAGTCATCTCCAGCCTGTTGGGCTCAACTGGTCTTGGAGAGTTTGGTCTTGAAGTCCCCTGCCCAGCCAGATGCTGCTTTTTAAAGATTTCCATTTGGAGATTTAAAATGTGTGAGAAGCTGAGAAGAAAAATCAGTGTTTAGAACCAGAAATCAGCAAAAATAGTGTTTAGAACTTTAAAAAATCCCAGTGTGGGAAGAAGAGAGGAAGGAAGGAAGGAAGGAAGGAAGGAAGGAAGGAAGGAAGGAAGGAAGGAAGGAAGGAAGGAAGGAAGGAAGGAAGGAAGGAAGGAAGGAAGGAAGGAAGGAAGGAAGGAAGGAAGGAAGGAAGAAGGAAGTGGCGGAAGGAAGGAAGTGGAAGGAAGGAAGGAAGTGGCGGAAGGAAGGAAGGAAGTGGCGGAAGGAAGGAAGTGGCGGAAGGAAGGAAGTGGCGGAAGGAAGTGGCGGAAGGAAGTGGCGGAAGGAAGTGGCGGAAGGAAGTGGCGGAAGGAAGGAAGGAAGGAAGGAAGGAAGGAAGTGGCGGAAGGAAGGAAGGAAGTGGCGGAAGGAAGGAAGGAAGGAAGGAAGGAAGGAAGGAAGGAAGGAAGGAAGGAAGGAAGGAAGGAAGGAAGGAAGGAAGGAAGGAAGGAAGGAAGGAAGGAAGGAAGGAAGGAAGGAAGGAAGGAAGGAAGGAAGGAAGGAAGGAAGGAAGGATGAAATCTAAGTCTGCCTCTGAAATACTGCAGGAACCAAAGCAGTTTCTCCAGTGAATCATTATTTTTGTGTGAGATCAAAGGGCAGATTTCACTCCTGGTGTCTCACAGGGGCTGGAGCATAGAACACCTGAGCCCCTACTGCAACACAAAAGAAACTAAAATAAGAAAAAAGCAAATCTCACAAAATCTACTAATTAAGAGTGAACACAAATGTACCAAGTTATTCAAATGGTGGGGATCCATGGGGATATTTATATAAATAATCTCGCCAACACTTTTTTCCTTGAGCAAACAGTTTTAATGGAAGATGGCCCTGGGGCTGTAATGCGAAGATCTTTCAGGTCCCTTCCTACTCAAACTGTTCCATGAACTTTCAGGATGTCTATCAACACTATCCCTGAAAGTTTTTCCATCTATCCCTCTGTCTTCCCCACTCCCTAATTCTAAGAATTATTACTGGGATAAAAAAACTGGGTTCTTATGCTGCCACTTATTAAAAGCCTTAAGCAGCTCCTGTTTTGCCCCTTGGCTCACAGTTAGAAAGAACGGACTTGAAGCATTTGGTTTAAATAGGAATAAACAGAAATCACTCATCCTGATAATATCTTAGAAGATGAGATTCCAGCTGAGCATGGAATTGGTGACAAGATGCCCAGAAGGGTTTGGAGAGGCCCTGAAGTGCCAAGGTGATGGGTCCTGTAGTCAGAGAGACCTTTGAAATGGATTTTCTCAAATTTTGAATTAAAGTGAGCACAAAAAAGTCCTCATTTTCTTTGTTTCTTTAAAGGTTTGCATTGCTAAACTGCAGCTTGATAAATATGTTGTTTAATGAAAAGTCTTTGGATCCTTTGGAGAAAAGGAGAAAAAAATCAAATTGGATTTGAAAACAAAGATGTCCTTTGATCATTGTCTTATAAAACAGATCATTTCTCCCATCTTTAACTTCCAGTATTTTCTGTATTGTAACAAAACTGAATTTTTGGGATCCCTAGGAAAAAGCCTCATCTCTTCCATGTTTCATGAGGTTTTCTCACACATTTGCTGTGAGTTTCCTCATTTCTGCTTATTCTTGTCTTTCCCACCTGGCCAGGTCCCCCCTGTTTTATCTCTGTCTCCAATGAACAGTTGGAAGTGGAAAGTTCCCTTGTCAGAGTGTTCAGCAGAAAATTACTCAAACAAATTACTTTTCTCCCAACTTCTCTGCCCAAAACTTCCTAAGAAACATAAACACCATAAAAAAGGAACACAAGAATTTCACTCTCACACCAGGGAATCATAACCTTTTTTAACATAACTCCAACTATTTCTCAAGTACCATTTTTGCTGTTGTTTTTTGTGGTGTTGCTGCAGTGGCTTTTGGGTTTTAGACACATAAAAATGAGCATAACTTTTAAACACACAATAAGCATAACTTTTTAATAAGTATTCATTTACTGGTTTATATTTTGACTGATTCACTGTCAAGCAGAATTTTGGGTCATTCCTCTTTTCAACTGATGGGTTTCTTTCATGTTTTTGCAGAATACCTCATGCTTGACACACCACAGGTTGGTCAATGCTGATTTTCCAAACATCCAGACTTTCAAATTATCTATTATTACATCCATAACCTGTGCATTACCCTCAGTATAAGTTATGTTCCTACAAGGACTTCCAAAAAGAGACCAGAGACTTGTCTTTATCCTAGGATAAAGATTTCCTATCAAAGCAAATATGATTTTAGCCGTGCATTGAATAGAACAGCATTAGTGGGCAGAGATTTTCTCTTCTAACCTTTGCCTGGCAGCATGTAAAATAATATTTGTTTTCCTTGTTTGAAGAGGAAAATGAACTTGTTCACCTTTCTGTGAGTTAATAAAGAGAGTAAAACAATGGCACCGTGAGAATCTGAGTTAATGAAGTTTATTTCCCTTCAGACTTGTGTCTTGCTGGTTTTGAATCTTGTGGAAATATAACCCTTGAGAACCTTTGAGATCTCTGCTCTTTTGCCAGAGGGGTTTTAATTCCGGTGAATTAAAAAACTGCAAGGAAAATACACAGAAAAGGCAACAGCCACATACACATAACAGCCAGATCATCACATCTAAATCCAGCTCAAAAATACTTTGAAGTAGATCAGACCCTCAGGAATGGGCTGGAAGAGCATCCTTGGGGCAGAAAACAACCTCCTGCTCTGCCTGCCTGTCTCCCACCAGGATCTCTGGGCTGTGGATTGCAGTCCTTGAGAGGGGAATGTGGGAATATGAGACTGGAGGGATTTGGGTCCAGATCCAAACACCTCTGTCCTGATGTCCTCATCCATGTGCCAGCTGGAGAGCTGCCAGTACAGACAGCAATGACTTCAGAATTCACAGAATCACCAAACCATGGAATATCATGAGTTGGAAGGGGCCCACAAGGAATATTGAGTCCAGCTCTTGGTCCTGCACAAGACAACTCCAAGAATCACCACGTTCCTGAGAACATTGTCCAAGATTTATGTGGGGCTGTCCAAGATCCTCATAAAAAGGGCCTCTCCAGTGGGTCATTCCACCCTTTTAAATTCAGTTCTTCCAGCCCTTGCTGTCAACAATCCATCCAAACGATTGTGGTTTGGAATGTTTAACATTTGAGCTGTGGTAGGATCCAGACCCAGAGCAAAATCCCACAGCAGTTCAGGACTGAAGGAACAGATTGTTCCTGCTCAGAGCAGTTTGCAAACAGCATGAAGAGACACAGACAAGCAGAGACTCCAAACCCAGGGATCTGAGCACACCATCAATTCCAGTTTCCCACAGGCATTGCCCACAATGAGCATTAAGTTCCCTCACTGAAATTCAAAGAACTGGATGTGTGTTCCAAACCAATTCCCAAGATTAGCTGCTCCATCAGCTTCCCAGGGAACTCTCTGTCCTGAGTTCCATTTCTGTCCTTCTTGAAGACAGGGGTGGAATTTGCCTCCTTCTGCTCCCGGGAACTTCCAAGGCCACCATGACCTCTCAAAGACAAGTGAGAGTGACTTTGCAATGACATCAGATCCCATGGATCCATCCTGTCCTCATCCATGCATTCCATAAGTCTATTTTGTCTTAGTGTTCCCTGACTGGATCCTCCTTCCCTGAGGCTAAATCTTCCTTGCTCTGGTCCAGGAAACTGGGATTTCTGAAGGCTGATTTTACCAGAAAAGACTTAAATGAAGAGTACTTGGGCAATTTCCATGTTCTTTGCCACCAGAATTCCCGCCCTGCTGAGCAGCAGCCCCACATTTTCCTCACTCTTCCTTTTGCTGCTGATATTCCTGCAGAAAACTTGCTGCCCTTCATGTCCCTCACCAGATTTAATTCCAGATGGGCTTTGATTCCCCCCTCCAGTCATATCCATCCACTCCCTTTTATTGATTTTTTTTTTCTGCAGATGGAATTACGTGGAGATCTACAACACAGGGAACACTATCCCAGCTCCAGAGCCCATATTTGTTGGTCCATCTCACCAGGAGTTTTACAGCTTTGCCAGCTTACACCACATATGGAGTCTTTTTTCCATGAGAAAACATGGAAGTGTTTTGTCCAAATAAAGGCAGGGAAATCTCAATGCATGGGGTTTGGAGGCAGACTTGGTTTTGATGCATCCCACGAAAAAGTCACAGAAAAAAGGGAAAGACAGAGGATAGGGTCTGGAACTGATTTTTCACTATGGGATGGAATGCCAGGTTTCTTCTGTGTGAATGTTCATGTAAAAACCTGCTGGGGTTTCTGCCAGCTCATATGGAACAAGAAAGATGCCTGTGCCACTCTACATCTCAAAAATGGGGGTCTCAGGAAGAGGAAAGGCTGGGAAGTTGAAGGGCCAGAATATTTCCTTTGGATTTCTTTCCAAATGTCTTGTTAGATAGAAGCTCTGATTCATATTTTTTTTTTTAATGGGGAAAGATTTCTGTATCAGGACTGCAAGGCTCAGTCAGAGACTTGGGCTCTGTCTGGGGCTTCTCAGAGTCCACCTGATGGGTTATTCCTGGAAATCACATTCCCTTCAGCAGTGACATCACTTGCCTTCCTCTTTTCTCTGTAATAATCTTCATTTCAGAATCAGTGACCTTTGCTTTTTCCAAAATTCAGCTCCCCAACACCACGAGGAGGCAAAAGGGTTTCTCCTTTGCCTCTCTCATTTCCACAGGTTGTACATGCTCTCTGGATATCATTGCCTGGTATAACTTTTATCAAGGACCATTAACACCTCAAGTTTGGGAAACCACTGAATTTAAGATTTTTGAATGCTGATTTTATGTTGCTCATATTTCCCCCCCCCCCCCCCCGCCCAGTTCTTATATTTCTCCTGGTTATCTCCAGTTTCTCATTGGATCCTGGAGACAGGAAGCTGTTCTCAGAACACCCAGGATGCCAACTCTTCTGTTTTAAAGTATCCAGACCATGGATAACAGGTTTGAAAGCCATAACAACATCAATGATACAAGGTACATATATAAAATTCCACTGCACACATCCAGGCACTTTCAACTTGGAGAGATTTCCCACAGGAGAACTCAGTTTCTCCTGCTCTGATTTATTCTGATGCTTTATTCCTTTCCATCTCCATTCATCAAGGCTTGAATGGGATAACAGCCTTAATAGATGCTAATTAGCAATATAAACCATCCACTATGCAGTAATAGCAAACTCAGACTGAAAAAAGCCCTGTCAAAATAATGGTTGGGCTTGATGATTGAAAGAGGGAAAATGCAGTTGGATTCTTAATACTGGAGTGCAACTGAGAAAAAAAAGAGAAATTATTGTTTTTCCCATGTAGATAATAAGCAATTAAGAAAGACATCTAAAAAACCCTGGGACTGGAACCCCTTTGACTTTCCTGTGTCAGCTCCTCCCTGTGTTTCAGGGTGCTGCAGCAGCTGAAACACAATTTTTGTGTGTTTATTATCAGCTCTGGTTTGATTTCGTGCTCAAGCAGGGAATAACAGCCCCAACCAGCACAGATTTCCTGCTGGAAAGAGGCGACACATTCTGGATTCAGCTCAGGGCCTTCCTTTCAGTGGGTGCAGATGTTTTGCTTTCGCTTGGAGGATTGGTATGTGCTAATTGGGCAAAGAACAGTAATTAGTCAGGGTGTGTGGGAGGTGATTTGTCTGGATACCACCACAGAGCCTCCCATAAGGCCCCGAGGCTGGAACAGCCCTTGGGAACTCCCTGTAATTGCCTGGACAATTGGTTCACTGCAAACACCTGAAATCTGGGGTGTCTTCCTTCCTCTCCCCAAATCCTTCCTGCTCAAACTATTGGAACTATTGCAGTCCATTTGGAAAACAGGCATTTTCCAAGGAAAAAGGATGATCACTTCTGGCTGTGCTATGAGATTACGTCAGATCACAGGATAGGATTCCAGCAGAAATTACTTCATCCACACATTGCCTGGGCTGTGCAGAGAAAACCGTTCCATCACACATGAATTTTACTAGATTTTTAATATATTTGATATATTATTATATGATTATATTTATTAATTTGTTTTATATATTCTATATATTACTATAACATTATTATTATTATCATTATCGTAATTATTATATATTTTGTACAGTCAAAACCCATAGAAATTAATTGGTTGGATGTTCATTGGTTCCAGGTGGTGCAGTTCTTATAATAGATTTGGGTTCCTGTTGGATATGGATTTCTTTGCCTCTGATATTAATTAGGTTCTCATTCTCCTTTCTTTTATTGCTCTTTTCCCAGACCAGGTGTTTCAGACCATGCCAGAGGTGATGGTTGTGGTTAATGGTCATTAACGGTCTTTATCTTTTGTGTATTTTCTGAGCTACTCCCAATCTGCTGAGATGTTCAGATCTCATCAGACCTCGCCTGGTAAAACAATCTTTTGGAAAGAAACTTCAGTTCCCTTTCCACATGACAAAGGTGAACAAAAACCCCTGACTAAAGTTTTGTAAAAAATTTTGAACTGGGTATCATTTCCAATAGTAGGACCCAAAGGAATGCTCTGAAGTTGTGCCAGAGGAGGTTTAGATTTGAAATTAGGAGTTTTTCACTCAGAGCTGATTGGACACTGGAACAGCTCCCCAGGGAATTGTCACAGCCCCAAGGCTGCTCAAGAAGTGTTTGGAGAAGGTTCTCAGGCATGGGTGGGATTGTTGGGATGCCCAGGACCAGAAGTCGGACTCAATGATTCTTGTGGATCCCTCTCAGCTCAGGATATTCACCTTGGGAAAGACATTCTGAAATATTAGAATGACATTCAAAGTATTCTGCAGTAAAGACATTCTCCAGTAGTAACACAATGCCCAATGTTTTAAAGCTGAACACGTTCTTGCCACATTCTGCTGGGTCATTTTAAAGGAGAAAACCAGGCCATTAACTGAACTTTACTTGTCACCAGCCTGTCCTGAAGTCCCCTGGCCAAGAGCAGATCCCTGCTCCAGAATATTTGGATGCCAATCAAAGTGCTGGCCATACTGCAAGGATGAACTGCTGAGATTATTCTGACTTCAGGAAAACCACAAAATTCCTGTGAATTTGAACGTTAAAGCTCATCAGAGAAGGGGTAACTTTTTCCAAGTTGGTGTCCACTTAAAAGTTGTTGGAACAAGCAAATTCCATGTTCCTGTCTCTCTGTTTATCCACCCACCTGCCTATTTATGCAGCTAATTTTCCTCAAGAACTTCAGAGTTCCTTCTGGGTTGCATCATTTTGTGGGGAGGATCTTACACCTCATGGGATCAGAAAATAAATATCTCTCCCACCATCCGGCTTCTGCAAGCCAGATTTGGGGAGTAGAATGTTAATTTCCTATAAAATTCCATGTGAAAAGCACTGGTTCCCTATATATATGTATGAATACATATTTATGTGTATATATAAATATATGTATGTGCATCTGTCTATATGAACATACACACACACATGTATATATGAATATATATGAAGTCTGGAAGGCACAGGAGAAATTTCTGGGGACATGTCTTTCTCCTGCAGTGAAAGTTTTCCTGGAGAATTCAACCAATTTTCTTCTCTAACATCAAATTCCAGTGTTTCTCCTACATGGCCCTGTTTCTGAGGTGTCTCTAAATTGGACTTGGTGTGTCCAGAGGAGATTTAGGTGTCTTCCTGCCTTTCCAAGAACCCAGGAATCAGAGTAAATTCCAACCAAATGTCTCTTATTATATAATCCTGTTTATTAAAAATTAGTCTACAGATGGTGTTTCTTTTCAAGTCCACCACTGAAAGTTAGAATTTTTTTTTTGGTTGTTTCTATTTACAAACAACAATAACAACAAAAGATGATGAATTATCATTATCTATTCTGTAAAACCCCCGACATTTTTGGAAAGATTAAGTTTTTAACACAAATGTTACATAACAGGAATGTCTACAAAAGAATGCATTAAATTCCAAGCAGTTCAGGCTGTATTTTCTTTCATTTCCCACTGCTCCTAATAACATTATTTGTTCCTCTCTAACCCAATCTTTCTCATACTTTGTTGCTTTTACATTCTGCAAATGCCTATGGACAGTTCTGCTCCCCTTAGTCAGGTATTAGACAAATTGCACACATTGTTTCCTTTTAATCTCATCTCCCTCCTGACTTCTGAAATACTCAGAGCTGTTCTCCACCATCCTCAGCAGTTTGCCAACACTTGATATTTTGATGTGCTGAACCAGCACCATTCCACAGTGGGAGTCAGCTGATCCCAAAACACTCAATCCTTTCTGTTCAGCAGCAGTTTTGGGGGATGCATCTCATTGCTGATTGCACCAGAACATCTGATTTTGAGAAAACTGTTGCACTCGGATACTCTAATTAGAGACAAGGCTTGGTGTCTTTCTCCCACACAATTAATGACAGGACAAGGGGAGACGGCCTCAAGTTGCACCAGGGGATATCAGGAAAAAATATTTACTGGAGGAGCGGTCAAACATTAAAACAGGCTGCCCAGGGCAGTGGTGAAGTTGCCAACTCTGACCATGACAAAAGCCTAAGGTTTTATGTTCTCAGTTGGACTTGGGCTCTTGCAGCAGCCAAGCCTTTCATTCCACACTGTCTGTCTCAAAGGAAGAGTTTATTTTTTTAACTTAAAACTTGAAATTCATCACTGCCCTGACATCAGCTCTGCACCTTTTTTCCCCTTCCCCATAGCAGAAAAGACCCTTTGGCAATGATATTTAAAGAAAGGTGCACACCTGAGACTGCGGAAAGTGCTGATGCGTTGCTCTTATTAAGAAAGTGAAGATGGGATGATTCATTTGGTCCAATTTCATTGCCTTTCAAGACAAACCAGTTTTCCTGCTCTTTTTATATGTCTTTGTTTGCTAGACTCCCCTGTCTGCCTGGGGGTCACACAAGGATCTCAAGGATTTGCTACTGGTTTTGAAAATGAATGCTGGAAGAAATCCAGAGTCTGGGATTTGATTGCAATGGAGATAAGCTATGACCAAAAATTCTTGTGAAAGAGGAGTGGAGCAGTTATTGCTGAGAGCTCCTGCTCTGACAGATGACGATATTTCTACTACCAGCAGTACTCAAACACTGCAGGGCTGGATAAAACACTCAATAAAAGACATCATTCAAGGAATTTGCAGCATAAATGTTATGAAGCCTCACATGCATTTGGGAAAAAATGGTGCAGTAAAAAAATTGTTCTGGGTTTAACTGCTGCAGCTGCTGCTTTTTTTTTTTCCCTTGTTGTCTTGTTGAGGTTTAAAGAGGATTTCTGAGTTTAAAAACCACAGAATTGATAGGTTTGGCAAAGACCTCCAAGATCATCACATCCAGTCTTTGACCGAATGCCACCATGGCCACTGAATCATGGCACAACGTGCCACATTTATTCATTTTTTGAACTTAGCTCATTGATCCAGCCTGTCCAGGTCCCTCTGTAGAGCCTTCCATGCCTCAAGCAGATGGATTTCAATCCCAACACTGGCATGGTGCCCCATAAAGCCTGGCTTTATCCCCTTCCCCTTCAAATCTCGTTTAAAGTCCTCAATCAGCTGCAAAACTCATGGCTTAGAATTCTTCTCCCCCCTGAGACAGGTGAGACCCACTTGTCACCAGCATTCTCAGTGCCTGTAAAACACCAGAAAAGCAAAAATTCCACCTGAGCCAGGTGGATCCTATGGAAAAAAAAACCCCTCCTACACCAGGCACTGATTAGTGGGAGGGGCACTCTTTATGAACATGAGCAACCAATAGTGGGTGCTAATCCCTGGGACAAAACCAGGGAGATTTCCAGGAATGTCTCTTGCACAGAGAGGCAGCAGAATTCCCTGTGGGATGGCTCTGGCCAGCAAAGGATTTGTCAGGAGTGGGATTTGAACCCACGCCTCCAGAGGAGACTGCGACCTGAACGCAGCGCCTTAGACCGCTCGGCCATCCTGACCCATAGAATCTGCTCCCCTGCATCCTAAAATTACTGGGAAATTGCTTTCCATCGAGTTTGTCCTTTTAGTGTGTGGAACGTTTCCTTGGGCATCCAGGATTTTCCACTGGGAAGCAAAGAATAGCCTGAAATCTGGAACTGACAGGAGAGTGCAGCCAGGTAGGGGTCGGTCTCTTCTCCCAAGTAAAAAAGAGATAGGAGAAGAAGAAATGGCCTAAAATTGCACCAGGAATGGCTCAGATGGGATATTAGGACAAATTTCTTTAGTGAAAGGGTGGTCAAGGATGGGAACGGGCTGTCCAGGAAAGTGCTGGATTCACCAGTCCCTGGAAGTGTTCCAAGGTGTGTGGATGTGGCTCAGGGATATGGTGTGGTGGTGAGCACAGTGCTGGGTTAGTGATGGGCCTCAGTGATCTCAGAGGTCTTGTCCAAATTTAATAATTCCATGAAAGGCTCAGTTTTCTCTCTATCCTCACTTACAGCTAAGTTAACAACTAGTTAAGAGGTTAGTAATTAGCTTAGGGTGGGCCTAACCAATGCAAATACCAAGCACCAGCTTAATGAAGGAGGTAAAAACCTCAAAGAACCTCAAGAATCAGAATAAAAAAAGAGATACAATAATTTCTGGCATATCCCATTATCTCTGCCAGTTCCTTTTTATTTCTTTCTCTTTGTTATATTTTTTTTTTCTTTCCCTGCAGAGTGCTGGAATTTGTCCAACAGACTTTAGATGAATTGACAGTGGCATATGCATGAGCTGATGGCTGCTGCAGTGAGAGGTTTTTCCCTCCTCCAAAGCTCAGTGCAACTCCCCAGAGAGGATCTGAGCAAGGTCATCTCTTTCCTTTGAAGGTGGAAACGGGGAACAGCAGGACTTTGCAGGGTCCAGAAACAGGGTTGAGGAAATTCAGTTTCAATTGAAAAGTGAGATTTCATTCCAAGAGAAAGGGAAATTGAGGTAAGCAACAAATCTTCCAAAGTGAGCAGGAGTGGCTCACAAAATATATCTGAAAAAGAGAAAGCCATGCAAAATAAATTTCACCCTTTATGCAACAGATGCTGGGGGGCTGGAACTGGATCTTTAAGGTTTCTTCCAACCCTCACCAGTTCTGTGATATTTTAGGGAGGTTCAGTAGTAACAATCCATGGCCCTGAACAGGAGTGAGGGTCTTCATAAGGGTCTTCACAGGAGAAGAGAGGTGATATTTACAGAGGCAGAGGGGGAGAGGGCTCAGAGCATTCAAAGTCCCTTCCAGCTCAAACCATCCTATGATTCTATCGCTCTCTATAAAACCCCATTTTAGAGGATTTTACATGGAACTCTTATAACTGTATCATTACAGATGAAAACTTCAGCATCCCTTTTAACTTTATCCTGCTGAAGGATTTCCTGAGCTTGTAAGGGAAGAGCTGCAGGATTTCTATAATTATCAGCTGCTTCTGCCCACATTCCTGGCTGATGGGAAATCGTTAGTCTTGAGCCTTGGCTAATGGGCCATGTTAGAGAGACAGAGGAGATTTTGGCACTGCAAGTTCAAAGTCTGTGTCTCCACTGCCCGTCACAAGGATGTGGCCTTAATGACAATGACCCTTTGCCCTGGGAGGCACCAGTGGCAGAGAAGGGAATCAAACACCTGGGAATAGAGTACCAACCTGCCATCAAAGCGATGTACCTCACGTCTTTTATAAATTTAAAGGCAGAAATGGAGAAAAAAGGCAGGAGGACAAGTCAGGGACTTTTGTGTTGGCTTAAGAGATATCCTGGTCAACCCCTGTTCCTCGAGCTCCTTCAGGTCTGATGTGGGTGGCATCTGGGTGTGGGTGGCCATGGGTGAGTAAGAAAGGTATTTTTCAGAGCTCCAGCTGGCGAGGAATGAGCTGTGCGAGGCTCCAAGGGGGAAGCACAATGCCGAGGGGTTTCCAGTGGGTAAACATTCCACATTTGGATTGCTTTGTATGAGAATAAACAGCCGGCACAAAGAAAGCTGCCAACTCCCCATCAACACCGCGTCCTTTTAAGGCTTCTTTTTTTTTTTTTAACAGCTTCACAGACTCCCAGGCAGGATCGTGTAGCAGTTTTGAAATCAATGAGGCATTTGCCATTTCCCTCTCACCTTGCCTGCCTTTGGATTGGCGCAGCTCCACAGCTCAGGTTTTATGCCTGTGGATCTCTCTTGCTCTATCTATTGTTAAAACAAACGATGCTTTGGCTCATTCTGGCTTGGGAAAGGAGAAGAAGAAGGAAAGTTTGCTCATCATGGCAGGTAAGTCATGGACTCAGAAGGAGATTGTGGAGGATTGGGGTAGCCATCACCTGCTAAGAACGAGGGCAGAGCTTCACTCCAAGGTCAGGTGCCTTGAAGAGACCTCCTTCACTAAAAGTCCCTTATCTAGGGGGACATCTCCAGGATTCTATGTCCCCATCCTATGTCCAGCAAGTAGGATCTTTAATCAGAAGAGGCCATAGCTCTCATTCCCCGTGTGAGAAGGGATCCTTGATGAGATTTGTCTAACACTTGGTCCAATTTCATCTCCATGGATTCATGGAATGGTTTGGTTCAGAAGGGACCTTCAAGATTATCTGATTCCAGCCTCTACCATGGGCAGAGACAACTTCCACTGGACCAGGTTGCTCCAAACCCCTTCCTCCTTTGGACACTTCCAGGGATGGGGCTTGAAACACTCCAGGACTGTGGACTCCACCACATCCCTGGTCAGGTTGTTCCAGTGTTTGATTGTTCTTGCTGTAAAAAGAAATTAATAAAATATTTCTTATCTTGACATGGAACCTTTTTAATGTGTCCACATTGGATGCAGGCTCCCACTGCTTGGCAGAGATTTGTGACTCTAATCAATGATTATTAAGGGAAACTATTTCAGAAATCTCTTCTTTTCATTTATTGCTTGAGGCTGGGTGGAGAAAGGGTGTTCCATTTCTTGAATTTTCTGAGCTGTGGAGGGCTTTAGTTCCTCATCAAAAAGTGCAGTTAAATCAAACCCACTTGTTTAATAGTATCCAGAGTCTCAGCTGCATGAGAAGAAAGGGAAAAGCTGCTTGGCCACAGCTTGGGATGTTGGATGGGATTTTAAATCACAGCCTATAAAAACCAACCTGCAGAGAAATTTACTTTTGCAATTAAAAAAAAAAAAGAAAAAAAAAGTTTTGTACATGGATTTACCTGAGCCTGAAGTGCCAGAGGCACCTGTGTACAGTGCTCCATCTGTGTACAGTGTACACTGTGTATGGTGTCCATCTGAGCGTGACCAGGGCGCTGGGATGTCAATGCCAGACCCTCGGAGAAGAGCGGGGACAGCAGCGGCACTGTGTGTCTGTCCATGAGCATTGCTGCCCTCTCCTGGCTCCAAAGCACACAAAACCAGGGAAAACCAGCTCGGGAAGGATGAGGATGGCAGCAGGGAGCACAGGGATGGATGCAGGACAGGTAGGACCTCTGGAGATTGCTGCTGCTTTTGGGGCAAATGGGCTTATCCACTCTGCTGGCAGATGTCACCCCAAATAATCCCAGCCACCGGGGTCCTGCTGGCGAGCTCTGTCTGCCTGGTGGTTTTGTCACTCTGCAGGGGTCACAGAACCTTGGAATGGTTTGGGTTGGAAGGACCTTAAAGATCATCTCATTCCCTTTGCCATGGGCAGGGACACCTTCCACTATCCCAGGCTGCTCCAAGCCCTGTCCAACCTGGCCTTAGACGCTTCCAGGGATGGGGCAGCCACAGCTTCTCTGGACAAGGCAAGGCAGGATCTCTCTGCAGAGGACTCCAAAGCTACTTTCAGGTAAGGGAACAGGGTTTCAGGTGTTTCCCCACGAAGCTCAGACCTTCTTTGACCTTCCACATATTTGCCCAAGGTTTTTCTCACCTGTCAAGCAATGGGGCTTTGCTGTGATTTCCCCAGAACCCAGCAAGGGACTTGGAGCCTTTCTTCTCCCAGCAGCCACTGTCTGCCCGTAGAACAGGTATCTCTTCTCAAAAAATCACAGAATAGGTCAGGCTGGAAGGGACCACAGTGGGGGTCATCTGGTCCCACCTCCCTGCTCAACCAGGGCCATCCCCAGAGCACCTGGCACAGGATTGTGTCCAGATGGTTCTGGAATGTGTCCAATGAGGGAGACTCCACACGTTTTCTGGACAATATGTTCAGGGCTTGGTCACTGCACAGGACAGTCTTTCCTCATGTTCAAGTGGAAGTTCCTGGGCATCATTTTCTGCCTGTTCTTCCTCTCCTATTGTGGGCCCCATGGAGCAGAGCCTGGTCCATCCTCTGACCCCTCTTTGTAGATATTGCTGGACATTGATGAGGTTCCCTCTCAGTCACTTTATTTGAGACTGAAAGTGTTCAACTCTCTCAGCCTGACCTCCTAACAAAGATGCTCCACTCCCTTCATCATCTTTGTTGCCATCTTCTGTTCTTGTCTCTTCAACTTCTCTGCTGCTGAATCTCTACAGCTGCAGGCCCAGTCTAGAAGACCAAATAAAAGAGCTGGAACACGTTCTTAATCCCAGAATCAAAGTGTTTTAAAAGGGATTTAGTCCATATGGACAAAGTCTCACCCTTCTTTCCACCCTCAAACCAGGGATTCACATCCCTGGCACCTCCTGGGACTTGTCTGGCCTGATCAAACTTACAAACTAGGCCAGAACACCAACAGGGAGAGGTTGGCAGGAAAAAAGACCTTTGCAAAACATCCTGAGAGATTTGCTTCCAGTGTTGGAAATGTGGAAGTCTTATTTGGGTCTGACAAGCTGTTGGCTCAGAAAAATCTGACATTTGCTGAACTGTTAACACGAGTTTCTGGAAAGATGTGCTTGGGTTTCTTACTCACGTGGCACCTTCATGTGGAGCCTCAGGAAGAAAGAGGGTCATCCCAACCCACCCATTTTCCATGGGAACAAGGTTACCTGGAGCAGTGCTGTGTGTGAGGGAGAGGGACAAAAGTGTCCTGTTCTGGTGACAGGATGTCCCTCAGCAATCTGTCCCTGAATTTTGTGGGATGATGTCTAAATATTCACAAAATTTGCTTTGCAAATGTTGCCTCTGTTGGGGGCAACTTGATTGATTTCCATCTTGGAAACCCCTCAGATGAAATCCTCTCTCTCTCTTTCCCTTCACAGAGAAAGAAATAAAACATTAGGAAAGAAGCAACCACTTCCATTGATCATCACTTTTTCTCCAGTCAAGCAATAAATGAAAAATATCTCCCCCACTTGAACCTTGCTGACTGCAGGCCAGTCCTAACAGAAGAGAGTTCTTGAAAATAGAAGAGATAAATGGTAAATAATCGCATGAAGAATGAAAGAAAAACTAAAAGAAAGCTCTTAAAAATGAAAAGAAATTTCTAAAAAAGAAGGAAAGCTTCCAAAATCTATTAAGGAACACTTAGACCCTGAAGACCTTTGTATATGAAGCTGTGAAGAGCCTGCATCTCTGGATGAGTCACATCTCCAGCCAACAAATTTCATATTTCTCCTTTCCAGAAAGGTGTCTCCACCAATCCCAAGCACAACTTCTTCCAGCAGAACTACTCCTTCCAGCAGCTTGGAAATGAAGAGAGGAAATTTATTCCTGCAGCAGACAGGAAGACTTGGAAGAGCTGCAGAGCTGTCCGTACCTAATTGTTGGTCAGCTGAAGCCAAACCCTTCTCCCTCTGGGTTTTCTCCTGTACTTACCAACCCCCAGCAAATGCCAGGAGCTGCTGTTCCTGGCAGTGCAGCCAACAGTCGTGATTCCTTGGAGCTGAAAATAGGACGGTGCTGGCGGCAGCTGATGCTTTTGCTCACAGTTCCCAGCTGAGTGGGCTACCTCCAAAAAAGCAGATGGCCAGGGAGGAACTCCAGCAATTTGCTACCAAGAGCTAAAAAGTCCCCTTCGCCCACAGCTCTGAGAACATCCACAGCATTTCATGACACCTAGTGGGCAAGGCAGGCACAGTGACTTGTGTGGAGAGAAAGCCTTGGAAAAAAACAACAAATTTTCCTGGAGCAAAAGCAGGTATAGAATGAAATAGGAAAATAAAGAGAGCTGATTTCCTCCTTTGAAAGAGTTACAACCCCAGCAGTAAGTCTAGGGGGAGACGGGGAAGAAAATTAGAATTATGAAGAGGACAAGTGATTTGAGAAAGATCAAACATCAGGTTAGCTCAATAAAGGCAATTATATTCAAGCCCAGCCCTCCTCAGCCTCAGTCTGTCCTGTCTCCTGGCTGGAAGGAAAATGGAGCTCTCTGAACAGGGACATCACCCAGAAAGTGCCAAAGAAAGGAGAAAATTTCCTAAGAGTAACTTGTGGATCTATATCACAAAATCAGAGGGAGAAACCAGGAGTGTGATCTCATAGGTGAAGTGTGACACTGGGACACGTCAGCCAAGTGTGGGATGTGGAAACCTCATGGCAGGGAAGATATTGAGGAGCTGGAGTGTGTCCAGAGAAGGATCTGGAGCTTGGGAAGGGTCTGGAGCACCAGGAGCAGCTGAGAGAGCTGGGGGGTCTCAGCCTGGGGAAAAGAAGACTCAGGAGGGACCTTCTGGTTCTGCACAACTCCCTGACAGGAGGGTGCAGACAGTGTTGGTCTCTTCTCCTGGGTGACAGGTGACGGGATGACGGGAAATGGCCTCAGGTTCCATCAGGAGAGGTTTAAACTGGACATCAGGAATAAATTCTTCACTGAAAGGCTGGTCCAGCCCTGGAACAGGCTACCCCTGGACGTGATGGAGTCACCATCCCTGGAGATGTTTAGAAGATGTGTAGATATATGGTGGCACTTGGGGACATTGTTTCATGGTGGCCTTGGCAGTGCTGAGTTAAAGGTTGGACCTGATGACCTTTGATGTCTTTTCCAACATAAATGATCCTATGATTCCTTGTTTCTGTGTTCTCCTCTTGTGCTTTAGAGACAGACTGCAACACATTAAAATCACCTGCCCATTCAGTTTTTAAACCATTTTTGATTCAGCTTCCCTAGTATCATTATGACAAGGTGCTCAATTTCATAAAAATTCAAAATTCCCTCAATTTCCTTAAAATAACTCACCTCCAGTCATGTATCTGGAGGAATCTGTCAACATCTGACCAGATGAAACCCATTTCAATGGATGAGAGCATCCTCACCCAAGTTTTTTTGCAAGTTTTAGCACAAGGTTATGCTGGAACTCAATTGATGGAAAAAAAAATGGGTGAATGTAAGATGGATTTGCAGGTCTGTGGTTCTCCAGTGTTTGCAGTTGAGTCTGAGGGGAGAGATTGACCCTGAAGCTGCCAGGGAGGCTTCTGAAGCCATGGAGGATGAAATGAGAGATGAGGTAGTGCCATGAAGCCAGAGATGACCAGTTTCATTCTTTAAGGACTCCACTGTGTGTTCAGCACATCCCAGTCTTTCTATTTTCTGCCTTTTTTTATCCCTGTGAGTGCCTCTAAACACTTTCCCTCCCTTTCCAGTGGCTCTAATACACATCCACCCTTTACTTTCTTACTGAGAGAATCACTCACCTCATTCTCCATCCTCCTGTAAGGAGCAAAGAGAATTTATTCAAGTTGCAAAATGTGGGTTTTTTTGCGCTTGCCCCAAGATTTTTCCCAAACCTTCTATTTGGGAGAACCCCAGGAGCTCCTGTTTGCTTTCAGTGATTACTTCAGTGATTGTTGCTCTGTTGTCTTACTTTGCTTTCCTGGCTGTTCCTTCCAAGAGCTGTTTCTTTCCAGGTTTTCTGAACTGTAGAGGAAAAGAAAAAAATATTAAACAAAATAACTTCTTCCTTTGAGCCAAACACAAATTAGGTAACTGAGCAGACAGAAATGCTCACTGGTCCAGGGGAGAGTGGATTTGTAATCTAAATTACTGTGGAATAAAAGCATCATCCTCCCTCTGTTCTCTAATTTAAACATTGTCTCCTGTTCTTCTTCCCTTTTTGGGTTGACTAATTTAGTTGCCTTTGGTCTAAGGACAAGGAAATCTCATTTGCATATTGTAGAGGACATTAATTACAAGTCCTTTTGCTTCAAGCTCTGCTCCTCCTGCACTGACTGGAAGCCTCAGTCTGACTGCAGCCCTGGTTCCTGCGAGTGTCGTTAATTATTGAGCTATACCTGAAGATAATGAGCTCAGGGATGAGCTGTATCTCCCGGGGGGACAGGCTAGAAGGAGAGGACGAGCAGAGTGAAGGGGACAAGCCACAGCAATCCCAGTTCAGGAGAAGGTGTGACTGTCAGAAGGACAGAGTGAGTGTCACAGAGTCACAGGTTTGGGTTGGAAGAGACCTTAAAAATCATCCAGTTCCAGCCTCCTGCCATGGGCAGGGACACGTTCTATTGGATTAGGTTCCACAATCTGAATTCCAGATCCACAGCTTCTCTGGACAACTTGTTCCAGGGCCTCACCGCCCTCACAGTAAAGAACTTTTTCCTAATAGCTAACCTAAAGGTGACATCTCAGTTTGAAAATAATTCCTCCTTGTCCTGCAGTATTGGGATATATTGAGTGGTAAGGCAAAGGTACAGTTGGCCAGACAAGCAGTGGATGCGCCATCCCTGGAAGTGTCCAAGGCCAGGTTGGACAGGGATTGGAGCAACCTGGGATAGTGGAAGGCATCCCTGCCCTTACTATGGGACTTGCAACAAGATGTTTTTCTAAACCCTTCCAAGCCAAAACATTTAATGATTGTGAGATTGAAATGCCCAAATTCTGACCAAGAATTCGGATCCCACAAAGCCCGGAGTCACTAGATCCAGGACTCCAGAGAAGATAGCCTTTGCCTCTGCCAAAATTGAGGAGACCCCAGCACAGCTGTGGGAGCAAGAAGAAGTCTCAATTCATGCAGAGGCATCTCTCACCAATCAAACCTTAACAGGGGCAATCTTTTGCACACAGCACTTGAGGTGTGACCACACCAATGCCCAGAACAGAGGGACAATAAATGTCCTGGTCCTGCTGGCAACACTATGACTGACAAAGAATACCAGGATGCCACTGGCATATTCCTGACCAGAAATCCAACCTCCTCGAACAATTCTTGATGAAATAATGAGAGGAAATTTTCCTTGGCCATCGTTTCTAATTGATCATTTTTAAAAACACACTTTTTATACTCTTTCACAGTAGACACCAGATTAAGTTCAAATGGAGTTTTTGCCCTCTTGATGATCCTTCATGAAGAGGCAGGAACAGATGCCAATGGACCTATTGTGGGCAGGGCGGGAAAAAGCAATTTGGAGATTTGGCAGAGGGTTCCTTGGGGATTTTAAGAGGAGGAACAGAAGGTGGGACAAGAGAGAGCTCCAGGTCACTAAGATAGGAACAAGCGTAGACAAAGTAGATGGCAAAGGAAACAAAAAGGCCTTTGTGTGCAGGATCAACAGCATG
The DNA here is from genome assembly GCA_019023105.1 of Diglossa brunneiventris. NCBI lineage: Eukaryota > Metazoa > Chordata > Aves > Passeriformes > Thraupidae > Diglossa > Diglossa brunneiventris. The sequence goes on along the minus strand of CM032354.1, from coordinate 153,943,538 downwards.
GAAAGCACCAGGCCTCTGGGAGAAAGGGCAGCCATGCCCACCAGGCCTCTGTGACCCGCGGTGACATGGTGCCCAGAGGCCATTGTGACACGGGTGCATGTCATGAGCCTTGGGGCTGCGAAACCCTGCAGTGGGCACTCCCAGGAGAGCAGCTCTCTGAGGAGGCAGCAGCTTCTTTGGAGGCAGCAGCTCACCCGGGAGATTGTGGCCAGTGTTCATCAGAGCACTGCCACAATGCCAAGGAAGCAGGAGGCGAATGGCCATGGCCTGCCCCGTGAGGGGCAGCCGCTGCTGTACCGGCGGCGGCACCAGGTGAGGGCTGGGGAAGGAGGGACAGCCTGCAGTGGGAGCTGGGGGAAGCCCTGGGGCAGAGAGAGCCAGGCCTGGCTCCAGGCCATGCTCTGTGCAGGGTCCAGCAGTGGCATGGCCCAAGCACAGCAATGGGCCAGAGGCAGCGAGCCCAGCTGAGAACCGGGCCCAGCCTGGCTGCTGTGAGCAGCACCTGCCTTGGGGCCAGGCCCGAGCTTGCAGGCACGTGGGGGACACTGTGCTCACACAGCGGCCTCCATCCCGTGCCTCCTTGTGCTTCCCACAGGTGACCCCCAGGCAGCCAGAGGCAGCACCTCGGGTCACCTGGACGAGCATCACACCCATCCCTGGGGACAGGCCCACTCTGTCCCCCATCCGGTCCCGGAGTCCCACCATGTCCTGCACACGCAGGGGCAGCCAGGAGGGCGGGCACTCAGTGCCCCGCAGCCGTGTCACAGGGCCACAGAGATTGTCCGTGTCGGACTTGCCGCCTCTCCACGGCCCTCAGTTGACACTGGCACCTGCACGGCAGCTCAGTGGTCAAAGCTCAAGAGCATCCACTGACTGCGTTAAGCTGCCCCCTCTGCCAGCAGCAGCAGCCTCTGGATCCTCTCCCAGAGGCACAGCACGTGCTCTGGGAGCAGCCTTGGACAGTGTCAAGCTGCCCCCTCTGCCAGCAGCAGCAGCAGCAGCAGCTGCCTCTGGATCCTCTGCCAGAGGCACAGCACGTACTGTGGGCCCCATGGCCAGGCGCCAGCCAGAGCGTGTGCCACCTCCTCCATGGGGCACTCTGGCTGCGGGCAGAGCCCAGGGAACATCTTCCCTGGAGAGCAGAATGGAAGGGCTCTGGCGGGGGTCAACGGCAAGGCAGGGCCATCACCTGCCACCCGTGACACCTGCAGGCAGCGTGCCGCCCTGCACTGGGGCCCAGCCAGGTTGGGAGCACTTGGGAAGCTCAGAGATGGCAGAGCTGGTTGAGGTGCAGGCAGGGCATGGGGGCAGCACCTTCAAAGACCCTTATGGAGGCCTGGGCCCATACCTGTTAGAAGACAGGTCTATGGTATCCACCTGCACCTGCCAGAAGTCAAATGCCATCCAAGAGATGAATGTAGAACCCCATGAGCTGCCCAGTGCTGGCAGCACAACCACAGGCTCCAGAGGAGAGGCAGCAAAGCGCACTGAGCTCCTGTGCCCTGCTCAGTGGGCAGAGCAAAGCCCGGCCTTCTGGAAACCCGCAGCCCTGGGACACTCCTGTAAAGGAGCTGGAGGAAAAGCAGGAGGAGGAAGAGCTGCCAGAAACGCAGGCTGCAGGAGAGCGGCACAGCGACCTGCAGAGCGTGTCGCTTGCCCTGTTGCAAGAGGCCGAGGTAGAGGAGGAAATTTGTGCCCTGGCTGGAGATCCCTGGGACGAGGCCCGCAGCAAGGTCCTCCTCACATCAGACCCTGAGGAAAGCTCCAACTTCTCCGCTTCTCCTTTGTCTGGAGTCTCTGGGGAGGAGAGGGCAGCTTGTTTGGCTGCCGAGCAAGCTGCACTTTACACGCAGCTGTGCAGGGGGCTTGATGCTAGGCTCCAAATGATGCGGAGAAAGAGGGAGGAGCTGGAGAGGCTGGTGGAAGAGAAACTCTATGCAGAGCTCTTTGGAGACATCTTCTCTTCCGTGAGCAGTGAAGAAAGCCCCATGACATCCAGCTGTGACCTCAGGGATCCCTCAAGTGCCAGCCTGGAAGCAGATGCAGACCCCTCGGTGCCAGTCAGCGCTGGCAGTGTGACTGAAGATGCCAGAGTAGAGACACAAAGCTTCTCTGAGCTTGTGTCTCCTGGGCTGCTGGCAGACTACTCGGGGTCTGCCTCTGAGGATTCGCTGTCCCTGGAAACTCTGATGAACGAGTTCCTGGAGAAGCGGGAGCAAGAAGAAGCGGCGGGAGAGAGGCACAGAGAGGTAGAGAGCCCGTTGTCCCTCCCGCCGCCAGACGAAGAGTTCGAGCCAGCGCCTGCTCCTCCGGACAGCGACCCCGGCGACCAGGGGCACAGCGAGCCTCTCCCCAGGGCACTGCCCCAAGAGCCAAAGGGGTTTGCGGGTTGCCCCTCGCCTGCCGATGCTGCGGACGAGGCCGAGGCAGCAGGCATGGAGGCTGGGCGTGCCCAGGCCGCCCCTGCCCAGGAAAAGCCCTGCGGGCATGAGCCGCCAGCAGGAGCTTGCCCGGTGCCTGCCCAGCCCCTGGCACGCAGCGTTCCTGCTTGCCCCGCTGGCAGCGCAGCCGTCCCGCAGCCCCCGGCCCCACGGCCATGGCGCTCCATGGCCAAGAGGGCCCGGCGGGCTCTGCGCCGCCTTTTCTCCTTCAGCTGCCTCAGGGGGCAGCCAGAGGAGTGAGCCCGGGGCCAGCAGCAGGACGGTGGCCAAAGATGCCGGCTCACCCTGGGGACACCCAGCTCCCAGGGGCAGCGGCAGGTCCCAGAGGGAACGACTCCAGGGAGATGAAAAGACGGGATTCATGGATGGATGGGTGGATGGTGGCCAAGGCAACCACTTGCCAAAGGTAGGCCCTGCTGCCCGCCCCAGCCACTCGGCCCATGGCACCAGCAAGGCAGCCTGGACAGGGAGAGCTGGCTGAGGGAGGATGACAGCGCTACATTGTATAATCCCACAGAAGCTGATTTGAAGCCCGGGCTGCATTGTGGGGGTGCATCCCCACCCTTCCCCAGGCCTCATTTGGAGCTGAGAAATGCTCCTTGGGCCTCAGCATTGCAGTCAATCAAGGCAAACCCATTCTCTTTTCCCATGGCAACTAGGAAAGTGCCTCCCTGGCTACCTGCAACATGGACTGGTCAAAGGTGTTAACTCCTGGCGACGGACCTGGTGTCCTCAACTTCTCACAAAACACCGGGACCTCCGTGCAGAGAAGCAAAGGGAGGGGAAGGACCAAAGGGATGCTGCTGGCAGCAAACATCTTGGACTGTCCTCTATAAGACATCTTCACCTCCCCACTCCAGCCGTGCTCTTCACCACAGCCTTGCAACCCCGCTCTTCCTCTGCCTACCCCACCCCTGATTTTCTCCCTCTTCACACTTTGCTATTTCCTACCCCTTTCTATCTACCCCATATTTATTGTTAAATAAAATCCCAATTGTTGATGTTTGTAGATGATCTCCTGAGCACCTTAATTCACACACAGGGGCATCTCTGAATAACCACACCTGAATGGGGGCACACTTCTGCACACAGCACTCGAGGTGTAGTCACGTCAGTGCCCAGCACAGAAGGACAATAAATGCCCCGGTGCTTCTGGCCACACTATGGCTGACACAGAACACCAGGATGCCACTGGCATATTCCTGAACCAAAATTCTACCCACTCCCCCCACACCCGCTCCACAGTCAGTAAAGAACGGAAATTTTCCTTGGCTTTCTTTTGTTATAGTTCTTATTCAAAACCACACTGTTTATAGTCTTTCACAGTAGTGGCCTGATTAAGTTCAAATGGAGCTTTCTTTTTCCTGATGATCTCTCTACCTGGGGCCGAGGCCGAAGTCTGGGTCACATGGTGATGTGGGCGGGAAAAGCACTTTGGCACAGGGCTTCCTTGGGTGTGTTTAGGGGAGGTACGCAAGGTGGGACAAGAGAGAGCTGCAGGACATTACAAGACGAACAAGTGTAGGCAAAGTCAATGGGAAAGGGCTTCAAAAAGGCCTTTGTGTGCAGGATCATCAGCATGGAAAGCACCAGGCCTCTGGGAGAAAGGGCAGCCACGCCCACCAGGCCTCTGTGACCCGCGGTGACATGGTGCCCAGAGGCCATTGTGACACGGGTGCATGTCATGAGCCTTGGGGCTGCGAAACCCTGCAGTGGGCACTCCCAGGAGAGCAGCTCTCTGAGGAGGCAGCAGCTTCTCTGGAGGCAGCAGCTCACCCGGGAGATTGTGGCCAGTGTTCATCAGAGCACTGCCACAATGCCAAGAAGCAGGAGGCGAATGGCCATGGCCTGCCCCGTGAGGGGCAGCCGCTGCTGTACCGGCGGCGGCACCAGGTGAGGGCTGGGGAAGGAGGGACAGCCTGCAGTGGGAGCTGGGGGAAGCCCTGGGGCAGGGAGAGCCAGGCCTGGCTCCAGGCCATGCTCTGTGCAGGGTCCAGCAGTGGCATGGCCCAAGCACAGCAATGGGCCAGAGGCAGCGAGCCCAGCTGAGAACCGGGCCCAGCCTGGCTGCTGTGAGCAGCACCTGCCTTGGGGCCAGGCCCGAGCTTGCAGGCACGTGGGGGACACTGTGCTCACACAGCGGCCTCCATCCCTTGCCTCCTCGTGCTTCCCACAGGTGACCCCCAGGCAGCCAGAGGCAGCACCTCGGGTCACCTGGACGAGCATCACACCCATCCCTGGGGACAGGCCCACTCTGTCCCCCATCCGGTCCCGGAGTCCCACCATGTCCTGCACACGCAGGGGCAGCCAGGAGGGCGGGCACTCAGTGCCCCGCAGCCGTGTCACAGGGCCACAGAGATTGTCCGTGTCGGACTTGCCGCCTCTCCACGGCCCTCAGTTGACACTGGCACCTGCACGGCAGCTCAGTGGTCAAAGCTCAAGAGCATCCACTGACTGCGTTAAGCTGCCCCCTCTGCCAGCAGCAGCAGCCTCTGGATCCTCTCCCAGAGGCACAGCACGTGCTCTGGGAGCAGCCTTGGACAGTGTCAAGCTGCCCCCTCTGCCAGCAGCAGCAGCAGCAGCTGCTACCTCTGGATCCTCTGCCAGAGGCACAGCACGTGCTGTGGGCCCCATGGCCAGGCGCCAGCCAGAGCGTGTGCCACCTCCTCCATGGGGCACTCTGGCTGCGGGCAGAGCCCAGGGAACATCTTCCCTGGAGAGCAGAATGGAAGGGCTCTGGCAGGGGTCAACGGCAAGGCAGGGCCATCACCTGCCACCCGTGACACCTGCAGGCAGCGTGCCGCCCTGCACTGGGGCCCAGCCAGGTTGGGAGCACTTGGGACGCTCAGAGATGGCAGAGCTGATTGAGGTGCAGGCAGGGCATGGGGGCAGCACCTTCAAAGACCCTTATGGAGGCCTGGGCCCATACCTGTTAGAAGACAGGTCCATGGTATCCACCTGCACCTGCCAGAAGTCAAATGCCATCCAAGAGATGAATGTAGAGCCCCATGAGCTGCCCAGTGCTGGCAGCACAACCACAGGCTCCAGAGGAGAGGCAGCAAAGCGCACTGAGCTCCTGTGCCCTGCTCAGTGGGCAGAGCAAAGCCCGGCCTCCTCTGGAAACCCGCAGCCCTGGGACACTCCTGTAAAGGAGCTGGAGGAAAAGCAGGAGGAGGAAGAGCTGCCAGAAACGCAGGCTGCAGGAGAGCGGCACAGCGACCTGCAGAGCGTGTCGCTTGCCCTGTTGCAAGAGGCCGAGGTAGAGGAGGAAATTTGTGCCCTGGCTGGAGATCCCTGGGACGAGGCCTGCAGCAAGGTCCTCCTCACATCAGACCCTGAGGAAAGCTCCAACTTCTCCGCTTCTCCTTTGTCTGGAGTCTCTGGGGAGGAGAGGGCAGCTTGTTTGGCTGCCGAGCAAGCTGCACTTTACACGCAGCTGTGCAGGGGGCTTGATGCTAGGCTCCAAATGATGCGGAGAAAGAGGGAGGAGCTGGAGAGGCTGGTGGAAGAGAAACTCTATGCAGAGCTCTTTGGAGACATCTTCTCTTCCGTGAGCAGTGAAGAAAGCCCCATGACATCCAGCTGTGACCTCAGGGATCCCTCAAGTGCCAGCCTGGAAGCAGATGCAGACCCCTCGGTGCCAGTCAGCGCTGGCAGTGTGACTGAAGATGCCAGAGTAGAGACACAAAGCTTCTCTGAGCTTGTGTCTCCTGGGCTGCTGGCAGACTACTCGGGGTCTGCCTCTGAGGATTCGCTGTCCCTGGAAACTCTGATGAACGAGTTCCTGGAGAAGCGGGAGCAAGAAGAAGCGGCGGGAGAGAGGCACAGAGAGGTAGAGAGCCCGTTGTCCCTCCCGCCGCCAGACGAAGAGTTCGAGCCAGCGCCTGCTCCTCCGGACAGCGACCCCGGCGACCAGGGGCACAGCGAGCCTCTCCCCAGGGCACTGCCCCAAGAGCCAAAGGGGTTTGCGGGTTGCCCCTCGCCTGCCGATGCTGCGGACGAGGCCGAGGCAGCAGGCATGGAGGCTGGGCGTGCCCAGGCCGCCCCTGCCCAGGAAAAGCCCTGCGGGCATGAGCCGCCAGCAGGAGCTTGCCCGGTGCCTGCCCAGCCCCTGGCACGCAGCGTTCCTGCTTGCCCCGCTGGCAGCGCAGCCGTCCCGCAGCCCCCGGCCCCACGGCCATGGCGCTCCATGGCCAAGAGGGCCCGGCGGGCTCTGCGCCGCCTTTTCTCCTTCAGCTGCCTCAGGGGGCAGCCAGAGGAGTGAGCCCGGGGCCAGCAGCAGGACGGTGGCCAAAGATGCCGGCTCACCCTGGGGACACCCAGCTCCCAGGGGCAGCGGCAGGTCCCAGAGGGAACGACTCCAGGGAGATGAAAAGACGGGATTCATGGATGGATGGGTGGATGGTGGCCAAGGCAACCACTTGCCAAAGGTAGGCCCTGCTGCCCGCCCCAGCCACTCGGCCCATGGCACCAGCAAGGCAGCCTGGACAGGGAGAGCTGGCTGAGGGAGGATGACAGCGCTACATTGTATAATCCCACAGAAGCTGATTTGAAGCCCGGGCTGCATTGTGGGGGTGCATCCCCACCCTTCCCCAGGCCTCATTTGGAGCTGAGAAATGCTCCTTGGGCCTCAGCATTGCAGTCAATCAAGGCAAACCCATTCTCTTTTCGCATGGCAACTAGGAAAGTGCCTCCCTGGCTACCTGCAACATGGACTGGTCAAAGGTGTTAACTCCTGGCGACGGACCTGGTGTCCTCAACTTCTCACAAAACACCGGGACCTCCGTGCAGAGAAGCAAAGGGAGGGGAAGGACCAAAGGGATGCTGCTGGCAGCAAACATCTTGGACTGTCCTCTATAAGACATCTTCACCTCCCCACTCCAGCCGTGCTCTTCACCACAGCCTTGCAACCCCGCTCTTCCTCTGCCTACCCCACCCCTGATTTTCTCCCTCTTTCCTTCACACTTTGCTATTTCCTACCCCTTTCTATCTACCCCATATTTATTGTTAAATAAAATCCCAATTGTTGATGTTTGTAGATGATCTCCTGAGCACCTTAATTCACACACAGGGGCATCTCTGAATAACCACACCTGAATGGGGGCACACTTCTGCACACAGCACTCGAGGTGTAGTCACGTCAGTGCCCAGCACAGAAGGACAATAAATGCCCCGGTGCTTCTGGCCACACTATGGCTGACACAGAACACCAGGATGCCACTGGCATATTCCTGAACCAAAATTCTACCCACTCCCCCCACACCCGCTCCACAGTCAGTAAAGAACGGAAATTTTCCTTGGCTTTCTTTTGTTATAGTTCTTATTCAAAACCACACTGTTTATAGTCTTTCACAGTAGTGGCCTGATTAAGTTCAAATGGAGCTTTCTTTTTCCTGATGATCTCTCTACCTGGGGCCGAGGCCGAAGTCTGGGTCACATGGTGATGTGGGCGGGAAAAGCACTTTGGCACAGGGCTTCCTTGGGTGTGTTTAGGGGAGGTACGCAAGGTGGGACAAGAGAGAGCTGCAGGACATTACAAGACGAACAAGTGTAGGCAAAGTCAATGGGAAAGGGCTTCAAAAAGGCCTTTGTGTGCAGGATCATCAGCATGGAAAGCACCAGGCCTCTGGGAGAAAGGGCAGCCACGCCCACCAGGCCTCTGTGACCCGCGGTGACATGGTGCCCAGAGGCCATTGTGACACGGGTGCATGTCATGAGCCTTGGGGCTGCGAAACCCTGCAGTGGGCACTCCCAGGAGAGCAGCTCTCTGAGGAGGCAGCAGCTTCTCTGGAGGCAGCAGCTCACCCGGGAGATTGTGGCCAGTGTTCATCAGAGCACTGCCACAATGCCAAGGAAGCAGGAGGCGAATGGCCATGGCCTGCCCCGTGAGGGGCAGCCGCTGCTGTACCGGCGGCGGCACCAGGTGAGGGCTGGGGAAGGAGGGACAGCCTGCAGTGGGAGCTGGGGGAAGCCCTGGGGCAGGGAGAGCCAGGCCTGGCTCCAGGCCATGCTCTGTGCAGGGTCCAGCAGTGGCATGGCCCAAGCACAGCAATGGGCCAGAGGCAGCGAGCCCAGCTGAGAACCGGGCCCAGCCTGGCTGCTGTGAGCAGCACCTGCCTTGGGGCCAGGCCCGAGCTTGCAGGCACGTGGGGGACACTGTGCTCACACAGCGGCCTCCATCCCTTGCCTCCTCGTGCTTCCCACAGGTGACCCCCAGGCAGCCAGAGGCAGCACCTCGGGTCACCTGGACGAGCATCACACCCATCCCTGGGGACAGGCCCACTCTGTCCCCCATCCGGTCCCGGAGTCCCACCATGTCCTGCACACGCAGGGGCAGCCAGGAGGGCGGGCACTCAGTGCCCCGCAGCCGTGTCACAGGGCCACAGAGATTGTCCGTGTCGGACTTGCCGCCTCTCCACGGCCCTCAGTTGACACTGGCACCTGCACGGCAGCTCAGTGGTCAAAGCTCAAGAGCATCCACTGACTGCGTTAAGCTGCCCCCTCTGCCAGCAGCAGCAGCCTCTGGATCCTCTCCCAGAGGCACAGCACGTGCTCTGGGAGCAGCCTTGGACAGTGTCAAGCTGCCCCCTCTGCCAGCAGCAGCAGCAGCAGCTGCTACCTCTGGATCCTCTGCCAGAGGCACAGCACGTGCTGTGGGCCCCATGGCCAGGCGCCAGCCAGAGCGTGTGCCACCTCCTCCATGGGGCACTCTGGCTGCGGGCAGAGCCCAGGGAACATCTTCCCTGGAGAGCAGAATGGAAGGGCTCTGGCAGGGGTCAACGGCAAGGCAGGGCCATCACCTGCCACCCGTGACACCTGCAGGCAGCGTGCCGCCCTGCACTGGGGCCCAGCCAGGTTGGGAGCACTTGGGACGCTCAGAGATGGCAGAGCTGATTGAGGTGCAGGCAGGGCATGGGGGCAGCACCTTCAAAGACCCTTATGGAGGCCTGGGCCCATACCTGTTAGAAGACAGGTCCATGGTATCCACCTGCACCTGCCAGAAGTCAAATGCCATCCAAGAGATGAATGTAGAGCCCCATGAGCTGCCCAGTGCTGGCAGCACAACCACAGGCTCCAGAGGAGAGGCAGCAAAGCGCACTGAGCTCCTGTGCCCTGCTCAGTGGGCAGAGCAAAGCCCGGCCTCCTCTGGAAACCCGCAGCCCTGGGACACTCCTGTAAAGGAGCTGGAGGAAAAGCAGGAGGAGGAAGAGCTGCCAGAAACGCAGGCTGCAGGAGAGCGGCACAGCGACCTGCAGAGCGTGTCGCTTGCCCTGTTGCAAGAGGCCGAGGTAGAGGAGGAAATTTGTGCCCTGGCTGGAGATCCCTGGGACGAGGCCTGCAGCAAGGTCCTCCTCACATCAGACCCTGAGGAAAGCTCCAACTTCTCCGCTTCTCCTTTGTCTGGAGTCTCTGGGGAGGAGAGGGCAGCTTGTTTGGCTGCCGAGCAAGCTGCACTTTACACGCAGCTGTGCAGGGGGCTTGATGCTAGGCTCCAAATGATGCGGAGAAAGAGGGAGGAGCTGGAGAGGCTGGTGGAAGAGAAACTCTATGCAGAGCTCTTTGGAGACATCTTCTCTTCCGTGAGCAGTGAAGAAAGCCCCATGACATCCAGCTGTGACCTCAGGGATCCCTCAAGTGCCAGCCTGGAAGCAGATGCAGACCCCTCGGTGCCAGTCAGCGCTGGCAGTGTGACTGAAGATGCCAGAGTAGAGACACAAAGCTTCTCTGAGCTTGTGTCTCCTGGGCTGCTGGCAGACTACTCGGGGTCTGCCTCTGAGGATTCGCTGTCCCTGGAAACTCTGATGAACGAGTTCCTGGAGAAGCGGGAGCAAGAAGAAGCGGCGGGAGAGAGGCACAGAGAGGTAGAGAGCCCGTTGTCCCTCCCGCCGCCAGACGAAGAGTTCGAGCCAGCGCCTGCTCCTCCGGACAGCGACCCCGGCGACCAGGGGCACAGCGAGCCTCTCCCCAGGGCACTGCCCCAAGAGCCAAAGGGTTTGCGGGTTGCCCCTCGCCTGCCGATGCTGCGGACGAGGCCGAGGCAGCAGGCATGGAGGCTGGGCGTGCCCAGGCCGCCCCTGCCCAGGAAAAGCCCTGCGGGCATGAGCCGCCAGCAGGAGCTTGCCCGGTGCCTGCCCAGCCCCTGGCACGCAGCGTTCCTGCTTGCCCCGCTGGCAGCGCAGCCGTCCCGCAGCCCCCGGCCCCACGGCCATGGCGCTCCATGGCCAAGAGGGCCCGGCGGGCTCTGCGCCGCCTTTTCTCCTTCAGCTGCCTCAGGGGGCAGCCAGAGGAGTGAGCCCGGGGCCAGCAGCAGGACGGTGGCCAAAGATGCCGGCTCACCCTGGGGACACCCAGCTCCCAGGGGCAGCGGCAGGTCCCAGAGGGAACGACTCCAGGGAGATGAAAAGACGGGATTCATGGATGGATGGGTGGATGGTGGCCAAGGCAACCACTTGCCAAAGGTAGGCCCTGCTGCCCGCCCCAGCCACTCGGCCCATGGCACCAGCAAGGCAGCCTGGACAGGGAGAGCTGGCTGAGGGAGGATGACAGCGCTACATTGTATAATCCCACAGAAGCTGATTTGAAGCCCGGGCTGCATTGTGGGGGTGCATCCCCACCCTTCCCCAGGCCTCATTTGGAGCTGAGAAATGCTCCTTGGGCCTCAGCATTGCAGTCAATCAAGGCAAACCCATTCTCTTTTCGCATGGCAACTAGGAAAGTGCCTCCCTGGCTACCTGCAACATGGACTGGTCAAAGGTGTTAACTCCTGGCGACGGACCTGGTGTCCTCAACTTCTCACAAAACACCGGGACCTCCGTGCAGAGAAGCAAAGGGAGGGGAAGGACCAAAGGGATGCTGCTGGCAGCAAACATCTTGGACTGTCCTCTATAAGACATCTTCACCTCCCCACTCCAGCCGTGCTCTTCACCACAGCCTTGCAACCCCGCTCTTCCTCTGCCTACCCCACCCCTGATTTTCTCCCTCTTTCCTTCACACTTTGCTATTTCCTACCCCTTTCTATCTACCCCATATTTATTGTTAAATAAAATCCCAATTGTTGATGTTTGTAGATGATCTCCTGAGCACCTTAATTCACACACAGGGGCATCTCTGAATAACCACACCTGAATGGGGGCACACTTCTGCACACAGCACTCGAGGTGTAGTCACGTCAGTGCCCAGCACAGAAGGACAATAAATGCCCCGGTGCTTCTGGCCACACTATGGCTGACACAGAACACCAGGATGCCACTGGCATATTCCTGAACCAAAATTCTACCCACTCCCCCCACACCCGCTCCACAGTCAGTAAAGAACGGAAATTTTCCTTGGCTTTCTTTTGTTATAGTTCTTATTCAAAACCACAGTGTTTTTAGTCTTTCACAGTAGTGGCCTGATTAAGTTCAAATGGAGCTTTCTTTTTCCTGATGATCTCTCTACCTGGGGCCGAGGCCGAAGTCTGGGTCACATGGTGATGTGGGCGGGAAAAGCACTTTGGCACAGGGCTTCCTTGGGTGTGTTTAGGGGAGGTACGCAAGGTGGGACAAGAGAGAGCTGCAGGACATTACAAGACGAACAAGTGTAGGCAAAGTCAATGGGAAAGGGCTTCAAAAAGGCCTTTGTGTGCAGGATCATCAGCATGGAAAGCACCAGGCCTCTGGGAGAAAGGGCAGCCACGCCCACCAGGCCTCTGTGACCCGCGGTGACATGGTGCCCAGAGGCCATTGTGACACGGGTGCATGTCATGAGCCTTGGGGCTGCGAAACCCTGCAGTGGGCACTCCCAGGAGAGCAGCTCTCTGAGGAGGCAGCAGCTTCTCTGGAGGCAGCAGCTCACCCGGGAGATTGTGGCCAGTGTTCATCAGAGCACTGCCACAATGCCAAGGAAGCAGGAGGCGAATGGCCATGGCCTGCCCCGTGAGGGGCAGCCGCTGCTGTACCGGCGGCGGCACCAGGTGAGGGCTGGGGAAGGAGGGACAGCCTGCAGTGGGAGCTGGGGGAAGCCCTGGGGCAGGGAGAGCCAGGCCTGGCTCCAGGCCATGCTCTGTGCAGGGTCCAGCAGTGGCATGGCCCAAGCACAGCAATGGGCCAGAGGCAGCGAGCCCAGCTGAGAACCGGGCCCAGCCTGGCTGCTGTGAGCAGCACCTGCCTTGGGGCCAGGCCCGAGCTTGCAGGCACGTGGGGGACACTGTGCTCACACAGCGGCCTCCATCCCTTGCCTCCTCGTGCTTCCCACAGGTGACCCCCAGGCAGCCAGAGGCAGCACCTCGGGTCACCTGGACGAGCATCACACCCATCCCTGGGGACAGGCCCACTCTGTCCCCCATCCGGTCCCGGAGTCCCACCATGTCCTGCACACGCAGGGGCAGCCAGGAGGGCGGGCACTCAGTGCCCCGCAGCCGTGTCACAGGGCCACAGAGATTGTCCGTGTCGGACTTGCCGCCTCTCCACGGCCCTCAGTTGACACTGGCACCTGCACGGCAGCTCAGTGGTCAAAGCTCAAGAGCATCCACTGACTGCGTTAAGCTGCCCCCTCTGCCAGCAGCAGCAGCCTCTGGATCCTCTCCCAGAGGCACAGCACGTGCTCTGGGAGCAGCCTTGGACAGTGTCAAGCTGCCCCCTCTGCCAGCAGCAGCAGCAGCAGCTGCTACCTCTGGATCCTCTGCCAGAGGCACAGCACGTGCTGTGGGCCCCATGGCCAGGCGCCAGCCAGAGCGTGTGCCACCTCCTCCATGGGGCACTCTGGCTGCGGGCAGAGCCCAGGGAACATCTTCCCTGGAGAGCAGAATGGAAGGGCTCTGGCAGGGGTCAACGGCAAGGCAGGGCCATCACCTGCCACCCGTGACACCTGCAGGCAGCGTGCCGCCCTGCACTGGGGCCCAGCCAGGTTGGGAGCACTTGGGACGCTCAGAGATGGCAGAGCTGATTGAGGTGCAGGCAGGGCATGGGGGCAGCACCTTCAAAGACCCTTATGGAGGCCTGGGCCCATACCTGTTAGAAGACAGGTCCATGGTATCCACCTGCACCTGCCAGAAGTCAAATGCCATCCAAGAGATGAATGTAGAGCCCCATGAGCTGCCCAGTGCTGGCAGCACAACCACAGGCTCCAGAGGAGAGGCAGCAAAGCGCACTGAGCTCCTGTGCCCTGCTCAGTGGGCAGAGCAAAGCCCGGCCTCCTCTGGAAACCCGCAGCCCTGGGACACTCCTGTAAAGGAGCTGGAGGAAAAGCAGGAGGAGGAAGAGCTGCCAGAAACGCAGGCTGCAGGAGAGCGGCACAGCGACCTGCAGAGCGTGTCGCTTGCCCTGTTGCAAGAGGCCGAGGTAGAGGAGGAAATTTGTGCCCTGGCTGGAGATCCCTGGGACGAGGCCTGCAGCAAGGTCCTCCTCACATCAGACCCTGAGGAAAGCTCCAACTTCTCCGCTTCTCCTTTGTCTGGAGTCTCTGGGGAGGAGAGGGCAGCTTGTTTGGCTGCCGAGCAAGCTGCACTTTACACGCAGCTGTGCAGGGGGCTTGATGCTAGGCTCCAAATGATGCGGAGAAAGAGGGAGGAGCTGGAGAGGCTGGTGGAAGAGAAACTCTATGCAGAGCTCTTTGGAGACATCTTCTCTTCCGTGAGCAGTGAAGAAAGCCCCATGACATCCAGCTGTGACCTCAGGGATCCCTCAAGTGCCAGCCTGGAAGCAGATGCAGACCCCTCGGTGCCAGTCAGCGCTGGCAGTGTGACTGAAGATGCCAGAGTAGAGACACAAAGCTTCTCTGAGCTTGTGTCTCCTGGGCTGCTGGCAGACTACTCGGGGTCTGCCTCTGAGGATTCGCTGTCCCTGGAAACTCTGATGAACGAGTTCCTGGAGAAGCGGGAGCAAGAAGAAGCGGCGGGAGAGAGGCACAGAGAGGTAGAGAGCCCGTTGTCCCTCCCGCCGCCAGACGAAGAGTTCGAGCCAGCGCCTGCTCCTCCGGACAGCGACCCCGGCGACCAGGGGCACAGCGAGCCTCTCCCCAGGGCACTGCCCCAAGAGCCAAAGGGGTTTGCGGGTTGCCCCTCGCCTGCCGATGCTGCGGACGAGGCCGAGGCAGCAGGCATGGAGGCTGGGCGTGCCCAGGCCGCCCCTGCCCAGGAAAAGCCCTGCGGGCATGAGCCGCCAGCAGGAGCTTGCCCGGTGCCTGCCCAGCCCCTGGCACGCAGCGTTCCTGCTTGCCCCGCTGGCAGCGCAGCCGTCCCGCAGCCCCCGGCCCCACGGCCATGGCGCTCCATGGCCAAGAGGGCCCGGCGGGCTCTGCGCCGCCTTTTCTCCTTCAGCTGCCTCAGGGGGCAGCCAGAGGAGTGAGCCCGGGGCCAGCAGCAGGACGGTGGCCAAAGATGCCGGCTCACCCTGGGGACACCCAGCTCCCAGGGGCAGCGGCAGGTCCCAGAGGGAACGACTCCAGGGAGATGAAAAGACGGGATTCATGGATGGATGGGTGGATGGTGGCCAAGGCAACCACTTGCCAAAGGTAGGCCCTGCTGCCCGCCCCAGCCACTCGGCCCATGGCACCAGCAAGGCAGCCTGGACAGGGAGAGCTGGCTGAGGGAGGATGACAGCGCTACATTGTATAATCCCACAGAAGCTGATTTGAAGCCCGGGCTGCATTGTGGGGGTGCATCCCCACCCTTCCCCAGGCCTCATTTGGAGCTGAGAAATGCTCCTTGGGCCTCAGCATTGCAGTCAATCAAGGCAAACCCATTCTCTTTTCGCATGGCAACTAGGAAAGTGCCTCCCTGGCTACCTGCAACATGGACTGGTCAAAGGTGTTAACTCCTGGCGACGGACCTGGTGTCCTCAACTTCTCACAAAACACCGGGACCTCCGTGCAGAGAAGCAAAGGGAGGGGAAGGACCAAAGGGATGCTGCTGGCAGCAAACATCTTGGACTGTCCTCTATAAGACATCTTCACCTCCCCACTCCAGCCGTGCTCTTCACCACAGCCTTGCAACCCCGCTCTTCCTCTGCCTACCCCACCCCTGATTTTCTCCCTCTTTCCTTCACACTTTGCTATTTCCTACCCCTTTCTATCTACCCCATATTTATTGTTAAATAAAATCCCAATTGTTGATGTTTGTAGATGATCTCCTGAGCACCTTAATTCACACACAGGGGCATCTCTGAATAACCACACCTGAATGGGGGCACACTTCTGCACACAGCACTCGAGGTGTAGTCACGTCAGTGCCCAGCACAGAAGGACAATAAATGCCCCGGTGCTTCTGGCCACACTATGGCTGACACAGAACACCAGGATGCCACTGGCATATTCCTGAACCAAAATTCTACCCACTCCCCCCACACCCGCTCCACAGTCAGTAAAGAACGGAAATTTTCCTTGGCTTTCTTTTGTTGTAGTTCTTATTCAAACCCACACTGTTTATAGTCTTTCACAGTAGTGGCCTGATTAAGTTCAAATGGAGCTTTCTTTTTCCTGATGATCTCTCTACCTGGGGCCGAGGCCGAAGTCTGGGTCACATGGTGATGTGGGCGGGAAAAGCACTTTGGCACAGGGCTTCCTTGGGTGTGTTTAGGGGAGGTACGCAAGGTGGGACAAGAGAGAGCTGCAGGACATTACAAGACGAACAAGTGTAGGCAAAGTCAATGGGAAAGGGCTTCAAAAAGGCCTTTGTGTGCAGGATCATCAGCATGGAAAGCACCAGGCCTCTGGGAGAAAGGGCAGCCACGCCCACCAGGCCTCTGTGACCCGCGGTGACATGGTGCCCAGAGGCCATTGTGACACGGGTGCATGTCATGAGCCTTGGGGCTGCGAAACCCTGCAGTGGGCACTCCCAGGAGAGCAGCTCTCTGAGGAGGCAGCAGCTTCTCTGGAGGCAGCAGCTCACCCGGGAGATTGTGGCCAGTGTTCATCAGAGCACTGCCACAATGCCAAGGAAGCAGGAGGCGAATGGCCATGGCCTGCCCCGTGAGGGGCAGCCGCTGCTGTACCGGCGGCGGCACCAGGTGAGGGCTGGGGAAGGAGGGACAGCCTGCAGTGGGAGCTGGGGGAAGCCCTGGGGCAGGGAGAGCCAGGCCTGGCTCCAGGCCATGCTCTGTGCAGGGTCCAGCAGTGGCATGGCCCAAGCACAGCAATGGGCCAGAGGCAGCGAGCCCAGCTGAGAACCGGGCCCAGCCTGGCTGCTGTGAGCAGCACCTGCCTTGGGGCCAGGCCCGAGCTTGCAGGCACGTGGGGGACACTGTGCTCACACAGCGGCCTCCATCCCTTGCCTCCTCGTGCTTCCCACAGGTGACCCCCAGGCAGCCAGAGGCAGCACCTCGGGTCACCTGGACGAGCATCACACCCATCCCTGGGGACAGGCCCACTCTGTCCCCCATCCGGTCCCGGAGTCCCACCATGTCCTGCACACGCAGGGGCAGCCAGGAGGGCGGGCACTCAGTGCCCCGCAGCCGTGTCACAGGGCCACAGAGATTGTCCGTGTCGGACTTGCCGCCTCTCCACGGCCCTCAGTTGACACTGGCACCTGCACGGCAGCTCAGTGGTCAAAGCTCAAGAGCATCCACTGACTGCGTTAAGCTGCCCCCTCTGCCAGCAGCAGCAGCCTCTGGATCCTCTCCCAGAGGCACAGCACGTGCTCTGGGAGCAGCCTTGGACAGTGTCAAGCTGCCCCCTCTGCCAGCAGCAGCAGCAGCAGCTGCTACCTCTGGATCCTCTGCCAGAGGCACAGCACGTGCTGTGGGCCCCATGGCCAGGCGCCAGCCAGAGCGTGTGCCACCTCCTCCATGGGGCACTCTGGCTGCGGGCAGAGCCCAGGGAACATCTTCCCTGGAGAGCAGAATGGAAGGGCTCTGGCAGGGGTCAACGGCAAGGCAGGGCCATCACCTGCCACCCGTGACACCTGCAGGCAGCGTGCCGCCCTGCACTGGGGCCCAGCCAGGTTGGGAGCACTTGGGACGCTCAGAGATGGCAGAGCTGATTGAGGTGCAGGCAGGGCATGGGGGCAGCACCTTCAAAGACCCTTATGGAGGCCTGGGCCCATACCTGTTAGAAGACAGGTCCATGGTATCCACCTGCACCTGCCAGAAGTCAAATGCCATCCAAGAGATGAATGTAGAGCCCCATGAGCTGCCCAGTGCTGGCAGCACAACCACAGGCTCCAGAGGAGAGGCAGCAAAGCGCACTGAGCTCCTGTGCCCTGCTCAGTGGGCAGAGCAAAGCCCGGCCTCCTCTGGAAACCCGCAGCCCTGGGACACTCCTGTAAAGGAGCTGGAGGAAAAGCAGGAGGAGGAAGAGCTGCCAGAAACGCAGGCTGCAGGAGAGCGGCACAGCGACCTGCAGAGCGTGTCGCTTGCCCTGTTGCAAGAGGCCGAGGTAGAGGAGGAAATTTGTGCCCTGGCTGGAGATCCCTGGGACGAGGCCTGCAGCAAGGTCCTCCTCACATCAGACCCTGAGGAAAGCTCCAACTTCTCCGCTTCTCCTTTGTCTGGAGTCTCTGGGGAGGAGAGGGCAGCTTGTTTGGCTGCCGAGCAAGCTGCACTTTACACGCAGCTGTGCAGGGGGCTTGATGCTAGGCTCCAAATGATGCGGAGAAAGAGGGAGGAGCTGGAGAGGCTGGTGGAAGAGAAACTCTATGCAGAGCTCTTTGGAGACATCTTCTCTTCCGTGAGCAGTGAAGAAAGCCCCATGACATCCAGCTGTGACCTCAGGGATCCCTCAAGTGCCAGCCTGGAAGCAGATGCAGACCCCTCGGTGCCAGTCAGCGCTGGCAGTGTGACTGAAGATGCCAGAGTAGAGACACAAAGCTTCTCTGAGCTTGTGTCTCCTGGGCTGCTGGCAGACTACTCGGGGTCTGCCTCTGAGGATTCGCTGTCCCTGGAAACTCTGATGAACGAGTTCCTGGAGAAGCGGGAGCAAGAAGAAGCGGCGGGAGAGAGGCACAGAGAGGTAGAGAGCCCGTTGTCCCTCCCGCCGCCAGACGAAGAGTTCGAGCCAGCGCCTGCTCCTCCGGACAGCGACCCCGGCGACCAGGGGCACAGCGAGCCTCTCCCCAGGGCACTGCCCCAAGAGCCAAAGGGGTTTGCGGGTTGCCCCTCGCCTGCCGATGCTGCGGACGAGGCCGAGGCAGCAGGCATGGAGGCTGGGCGTGCCCAGGCCGCCCCTGCCCAGGAAAAGCCCTGCGGGCATGAGCCGCCAGCAGGAGCTTGCCCGGTGCCTGCCCAGCCCCTGGCACGCAGCGTTCCTGCTTGCCCCGCTGGCAGCGCAGCCGTCCCGCAGCCCCCGGCCCCACGGCCATGGCGCTCCATGGCCAAGAGGGCCCGGCGGGCTCTGCGCCGCCTTTTCTCCTTCAGCTGCCTCAGGGGGCAGCCAGAGGAGTGAGCCCGGGGCCAGCAGCAGGACGGTGGCCAAAGATGCCGGCTCACCCTGGGGACACCCAGCTCCCAGGGGCAGCGGCAGGTCCCAGAGGGAACGACTCCAGGGAGATGAAAAGACGGGATTCATGGATGGATGGGTGGATGGTGGCCAAGGCAACCACTTGCCAAAGGTAGGCCCTGCTGCCCGCCCCAGCCACTCGGCCCATGGCACCAGCAAGGCAGCCTGGACAGGGAGAGCTGGCTGAGGGAGGATGACAGCGCTACATTGTATAATCCCACAGAAGCTGATTTGAAGCCCGGGCTGCATTGTGGGGGTGCATCCCCACCCTTCCCCAGGCCTCATTTGGAGCTGAGAAATGCTCCTTGGGCCTCAGCATTGCAGTCAATCAAGGCAAACCCATTCTCTTTTCGCATGGCAACTAGGAAAGTGCCTCCCTGGCTACCTGCAACATGGACTGGTCAAAGGTGTTAACTCCTGGCGACGGACCTGGTGTCCTCAACTTCTCACAAAACACCGGGACCTCCGTGCAGAGAAGCAAAGGGAGGGGAAGGACCAAAGGGATGCTGCTGGCAGCAAACATCTTGGACTGTCCTCTATAAGACATCTTCACCTCCCCACTCCAGCCGTGCTCTTCACCACAGCCTTGCAACCCCGCTCTTCCTCTGCCTACCCCACCCCTGATTTTCTCCCTCTTTCCTTCACACTTTGCTATTTCCTACCCCTTTCTATCTACCCCATATTTATTGTTAAATAAAATCCCAATTGTTGATGTTTGTAGATGATCTCCTGAGCACCTTAATTCACACACAGGGGCATCTCTGAATAACCACACCTGAATGGGGGCACACTTCTGCACACAGCACTCGAGGTGTAGTCACGTCAGTGCCCAGCACAGAAGGACAATAAATGCCCCGGTGCTTCTGGCCACACTATGGCTGACACAGAACACCAGGATGCCACTGGCATATTCCTGAACCAAAATTCTACCCACTCCCCCCACACCCGCTCCACAGTCAGTAAAGAACGGAAATTTTCCTTGGCTTTCTTTTGTTATAGTTCTTATTCAAAACCACACTGTTTATAGTCTTTCACAGTAGTGGCCTGATTAAGTTCAAATGGAGCTTTCTTTTTCCTGATGATCTCTCTACCTGGGGCCGAGGCCGAAGTCTGGGTCACATGGTGATGTGGGCGGGAAAAGCACTTTGGCACAGGGCTTCCTTGGGTGTGTTTAGGGGAGGTACGCAAGGTGGGACAAGAGAGAGCTGCAGGACATTACAAGACGAACAAGTGTAGGCAAAGTCAATGGGAAAGGGCTTCAAAAAGGCCTTTGTGTGCAGGATCATCAGCATGGAAAGCACCAGGCCTCTGGGAGAAAGGGCAGCCACGCCCACCAGGCCTCTGTGACCCGCGGTGACATGGTGCCCAGAGGCCATTGTGACACGGGTGCATGTCATGAGCCTTGGGGCTGCGAAACCCTGCAGTGGGCACTCCCAGGAGAGCAGCTCTCTGAGGAGGCAGCAGCTTCTCTGGAGGCAGCAGCTCACCCGGGAGATTGTGGCCAGTGTTCATCAGAGCACTGCCACAATGCCAAGGAAGCAGGAGGCGAATGGCCATGGCCTGCCCCGTGAGGGGCAGCCGCTGCTGTACCGGCGGCGGCACCAGGTGAGGGCTGGGGAAGGAGGGACAGCCTGCAGTGGGAGCTGGGGGAAGCCCTGGGGCAGGGAGAGCCAGGCCTGGCTCCAGGCCATGCTCTGTGCAGGGTCCAGCAGTGGCATGGCCCAAGCACAGCAATGGGCCAGAGGCAGCGAGCCCAGCTGAGAACCGGGCCCAGCCTGGCTGCTGTGAGCAGCACCTGCCTTGGGGCCAGGCCCGAGCTTGCAGGCACGTGGGGGACACTGTGCTCACACAGCGGCCTCCATCCCTTGCCTCCTCGTGCTTCCCACAGGTGACCCCCAGGCAGCCAGAGGCAGCACCTCGGGTCACCTGGACGAGCATCACACCCATCCCTGGGGACAGGCCCACTCTGTCCCCCATCCGGTCCCGGAGTCCCACCATGTCCTGCACACGCAGGGGCAGCCAGGAGGGCGGGCACTCAGTGCCCCGCAGCCGTGTCACAGGGCCACAGAGATTGTCCGTGTCGGACTTGCCGCCTCTCCACGGCCCTCAGTTGACACTGGCACCTGCACGGCAGCTCAGTGGTCAAAGCTCAAGAGCATCCACTGACTGCGTTAAGCTGCCCCCTCTGCCAGCAGCAGCAGCCTCTGGATCCTCTCCCAGAGGCACAGCACGTGCTCTGGGAGCAGCCTTGGACAGTGTCAAGCTGCCCCCTCTGCCAGCAGCAGCAGCAGCAGCTGCTACCTCTGGATCCTCTGCCAGAGGCACAGCACGTGCTGTGGGCCCCATGGCCAGGCGCCAGCCAGAGCGTGTGCCACCTCCTCCATGGGGCACTCTGGCTGCGGGCAGAGCCCAGGGAACATCTTCCCTGGAGAGCAGAATGGAAGGGCTCTGGCAGGGGTCAACGGCAAGGCAGGGCCATCACCTGCCACCCGTGACACCTGCAGGCAGCGTGCCGCCCTGCACTGGGGCCCAGCCAGGTTGGGAGCACTTGGGACGCTCAGAGATGGCAGAGCTGATTGAGGTGCAGGCAGGGCATGGGGGCAGCACCTTCAAAGACCCTTATGGAGGCCTGGGCCCATACCTGTTAGAAGACAGGTCCATGGTATCCACCTGCACCTGCCAGAAGTCAAATGCCATCCAAGAGATGAATGTAGAGCCCCATGAGCTGCCCAGTGCTGGCAGCACAACCACAGGCTCCAGAGGAGAGGCAGCAAAGCGCACTGAGCTCCTGTGCCCTGCTCAGTGGGCAGAGCAAAGCCCGGCCTCCTCTGGAAACCCGCAGCCCTGGGACACTCCTGTAAAGGAGCTGGAGGAAAAGCAGGAGGAGGAAGAGCTGCCAGAAACGCAGGCTGCAGGAGAGCGGCACAGCGACCTGCAGAGCGTGTCGCTTGCCCTGTTGCAAGAGGCCGAGGTAGAGGAGGAAATTTGTGCCCTGGCTGGAGATCCCTGGGACGAGGCCTGCAGCAAGGTCCTCCTCACATCAGACCCTGAGGAAAGCTCCAACTTCTCCGCTTCTCCTTTGTCTGGAGTCTCTGGGGAGGAGAGGGCAGCTTGTTTGGCTGCCGAGCAAGCTGCACTTTACACGCAGCTGTGCAGGGGGCTTGATGCTAGGCTCCAAATGATGCGGAGAAAGAGGGAGGAGCTGGAGAGGCTGGTGGAAGAGAAACTCTATGCAGAGCTCTTTGGAGACATCTTCTCTTCCGTGAGCAGTGAAGAAAGCCCCATGACATCCAGCTGTGACCTCAGGGATCCCTCAAGTGCCAGCCTGGAAGCAGATGCAGACCCCTCGGTGCCAGTCAGCGCTGGCAGTGTGACTGAAGATGCCAGAGTAGAGACACAAAGCTTCTCTGAGCTTGTGTCTCCTGGGCTGCTGGCAGACTACTCGGGGTCTGCCTCTGAGGATTCGCTGTCCCTGGAAACTCTGATGAACGAGTTCCTGGAGAAGCGGGAGCAAGAAGAAGCGGCGGGAGAGAGGCACAGAGAGGTAGAGAGCCCGTTGTCCCTCCCGCCGCCAGACGAAGAGTTCGAGCCAGCGCCTGCTCCTCCGGACAGCGACCCCGGCGACCAGGGGCACAGCGAGCCTCTCCCCAGGGCACTGCCCCAAGAGCCAAAGGGGTTTGCGGGTTGCCCCTCGCCTGCCGATGCTGCGGACGAGGCCGAGGCAGCAGGCATGGAGGCTGGGCGTGCCCAGGCCGCCCCTGCCCAGGAAAAGCCCTGCGGGCATGAGCCGCCAGCAGGAGCTTGCCCGGTGCCTGCCCAGCCCCTGGCACGCAGCGTTCCTGCTTGCCCCGCTGGCAGCGCAGCCGTCCCGCAGCCCCCGGCCCCACGGCCATGGCGCTCCATGGCCAAGAGGGCCCGGCGGGCTCTGCGCCGCCTTTTCTCCTTCAGCTGCCTCAGGGGGCAGCCAGAGGAGTGAGCCCGGGGCCAGCAGCAGGACGGTGGCCAAAGATGCCGGCTCACCCTGGGGACACCCAGCTCCCAGGGGCAGCGGCAGGTCCCAGAGGGAACGACTCCAGGGAGATGAAAAGACGGGATTCATGGATGGATGGGTGGATGGTGGCCAAGGCAACCACTTGCCAAAGGTAGGCCCTGCTGCCCGCCCCAGCCACTCGGCCCATGGCACCAGCAAGGCAGCCTGGACAGGGAGAGCTGGCTGAGGGAGGATGACAGCGCTACATTGTATAATCCCACAGAAGCTGATTTGAAGCCCGGGCTGCATTGTGGGGGTGCATCCCCACCCTTCCCCAGGCCTCATTTGGAGCTGAGAAATGCTCCTTGGGCCTCAGCATTGCAGTCAATCAAGGCAAACCCATTCTCTTTTCGCATGGCAACTAGGAAAGTGCCTCCCTGGCTACCTGCAACATGGACTGGTCAAAGGTGTTAACTCCTGGCGACGGACCTGGTGTCCTCAACTTCTCACAAAACACCGGGACCTCCGTGCAGAGAAGCAAAGGGAGGGGAAGGACCAAAGGGATGCTGCTGGCAGCAAACATCTTGGACTGTCCTCTATAAGACATCTTCACCTCCCCACTCCAGCCGTGCTCTTCACCACAGCCTTGCAACCCCGCTCTTCCTCTGCCTACCCCACCCCTGATTTTCTCCCTCTTTCCTTCACACTTTGCTATTTCCTACCCCTTTCTATCTACCCCATATTTATTGTTAAATAAAATCCCAATTGTTGATGTTTGTAGATGATCTCCTGAGCACCTTAATTCACACACAGGGGCATCTCTGAATAACCACACCTGAATGGGGGCACACTTCTGCACACAGCACTCGAGGTGTAGTCACGTCAGTGCCCAGCACAGAAGGACAATAAATGCCCCGGTGCTTCTGGCCACACTATGGCTGACACAGAATACCAGGATGCCACTGGCATATTCCTGAACCAAAATTCTACCCACTCCCCCCACACCCGCTCCACAGTCAGTAAAGAACGGAAATTTTCCTTGGCTTTCTTTTGTTATAGTTCTTATTCAAAACCACACTGTTTATAGTCTTTCACAGTAGTGGCCTGATTAAGTTCAAATGGAGCTTTCTTTTTCCTGATGATCTCTCTACCTGGGGCCGAGGCCGAAGTCTGGGTCACATGGTGATGTGGGCGGGAAAAGCACTTTGGCACAGGGCTTCCTTGGGTGTGTTTAGGGGAGGTACGCAAGGTGGGACAAGAGAGAGCTGCAGGACATTACAAGACGAACAAGTGTAGGCAAAGTCAATGGGAAAGGGCTTCAAAAAGGCCTTTGTGTGCAGGATCATCAGCATGGAAAGCACCAGGCCTCTGGGAGAAAGGGCAGCCACGCCCACCAGGCCTCTGTGACCCGCGGTGACATGGTGCCCAGAGGCCATTGTGACACGGGTGCATGTCATGAGCCTTGGGGCTGCGAAACCCTGCAGTGGGCACTCCCAGGAGAGCAGCTCTCTGAGGAGGCAGCAGCTTCTCTGGAGGCAGCAGCTCACCGGGAGATTGTGGCCAGTGTTCATCAGAGCACTGCCACAATGCCAAGGAAGCAGGAGGCGAATGGCCATGGCCTGCCCCGTGAGGGGCAGCCGCTGCTGTACCGGCGGCGGCACCAGGTGAGGGCTGGGGAAGGAGGGACAGCCTGCAGTGGGAGCTGGGGGAAGCCCTGGGGCAGGGAGAGCCAGGCCTGGCTCCAGGCCATGCTCTGTGCAGGGTCCAGCAGTGGCATGGCCCAAGCACAGCAATGGGCCAGAGGCAGCGAGCCCAGCTGAGAACCGGGCCCAGCCTGGCTGCTGTGAGCAGCACCTGCCTTGGGGCCAGGCCCGAGCTTGCAGGCACGTGGGGGACACTGTGCTCACACAGCGGCCTCCATCCCTTGCCTCCTCGTGCTTCCCACAGGTGACCCCCAGGCAGCCAGAGGCAGCACCTCGGGTCACCTGGACGAGCATCACACCCATCCCTGGGGACAGGCCCACTCTGTCCCCCATCCGGTCCCGGAGTCCCACCATGTCCTGCACACGCAGGGGCAGCCAGGAGGGCGGGCACTCAGTGCCCCGCAGCCGTGTCACAGGGCCACAGAGATTGTCCGTGTCGGACTTGCCGCCTCTCCACGGCCCTCAGTTGACACTGGCACCTGCACGGCAGCTCAGTGGTCAAAGCTCAAGAGCATCCACTGACTGCGTTAAGCTGCCCCCTCTGCCAGCAGCAGCAGCCTCTGGATCCTCTCCCAGAGGCACAGCACGTGCTCTGGGAGCAGCCTTGGACAGTGTCAAGCTGCCCCCTCTGCCAGCAGCAGCAGCAGCAGCTGCTACCTCTGGATCCTCTGCCAGAGGCACAGCACGTGCTGTGGGCCCCATGGCCAGGCGCCAGCCAGAGCGTGTGCCACCTCCTCCATGGGGCACTCTGGCTGCGGGCAGAGCCCAGGGAACATCTTCCCTGGAGAGCAGAATGGAAGGGCTCTGGCAGGGGTCAACGGCAAGGCAGGGCCATCACCTGCCACCCGTGACACCTGCAGGCAGCGTGCCGCCCTGCACTGGGGCCCAGCCAGGTTGGGAGCACTTGGGACGCTCAGAGATGGCAGAGCTGATTGAGGTGCAGGCAGGGCATGGGGGCAGCACCTTCAAAGACCCTTATGGAGGCCTGGGCCCATACCTGTTAGAAGACAGGTCCATGGTATCCACCTGCACCTGCCAGAAGTCAAATGCCATCCAAGAGATGAATGTAGAGCCCCATGAGCTGCCCAGTGCTGGCAGCACAACCACAGGCTCCAGAGGAGAGGCAGCAAAGCGCACTGAGCTCCTGTGCCCTGCTCAGTGGGCAGAGCAAAGCCCGGCCTCCTCTGGAAACCCGCAGCCCTGGGACACTCCTGTAAAGGAGCTGGAGGAAAAGCAGGAGGAGGAAGAGCTGCCAGAAACGCAGGCTGCAGGAGAGCGGCACAGCGACCTGCAGAGCGTGTCGCTTGCCCTGTTGCAAGAGGCCGAGGTAGAGGAGGAAATTTGTGCCCTGGCTGGAGATCCCTGGGACGAGGCCTGCAGCAAGGTCCTCCTCACATCAGACCCTGAGGAAAGCTCCAACTTCTCCGCTTCTCCTTTGTCTGGAGTCTCTGGGGAGGAGAGGGCAGCTTGTTTGGCTGCCGAGCAAGCTGCACTTTACACGCAGCTGTGCAGGGGGCTTGATGCTAGGCTCCAAATGATGCGGAGAAAGAGGGAGGAGCTGGAGAGGCTGGTGGAAGAGAAACTCTATGCAGAGCTCTTTGGAGACATCTTCTCTTCCGTGAGCAGTGAAGAAAGCCCCATGACATCCAGCTGTGACCTCAGGGATCCCTCAAGTGCCAGCCTGGAAGCAGATGCAGACCCCTCGGTGCCAGTCAGCGCTGGCAGTGTGACTGAAGATGCCAGAGTAGAGACACAAAGCTTCTCTGAGCTTGTGTCTCCTGGGCTGCTGGCAGACTACTCGGGGTCTGCCTCTGAGGATTCGCTGTCCCTGGAAACTCTGATGAACGAGTTCCTGGAGAAGCGGGAGCAAGAAGAAGCGGCGGGAGAGAGGCACAGAGAGGTAGAGAGCCCGTTGTCCCTCCCGCCGCCAGACGAAGAGTTCGAGCCAGCGCCTGCTCCTCCGGACAGCGACCCCGGCGACCAGGGGCACAGCGAGCCTCTCCCCAGGGCACTGCCCCAAGAGCCAAAGGGGTTTGCGGGTTGCCCCTCGCCTGCCGATGCTGCGGACGAGGCCGAGGCAGCAGGCATGGAGGCTGGGCGTGCCCAGGCCGCCCCTGCCCAGGAAAAGCCCTGCGAGGATGAGCCGCCAGCAGGAGCTTGCCCGGTGCCTGCCCAGCCCCTGGCACGCAGCGTTCCTGCTTGCCCCGCTGGCAGCGCAGCCGTCCCGCAGCCCCCGGCCCCACGGCCATGGCGCTCCATGGCCAAGAGGGCCCGGCGGGCTCTGCGCCGCCTTTTCTCCTTCAGCTGCCTCAGGGGGCAGCCAGAGGAGTGAGCCCGGGGCCAGCAGCAGGACGGTGGCCAAAGATGCCGGCTCACCCTGGGGACACCCAGCTCCCAGGGGCAGCGGCAGGTCCCAGAGGGAACGACTCCAGGGAGATGAAAAGACGGGATTCATGGATGGATGGGTGGATGGTGGCCAAGGCAACCACTTGCCAAAGGTAGGCCCTGCTGCCCGCCCCAGCCACTCGGCCCATGGCACCAGCAAGGCAGCCTGGACAGGGAGAGCTGGCTGAGGGAGGATGACAGCGCTACATTGTATAATCCCACAGAAGCTGATTTGAAGCCCGGGCTGCATTGTGGGGGTGCATCCCCACCCTTCCCCAGGCCTCATTTGGAGCTGAGAAATGCTCCTTGGGCCTCAGCATTGCAGTCAATCAAGGCAAACCCATTCTCTTTTCGCATGGCAACTAGGAAAGTGCCTCCCTGGCTACCTGCAACATGGACTGGTCAAAGGTGTTAACTCCTGGCGACGGACCTGGTGTCCTCAACTTCTCACAAAACACCGGGACCTCCGTGCAGAGAAGCAAAGGGAGGGGAAGGACCAAAGGGATGCTGCTGGCAGCAAACATCTTGGACTGTCCTCTATAAGACATCTTCACCTCCCCACTCCAGCCGTGCTCTTCACCACAGCCTTGCAACCCCGCTCTTCCTCTGCCTACCCCACCCCTGATTTTCTCCCTCTTTCCTTCACACTTTGCTATTTCCTACCCCTTTCTATCTACCCCATATTTATTGTTAAATAAAATCCCAATTGTTGATGTTTGTAGATGATCTCCTGAGCACCTTAATTCACACACAGGGGCATCTCTGAATAACCACACCTGAATGGGGGCACACTTCTGCACACGGCACTCGAGGTGTAGTCACGTCAGTGCCCAGCACAGAAGGACAATAAATGCCCCGGTGCTTCTGGCCACACTATGGCTGACACAGAATACCAGGATGCCACTGGCATATTCCTGAACCAAAATTCTACCCACTCCCCCCACACCCGCTCCACAGTCAGTAAAGAATGGAAATTTTCCTTGGCTTTCTTTTGTTATAGTTCTTATTCAAAACCACACTGTTTTTAGTCTTTCACAGTAGTGGCCTGATTAAGTTCAAATGGAGCTTTCTTTTTCCTGATGATCTCTCTACCTGGGGCCGAGGCCGAAGTCTGGGTCACATGGTGATGTGGGCGGGAAAAGCACTTTGGCACAGGGCTTCCTTGGGTGTGTTTAGGGGAGGTACGCAAGGTGGGACAAGAGAGAGCTGCAGGACATTACAAGACGAACAAGTGTAGGCAAAGTCAGTGGGAAAGGGCTTCAAAAAGGCCTTTGTGTGCAGGATCATCAGCACGGAAAGCACCAGGCCTCTGGGAGAAAGGGCAGCCACGCCCACCAGGCCTCTGTGACCCGCGGTGACATGGTGCCCAGAGGCCATTGTGACACGGGTGCATGTCATGAGCCTTGGGGCTGCGAAACCCTGCAGTGGGCACTCCCAGGAGAGCAGCTCTCTGAGGAGGCAGCAGCTTCTCTGGAGGCAGCAGCTCACCGGGAGATTGTGGCCAGTGTTCATCAGAGCACTGCCACAATGCCAAGGAAGCAGGAGGCGAATGGCCATGGCCTGCCCCGTGAGGGGCAGCCGCTGCTGTACCGGCGGCGGCACCAGGTGAGGGCTGGGGAAGGAGGGACAGCCTGCAGTGGGAGCTGGGGGAAGCCCTGGGGCAGGGAGAGCCAGGCCTGGCTCCAGGCCATGCTCTGTGCAGGGTCCAGCAGTGGCATGGCCCAAGCACAGCAATGGGCCAGAGGCAGCGAGCCCAGCTGAGAACCGGGCCCAGCCTGGCTGCTGTGAGCAGCACCTGCCTTGGGGCCAGGCCCGAGCTTGCAGGCACGTGGGGGACACTGTGCTCACACAGCGGCCTCCATCCCGTGCCTCCTCGTGCTTCCCACAGGTGACCCCCAGGCAGCCAGAGGCAGCACCTCGGGTCACCTGGACGAGCATCACACCCATCCCTGGGGACAGGCCCACTCTGTCCCCCATCCGGTCCCGGAGTCCCACCATGTCCTGCACACGCAGGGGCAGCCAGGAGGGCGGGCACTCAGTGCCCCGCAGCCGTGTCACAGGGCCACAGAGATTGTCCGTGTCGGACTTGCCGCCTCTCCACGGCCCTCAGTTGACACTGGCACCTGCACGGCAGCTCAGTGGTCAAAGCTCAAGAGCATCCACTGACTGCGTTAAGCTGCCCCCTCTGCCAGCAGCAGCAGCCTCTGGATCCTCTCCCAGAGGCACAGCACGTGCTCTGGGAGCAGCCTTGGACAGTGTCAAGCTGCCCCCTCTGCCAGCAGCAGCAGCAGCAGCTGCTACCTCTGGATCCTCTGCCAGAGGCACAGCACGTGCTGTGGGCCCCATGGCCAGGCGCCAGCCAGAGCGTGTGCCACCTCCTCCATGGGGCACTCTGGCTGCGGGCAGAGCCCAGGGAACATCTTCCCTGGAGAGCAGAATGGAAGGGCTCTGGCAGGGGTCAACGGCAAGGCAGGGCCATCACCTGCCACCCGTGACACCTGCAGGCAGCGTGCCGCCCTGCACTGGGGCCCAGCCAGGTTGGGAGCACTTGGGACGCTCAGAGATGGCAGAGCTGATTGAGGTGCAGGCAGGGCATGGGGGCAGCACCTTCAAAGACCCTTATGGAGGCCTGGGCCCATACCTGTTAGAAGACAGGTCCATGGTATCCACCTGCACCTGCCAGAAGTCAAATGCCATCCAAGAGATGAATGTAGAGCCCCATGAGCTGCCCAGTGCTGGCAGCACAACCACAGGCTCCAGAGGAGAGGCAGCAAAGCGCACTGAGCTCCTGTGCCCTGCTCAGTGGGCAGAGCAAAGCCCGGCCTCTGGAAACCCGCAGCCCTGGGACACTCCTGTAAAGGAGCTGGAGGAAAAGCAGGAGGAGGAAGAGCTGCCAGAAACGCAGGCTGCAGGAGAGCGGCACAGCGACCTGCAGAGCGTGTCGCTTGCCCTGTTGCAAGAGGCCGAGGTAGAGGAGGAAATTTGTGCCCTGGCTGGAGATCCCTGGGACGAGGCCCGCAGCAAGGTCCTCCTCACATCAGACCCTGAGGAAAGCTCCAACTTCTCCGCTTCTCCTTTGTCTGGAGTCTCTGGGGAGGAGAGGGCAGCTTGTTTGGCTGCCAAGCAAGCTGCACTTTACACGCAGCTGTGCAGGGGGCTTGATGCTAGGCTCCAAATGATGCGGAGAAAGAGGGAGGAGCTGGAGAGGCTGGTGGAAGAGAAACTCTATGCAGAGCTCTTTGGAGACATCTTCTCTTCCGTGAGCAGTGAAGAAAGCCCCATGACATCCAGCTGTGACCTCAGGGATCCCTCAAGTGCCAGCCTGGAAGCAGATGCAGACCCCTCGGTGCCAGTCAGCGCTGGCAGTGTGACTGAAGATGCCAGAGTAGAGACACAAAGCTTCTCTGAGCTTGTGTCTCCTGGGCTGCTGGCAGACTACTCGGGGTCTGCCTCTGAGGATTCGCTGTCCCTGGAAACTCTGATGAACGAGTTCCTGGAGAAGCGGGAGCAAGAAGAAGCGGCGGGAGAGAGGCACAGAGAGGTAGAGAGCCCGTTGTCCCTCCCGCCACCAGACGAAGAGTTCGAGCCAGCGCCTGCTCCTCCGGACAGCGACCCCGGCGACCAGGGGCACAGCGAGCCTCTCCCCAGGGCACTGCCCCAAGAGCCACAGGTGTTTGCTTGTTGCCCCTCGCCTGCCAATGCTGCGGACGAGGCTGACGCAGCCAGCATGGAGGCTGGGCGTGCCCAGGCCGCCCCTGCCCAGGAAAAGCCCTGCGAGGATGAGCCGCCAGCAGGAGCTTGCCCGGTGCCTGCCCAGCCCCTGGCACGCAGCGTTCCTGCTTGCCCCGCTGGCAGCGCAGCCGTCCCGCCGCCCCCGGCCCCACGGCCATGGCGCTCCATGGCCAAGAGGGCCCGGCGGGCTCTGCGCCGCCTTTTCTCCTTCAGCTGCCTCAGGGAGCAGCCAGAGGAGTGAGCCCCGGGCCAGCAGCAGGACGGTGGCCAAAGATGCCGGCTCACCCTGGGGACATCCAGCTCCCAGGGGCAGTAGCAGGCCCCCTAGGCAACAGCACCAGTGGGAGACAAACTCATGGTACACACTGATGGATTTATGGATGGGTTGATGGTGGCCAAGGGAACCTCTCTGATGGTAGGTCCTTCTGCCAGCCCCAGCCCTCCGCCCCAATCTAACAGCAAGGCAGCCTGGTCATTGAGATCCGGCTACGGAGGGATAACTGTGCTGCCTTGGAGAATCCAACTGGAACTTACTTTAGGTCTCGGTGGCATTGTGGTGGGGCATCCCCACCCTCCCCCCAGGGAGTGGATTTTAGGAACCGAGAATTCTCTTTGGGCCTCAGCATTGCAGATAATGGAAGGCAAACACATTCTCCTTTCACAGGGCCACTCGGAAAATGCCTCTCTGGATGTCCTTAGAGTTGAGAAAGTTGTTTACTCCAGGTGAATCACCCGGGGTCTTCACGTGCACGAGAACCAACCAGGACCCCAGCACAGAGACGTGCAGTGTGACGAAGGACTGATGGGACACTTCTGGAGTCAAGTGTCCTGGATTGTCCTATGTTTGATCTCTTCCCCATCCCAACCCACCCTCTCTTTTCCCCCTCTTTCCTTCTCACTCTCCTGTTTAATATCTGTTTCAATCTCTGTAACCCACATTTATTGTTAAATAAATTACCTTTTGTTGACTTTGGTAGATCATTTACTTGGCACCTTAATTCAGGCAGAGACATCTCTCACTATTCACACCTTAACAGGGGCACACTTCTGCACACAGCACTTGAGGTGTGACCACATCTGTGCCCTGATGCAGAACTGTCTTTGTGGTAAAATTATTTTTCTAAAATAGGGTAATTTTGTACATATTTCCTTCAGCTATCTCATCCCCTGGAATTATCTAAGACCTTGTGAGCTTATTAAAGCACAAATTTTAACCAAAAAACCAAAGAATGTATCACTCTTGTTGTATAATATCCAAAGATTTGGGAACTTCACTTGAACTCTTCTTCCAAAGCAGGTCTTGGGGTCACCTGCAGCCTGCTTGGCTCGCCTTGGACTAAGCAGACCAGATGGATGACCTAAAGTTTATTTTTGAGGACTGAAGAATATTCAAGCTCTTCCCTTTCTAGAGAAAACCTGGGATCTGATCATTAAATCTTTCAATGATGGTGCAATGTGGAATAGTCTGGACTTTAGGCTGAACCTGAAACCCAGCCTGAGCCAGTGTGTGGACTCATATTTTGTGCTGCATGTCATGACAGATTTTAGCTCCTTAAGAAAATCCCCATATCTAAAAAAATTCTCTCTTGGTGCCTTGCTTAAAGCCATTTGGAAGACAGCTGGATATGGAATTGTCATTAGAGGTCATGTGGCAACCCCCAAATATAAAAGGATCTGCTCTTCCTGTGCTCCCCTCTTCTCATTAGGCAGTTTCTCCTGGAGGTGCAGAGCTGCCTTTTCGCTGTTGATGACTCCTGCCAGTTCTCCTCCAGAAGATGGCAGAGGCTGGATTTGCTCTGCAAGGTCTTTGGCACTGACAGCAAGCTGGGGATGTTATTTACAGAGCTTTTTTGTGACAGGGCAGGGAGGGCTGAGGGACATTTGCCTGTGAATAGCAGCAAAAATTAAGACTCTTCTGTGTTTTATTTATGGCGTGTTTCCAGATGCTGGGCACAGAAATAATTTGCTTAATAAATAATACAAATAAACAGACATCCAACGCCTTGTGCTTGCAGCCCAGACAGCCACGCATAGAGTCACAGCCTGCCAGGGAGCTGGAGGCTTTGGAGCAGTTCAGTTTTCCTGGAATCCTTCAGGTTGGAAAAGATCTTCAAGATCATCGGGTCCAATTTTTTACTGAATACCACCACATCCACCAAACCAAGTGCAATGCCTACTCATTTTTGAGCACTTGAGGGATGATATTGCCACCATTTCCCCGGGCAGTCCATTCCAATGCTTAACCATCCTTTCAGTGAATAAATATTTCATAATATCCAACCTGGACCTGCTCTGTCACAGCTTGAGGCCCTTTCCCCTTGTGCTATCCTTTCCTGGGAGAAGAAAGCAGCCCTCATCTCACTCAGCCTCCTTTCAGTGATTGTAGAGAGCAATAAGGTCTCCCCTGAGCCTCATTTTCTCCTTTTTGAGGTCTTCCTCAAGCCATTACTGTAATGAGTGACCAAGGGTTGGACAATTCCTTTTCCAGCTGTTTTCCTCTCTTTCCAGAGCCCCATCAAGTATCCCAGGGCATAGTGAACAGCACATTACCCCCAGTGCTGGATGATGTGATTTCAGTACCTTTAGGCACCAGAGTTAACCTTGGGAACATTATTCCGGGAACTAAAATCTGGGATTTTTACACTGTCAAGCATCAGAACTGGCTTCCCAGAGAAGTGGTGGAGTCCCCATCCCTGGAAGTGTTCAAAGAGGGTGTGGATGAGGACAGGGTTTAATGGTATTGAAAGTTGGACTGGATGAATTTAGGGCACTTTTCCAACCTTTGCAATTCTGTAATTCCATGATTTGGGTGATGTCCCAGGTCCCTCCACCCCAGTTGCAGAAGTGATGTGTGGAGTCACCATGTTGGCCTGGGCTTTGGTTCCTGGACTGATTTTAGGCATCCCAAAGTGTCTAACGGGCTGTAGGAGGGAATGGGGTTCCTCTTGGCTCTCTGTCCTGTTGACCAGTAATATATAAATGCATAGATTGGTTGACTAAAGTTTCAATAAATTCAGTGCCAAGGCAGCTGAATCACACTCAGGCTGCAGAGAACTGAATGATCTTGAAAGTTTTGTCCAACCCAATCCACTGTGTGATTTATCTCATCCTAAACCAGAGGTGCCTTTTGTCAGGTTATTCACACTCTAAACAGTATTCAGTTTGTTGACTGGATTGTCTTTAATTGTAATGAGAATTGAGGTAATTAAATTAAGGCAGATAAGTTACAGACACCCCAAATTATGCAGATGAATCCCATTCCTCTCCTGTGCCTCAGTTTCTCCACAGGAAGAATTTAATTTATGCCACTTTCTTATCTTGTAAGGCTAAATAAAAATATCAACATAATGAACAGTAGAGAAAATGAGGTCAGTATTCCTCTGTTATGTCTTCATGGATTGAAATGACTTGGTTGGGAGAAGACACCAGGTTTGGCTAAAATCAGACAGATAAAAAACATATTTAAGGCATTTTTTCCTCCTCACATGCACATTCTGGATGGAGTTCTAGAGCAGAGATTTATTCCCTTCTTTCCCCTCAGAGAGAACACATTTTCTCCATCCATAAGGACGAAGAAAGAGTCATGTCAAGAGCAGAGTGACAGTGGTAAATGGATAATAAATGTTTTTACATAAACTGTTCCAGCTATGGTTGGGGTGAAATCATTCCAGGAGACAGGAGGAACAGCACAAAGTAATTTGTAACCTTCAGGAGTGCATGTCCTGGGACACCCAAACCCAAAACACATGTTAACATCAGGACAGGGACACTTTAAATGATGCTGTTTAAAATCTTTAAAGTTTAAAGGTGTGTCAGACAGAAAAAGGGGACAGAGGGTGCTGACAAATTCCTAGGGAAATGAAGGATACTAGAGAAAAAGTATGGAGACTGGAGAAACAGAAAAAAAAGGGAATTATTAATTTCTTTAACATTTGGTGTCTACTCTGGAGCCTTTCTTCTTCTGTTTGAGATAAATATTTAAATTTCTAAAAAATGGAGGAATATTCAGTGAAGCCACTGGATTTTATATCCAAAATTCCACATCCACTGGCTCTGGAGGAAGATTTTGGTGACCCAGCTCATACAGAACCTTTACAAAAATATCAGAATAATTTAGGTTGGATATCCTCTTTTGAAGTAACCAGTCCAAGAGCCTGTTCCAAATAGGGCCAAGCAGTTCAGGTCACCCAATTTCCAGTCAAAATTTTACTATCTTCAAGAGATGGGATCCATCTTCTCTTAAGGAATCTTTTCCTTAGGGAGTCTCATACAATAATAGGATTTTCCTTCACCTAGAGTATGGACACATCTTCTACTCCCAGCTTCCCCTTGGAAATCCTTGTATTTCCAGCTTTCCCAACCTTTTTGGTTGACTCAGTGTCTTTTTTGAACCCCAAAAAGGGTTCAGAAAGGGTTCCCAAGGGTTCTCTCTTTTTGGGAGAACCAAAAAAAGGACAAATTATCTGTATTTCTCTTTCTTTCCTTAGGCAGCAGGAGGTCAGTAACATGCCTGAGCCTTTCCAGGTTTAATCCTGTTCCCTGAGTAAAGGAGACAGGAGTCAAATTTCAGGAGAAAATGTGACCAGTTCCTGGTTTCTTCCCTGCCCATTTGGCATTTCCCTGGTGCTTGGCACTGAACGGCAGTTTCTGTTGACAGTGCCATCAGAAAGGCCAAATACCTTTTAAAATCTGTTTATAATTAATTGAATGCTGGGATTGCCAGTCACTTTAATACATGTTCATTACCACTTGGCCCCTCTGATACAGGGTACAACCTGAAGGAATTGAAATTAATGGATGGCCTGAGTACCATTCATCAGTGATCGGCAGCAGCCACGGGGTGTGTCAGAAGCAGTTTCCTTCACAGTATGAAAGAGAGGGAAGGAAAAGTTCACACTTTAAACTTCCATTTCAATACACTTAAAAGCCAGATTAGAAAGAAAAAGGTTTTTTTTTTCTCTCAGCTTGAAACCTGAATGCAGAACAAAATAATTCGATTCCATATTTGAAGGCATGTCCCACTGAGTTATTCAGTAATCAAAACACATTTGCTGTTTTCCCTTTGCTTTCATGGATACGCACATGGAAGTGTGTGGGTACTGCCTGAAATTAGCCTGGGCATTGAAGGAGCTGGCAAAGCTTGACCCATTCTCTGTCCCCAAACCACCCCATCCAGGAGGTGATGGAGTGACTCCACTGAGGCTTCTGCAGTGGCTTCAAAGGATCAGGCATCTGCTCCAGCGTGCATGTGGAGAAGGAGAAATGTTCATTTTTCCCCCAGAGGGACAGAAACAGGCATGTTCATATTGCTTTTTCCACCATTCTGAAGTATGCAGGCTGTTTATTTATCCCAGGATCAGCTAATTCCCAACAATAACTTGTCCGGGAGGACTGACTGGGTTTTTTACAGTTGCTTTGCCAAACTCTTAATCTCTGAGCAGTGAAGGGTGAATGCCTTCTTCTCTGGGTGACTAAAAGCCAGAGGAAGAGAAGAACAAAACTGGTGGCAAGTGGAAAGCTCAAGATGATGGAAGAAATAAAATCTCTCTATAATTAAATGTTTGTGTGCTGCAGACTCGTGTCTTGAGGGGGAAAAGAGTCAAGTCAGCCTTTGGACTTATGCTACCTGGATTAAGAAATCAGAGCATCTCAGGGAGGAAAAGAAATTCCTCTCTCCAATCCAGAGCCAAAGTCCAGGAGACCAGGCCACTTCAGCAACCATTGTGGCAAATGTCCATGCCTGCCTCCATCTACTCCTGCCTCTGTTTTAGGCAGACTGTGATTAAAGATCAGCATTAAACAGCTCACAGATCATCCAGATAAGCCTAAACAAGCTGATAACATCACCTCAGGCCCTGAGAAACGTGTTTCAAGGGTGTTGGGGACAGATCTTCACCCACAGCATTGATGTGCCCTGGTGGGAATTTTTGTCACTTTGAATTCAGCTCCAGCCTGGTGGGACTGAGCAGCTGCCAGTGCCAGAGCAGTAACAAACCCAGGATCACAGAGTCATTCATTAAAGTTAGAAAAGACCTTTGAGATCATCCATGACCACTAAACCACATTGTGAAGTGTCATTTCTACTAATTTTTTTAACAACTCCAAAGATGGTCACCCCAGAACTTCCCTGGGCAGCCTGTTCCAATGCTTGACCACTCTTCCAGTGCAGAAATGTTTCCCAATATTCAATGTAATTTTTCCTATTATCCAGCTCATCACTGGACTGGTGCTATGGACTGCTCACACAGCACAAAGCACTGCATTTCTATTTTCTATTTTCCTTCTGGAGAAGACCAAAATGTCTTCTGCCAACAGTTTAAGGGATGTTTTAGGGAACACTCAGACTTCAATGGATGAGTTTTGAGTGAAAATCAGAATCTGAGAAGACAAAAGATGCTGTGCAGTGAGGAACTGACCACTTTGCCCCTATGATATGGAAATAGCTGTTCTTCCTTGCTGCTTTCTCCATTGGCCTGAGCAGAAACACTGGAAATACAGCTGGAATTATTTGTGCTTATATAATCAAGCCACATCTATGCAAAATTGCTTCTTAATGACTCATCACAGCACACTGTTTGTCTTCTCCTGCCAACCAGCTGACTGAGAGGAGTTGCTAGACCTCAGATTCCTCCCAGGCAGCCTCTATAAACATTTGAGTTTTATTAGCTGTTTATAAATTATATCAAAATACATCAGGCACCCATGGCAGGGACAGAACAGCGATTGCA
This sequence comes from Diglossa brunneiventris, assembly GCA_019023105.1. Taxonomy (NCBI): domain Eukaryota; kingdom Metazoa; phylum Chordata; class Aves; order Passeriformes; family Thraupidae; genus Diglossa; species Diglossa brunneiventris. Next base: position 153,906,172 of record CM032354.1, on the reverse strand, counting down.
ACATGTAATAAATAACAAGAGCATGGGATGAAAACAGATATATACATTTTAAAGTGCACCTGAGGCACATTAGAGTAATTGCATAATATGTTTTGACTTAATAAGGAGATGCACTTTGTGTAAAGACAGCGCTTAAAGTGGCTTTCCCTGACTGATTTATGAAATGTAAATGTTTACACATCCTCTGTGTATCCTGGGGCTTGGAGGAATAAAGTCAAAACAACCTTGGGGGTGGGAATACATTTCGCTGGGTACAGGAAAATCCTCCTCTCACTTCCACTTGACCAAGCTGGAATTGTGATGAGTTGTCTCTGAGGACAAAATGGGGCTTAAAAGAGGCAAAATAGATGCACACAAACTCAAAATGCACGTTTCTTCTCATATGACAGACAAAATAATGAGATGTTTGAGCAGCTTCCACGGGGAGATGATAGTTTCTCTGTTGTTTGATTTCATTGAGCTGCAATGACCTAAACCCCACCAAAAAGGAATAAAAATAAATGTTTTTTGTCTGTAAAATCAGATATTATGTACATGGTTATGAGTATAAATGATACAGATGTATGGATATGTGTATCCCCAGAGAGGGGGTGGAGTCACCATCCCTGAAAGCCTTGAAAAAATGAGTAAATCTGGCACTGGGGATAAATTTTAGTAGGAATGGTGGTATTTGGTTGAAAGTTAGACTTGATCTTGGAGGTCTTTTCCAAATTTATGGATTCTCTGATTCTCTGTATCCCAAGTCAGAGAGACAATTCTCAAAGGACCAAAGGAGAACAAACCAATAATTCTTGCTCAGCCTGAAA